>JAFEMH010000688.1:0-659168 GCA_022495995.1 Adenophora triphylla var. japonica
GAGAATAACTGATAGATTAACAAGTGAAGCCAGCAACTAGTATGGGCATTACTTGTCAAGTCAATGCAAAAAATATTTGTCAGTTACATATTTCAGCCAATTACTTTAAACGCCCGTCACATAATTAGTATCGCAGTTGACTATTTCCTTAATAAAAAAATGCAACACTAATTTTGGGATCGACATACGAAAAGGAAAGTGCAACAGATAATATGTGACGGAGGGAATCCAAATTTCATTAATTTAATGACTTCAGATCCTGTAACTTGTGCTTCTGTGAACACTGAGTTTCTTTTCTTTTCTTTTTTTGAAAGAAGGCAAGAATCTACTGTAAAGAGAACATATAGCAAACAGTATTAGGAAGTATAGGAAGGTTTAAAGTTTATTCCTTTCCCCATACCCTTCATTTCTTTTATTCTTTCTCTGGATAACTGGGCTAGTATATACTGTATGTTCTATTTAAGAACCAGCCAAGCAGCTCGATCAGCCCTGCAATTTTTGCTCTCATTTTCTACTTAATTTGTTAAATGGCACCCTCAAGTGTAACCTCTATCGATTCCATTACTGGCTCAGGTGCGACATCTTTTCCCCGTCTTAATTAATTAAACCATCCTATAATTTATTTTCTAGGGGAAACTCAGGACAGCTCCGTTCCTGCTCCCATATACTCTATGTTTGTGTGTGTGTGTGTGTGTGTGTTTCTCTTTATAATTTTGCGTTATGTTGAAGTCCCATTTGTCCCACATCAACTTGAACAAGATAATCGATCCAATATATAATTTTGGATAACATCACTCCTTAAAAAGGCATTTTAAGGGGATGATGGCCCAAGTCTAATATGTTAAGGTGTTCTCTTTATACTTTCATACTGTAGTTTATTGTCCCTGTACAATTACTCATGAATAGACTTTCTACAAATATAAGCAGATCATGAAGAGACAGATCATGAAGAGACAACGGCTCACAAGGACTACAGCTGGTACTTACCATTATACAAAGCCACACTTGCAGCTGATTGGGAAGCAGCCCAAAAGTTCTTCGAAAAAGACAAAGATTCAATATCCGCAAAAATCAACACGAGCTCTCAAACAATACTACACATAGCTGTGGAAGGAGGAAAATCACACATACATTTTGTCGAAAAGTTAGTTGAAGCTTTACCAAAGGAGGCATTGTCTTTGCAGAACTCATCTCGTAATGTACCCCTTGCATCCGCTGCCCGAGTTGGCAACACTGCAGCTGCCCGAATTCTGGTCAAGAAAGATCCTGATTCAGTTTATAGTCGTAACACAAATTTACAGTATTTGCCACTACATGTTGCAGCTTCGTTTGCACATAAAGAAACGCTTGTTTATCTTCGTAGTGTGACCAAAGAGGATGGAGAAAATAGCCCGTATGAAGGGAGATGGGGTTATGAGCTTCTTACTGATGTTATTATAGCTGAATTCTATGGTTAGTAAATTATCTCTATATTTCCTCATTATTGATCATTTGGAATATATTTTAGATTGACTCGTGATGTTTGGATATTGTTTTTATCTTTCAGATATAGCATTGGATTTGGTTCAACGCTACCCTAAATTAGTCACAACGGCGATAGGTAATCTTGATACGCCGTTGATGTTTATGGCTAAAAAGGCGTCCGCTCTCCCTAGTGGTTGTCAACTCAATTTTTGGCAACGCTTCGTCTATTCTGGTTAGTCCGATTTCTCGAGTACTGTATTTTAGTAATTGGATACATGACTATAAGATTTTGGTGTATCAAAAAAAAAATATATATATATATATTTCGTACGCACATAGAATCCCATATATAGTATGAAATCTCCATTGAATGATTTTTTTCCAACCTCCATTGATCTATAGGCCTTCGTGTTAGCATAGAGTTCTATCAGCCGCCCCAAGATGATCTGGATGTTGAGAATGCAGCAGACAACTCCCAAGTACTGAACAAGACTGTCGACACTTCACAAAAACGCAGAGGAAACTATTTTCATTCTGGTATGTATTTCAACACAAAATCATGTTACTTTGCCTTGACATTTAAATAGCAATGCTCGACTATTTTGTTATCATTGTATGTAGTTTGCGAGAGACTGCATTACACAGTTTCAGAAGGCGTAGGATACTTAGGTAAGTCAACAGTAAGTTCACACACACTCAGACACACACATATATAAATTTTTTACTTGATGTACTGAATGTCAATGATGTTATTGTTTGAATATAGTCCCACAACTCAAGCAAAAGAAGTTGGTTCATCAACAAGCCCTTCAACTAGTTAAATCTATGTGCAATGCGATCAAATCTACAAACGACGATCGTACCTTCCATCGTTGTTCAGGGGAGCCATTTATTCAGGCTGCAAGAACTGGCATCCCTGAAATTATAGAGGAGATTGTTGATGCAATGCCGTCTGAAATATGGCAAAACCGTGGTGGCCATTATATATTCCAAGTTGCAGTTGTAAATCGTTGTGAAAAAGTTTTCAATTTGATATATCAGATGAGAGATCACAAACAACGGTTTCTACCACGCGTTGACAGCTCCAAAAATAATATTTTGCATTTGGCTGGACAGTTAGCTCCCCTTCACAAACTTCACCTTGTTTCTGGTGCAGCATTGCAAATGCAACGAGAAATCCAATGGTTTAAGGTCAACAATTCACTTTCCATTAACTTATTTAAGCTTCATAATATTAAAAGTAAGCATTTGATAGTTTTTGAAAAAATAAAAAATGAAGCAGTTTTAGTAGTAAATGCACTTACTGTCCACCTTATAGACTTCCAGTTCCAGAGTACTGCAAGTATACATTGAAATATGATACTCCCTCTGTCCCTAAATCTTCAAATTTAAGAAATTTTTGTCCCAAACTAAATGCCTTTTTTGCAAAAAAAAAAAAAAACGCTATTCATTTTATTATCGTAAAACTAAATGTTTAGAAAATGTATAAAAAACACACAATTTCAGAGTGTCCCATAAAAATGAAATTTGGACATTCAATTAGGGACAGAGGTAGTATTGGTTAAGGGCGAATCAAGTAAAGTTCGTAAAAACGGACATTCGTTTAAGGACAAAGTGAGTACTAACTTGAGCTAATATGCAGGAAGTCGAAAAATTTGTTACGCCATCTCTAAAAGAGAAGCTAAACTCGAAGCAAGAGACTCCTGCAATGGTATTTTCAAGGGAACACAAGAGATTGGTAGTAGAAGGCGAGAAATGGATGAAAGACACTTCAAATTCCTGCACAATTGTTGCAGCCCTCATAGTAACAATTGTATTCGCAGCAGCAATTACAGTGCCAGGTGGCACCAGCGACAGTAACGGCCACCCAATATTTTCCAAAGACATTGCCTTCAAAATTTTCTTTATTTCAGATGCAGTTTCTCTATTCACTTCCACCACATCATTACTAATGTTCTTGTCTATTCTCACTTCTCGTTATGAAGAGGGAGATTTTCTCTACTCTTTGCCGAGGAAGTTGATAATTGGGCTTGTTACTTTGTTCCTTTCGACGTGTTCCATGATGATTGCCTTTAGTGCAACGGTTTATCTCGTCTTCAAAAAAGGAAATGGAATAGGGTGGATTCTGATTGCTTTTTTAGCCTGCTTGCCGATCACTTCATTTGCTACGCTGCAGTTTCCTCTAGTAGTGGATCTCATATCTTCTACGTATGGGCGTGGAATTTTTGGAAAGCAAAGTAATCGTCATTTCTATTGAAATAAGTTGGTTGATTAAGCTTGACTCTACAAATGTAAACAAGAATATATGGATTCAATAACAATTTCCTCATTTCAGTTACTGGTGAATCTTTCCACAAAATCTATCATGAATGAATAAAGAAAAGAACACAAAAAACTTCTATTGAGTTCGTCTACAAGACTAACGGTCAAGCAAGTTATTTCACTCATGAAAATTTGGCCCCGCCAAACTCTGTGAAGAGTAACCAACTGTCTCAGGCTCCAACGCAATGAACGACTTTAAATCACCTGCATGAAACGAAGAAAACTAACACAAAGAAAAGATTACTGAGATGGAGAGATAGAGAGGAAGACGTGAGAGAGAGAAGAAGAGGAAGGAGACGTGATTTTGTGAGACCAACTTGACTGTTGGTGATTTCATATTATTCAATATATAGCACTCTTTACATTACTTAAAACTAGGAATATGATTGATACACACTACCTAATTAAGATAATTGTTAGTCAAAGCTATCCTAATTAAGATCCCTACATTAGTGGGATAATTACAAAATGGAATAAAGCTAGGAAATATACAATATTTGGAATGACTTGATCTGCACAATTTGAGGGTCACGGCAATGACTTGATCTGCACAATTTGAGGGTCACGGCTGTGAGTCCTTATTTCATGTTATTTGGCTTTCACCCCCCCTCAAGCGAAGCGGAGTGGAACGGAGTTGAAGCTTGCCCGAGAGTAACGAAAAACGAGTAGTTGCAAGACTTTTTGTAAAAATATCAGCTACTTGGTCTGAAGAGGATATATGATGTAACCGAAGAAATCCTCGATGATGAAGCTCACGTACAAAGTGAAGATCAATTTCAATGTGACGTGTGCGAGCATGAAACACAGGATTCTTGGACATGTGAAGAGCTGAAATATTGTCACAATAAAGCATAGGTGGAGCAAGCGGTATGCCAAGTTCCCGAAATAAATAACCAAACCATTTAAGTTCAGCAGCTGTTGATGCTAGAGCTCTATACTCAGCTTCACTACTCGACCGGGAGACAGTATGTTGCTTTTTAGCTGTCCAAGCGATGAGATTTGGACCAATAAAAACACAAGCACCTGTAGTGGACCGACGATCATCCGGTGAGCCTGCCCAATCGGCATCACAAAATGCAGTAATAGAGGTGTCTCGAGAAGAGCTGAAAGAGAGGCCAAGGGACACCGTACCTTTCAGATAACGAAGTATACGCTTCACGGCTTGCATGTGAGAGGTACGGGGGGAGTGCATGTACTGGCATACTTGGTTTACAGCAAACGACAAGTCCGGTCTAGTAAGTGTAACATACTGAAGTCCTCCAACCATGCTACGGTAAAGGGTAGCGTCGGGGAGGATATCACCGTCTCTAGCATTAAGATGAATACCCGGAGCAAGAGGTGTCGGGGCAGGCTTGCATAGGTGCATGTTAAACTTATGAAGTAGATCAGAGGCATACCTAGACTGATTTAAGTGTAGGTGAGTAGAAGTGCGGGTTGCTTCAATACCCAAGAAAAAACTTAGAGGTCCCAAACGTCTGCTTTCAAAGGTAGAGCAAATAGAGTCAATAACTTGGTTGACTGCTGTAGTGCTAGACCCGGTAACCAGAATGTCATCTACATACACAAGTATGGCCACGGTACTGTCTGAACGATGTCTAACAAACAGGGAAGAGTCTGCCCTACTGTTGAAAAACCCCAAAGTGAGAAGAAAATCATGTAGTCTATGGAACCAAGCACGTGGAGACTGTTTGAGCCCATAGAGAGCCCGATGAAGACGACACACATGATTAGGAAATTGTGGGTTAGTAAAGCCGGGTGGCTGAGACATATACACCTCTTCAGATAGAATACCATTAAGAAATGCATTGCGAACATCAAGTTGCTCAATAGGCCATGCTCGAGAGTGAGCTAGGGAGAGAATCGAGCGAATAGTGGCCGGCTTAACAACAGGACTGAAAGTCTCGTCATAATCAATGCCCTCTTGTTGAGTATACCCTTGAGCAACAAGCCGAGCCTTGTAGCGCTCAAGAGAACCATCAGCTTGTCGTTTAATTTTATAGATCCAACGACTACCAACAACATTATGATTCGCCGGTAATGGAACAAGAGACCACGTACCATTTTTCTGAAGAGCGGTGATTTCCTCTAGCATAGCCTTTTGCCAATGAACAAGTGGAGCGGCTTGCTTAAATGTACGAGGTTCAAAGAACAGAGAATCATTTGTTGTTGCAGCAAGAGCAAACTGATGTTTCGGCTTAAAAATACCCGCTTTAGCTCGAGTAACCATAGAGTGACCACCAAGGGCAGGTTCTGTTGGCACTGGAGGGGCTGTTTGCTGATTATGAAATGGACTGGAAGTCTGAGTAGCCGAGACTGTGGGCTGAGAACAGGAGGTTGATCCGGTATGTTGTAGTGAACCATGAGAAGTGGTGGCCTGGTCCAAACTGAAGGGTACTGGGCTGATGTCGGACCTGATGGAGTTCGGCTCAACTGAGTCAATCATCTGTGAGATGGGAGTAGCCAGTGGGCTTGGAGAAGAAATATTGGGATCTTGTTCAATCACATGTTGAGCCGGCGCTAAGGAGGAGTTGTCGGGGCCAGAAGAAAGCAACAAAGGATCTGAGAATGCTGAAGTGGCCACTTGAATTTGCTGGGTCACGGCTGGAACAGTGGCAGGTTGTCCGCATGAGCTTCTAGTCTGAATAGAGCTCGGCTGTGCTGTCTCAAAAGAATTGTGAACATAATAAAAGTGATTCTCATCAAATACAACATGACGAGATATATATATCCTCCCGGTTAATGGATTGAAACACCGATAGCCTTTACGCATTAAATCATACCCGAGAAACACACATGGGGTGGATTTTAGCATCAACTTGTGATTATTGTAGGGCACAAGGTTAGGAAAACATGTGCAACCAAATGTCTAGAGAAATCTATAGTCTGGACGTCTGTAAGTACCCCAATCTGGATCACCCCCTTTCAAACACACGGGAAACACCGCAGACTCATCAACGTAGTCTCGGAGACCTCTCTCACTCAAAACCCTCTCAAAACCCTCTCAAACCCTCTCAAACCCCCAACCAAACCAAGGAGGAGCCTTCCCCGGGATAAAAGGGACAAAAGGACCTTTGGGAATTTTCAGAAATCGAAAAGCAATTAAGGTCCGTACGGACCTCTTTGTTTCAATGATTACTAAATCCCCTTAAAGTCCACAATATTCCTCAAATCCCTAAGAAATGATTACCCAAATGCATGGTTGGTCCGTACGGACCTCTTTGCATGCGAGTTGGTCCGTACGGACCTTCTTGCATGGGGACATCATCATTCCGTAATATTCACCATCATTGCGCATTCCTCAAATCGAGGAAATCCAAAATTCGGATAACCAAGAAGGTCCGTACGGACCTCTTTGCTCCGAAATTTTTACTATAAATAGAGGGCTCCCCTCCTCATTTTCACACACCTCCCTCTTCTCTCTTCCTCCCTTAGCCTTCCGGCTCCCCTCTAAGTCCTCTCGAGGCACTCCCGCCCCTTTCGGATCCTTCCGAGGCCTTCCGAGCTCCCGTGGTGCTCCGAAGCCTCCCCGAGCGCTCCCGAGACGCTCCCGCGCTGCCCCGAGGCACTCTCGAGGTACTCCGAGGCCCCTCGTGGTACTCCGAGGCCTCGTCGGTCTTTCCACGGTGTCCCGGCTCTTTCCGAGTCAAACCGACGATCCCAAACCACGCCGAAACTCCGCCCGAGTGACTCCCGCCACCACAACGCACGCCGAACCTCTCGCCCGAGTGATCCCGACGATCCCCACGCACGCCGAACCTCTCGCCCGAACGCAGCCTACAACCTCAACTCACGCCGAAACTCGTCCGCGGACAACCGGCATCTCCCGAAGCAATCCCGATCCGCACCGAACGCTACTCCGACCTCAAACACCATTCCCATGGAAGACGTACGCGAACCAACATTGGTAAGGCTTCCTTCCTACACTATTTCAATACATTTCCATACATAGCAAACAATGTAGACATCCGATACAAAGATGCATTTTTAAAAGCACACACACACACACACAACATTTAAAGGATATTAGGGTATCCGAAAGACTCGTTTTACGAGGCTACTCTGGTGAGCTCTAATATTCTAATATTCTCTTCCCGGGAGTCATCTCGACCTCCGAACTCAAAATCTCATCACACAAAAACAGCTTTAAAATTATCTTTAAACCGATGCCCTTTTTCAATGTTTTGGGCTTAATAAAAACGGCGTGGCGACTCTACAAAACAAAAACGGCGAGACACATCGCTCCAACGCGAAAGATGCCGGTGCGGGCGCGAAGCCCGCCTCTCGGATCCGGGTAATTTCGCTTGGCGACTCATTGGGATCTATTTTGTTTTAAAAACTTTTAAACAAAACAAAAGATTTTTAAAACGATGATGAGGGTCAAACTTTCATTTTACCCCTTCCTTTAATCAAGCTGTGGTGTGTGTGCACGTGCTTTACTTTTTTTATTTTACAAAAAATAAAAATACAAAAAAAATGCATTAATATACATCTCGCGCATACATTTAAAATTCTTCAAAAACTTCGTTTTACTCGTAAAAGAATTTTAGAGACCGCACACTACGCGCACCGCCGCCTCGGTTACACCGCACTCTACTCACACCGCCGCCTTGCTACACCGCACGCTACGCGCACCGGCCGCCTGATACACCGCACACTA
The DNA here is from genome assembly GCA_022495995.1 of Adenophora triphylla var. japonica. NCBI lineage: Eukaryota > Viridiplantae > Streptophyta > Magnoliopsida > Asterales > Campanulaceae > Adenophora > Adenophora triphylla. Next base: position 8,444 of record JAFEMH010000688.1, read on the forward strand.
CAACCCTCAACCCGGAGTGGTCTCGCTGCAGTCCGTTAGGTCTTCCTAGGCCTCTTGACGCGCACGTGATCATTCCAAACATCCCATCCTAGCCAAGCGTCAACCCCGCACGTTTGAGTCTTGAGTCACACTCGTCCGCACTCTGCTGGTTTTTACTCACCCGTGTCATACAAACTGATACATATACCATGCCGGCCATTTTCTCGAGTCAAGGCTCGGAACTCAAGATCCTCTTGCGCAAGCAAAGCGATGAAAGGTCATGCTAAAATCTTGACTCCGATCTTGATTTCCGGCTACACCTGCACGATGTTCCGTCCCGATATACATCCATGCCGCATGACACCATGTCATCACGCCTTTGATACGTCGCCCATGACGATATGACCTACCTAACGCCTAACGCCACGCATCCCTTGCGCAAGCAAGGTAAAGAGAGGTCATGCCGAACTTTGACCGATCTTGACTCAGCCGGCCGGCTCGGTTCACTATTCACATGGCTAACGCATCAAAACGAACATGACAGCTCCTGGTCCTTAGGTTCGATTTTTCTTTTAGGCCGGTGGAAACCGCTTGCACTATAGGACCCTCGCCCGGGCCGTCCACCCCGGGATGTCGAAATACTGTGCAAAACGAGGGGCTTATAGCCGCACGTATGGTCTCCATCGACCCAGATCTAGCATAGTTGCGAAAAAGAAGAGCAATCTTTTCCAACCTACCTAGGATTCTCTGAGAAAACATGTTTTAAGTAAATTAAAACAACAAAAAAATCAAAAATAAAAGAAACGAAAACCGCATGCCACGTGAGCTTTCCCCTTTATCCCGTTAGGCCATTCCCGTGTCTAAACCTTGCCCGTCACCCTCCAGCCTAACAGAGAGTGGTCGAGAGTACCCGGAACCCGTCTCCCAAAGTCAAAACAAGAAGGTCCTACCTCCTTCCTAGCTCTGTCACCAGGACACACCGTCAATTCCCCATGGCCAAGTCAAGGATAACAACGATGAGAACGGGACCTTACCCCCAAGAAATTTCCCAACACCGGAAGAAGTTTGGCAGTCCTCATGGCTATTGAGAAACGTCAAGGTGAGCAACAAGCTCGATCGAAGGTGCCATGCACCACTTCGGAACCTTAGCCACCCGACTACCTGGGGCTTCCCAAGCCATGATCGCTCCTACAAATCTAACATCTCTCATTTGTCTCCCGTAAGTCAACCTCGTTACCCTCGTACGAGCCATGCAGCTATGACGTAAGACCACAAGACCTTCCAGAGGAAAGCTTGCCCATCCAGCCTCCCCGAGGTCCCGTACCACCGCCGAACAACGAACACATCTCGGTGGGACGCCTCAAGGGACAGTAGTGTTTGTCCGGAAATGGAATTCCAGATGCAATGAATGAGGGCCGCCCTCGACGAAGGAAGAAGCTATCTTCTCAACAAAAACTGAAAAAGAGGTATGAATCTCGTGATCCCACACGGAACCCTCGAGAACCCTCGTGAAAGTTTGACTACTATGTCATCTACTCCAAAGAAATCTCCCCAAATTTAGTTCTCGCACAAGGCCACGGCAATGTTTGCTCCATGATCACCGGGACGAGCTTCGCACCGCCACCGAAGGCCCGAAGGTCCAGATAATCCAACCCCGTCTTGGGAAGATCTCAAAGCCACTATTGATGCTTCAAGAAAAGCCATGACAGGAACGAATTGAAATGCGCAGCCGCCTTACGCCAATCGTGCTCCTCCCACTACGTAAACGGGAGAGACAAGCAAAACCACAAGTCCAGAGGTGAATGTTCGACACGCTCCGGCCAAATCCCAGCCGAATCCTCCACGGACAGACAAAAGGCCAGCCATACCTCGAGCCACGAACCGAAAAGGGGCCCTACGCCAAAGAAGCCGAAACCTTGGACCCAAAGGTCAAGATCCCGTCTTGACACACTCAAGCGCACTCAGCTAACATCTCGCTCTGGTCCTTACTCACTTCATCTTACCCGCACAAGCTCAAGTTGGAAGAAAGCCTCGGCCTGCACTATGCTTCCCATCACAAAGGACACCCGATGAAGCAGCCGATGATTGGCAACGTCAATTACAAGAATATCATCACCTTCACAGAGCTCGATCTTCCAAAATTTGGGGCCGACTCACAACGAGCCTCTCTACATAACAGCTCAACCGGACGAGCGCCGTCTCCCTCGGGTGTCGTAGATGGGGATCATCCATGAACGTCCTTCCACCAAAATGATGGATTTGCTAGGGATCAAAGCAACCGATCTAAAACCCTCGACTGTGCAATCAAGGCATACGACTCAACATCCCGCCCGCCTTGGGAATAGCCACCTTGAACTTGTGGTTCGGAAAACAAATGGTCCCGACGTACTTCCAAGTCATCGACATCCCGATCACCTTCACCGCCATTTTGGGACGCCCTTGGCTACATCGTATCAATGGGGTGGCATCCACTCTCCATCATTGCGTAAAGTTCGTCCAAGGAACAGATTCGACCATCATCTACGGCGACAAAGCATAGTCACCGAAAGGACCGACACCAACGGCGTCCCGGTTTTAGAGATCAAACACGATGATGACGGCATGATGCTCACGTGGTTCACCATCGAAAGCCCAAAGGCCTGTGTGTGCCACATAGATTTGCCTTTGATTTGGGACAAGATTCCCTCCCCCGATGAAAATGATGAAGCACATGAACTACATCCCGGGCTCGGTTTGGGAAAACGCCATCGTGGCACTCAACAGATCATCAATATCAAAGAACAGAATACCCTGCACGGCCCTGGGATACTCTCCTACTCCCGAACACATTGCGGAGGACAAGCGAGCCGCACGAAAACACTCCACGTATAACAAAAGAGGCTTGCAAGCCATCTCCGATCTTCGTCCCCAGCCTTCGACATGACCAAGTACTTCACAAAGAAGGCCTAAGAACTTGGAAGAAGATCCGTAAAAGGGAACAGAGCCGATCGCGCCAAACAAAGCCGGCCGACAACCATGGACAAGCTCCAGCAGAACCTCGGGCAAGATTCGCAGGCCTCAAGCCAAATCCCGTCCGAAGAGCATTCCTCGACACACCGCCCTCGCCGGATCCACAACCACCACTATTCACAATGAATTTTGGTTCGGGAAAACCCCTTTCGCGTAAGAACTCGAAAACTCTCTCGTCAACACTCCCGCCTTCAACAAACGGGACGAGTCCGCATTCGAGCTAGTAATGCCCAAGACAAAAGCAAAAGACTCCGCAGACGATGCTCGGGACGAACCACCGCTCCACCTCGCTTCTTCAAAGAAGAAATCGAGATGCCGGATCTAATCGATTTTGTTTCGATAACTCGTGATAGCAATGATCGGGAACGGTGACATAAAGCCTTTCAAGCCCCATCTCCTATCAAGCTCATTGCCACTCAATAACCGGGCCACATTCTCCCACCTACCGCCAAAGAAAAGGACATGATCGAACAACTTGGTCCGACCCTCGAGTCCTAGAGTCTAGTGTCAAAACTCATCCTGAGTCCATTAGCTTTGAATTTGAGTCTCTCGAGTCATCTGATGGCCTCACGCCAGAAGATTACGAACTCATTGCCAATAATGTATTCCCGTATGCTCTTAATGAATGCTTCGATCTTTCCGAGTATCCTCTCATTGCATCTTTAACAACTGATAAATTAACTAACACACAAACAAGTTAATAACAATTCATCTATACAAAAGACAAACACATTAATTAAATAAATGCATCAAGCAAACATTTAAGCATGTTGTCAAACGAGAGAAAAACCGGGCCCAAGCTGCCGAGAAGGTTTTAATCACAACGATTTGCAAGATTGCTGAAGAGCCAAAGAGACGCAAGTCCGACGCCATTTCCAGCATAAACCAAGATTTTCCAATACCTTAAGAACGGGGAAGCCACCTTCATGAACAAGGAAGACCCACACACAGAAGGGGTCAAAACCAAGAGCATCATGGCCCTAAAACGCCTCGCCTCTCACTTCGTCATCCTCGGGGACATGCTATACAAGAAATGCTACCATAGGCCACTCCTACGCTGCATCGCCCAAGAAGAAGCAAACAAGTTCATGAACGAAGTCCACAATGGGGCTTGCGGTCCCCACATGAACGCCGCAGCCCCGATGCAAATCATTCTCGTGGATGGGCTACTACCGGATCTCCATGGAGGCAGATTGCATCCACTTTGTCCGAAGCCGCGATAAGTGCCAACGGTTCTCCAACCTCAATCATCTACCACCCCACGATCTCTACCGCATGACTACACCTTCGCCCTTTGCCACTGGGAATTGACGTCATCGGGAAAATCGCTCCGCCAGCAAAGAATCTGGTCACGAAGTTCATCTTAGTAGCCATCGACTACTTCACCAAATGGGTCGAAGCCAAGTCCTACAAGGTACTCACCTCCAAGAAGGTCGCGCATTTCCTCAAGGAAAACATCATCTGCCGATACGGCATCCCAAATGAGGTCATATCGTATAACGGCTCACACTTCGAAGGAGAATTCGGCTGCATCGCCGGCTGAATTCAAGATCACACGTCACAAATCTTCTCCCTACCGCCACAAACAAACGGCGCCGTGGAAGCAAAGAAACAAAACCCTCGAACGGATCATCCGAAAATGACCACCCGAGGACGAGATTGGCCCGAGAAGCCGCACCTTGCACTTTGGGGCTACCGCACATCGCCGAATGTACCTACGGAGAAACCCCATTTGCCCCGACGTACGGATGGAAGCCCTTCCCATCGAGCTAGAAATTCCCTCACTCCGAGTGCCGCTGAAAATGACATCAACGAAGTCGAATGGCTCCGGCCGACATGACGAATTGGCTCGCTAGACGAGCGACGACTAAAGGCCATGGAACACGTCCGAGCCTATCAAAGCAGGATGGCTAGAGCTTTCGACAAGAAAGTCAAATCCCGAGACATCGTGGAAGGTGACCTTGTACTCAAAGAAAAGCCTCCCACTCGAACCAACCCACTCGGGAAAATGGGAACCCACATGGATCGGCCCTTTCGTGGTTCAAAAGATCTTCTCCGGAGGCGCCATGAAGCCGATGCACCTAGACGGCAATCCCTTCATGAATCCAAATAACTAAGCAAACTTCGCAGATACTTCGCCCGAAGAAGAACAACCGCATCTCGCACTCCATGTAGTGTCGAACTACGTGCACTCCGAGCCCTCTAGTCCGGGGAACGTAGGCAACCTTAATTGGTCCTGGTCTAAAAATACACAAAAAGTCAAAAGTTTGAATGTCAATCAAGACCTCCATCAAGCTACGCACTTTTCAAGAAACACGCCCCAGAAATACCTTGACCAAGTCAAACGACGGCGGCAACATCAAAGGACATCCGAGGGTCACTCAAAGATCAAACGACCGACTCATGCTCGCTTCCAAGCTGTGGGTTTGTCTTCGCCCTCACGCGCTTCAAAAAAAAAAATAAAAAAAAAATAGCTCGAGCAAGGGCTCACACAAAAAAAAAAAAGAGAGCTCGAGCAAGGGCTCACACAAAAAAAAAAAGAGAGCTCGAGCAAGGGCTCACAAAAAAAAACAAAAGAAGCTCAAAGCAGAAGCTGCGAAATTGAGGTCAAGAGCCCGACGCCAACAAGAGGCAAGGAAGCTACGAAAAGACCGTCAAAATAACTTGTCAAGTGGAGCATTCAACCTCTCACCTAAGCACAAAGCCTCAAGAAAGGGGATTGCCGTCATGGCCTGCATCGTCTTCACCCGCAAATGCAAATGTAAAAGTCCAAAGATGGACGCCGACAAAGTGCACAACAAGCAAAGGCAAAACAAAAGGTCTTCAAGGCCTCGATAAAGCTTTAAAAGTAAATCACAAATCACTAACGGTTACAACATTTCTTGATGAGTTCAAGCACGGTCTACTCTCAAGTTCACAACATGCTAAAAGACAAACTTAATACATTTAACTAATAATGTGTTTGCAAATGCAATGAATGGATACCTAGGAGGTCATTCCGCGCCATCTCGCGCTTGTCCCCTCGCCATTCTTTCCTTTCTTCCCTCGTCCCCCGGCGAGTCTTCTTTCGCTTCCACGTGAACCAACTCGCGTCTCTCGCCCGAGATCCGGGGTCCTCCCCGTAGAGTCAAACAATCCAAGAGCTCTCGTGGCTTCATTCGCCCGTGCTTCGGCTCGGATCTCCTCCCCGCGAGTCCGTAAAAGAGGACCTCTCCCCGTCGCCGGTCAACTCTAGTCTCGTAGTCAAACAAAGTGTCTCCCGTCACATCCAAAGGGTCGACCAAAGCTTGAACTCCTAAGGCAATAGCTACTACGGCAACCGGTCCTGCAATCGCTACACGCCTCGCTTTCCAAGACCACTTGGGATCGCCCAACACGCCGCTCATACCTGTGCCGATACCGAGTCGTCAATACAACGCTCCCGACGCCTAAGGAGTACCACAGAGGGAAAGCGGAATACTTCCATACCCTCGTAAAATACAAGAAGGCACCCGAAGCCGCCATACAAAGAGGAACTACCTCCGCAAAGCAGCAAGGTCATCCCACTCAACAAAGGCTCCCGCTTCATCCCAAACCGCCGGAAACAAGCGACGGAATATAGAAGGAGGACCAAGACAAACCCGGAACTCGACAACGTAGACCCTTCCCGCAAGACCCTCCCGGTCTCAATCCTCCAGCCAAGGAACCCACCAAAATGATCCGATGCGTACCAAGCCGTGCCATCCATCTCTCCCAAAGTGACCGATCCATATCCAACACAAGAGGTCGCCGAGCAAACGACCACGGGCTAAACGACGCCTGAGCCTCTGACATGGCCCGAAGTCTCTCTCGCAGCCTACAAGGTGAGCAAAGCGGGGCTTCCCCTCTCATAAAACGATCCCTGGCCGCGTACGATCGATACCATGAAGAGTCTCCCCAAAGACCAACGGGACAATATCCTCTCCAGCCTCCGCAGCGCCCTACCACATCTAGCAAAGCGCCATCACAAATGCCAAGGGAACCGACTGTAAAAGCTGTCGCCATCACGCACAAGGCAAATACATCCCAAGAGACGTCACTCTCATCATCAACCATGAACCGCTCCGCAGCCTCGTAAATGTCGATATGACCCGAATCAACGATCATGCCCCGCACTTCTTCCAACGAAGTACGAAGAAAGTCTCGCAAGCTTCACGCTCACAAAGAACACCACCAATCAAAGGAAGCGAGATGGCCTCCACCTCCGGCCCTCCAATCAAAGCCCGAAAATCCTCAAAAGTGGGCACCATTTCATTATAGGAGAAACAAGACACGTGCCTCCTAACATCCTGTAACTTCGCGGCACCCGCAACAAATCCCAATCAGAACCAACTCCTTAAAAGACCAAACCGAGCAAAGACGAAACCTTACCTCGAAAGCCCGTCTCTCGATGCCTCATACGGCGCCGCATCCACGTTTTCAACCGCTCAAGGAAGTGTGCTTGCCTCTCCCGCGAAAGCCTCGGCAAAATTCTAGGACGTACGAAGAATCCATGGCAAAAATGGAGGTTCCTAGAGAAAATGGGGAAGAAAGCTCGAAAATGGCCGCAAATGGGGAAATGAGGAAGAACCAGACACCGGAAAGCATTTATGTCCTTCCCAAAAGCAAGGTTGGTCCGTACGGACCTCTTTTGCATGCTAAGTATGTCCGTACGGACCTCCTTGCAAACAACCCATTTCCCCAAAGAAACAAGCATACAAAAGCCACCGTCCTCAAGAAACCTTGCTCCAAATCGCCCAAACACCGGCCAAAGCCATTCCCGCAAACATACACTACCCACAAATGCACTCTCACTCACGTGGCATGCACAAAATAAAAATAATAATAGCAACAATTTCTAGGACAATTCCTGAATCACAAAAATGACATTACATCTTAAAATAAAATGCCGTTTGCCATGCAAATACATGTGTTTTATTACAGTACCCATAAATGTCTCTGTTGCTAAACAAAAAAAAAGAGGGATATGAAAAGAGGGAAAGCAAATGAATACTAATCGAATCCTCAAGCATCATCATCCTCGCCGAGGTCCTCCAAAGAAAAGTCGGGCATCCCAAATAACTCGCCCGTCACATCCTCGTCGTCGAATACCGAGCACCCGCCCGAGGCTCCCACGAAAAGTACTCGAAGGATCAAATCCGGCGAAAGGATCAAAGAAAGAAGGCTCGAGGAACCTCACCCCGTGCGCCATGCGGAGGCATGAACCGATAAAAGGGCCGCTCCTCGAAGGCCCCGCAGCCTCCCGAAGATGTCCCGGCATCCATGCTATGCCGCCCTCAAAGGTCCCTCCCGCTGCGGCTCCGCCGGCTCTAGGCGGAGGAACGCCTACGCAGTGCCTCGAAGGCATAGGCTCGTACGCCGGCACGCGTCGCGAAGACCGGCAAGATATCTTCGAAGCCATCTTCTTCGCAAACGACCTCATCGCCACGTAACGGCGAGTCAAGATATCATAGGCTCTCCCCGGACTCCGCACCAACAAGCAAACCCAAGGAAACGCTCAAAGAATACGCTTATACTCAACAACAAAAGAGAAAAATACGTAAAAGATGCCAAGATGGAAAAGAGTCAAAGACACTCACCGATCTATCTAGGTCCACTCAGATGCAAAGCAGAGCTCGCTCCGAACGGGTACAGACACCCTCCTCCTCGATCCGTCCCCGCGGACGTACGTGAAATCCGGTCCCGCATCGGAACCTCTGGGAGCTCGCGGCCGCCTCTCTCTCCCGCGCAAGCACTGCGGCGTCCTCGCCTTCCTCCTCACGAAGGCCCCGTACTCCTCTCCATACAAGATGAACTCCTACGCCGACACCGCCAAGGTACCTCTCAAAATCGAGCACGTCCATGTCTCCGGAATCAAGCATCCCAAAGGGAGGGTCCTCTGAGCCACGGGAAGCACACCGGCCATGCCGCGAAGACCCGCTCCCCTGTGTACATGACGTCACAAGTCAAGCCCCGCAAAGATCTTCCGCCGCGCGTCACTCCTGGGAGCCCCTCAAACTCATCCCCTCATACCGAGCCCACGGAACAAGACGAACCCTCCGGCTACTCTCTCCGTACGCTCCCGCACATCCCCGTAGGCGATGGTGAGCTTCCCCGCCGGGTCCTCCTCTTCCTCGCCGTACGAGCCCTGTTCCCAAAGATAACAGTGGTACGCAAAGCAATGCCCCTGGATCTCTATCCCACTGAAGCACCGGAAAACCTCATAAAACCACACCTCGCGACAAAAACAGAGAAGGCTCAAGGCAAAAGAAAACGGAGAAAAGACAAGTTGCTAAATCAAAAACAAAGAATAAACTCATACCTCCAAAGCAAAGTCAAAACAAAGCCAACGAATCAAGCCACACCCCGCTAAACCTGGTCCAAGGAGAAGTAGAGCTCGGCCAAGCCTCGCCTCGCCCCAAGCAATGTCGTGCACTTATCCAGTCAATCAAGCTCTCCAACAGAGCAAATGGAGCCGCGGTCGCGTGGTTCGAGAACAAAGTCTCTGACAACGCATACCACAAAAAGGAGCGCGCCAATCGCTCCGCCACCTGGCCGGTACCCTGATGTAGGCCCCAATACCGGCCGTGATCTCGCCTCCACGTCGCTATACAAGATGCCCTGTGCCCTCGCGAGGACGAGGCTCAAAGCCCAACAGCCTCAAGACCACATCGGAGATCATATCCCTCCACCGCACCGGCCCTCCTCAAGGAAAGCCCGTGATCGCAAAGAAAGCCGGTAGGCGTCACCGTCACCTCTCCCCACTCGATGGAAGGTGTGGGTGGTATCCCACCGCACTCGTAAAGGCCAAGGAAGACGCTCTTGTTCTTCCTCGTGTCGAAACCCCACCAGTTCTCAACGAACACACCTGTGCCAAGCATAAACCAGCCTCCGGGACTCGGCCTACCGTCCACGAAAATATCGCATCCGCCGCCATAGCCAACAACAATGACCTCGAGCGATCCCCGAGTCTTCATCCTCTTGGCCTTCCCGCCATAAGCCCCGCATCCTCGCAGTAAACACAAAGAAAGGTACATCAATCACAAGATTTAATATAAAGGCACATATAACCCGTCACAAAACACGGCACATATTGCACATAATTTTCACATATATCATGCATATAATTTTTCCCATGCAGTCCGTCACAGAAACACGGCACACACTGTACACATTTTCTCAAAAGAAAAAAAGGGGGGGGGATTAAACCCTACACGAAACATTTTCAAAAAAAAAAAAAGGATCCGTCCCAACACGGCAAAGGCACATATAACCCGTCACAAAAACACGGCACATATTGCACATATTTTCCCCACAAAGTCCGTCACCCAAAAACATGGCACACCCGGCACGACACATATGCATAACACATTTTTCAAAAAAAATCCGTCCCTACACGGCACACACTTTCATATATAACCCGTCACAAAACACGGCACATGTCACATTTTTTTCACAAAAATTGTCACTACACGACAAACTTTTCTCATAATGTACATACATAAATAGCATACGGTACAAAACACTAAAGCATGCATTTCATTAGAGAGGCACTTTATTTTCACAAATAAGAGCTAATCTACACATTTCTGCACAAAATACACATACCCACAATTTTTACATGTCCATTTTCAACAATTCATCAAGAATTTCACAAAAGGGCATAAAATAATAACAAAAAATTCAAAAATGCGAAAAACTAAAACCTAGTTCTAGCATTCAAAAATTCGAGCAGGGAATCAAAACGGAGCAGATTTCTTACCTCCCCGACGTTCGTAGAGCGACGATTGTGCACCTCCGGATTCGGATACAAGACATCCGGGTTCTTCGAAGATGGAACGAACGAGATCCAATTTCTTTGAAGCTCCATTCGCTGCTCAACCACTTCCCGATCAAGGCTGACGACGACTCCTTCGAGATCCCTCCGCCATTGCAAGCAATTCAAGCTAAGAAAAATGGAAGATTTTGGACAAAAATGGAGTTTTCTCTCTTTCTCTCTCGCTGGTTCACGCACTGGAAATGGGAAATGAAGAGGTTGCCTCGGAATTTAAACCCGGTCAAAACCTGGGAACTGTGAAAAACCAAAGTGGTCCGTACGGACCTCTTTGCAACCAGGTTGGTCCGTACGGACCTCTTTGCAAGGGGTGGCCAAATTACTTTCCTGCCCTTATAATCTTTGCCCCCGGGCCGTCCTAAGGCCTTTTCCAAAGAAATCCAAGTGCAGAATGGTCCCTAACCCTTCAATTCAATCCCCGGCCGTCAGCGTAAGACCGGTCCTCGCCCACTTCAACGGCAATTCAACCACCGGCCGTCAGCGTAAGACCGGTCCTCGCCCACTTCAACGGCAATTCAACCACCGGCCGTCGCCGTAAGACCGGTCTCGCCCACTTCAACGGCAATTCAACCACCGCCATCGCCAGTAAGACCGGTCCTCGCCCACTTCAACGGCAACTCAACCACCGGCCATCAACGTAAGACCGGTCCTCGCCCACTTCAACGGCAAGTCAACCACCGGCCATCAACGTAAGACCGGTCCTCGCCCACTTCAACGGCAATTCAACCACCGGCCATCAACGTAAGACCGGTCCTCGCCCACTCCAACGGCAATTCAACCACCGCCCGCTCAACGGCAATGAAAGAAGGAGCCAACACCTCCCAGCACGAATCCCAAGGCACGAGACGCCTCCAAACGCTCAACGGCAATTCAACCAACGCCCGCTCAACGGCAATTCAAGAAGGAGCCAACACCTCCCAGCACGAATATCAAGGCGCAAGACGCCTCCAAACGCTCAACGACAACTCAACCACTGGCCCTCAAAAGAGGTCCGAAGTCATCTTCCCAACAGAAAAGGGCCCCTACAAGGTCATGCATCCTCAAAGAATTCAAGCACCGGCAATGATGTAAGCCCGAACTTCGCCCACTTCAACGGCAGCGCAAGCACCGGCCATCAAAGTAAGCCCGAGCTCCTCCCCAACAAGTCGAAAGGGAAGTCATACAAGATCGCATATCCTCAAAGACCGGCCATCATCCTTGCCCACTCAACGGCAAAACAAGCACAAGAAGGAGCCAACACCTCCGAGTACAAGTCCCAAGGCACGAAGCGCCTCCAAAATGCCAAATGGGGAAGCTATCACCGGCCGTCATCCTCGCCCACTTCAACGGCAACGCAAGCACCGGCAGTCATCGTAAGTCCAACCTTCTACTCAACATGCAAAAACACAAAGGCATCTACGCCTCTCGAAGCACAAGGCAGCCACGCCTCCACAACTGCGGCTAGAAGACGATTCAAAGTCCTCGCGCATTACATCAACTGCGGCTAGAAGACGATTCAAAGTCCTCGCGCATTACATCAAACTGCGGCTAGAAGACGATTCAAAGTCCTCGCGCATCACATCAACCGCCGCCAGATGACGATTCAAAGTCCTCCAGCGTGGCACCAACCGCCGCCAGAAGACGATTCAAAGTCCTCCCGCGTGGCACCAACCGCCGCCAGAAGACGATTCAAAGTCCTCCAGCGTGGCACCAACCGCCGCCAGATGACGATTCAAAGTCCTCCAGCGTGGCACCAACCGCAACCAGAAGACGATTCAAAGTCCTCCCGCATCACATCAACCGCCGCCAGATGACGATTCAAAGTCCGCCAGCGTGGCACCAACCGCCGCCAGATGACGATTCAAAGTCCTCCAGCGTGGCACCAACCGCCGCCAGATGACGATTCAAAGTCCTCCAGCGTGGCACCAACCGCAACCAGAAGACGATTCAAAGTCCTCCCGCGTTACATCAACCGCCGCCAGATGACGATTCAAAGTCCTTCGCCGTGGCACCAACCGCCGCCGTATGACGATTCAAAGTCCTCCGGCCGTGGCACCAACCGCACCGAAGACGATTCAAGTCCTCACTCTATCTCCGGCCCTAAGGCCTTAAACCACCCGATTAGGAAAATCGTAAAATTTCCATCCCAGACGCCACCATGTCCTCACAATTGACCTCGGCGGTCACCACATCTCAGACACCACCACGTCCTACCACCGACCTCGGCGGTCACACAACACTTCGTGGCACCACCACGCCCACATGCACTCACAAATTCACGACCTCCGAACTACGACTGTGCTTGATTCCCGCCAGGGATACGTAGGAATCCTATCACAGTGGTCCACCCATCGACCTATACGGCCACCTAGGACACCACCACGTCCTCCCCATCGACCTATACTGGCCACCCAGGGCACCACCACGTCACTTACCACCGACCTCGGCGGTCACACGACACTTCAGGGCACCACCACGCCCGCATTCACAAAACACTCACCCCACACCCGAACTACGACTGTGCTTGATTCCCGCCAGGGATACGTAGGGAATCCTATCACAGGTCCAGCCTATCGACCTAAACGGTCACACAAAAGGACACCACCACGTCCTCACATTGACCCTCACGGCCACTTCCTCTCCCAAAGACGCGATCCAGTTAGGACACTTATCTTATCGGCGACCCCACTTCTTTCATAAGTGACGTCGTCGAGGCTTCGTAAGTACCCCAATCTGATCACCCCCTTTCAAACACACGGAAACACCGCAGACTCATCAACGTAGTCTCGGAGACCTCTCTCACTCAAAACCCTCTCAAAACCCTCTCAACCCCAACCAAACCAAGGGAGGAGCCTTCCTGGGATAAAAGGGACAAAGGACCTTTTGGGAATTTTCAGAAATCGAAAAGCAATTAAGGTCCGTACGGACCTCTTTGTTTCAATGATTACTAAATCCCCTTAATGTCCACCATATTCCCTCAAATCCCGGAAGAAATGATTACCCAAATGCATGGTTGGTCCGTACGGACCTCTTTGCATGTGAGTTGGTCCGTACGGACCTTCTTGCATAGGGACATCATCATTCCGTAATATTCACCATCATTGCGAGATTCCCTCAAATCGAGGAAATCCAAAATTCTCGGATAACCAAGAAGGTCCGTACGGACCTCTTTGCTCCGAAATTTTTACTATAAATAAAGGGCTCCCCCTCCTCATTTTCACACACCTCCCTCTTCTCTCTTCCTCCCTTAGCCTTCTCGGCTCCTCTAAGTCCTCTCGAGGCACTCCCGCCCCTTTCGGATCCTTTCGAGGCCTTCCGAGCTCCTTGTGGTGCTCCGGCCTCCTCGAGCGCTCCCGAGACGCTCCCGCGCCGCCCCGAGGCACTCTCGAGGTACTCCGAGGCCCCTCGTGGTACTCCGAGGCCTCGCTCGGTCTTTCCACGGTGTCCCGGCCCTTTCCGAGTCAAACCGACGATCCCAAACCACGCCGAAACTCCTGCCCGAGTGACTCCCGCCACCACAACGCACGCCGAACCTCGCCCGAGTGATCCCGACGATCCCCACGCACGCCGAACCTCTCGCCCGAACGCAGCCCGGCAACCTCAACTCACGCCGAAACTCTGTCCGCGGACAACCGGCATCTCCCGAAGCAATCCCGATCCGTACCGGAACGCTACTCCGACCTCAAACACCATTCCCCAGCGGAAGACAGACGCGAACCAACATTGGTAAGGCTTCCTTCCTACACTATTTCAATACATTTCCATACATAGCATACAATGTAGACATCCGATACAACATGCATTTTTAAAAGCACACACACACACACACAACATTTAAAGGATATTAGGGGTATCCGAAAGACTCGTTTTACGAGGCTACTCGGGTGAGCTCTAATATTCTAATATTCTCTTCCCGGGGAGTCATCTGACCTCCGAACTCAAAATCTCATCACACAAAAACAGTTTAAAATTATCTTTAAACTGATGCCCTTTTTCAATGTTTTGGGCTTAATAAAAACGGCGTGGCGACTCTACAAAACAAAAAACGGCGAGACACATCGCTCCAACGCGAAAGATGCCAGATGCCGGGGCGCGATTGCGCTGCCTCTCGGATCCGGGTAATTTCAACGTCGTTGCCACAATTTCTCGTATGGAGAAATATATTTGTGTTGTCTCATGGGTAGACGATTTATAAGGAAAACAGCTGTGGTAAATGATTCAAGACAAAACTTGTATGGGACATGAGATTGTGCCAATAAACAAAGCCCCATTTCAACTATGTGCCGGTGCTTACGTTCAACAACTCCGTTCTGTTGTGGAGTGTAAGGACAAGAAGAACGGTGTCCAATGCCATGTTTAACCAAGAACTTAGAGAACTCACGATTAATAAATTCACCTCCCCCATCCGTTTGAACAGTTTTTATGGTGTGAATTTCAGAAATTTTGTGAGATAATTGATTCTCTACAAGAGTCTTAAAATCAGAAAATACGGAAACGACATCCGATTTATGAAACAACGGAAAGAGCCATACATAGCGAGAAAAATCATCGACTATAGACAAATAATATTTAAATCCAGAAACGGAGGGAACATGAGAAGGTCCCCAAACATCCAAATGTAATATAGCCAATGGTTTAACAGAGTTAAAAGAACGAGTTTGAAATGGGAGATTACAAGATTTGCCTAAAGGGCAAAAATGACACATCTCCTTATTTTTTATAGACCCACTAACAGGAATCCTAACATTCTTAACTAAACAATCTAAAATGTGAGACGAGGGGTGTCCCAATCGGGCATGCCAAGTGGCTGAAGAGGCACGTTCCCCAATCAATGCCAAGGAATTAATGCGCGAACTGGGAACGAACGACAGAGTGTAAAGGTCTCCCGAATTACTGCCAGAAAGAATGGTCTTCTTGGTATGAGTGTCCTTCACACAAAACCCAAAAGCAGTAAGTTCAAAGAAGCAGTTATTATCTAGACAGAACTTACGAATTGACAATAATGAACGACTAATCTTAGGCACATGTAAGACAGTATTCATATGAAACTTGCGATTTTGAATAGAAAACTGAGTTGAACCAATATGAGCAATAGGAATTGAAGTACCATTAGCAACTACAATAGAATCGTTACCTGAGTACGGAGAATACTGCTGCAGGACATCCGGATCAGATGTCATGTGATTAGTCGCTCCGGAATCAAGAACAAACGACACGGGAGCCATAGGAGACGAACTACCGGGTGCCATATGTTGTTGCGGATAGTATTGAGCATGATAGGCATAGTTTCCCCTTTGGTAACAGGTGTTTGCCTCATGACCTGGTTTCCTACAGAGTTGACAGACGGTGGTGTGTGGGTCGTGACTAAGAAAAGGGTTGGGGGTGTGTACGGAACTGGTGCAGTGGGGAAGTTTGGCCGAGGGGGAGTGAAGGGTCTTGATGGTTGGAAGCTTTGAGGAAATGGCAGAATACCCTTTCCATGGTTCCTATTTTTGTTGCGGTTGTTATTTCTATGGTTACTCCCTCCACGGTTCGAGTTTGGTACAAAAAAGAAGTTCCTTAATTTGATGGAGCAAAGGTCCGAGGGTTGCTATGTGGGTTTAGATATGTGGCAATGAAGTGGGGTTAGACTTTGGTTTATCAGGTTCTTTTGAAGCGGCTAGGGCACTAAGGGTGGGAGTGGTTTTAGAGGTGAACCTTTTCTGGAGGGCTTCTTCTTGAAGGAGAAGGTCTTTTAAATCTTCAATAGATGTGTCACCTTTAGAGTTTTGAGTGGTGATGAACTCTTTGTAGGTGTAACCCAAACCACCTAGGATCCGACTACGGAGAGTCTGAGTGGACACAGCTTCACCCGCTCGAGCAAGTGAATGAGAGAGAGTTTTTGCGTGAAGGACATAGTCCTGAATAGTCATGCCTGGGGAGAGGGTAAGGTCATGGAGTTCTTCTTGTAGCTTTTGGATATGGATGGTGGAGGCAACACCAAACTCCTTTGCAAGGAGATCCCATGCCTCGGTGCCGCTTTTGCGTGGATTTACATGAGGTTGAACTTCTGCAGTGACAGTGGCTTTTATCCATCCAAGAACAAAGCGAGAAGTATGAATAAAGGCTTCATACTCAGGGTTCTCTTGGACGTTATTGCTAGCAGATGTTAGGGTTTGGGGGGGAGGGATTTTGTCTGTCACTACATGTGTAAGATAGTGAATCTCTAGCATGGATAGAAAGAGGGAACTCCAATTTGGGTAATTGTCATTCGACAGACGGCAGTGCCCCATGTATGACTGCACGTTAAAAAGGGTAGGGAGATTATGTTTGTTGCGACCATTCCCGGAATCGGTGGTAGCCAAGGTTTTTGTTGCGTCAGCCATGGCTATTTTGAAGTTGCTCTTGATACCATAAACGACTTTAAATCACCTGCATGAAACGAAGAAAACTAACACAAAGGTTTGGGAGTTTGGCCCCGCTAATTCTGTGGCGAGTTGGATCACTGATATTGGGGTCGATTGTATACAGGCTCCATAACTCAAAAAATATCTATTCTATTTGCTTATGATTCTCAATTAGTGAGATGATAAGAGAGGCGATCAAGGTCAATTGAGAGAAAGTAATAAAACTTGGTTTTGTTGATTTACTGGACTCTAAAACTTGCTGAAATCAGAACTTAAAATTTGTTAAAACTGATCTATAAATTTCTGCTCCAAATCTGCAAATTTGCTGCTTCGAATCTGTACAATTGCTGCTCCGAATCTGCAAGGTTACTGCACTACACTTGCTACTTGGTGATGTAAATTGGAAGTTTGCTACACTTCTTGCTGCACACTTTTCTGCACGCTTGCTGAATGCTTGCTCCACACTTTCTGCATATACACTTGCTGGAAGTTGATTGGTTGCAGATCTTATAATCTTTTCAATCTGTATACTTGTTCCCAAGGCACGTAAGTGATACGATTTCCTTAATACGAAATACGCCCTCTATTTGGTGCAAAAAGGTTGCTGCGAATTAGTCTTGTATGATACAATGGAGCCACTGTTACTACAGTTTTGGTGCTTGAAGAATGCAAAAAGGTTGCTGCGAATTACCCTTTGTATGCACAAGCCTTGAACAGATATGAAGATTGTACTTGGCCAAAGTACAATCGTCTGTTTTAGAAGTAGAAATAGAAAATAAGAAGTTGCTGTAATAAAAGAGAATGAGTTGTTTACAAAGAGAAATCAATATTTCCAAAAGATTGTTGAAACCACTTATTTATAGTGCACTGGTACCTCCTGCAGAAGTCACAAAAGTGACTGAACGGATTTTATTAGTAAATGTAACTGCCATTAACAGTTTCTCCAAAATAATTTAGACCATACCAGTAATTCAGCAACTTTCACAAACAGTCACAACATCCATGTAACTGTTTCTCTAACATTCATTAACCTGATTTCTCTCATCATATTTTGAAAATACTCTGACATCCCCCCACCATTTTCAAAACTAAAAGGAACTGAATAAAATGATCTTGACAATGCTTGAGAACCTTGTGCATAGATGATGGTGTCTCTCGACTTGAACCATTATCCTGTGAAAATATATCAAGGCTAACATGGTAGAATGGTAGACTTATGTCTTTGAACCAACTCCCAATATGATTATACGGATACATAGTCACGCACAAGATTCTAACATACACAAGGAATTATGAAGGCTGACGCGTGGATTGGCCTTGCGTCTATATCCTTTTCATGAGTGCTCTAGAGCCAAGACCTTAAGCTCATAGAAGGCGGCACCACCTCCGACACTCATATAGGTAGACTTACCTTAGTGTCCCCGTAACATAAACACTATTAAGTCTATTAAAAGTTTTTACCCATCCTTCTCTTTCTTATTACGGGTACCAAGCTCTACATACCTAGGGATGGATAAAAGTGTAGAGCTTCAACCTACATATATGATATACTTTGCTAATTGAACCCATAGACCTGATTTATCAAGAATTGAGTTGAGTTTCTATCATTGGTGATTTGTATTAATGGGCTTGAGTCGCATCCCCTTTGTGGTTTTCTTGACCACTTCCCTTGGAAGTCCTTTAGTTAAAGGATTTGCCAAGTTATGGCAAGACTTTACAAAGTCTATTGTTATCGCTCCATCTGTGATCAACTATCTCACATAACTATGTCTTAGTCCAATATGTCTGGATTTTACATTATACACTTGACTATAAGCTCTAGATAGAGCACTACCAGAAACTGAGGCTTTAGCAACGGAATCAACAGCGACGGAATCATTCCGTCGCTATATAGCGACGGAAATTATGCTATAGCGACGGAATAAGTTTGGCGTCAACTTTACCGACGGAATTGAATTCCGTCGCTAAAAATGAATATTCCTCAAATATTCGTTTCATTACCGCCACTAAATTGGCGCCTGATTTACCGACGGAATATTCCGTCTCTAGTTCTTTCTCAGCGACGAAATTATTCCGTCGGTGAAAAGTTAATATTTTTTTAATTTTTTCAAATAAACCAGCGACGGAATATTTCCGTCGGTGATAAATTAATTTTGTTTTTTATTTCTTTTATTTATCAGCGACGGAAATATTTCGTCGGTGATTATAACATTTAATTTTTTATTATTTTTAATTATTTTTAATTAATCAGCGACAGAATTATTCCGTCGGTAGAAATTAATTATTTTTTTTAAATAAACCAGCGACGGAATATTTCCGTCAGTGTTAAATTATTTTTTTTATTTATCAGCGACGGAAATATTCCGTCGGTGATTATAACATTTTATTTTTAATTATTTTTAATTAATCAGCGTTCCGCGCTGATAAATAAAAAATAAAAAAACAAAAATTATTTATCACCGACGGAATATTTCCGTCGGTAATAAATTAATTTTTTTAATTAATCAGCGACGAAAATATTCTGTCGGTGATAAATAATTTTTGTTTTTTTATTTTTGTTATTTATCCGCGACGAAAATATTTCGTCGGTGATTATAACATTTAATTTTTAATTATTTTTAGAACTAATTAACAAAATAACTAACTGAAAACATTAAAAAATTTAACTGAAAACGTTAGAAAATTGACTAGAATTTCAAAAAACAAACTAAAATTTTGAAAAACTAACTGAAAACGTTAAAAAACTAACTGGAAACGTTAAAAAACTGACTGAAATTCTAAAAAACTAACTGAAAACGTTAAAAAACTGACTGAAATTTCAATAAACTAACTGAAAACGTTAAAAAAAACTGACTAAAAACGTTAAAAAACTGATTGAAATTTTAAAAAACTAACTGAAATTTTTGATTTTTAGGTTGAATTTTTTTGTCTTATAAGTCAATTATAAGAGACTAAATAGTTATAAAAAGCAAGTTGGTCTTATAATTCAGCTATAAGAGTTGTAATGTGTAAATTATGAGATTAATTCGTTGTTAATATTGAAATTTTTTACTTTTTTAAAAAAAAATTATTATATAAATCAATTATAAGAGACAAAAAAGTCTTATAAATCTCTAATAAGAGATGAAATACTCTTATATGTAAGTTATAAAAGGATGATGGATGTCTATAAAATTTTAGACCTGATGATTCTTATATTAGGTTTTATTAGGTTTGAATCTCGCCACGTTGCTTTACAGAGGAAGTGGTCGATAACTTATTGCATCCGATAGGCTGTGATAAGTTCTATTAAATATTTTCCATAAGTTTCACGTATCAATCACATGTGAAAAGTTTATTTTACATTTATGGTTAGTTTGCTTTTATGTCATCAATAATTCCTGCCATGAAGAACAGCTTAAGAGAGGTGCAAAAGCAACCCCAAAGGTACGCTAGTATGTGACGTATACTTAGGCTCCGTTTGTTTCGCGTAAAACATTTTCCGGAAAATGTTTTCATGTAAAATGATTTCAAGTAAAAAGGTTTTCTTGTAAAATGTTTTCATGTAAAAAGATTTCCATGTAAAATGTTTTCTTGTAAAATATCATGGTCTTGTTTTCAGTTGTTTGGCAAATTTGACGAAAATGTTTTCCGAAAATGTCACTTTTTTTATTAATTTAAATCAACTTTGGAAACCGCCCCACCCACCCCTGCCTACCCCACCCCCCCCCAAATTTTTTTTTTAATTTTTTAATAAAAAATAAAAAAAAAATTATTTTGGGGGTAGAAGGGTGTAAAATAAAAAAAAATTGGGGGGTGGGTAGGGGTGGATGGGGCGGTTTCAAAAAAAAAAAAAAAAAAATTTTTTTGGGGTGGGTTAGGCGGGGGTGGGTGGGCGGTTTCCAAAAAAATTTTTTTGGGGTGGGGTAGGCGGTGGGTGGGCGGTTTCCAAAAAAAAAAATTTTTTTTTTTGGGTGGGGGTGGGGGTGGGTAGGGGTGGGGTAGGCGGGGGGGTGGGTGGGGGCGGTTTCCAAAAAATAAAAAAAAAAATTTTTTTTGGGGGGGGAGTGGGGTAGGCAGGGCGGTTTCAAAAAAATAAAAAAAAATTTTTTTTTTTTTGGGGGGTGGGGTAGGCGGGGGTGGGTGGGGCGGTTACAAAAAAAAAATTAAAAAAAAAAATTTTTTTTTGGGGGGGAGGGGGTGGGGTGGGGTAGGTAGGGGGTGGGTGGGGCGGTTTCCAAAAAAAAAAATTTTTTTTTTTTTTGGGGGGGGGGGGGTGGGTAGGGGGTGGGTGGGGCGGTTTCCAAAAAAATAAAAAAAAAAAAAAAAAATTGGGGGAGGGTGGGGGTGGGGTAGGCGGGGTGGGTGGGGCGGTTTCCAAAAAAAAATAAATTTTTTTTTTTTTTTGGGGGTGGGGTGGGGGTGGGTAGGGGGTGGGGTAGGCGAGGGCGGGTGGGGGCGGTTTCCAAAAAAAAAAATTTGGGGGAGGGGGGTGGGTGGGGCGGTTTCCAAAAAAAAATAAAAAAATTTGGGGGAGGGTGGGGCGGTTTCCAAAAAAAAAAAAAAATTTTTTTTTTTTTTGGGGGGGGGGGGGTAGGCAGGGGGTGGGTGGGCGGTTTCCAAAAAAAAAAAAAATTTTGGGGGGGGGGGGGGGTGGGTGGGGGCGGTTAAATTTTTTTTTAATTATTATTATTATTATGTTGTACCGAATGTAATATGAGTTGTACATTAAGGCCAAGAACAAGAGTTGTAAAATGATTTACGAATTTGAAATTGGTAAATCATTTTACAAAGAAAACCTTCTTTTTTTACATCCTTGTAAAATGTTTTACATTTGAATTTCTTTTACAAGTGGTTACCAAACACTTGAAAGTAGGTAAAACATTTTTCGAAAAATATTTTACTTGAAACAAACACCCGAAAACAAGGAAAACATTTTCTGGAAAATGTTTTACATGAAACAAACGGAGCCTTAATGGCAAAAGATCTCATAAAAAAGTTACATCAAAGATCTCTATTTCATAGGAAAATAAAATAACAAAATCACTTACACCATTTTTATGTGTTAATTGTAAAAAATAATAATTTAAAAGCTATGAATTATTGATAATACCATAATAATGATGGCATTAACCCTAACATTCGTATGCATACAGTCGTTGAATCCATAATCAAAACAAAAGTAATACTAGGAGATTTTTTTTTCGTGAAATGATGGACCTCTTTCATTAGATTCAAATCACTAAATCCTATAAAAAAAAATATGGACTTAGCTTTTAAAATTAAATACTCCCTCCGTCCCACCTCAATTGATCCATTGAGGTGGGACACGGTTTTTAAGAAAAATTATTAAAGTGGGTAGAAATTAGAGGAGAGAGAATGTAAAAGTTAAATGTGTGGTAGGGAATAGGAGAGATAATGTAAAAGTTAAAAATATTTAATAGGAGAGAGAATGAGTGGGAGGAATATTAAGTTAAAGTGGGTATAATGAATGGTTTTTTTGAAAATATATGGAGATGATAAGGGTATAAATATATGAAAAACTTTTCATTTAAGGAATGGATCAATTGAGGTGGGACGTCCCAAAAAGAAAAGTGGATCAATTGAGGTGGGACGGAGGTAGTAGTTTTTTAATTTTTATTATGTTCAAAACAGATTAATCTGCGTTCGTTCAGTTCGATCACTAACTGTGAAGAAGCAACTGTTCAAATGGGCGACCACCCAGGCAATGTGGGCGACCGCCCAGCCTCAAATCACAAAAGAGATAAAACGCCTGTACAAGTGGGCGACCGCCCAGGTCAAGTGGGCGACCGCCCAGCTCCAATTCTTAAACACGTTGAAACTGCTGTACAAGCGGGCGACCGCCCAGCTTCGTAATTCTGACGGGATTCAGCTTTCCTAATTCAAATAAACATAGTTTTAGGCTTAGATATTTTATTTGTGGTAGGACTCTTTTCCTTATTCATTGTAACCTATATATTGAGAAGTTGATTAATGAAAAACACAAGTTTTGGGAAAATTTCCCTAAATTGATTTCCTACATGGTATCAGAGCGGCATCATGCACAAGTCTAAATCCACGGCGGGAAACGATGTTATCATTGATAATCCTCCTGAAATCAAATATAATTCTCCCTTTTACCCAGGTCCTCAGGATAGGCCAGGAGATTTTATTACTCCTTCTGCTGCTTCATCTTCATCGTTCATAGCTGAGCGATGGCAGGCTTTGGCAAGCCTCGTCGATAATTCTCAAATCTTAAATGATCGCCTCAATGGTAAGTTTGATGCAACTTCATGGATTATTGATACAAGTGCTTCAAATCATGTAACTGGAAACGCCTCGTGTCTCCTTAATTCTCGGACTATACCGGCATGTTTAGTCGGTTTACCTAATGGGTCTTCTGTGTTAGCTCATACAGTGAGATCCGTTCGTCTAACGGACACAATTACCCTCTCTCATGTTCTATTTATTCCAAACTTAAGCTACAACTTAATTTCAGTTTCTCAACTTTCTGACGATATTCACTACACTGTCCAATTTAACTCCTCTATGTGTGCTATATAGGACCTGTCGAGGAACCTGATTGGAGTGGGTATTAGGCGGGATGGACTCTATTATCTTCGCGGCACATCTTCTGCATTTAGTGTTTCTGTTACCGGATCGCCTTCTTTGTTAGAGCTGTGGCATAATCGCTTGGGTCACCCATCCAAAATGTGGTAAAGCTTCTTCCCGCAGTTAGCCGTAATTCTGACAGTTTACCTAAACCTTGTGATACTTGTTTTCGGGCTAAACAATCTAGAGATAGTTTTCCTGTTAGTGATCATAAGTCCACTAGAATCTTTGAGAAGGTCCATTGTGATTTATGGGGTGCATACACTCATACTCATTCTTCTTCTTGTGGTGCACGATATTTTTTAACATTGGTGGATGATTTTTTCCGAGCTGTCTGGATCTATTTATTGGTTGATAAAACAGAAGTTTTTCGTATGTTTATGGCTTTTATTGCCATGGTGGAACGTCAGTTTTCTCATAAAATTAATATCGTCCAATCGGATAATGGTACCGAATTTAATTGTATGCTTGATTATTTCTTTTCTTCTGGCATTACTTTCCAAACATCTTGTGTTGGTACCCTACAACAAAAATGGTAGAGTCGACCGGAAGCATCGTCATATTCTGAATGTTGCTAGAGCGCTTCGATTTCAGGCTCATTTACCTGTTTTCTTTTGGGGTGAAGCAGTTCTCACTGCTGTTCATTTGATTAACCGGACTCCTACACCCCTCTTAGGTAATAAGACTCCCTATGAGATTTTGTTCGGAAAATTGCCTTTCTTTGATTCTCTCCGTGTCTTTGGTTCTTTGTGTTATGCCCATAATCAGAAGGCCAAGGGAGATAAATTTGCCAGTCGTAGCCGAAAATGTATCTTTGTGGGCTATCCTCTTGGCAAAAAGGGGTGGAAGTTGTTTGATCTAGAAACAAAGAAATTTTGTCTCCCGGAATGTGAATTTCTTTGAGACCATCTTTCCTTACAGTAATTTGTCTACAATGCCTCATACCCCAGATTCAGTGGAGATTCTTAACCAAAAGGCTGATTTTGCCTTTTTTGATTATCCGGATATGGAAGATATTGTCTCTGAACCTTTGACAGTGGCTCCTGCGGATGTACATGAACCTGTTACTGCAGTATCTGCAGATATTGCCTCTACGGAGGTCTCATCTTCTTCTATGACAGAATCCTCTCAATCTGAGCAAGAGGCATTAGGGAGGGGCATGCGTACGAAAGTTCCCTTCGTTCTTCTTCGGGACTACATTGCTGCTACTGTCACTCCTGCAAGTCCATCCCCCAAGCACTCCACTCCATTCGGCTCCTCAGGTACTCCTTATCCTATAGCTCACTATATAAATTGTGACAGTTTTTCTGTGAAATATCGTAACTTCCTTGCAGCTATTACCTTGGCTATAAAGCCTAGGACTTTTCCTGAGGCAATGACACAGGATGGGTGGAAGGAATCTATGCAGGCTGAGATTCGTGCCTTGGAAGATAATGGCACATGGAATATGGTTCCTCTACCTCCTGGTAAGCTTGCTCTAGGTAGCCAGTGGGTTTATCGGATTAAGTATAAGTCTGATGGTACTGTTGAACGGCTTAAATCTCGTTTGGTGGTTCTTGGCAATCATCAGAAAGAAGGGATTGATTACACGAAAAATTTTGCTCATGTGGCCAAAATGGTCACCGTTCGAGTCATTCTTGCCATTGCTGCCTCAAAGAATTGGGAACTGCATCAAATGGATGTGCATAACGCTTTCCTGCATGGTGATCTCCAGGAAGAGCTCTACATGAAACCTCCTCCGGGCTTTCACTCCAATCAGCCTAATATGGTTTGTCGCCTTCGAAAATCTCTTTATGGCCTGAAACAGGCCCCGCGTTGTTGGTTCGCTAAGCTGGTGGCTTCCTTGAAGCACTATGAATTCTTGCAGTCTTATTCTGATTATTCCCTATTCACGTTCACAAAAGGTACGATTCATGTGAATATACTTGTGTATGTTGACGATCTTATTATAGCTGGGAACGATTCCGCTGCCTTACAGTCTTTCAAAAAGTATCTGAGTGAATGTTTCAAGATGAATGACCTTGGCTCCTTGAAGTATTTCTTGGGCATTGAAGTTGCCCGTAGCTCCTCTGGTCTATTTCTGTGCCAACGCAAGTATACCTTGGACATTATATCCAAGGTTGGGCTATTGGGTGCAAAGCCATCCGGCTTTCCTATTGAACTGAATCATAAACTTGGTCTTGCAACAGGTGATCTTCTAGATGACCCAGAACGCTATAGACGATTGGTTGACCGTCTCATTTACTTAGCAGTCACCCGACCAGATTTGGCTTATTCTGTTCATATTCTGTCCTAATTTATGAAGGACCCTCGAAAGGAACATTGGGATGCGGCCTTACGGGTAGTACGTTATCTCAAAAGCACACCTGGTCAGGGTATTCTTCTTCGTGCTGATAGTGATCTCACGCTACAAGGATGGTGTGATTCGGATTGGGCTGCTTGCCCTATTACTCGACGCTCTCTTTCTGGATGGCTTGTGTTTCTTGGTCATTCCCCTATATCTTGGAAGACGAAGAAACAAACCACTATGTCTCGTTCGTCTGTCGAGGCCGAATACCGCTCTATGGCAGCCCTTACTTGTGATTTGAAATGGTTGAAAGGCTTACTGCTGACCCTTGGTGTTCATCAGTCAAAGGCAATTAACATCTTTTGCGATAGTCAGCCGACTCTAGACATCGCTAAGAACCTCGTATTTCATGAACAAACAAAGCACATCGAGATAGATTGCCACTTTGTTCGTGATGCCATTTCGGATGGCCTTATCTCTCCTTTCTATGTTCCTACCAAAACGCAGTTGACAGATATTTTTACTAAAACGCTTGGAAAGCAACATTTTGATTTGCTCGTTAGCAAGTTGGACATTCTTAATCTCCATGCTCAACTTGAGGGAGGGTGTGAAGAAGCAACTGTTCAAATGGGCGACCGCCCAGGCAATGTGGGCGACCGCCCAGCCTCAAATCACAAAAGAGATAAAATGCCTGTACAAGTGGGGGACCGCTCAGGTCAAGTGGGCGACCGCCCAGCTTCAATTCTTAAACACGTTGAAACTGCTGTATAAGTGGGCGACCGCCCAAGTTAAGTGGGCGATCGCCCAGCTTCGTAATTCTGACGAGATTTAGCTTTCCTAATTCAAATAAATATAATTTTAGGCTTAGATATTTTATTTGTGGTAGAACTCTTTTCCTTATTCATTGTAACAAGTTGATTAATAAAAAACACAAGTTTTGAGAAAATTCCCCTAAAATTGATTTCCTACACTAACACTTGTTCATTTCAAATACTTTTTGGGCACAAGATATAGTAGAATAAGAACTTATGGTCTTATCCAAAAACATATCCCACTAGGATTAAGGTGATAAGAGGCAAAAAGTAGTTGGAATTGAGTTAAAATGGGGCAAGTCATGTGATTCCTCTTTCATTTTATTGCCTAAATCCGTGACCAAATTTACATTGTTCCCCTTTCCATATGAAACGGAAAATACAAAATTAATTAAAAAAAAAAAAAAAGAAAGTAAAACAAGTAAATAAGTTTGTGATAGTCCCAAGTCCTTATAATATATTCCCTCCGTCCCAACATAACGACTTAAGCTTTTTGCCATTTTACGTCCCCGGCAATTAGGAAAAATGAAAAAAATCAAAATGCTGTCAGTGTATTTTGCATATTTTAATAATTATTAATACTTATTATAATTTTGTCACTTTTAAAATTATTTATTACACTCATTACACCTTTTCCGTGATATCTTTTCACAAGTGCCAAAATGGCAAAAAGTCGGCCGGGACGGAGGGAGTACTTTCTTTATTCCAGAATAATCTTCTTATTATTTTGTTGTCAACGTGAAAATATTTTGAGAAATAATTTTATGTTAATATTATTATTCTAATAAATTTCTAATTATTATTATTGATAATATTTATAATGCGGTATCAATAACAACTTTTGAATTTTTATTAGGATATCGATTTCAATTAACCGTTCAAAATATATTTGCATTGAAAATTTTTAAAAAAATGTATTCCTCCGTCTCACTTAAATTAGAACATTTTGTCATTTTGATTGACCCAATCTAAATAGAACAACTTAAAAATAGCAAATGTTTTATTAATGTGACTCACTTTTACCTTCACAATAACTTTCCACTCATTACTCTCCACCTCTATTTCTCTCTCATATATCACTTTCATATTTACAACACCCACTGCACTTATATTTTTTCTTAGTTTTCATGTTTAATCCAATATTTTTTTTTTTAAATTGAATGGAGGGAATAAAGATTATTTTGAGAGGAGAAAAGTATAATCATCAGATATAAAAAGGAAAAATGGCTTCAAATTTTTCTTCTTTTGTGAGGTCTAAGAAGAGAGTGTAATGAATGTGTGGTGATGATGGATTTCTTGATGTTGCGTAAACGTGAACAAATTAAAAAAAGCGGAGTACGCAAATTAAAAATATCAACGTAAAAATAAATTAAGTGTTTTTTCATTGAGATACTAGGGGACCAACGAGTTTTAGTTTTGATGGTATTCGGCGTTACGATAAAGCTTTTCTCATAAAAAATTCTAGATTCTAAATACACAAACTCGGGTAAGTTATTTTTCTGATTTAGATATATGCTAAACTAATTATATATCAATTAATGTAATATAAAATGACATTTTATCTATCATTAATAAATATAAAGAAACTCGATTAAAAAAGGAGATTGGTTGAGATTTATCGAGTTTTCGTTAAATGTCGATTGAGTTAACTACTCATTAACTTTCTACTGATGTTGATTTATAGAGCTCGATAAATGCATACTACTCATTAAGTTTCTACTAATGTTGAAATTAGCGGTGGTTCCACATTCAAAAAGTTATCTCCATAGTCCATAGTATAGAAGTGGAGAGTCTGATACAACCAAAATAAAGATTTGATGAAGCAATGTTGATGACATTTCTTTTCTTATTGTTGATAGCATGTTCATAGTAGTACGTGGGGTCTTAGCCTGATGGTTAGAGTTCATGGCTTTCAACCTGGAGGTTATGGGTTCGATTCCCCCACCAGTGGTTAGAGGGAATGACATTGCCCTCCCTAGCATGCCAGGCGCTCGTGAAGTGCGCATCGAGGGAGCGGTGGAATGTGTTGTTCCCCTTAAAAAAAAAAAAAAAAAGCATGTTCATAGTAATTGAGCAGTATGTGACTATAATGGGATATCACGATTGACCGTTCAATTGTCACGTAATATTGCATATCAATTCAAAATCCAATTAAAATCTTCATACCCTAATTATTTAAGATTCCCAAATCCCAAGTAAAATAAAAAATGAGGCTCAGTCTCTTTCTTTGGTTTATTAGTTAGCACTTAGCAACAAACATTATATTATACTCCCTCCTTCTCATTAATAACTTCACTTTTTGTCAAAGCGAGTATCCCGTTTAAAGCTTCACCTTTCCTAAAATGACAAAGAATCTTTACTATTCCACCCACTCATTCTCTCTCCTATTTTACTATTACACTCACAACATTTTTCAAATTTACTATTTCCTCCACTCATTCTCTCTCCTATTTTATTATTACTCTCACAACATTTTCTCCACTCTCCAATTTTATTAATTTGCATGCCCACCCCCAAGAGGGTGAAGCAATTATCGGGACGAAAGGAGTATGTTGTAAGTCGTTTTTTTATTTTTTAATTGAGTCAAACAACACAAACTTTCTTCACAACAGTCAAAAAAGTTGAAGATTTCTATGAATACATACAATTATATCCTAGACAAATTGTTCGCCGCAAATAAAATATCTAACCCATCTATGTGATGCTCAAATACTTTCAAACATAATTTGTACACGGTCTAACACTAGCTTTTAAAAAAATACCAAAAAGAAAAAATTTAGCTTTGAAAAAATGAACCAAAAACGCAAAATGTTGAAATTACAAAAATGTGTTGTTGACGAATTAACCTTCAGAGAAAAAGAAAAAAAGATAGAAAATACAAAAGAGAAAATGAAGAAAACATGTCCGACAGTGGGTTTGCAGAAGAGAAACAGAGGAGAGGAAGGAGACTTGCAGGTTGCTTAAGACAATGAGCTTGTCCTAATCTGACTGACTATGACTATATATTAACAATCCAAATCCAAATCCCATTTTTATTTTTTCTTCTCTCATTAGCAACCCAACTCAACTTAACCTAATTTAACTCACAATATTTTTTATTACTATTTATTTGTTTTTATATTTTCAATAATCAATTTTATTATTTAATAGTTTTATAAAAAAAAATACATTAGACTAACTTATAATTATTACATAAAAATAAAATTATCATATAAATAATAAATTATTAGAAATTAAAAAAAAATAATGACCGAGATCAAAGGATGAAACTTTTTAAAGTAAAAAATATGAAATATATTTGATTTCAAAATATATAAATTATAGTTAAAAAAATGTTTTTAAAATTACATAAACAAAAACTAGTACTTACCATTTTACTTTTTACCTACTTGAATTATTAATTATATTTTGTACAGTTAAATTATCAACTCACTTGTCATCAATGTTCATTAAGTTCTTAAGTTCTTGATGTTTTCTTAATAAGCGTATTAATACTTTCTACTAGGACTCTTAATTTAAAATGGAGGGAGTATAATTTATTTATTTATTTTTATATATTTTATCTAATTAAACAAACAGTATTTACAGGAGAACGTAACACTTAATTAATCAAATAATCCAAATCAACATTAGTCTATTGGTTTCCTTGAGGTCGACATTTTCCCTATTTTGTCAAACTCTATTATTTTTACAAATTATTTATTTTATTACTTTAAATTATTGAATTCTTATAAAATGATTTCCTTTATGAATATTCCTAATGGAATTAGTGTTTGAAAGGTCAAAATTGAATCAAAAGGAACAATTTGCCGACAAGTCTTTGTCAAGTTGTCTACATTAGCTTCCCAAATATGGGCAGGTGACAAACACATACTATAACATTTAATTATCATTAATCATGTTTAGGTTCATAAATACAATCCTCTTGCAAGTTGAAAACTACCTATTACACACTTTAATGGCATGTACCAATCTTCTAGCTGGATACATTAAATGAATACCCAACATTTCTTCAAGTCAAATAGTCAACTCATGGGTGATTGACTAGTCAAAGTCAATCCACACTTTCATAACTTTGACCTTTAAGGTACACCCACCCCTATTACAATCCCATTGCTAGCAACAAAAAAGTGAATTCTTTTCAAATCAAAGGGAGAATATGTAAAATAAAAGCTTGCAAATATCACCTCAAGCAAAACTAATTATCAAGTTTTTATAACCTAAACTTATGATTATCAATTATAACTTCGGACCCACTATACGCTTTTAACATCACCGCCCTTTTGCATTTCAAATGTCCCATTACCCGGATAGTCAACGCCCACCATAAATCTTGACCAGAACCAATGCTGCTTCCACACGATCACCATTTCTTCAATTGGGATACCCTTTGTCTCAGGTAAGAAAATGTAGACGAATATAGTCATAACTACCACCCAAAACGCGAAGAAGAGGAACAACCCGAATTTCAAGCGGCAAAGCATGGCTAAGAATACTTGAGCTATTATGAAAGTGAAGATCATGTTGACTGAGACGTTGATACTCTGGGCAGCTGAACGGATCTCAAGCGGGAAGATTTCACTAGGCACTAGCCATCCTAGAGGTCCCCATGACCAAGCAAAGCCAGCTACATATATGCAGATAAATAGCACAACTACAATAGCATACCATTTGGGCAACTCACCGGGGTTCCCATCTACTCCAAATTTAGCACCAATGCAAACTGCTACAACAACCTGTTCCAAACATAAGAAAAAACACATAAATAATCTAATTAATCATATCAATAATGACCTCAGTGTGACAGTATTGTGTATTATTAATAATATCTGTCAAGATATCATTTTTATATAACATACAGTATTATGTATAAGCAGTATCAGATACTCAAAAGTGGTACGTAAACTATGTAACTATAGTTGTGCACAAAATAAAGTTGAATTGAAGCATACCTGACAAATAAGCATTTGGACACCGCCCTCAAGGAAAAGAAACCGTCTTCCCCATTTATCAACACCATAGATCGAAACCAAGGTTGCAAGAACATTAACTCCACCCGTAATCACAGCAGACATAAGCGATGCATCGCTACCGAAACCAATGGTTTTAAACAAAACCGGGGCATAAAACATAATCACATTAATTCCGGTCAATTGTTGAAAAAATGGAATAAGTATAGCCATTGTCAATTGTGGCCTATACTTCTTTTGCAAGAGATTTCTCCAAGGGTGTTCAACTAGCCTAGATGCCTCACTAGCCGCAACTAAATCATGAAATTCCTCATCGACATTTTCAATGCCACGAATACGCTTGAGCTTTGACTTTGCTTCTTCGGTTTGACCTCGCTCAATCATGGAGTTGGGTGTCTCGGTGAGAACCAGTGATCCAATGGTTATGATGAGAGCGGGGACCACTGCGCCTCCTAAGCTCAAACGCCATCCCCAACCGCCCTTGATCTTGGCAAAGAAGTAGTTCAATATGTTGGCTACAAGGATACCAATTGTGATGGATAATTGAAAGCCAATGTTAAGTGCTCCTCTGTATTTGTATGGTGCCATCTCTGATAGGTATAGTGGCACAGACTGTAAATAACAAACAAAATAAACTATAGTCAGTAAATTAATGAAGTTGATGATAAACAAAAACACCCTATCTTTATTTAATTAAATTGAGCTTTCAGAATCTAAATTGGTTGAATTATATTTATAGAAATAAAGATAAAATTTGTCGTTTTCACCGGGACCATATGGGCTTGTCAACAAGTTGCAAATTTTCAAATCAAACAAAGATGGGTTGTCATATAATATAATTTAGACAAATTGGCCATTTTCAAGTCAATTCTTTAAGCATTGGCTTATTCAACGCCGTAATAATCAAAGACTAAACTACGCGCGGAAAATAACGAAACAAAAATTGACACTTGTTTTGGACTTAGTTTATCATTAACAAATTAAAAATACAGTAGTTGCTAAAACAAATCCAAAAAATAATACAGCGTTTAGTGAACTTTATTTGTTTGAGAAATTACAATAAAACCCGGAGAAGAAAAATGATGAGATAAATTACTAACAAGAAAACAGCAGAGTTCATCAGGCTTAAATCTTTACACCAAAAGTACTTCTATGTCCTCTTTCAAAACCCACTATAGTATGTAATAATATATACTCCAATTTAGATCTCAACCAAAGGAATTATTCACTTCATGTCCGTCTCATACTAATAATAAGTGTCTGCAAAAAAATCACTTATTTATATACTACTAGTAAAAGCCCGTGTTCGAAGATACGTGTTTTTTTTTTAAGAGCAAAATGGGAAAGGGACAACTTAGTGAGGGCAAAATGGAAAATTTGACATTTGGAACTGTTCACACAACTGTTCACGACAGTTGTGATTTATAATATAGATTATTTATATAATGATAAAATTGTACTAACATTATTCTTTATTTTAAATAAAATAATGGGACGGATAAAGAGAAATCATATGATGCTACATTTTGAAGATGTTAGTGTTTTTAATTGAGGTTTCTACTACTCCTCCCTCCTCCCTCTGTCCCAGAATCAAAATAATTATCAAATTTTTAATAATTTTCTTTTTCTTTTATATATTCACTAGCACATGCCCGTGTCCAAGGCCATGTAATTTTTAATTTTTTTTTTAAATTAAATTTTTTTTAAGCAAGAAATGAAAGAAATAAATTAATTGAAACTGGAAATTTCGTACACGCGCACTGTTCATACCACCGTAGCAAACATCCCTTCCATTTATACTATAGATTTTTTTTGAGTTGGAAATAGTACTGATAGCTTAGTTTCTTAAAAGCAATACTATTTTGTATCAAAAGAGCAACGAAAATTACAGCGACACAGAGAGAACCAAGGAATTACCTGATTGGCAAATCCGATACCAAACCCGAGAAGGATGCGACCCAAGATGAGCATCCAAACCCTTTTAGCGAACCCATTAATCAAAGCTCCGGCACAGAAGAGTAAACCACCAAAGAGCATTGACAATTTCCGACCAAACTTACGGGTCACAGTCGACGCTACTATCGACGATATAAGTGCTGCTAAATACAACGACGACGTAAACATAGTCAACGTTTGACTATCGTACGTACAGTACTGATTCGTCGTCTTATCGCCTTTCTGTTTTCTGTACACCGACGGGAAAAACTTCTCCAAGAACGAATCCATGGTCGTCACCCCACCTGATAAAATCCATTTTCATTTCATAAAAAAACGTAAATAATAATAATAATAATAATATTTAATTCTATCGTTCTCAAAAAGGAGTAGCTCAGTTGTAAGTCAAGCCTCACCCCTTGCTCGGTGAGATTTAGGCTCCGTTTGTTTGGGGGAAAATGTTTTCCGGAAAATATTTTCCCCATTTTTTGGTGTTTGTTTCGCACCGGAAAATATTAGTCAAAGACATGTTTATCTTATTTTTTGAAAAACATTTTCATTTTTCGGAAAACATTTTGCTGTAAATCATTTTCCGGAAAATGTTTTACGCTAAACAAACTGAGCCTTATATTTCAAACCTCTCCTCCTCGTTTCTAACTTGTGACATCTTAAAAAATAAAATAAAATAAAATAAAATGTAGCGTCTATTTATGTACCTGAAATTCCGATGTCATAACCGAAGATGAGACCACCCATGGCGGCAACAATGCATGTAACGGTGACGTAGAGAGTTAGGTTTCCCGGATATGCTTTGCCGTCGCCGGGACCGACAGGTATGCCACCGCCGGCCATTCTTAATGAAACTTTGGATATATGATCTTTTGATAATTAATAAGGTGAAGAATACAGAGAAGAGAGAAATTTGGCTACAAAGAGGAAAAGAGCAAGCAATATCGTTTTGGGTGTAACAAAAGGAGTATATTTATAGAGTTTTTTGTTTTTTTATTTCATAAACTATTAAGATAAATTTAATTACAGCTGTTAAGAAAACAATTAGATTATTGCTTTATACTCCCTCCGTCCCACCAACATTGATACCAAATTTCTGGACACGGGGATTAAGGAAAAGTAAGTGAGAGAAAAAGTGAAAGAAAATGTTGTGAGTATGAAGAATTAAATAGGAGAGAGAATGAGTGGGAGGAATAGTTAGGAGAGAGAATGTTGTGAGTGTAAAAGTGAAATAGGAGAGAGAATGAGTGGGGTAAATAGTGAAGATTCCTTTGCTATTTTGGGCAATATCAGTTTTGGTGGGACGGACCAAAAAGGAAATAAGTATCAGTTTTGATGGGACGGAGGGAGTATTTTGTATTCCAGCATGGAAACGGTAAAAAGGTTTGGATAAGACTAGCAGCAGTGGGGAGTTGAATTGAAGGATGAAATGGGTTTCAATTGAATGAAACACTGCAATGGGTAGTTGAAAGCGGGTTGAATGAATTAGTGGGATGAATTGTTTCATCCCGGTTGAAACATTGATTTTTGCTTTTTTTTTTTTTTTTTTTTTTAAGTTGCCACATGTCAAGACTTTATTGGTCTTGACTTTATCACTTTTTCACCCAATTATTTAAACTCAATTATCTCATAATAAATGATTTAAAAATAATAAAAAAAATTCATCAAAATTCATAAAAAAAATTTCCCTACAAATTGATATAAGTTTCATTTGATTTGGACAAAAAAAAAAAAACTCATTTTTCAATTTGAGCTTAATTATCACCTAGTAAATTAATTTTTTTTAATTTTTTTTCACCAAAATTCATCATTTTTTTTCCCTACAAATTGATATAAGTTTCATTTGATTTGGACATAAAAAAAAAACACACTCAAAGTGGTGGGATATAGGATGATGAGTTGGAGGAAGTTGAAATTTAATTTAAGTTAGTTATTGTAGGGGGTTAGATGAAATGGGTAAATGAAATATTAGATGGATGAGAAAAAATGTAAAAAGTGTTAAATGAAATGGAGAAGGTGTATGAAACCATTGTATGTAGTCTAAGATTAAGAGGTAGGTGTTAATTGGATTTGGTTTTGCAATGGGCCTAAAGGCCCTTTGTCGAGATTAAATCCCGACAGAACACGCATCAGATCTAAAATTAACAGGTAAAATTAACATGCAATGGGCCTAATGGGCCTAAAGGACGAGATTAAATCTCGTCCTTTTATAACTGATTTAAAAGACTAATTCATCTTTTATAAGTAAGTTAAAAGACTAATTTGTCTCTTATATTAACATTTTTTCAACAAAAAAAATCAAAATTTTTCATGATAACAACAAAATAATCTCTTAATTTACACATTAAAACTCTTATAACCGAATTATATTACCAACTTGACTTTTATAACTAATTCGTCTTTTATAATTGACTTATAAAATAATTTTTTCAATCAAAAAATCAAAAAATTTCAATAACAACAACGATTTTTATCTCATAATTTATACATTACAACTCTTATAGCTTAATTATAACTTACTTATAAAACTATTTCATCTTTTATACGAATGTCTTATAAGACTTTTTCATCTTTTATAATTGATTTATAAAACAATTTTGTCAACAAAAAAAAAATTCAAAAATTTCAATAATAATAACAAATTAATCTTATAATTTATACATCATAACTTTTATAGCTGGATTATAAGACCAACTTGCCTCTTATAACTAATTTGTCTCTTATAATGAATTTATAAGACATTTTTTTTAAACAAAAAAATTAAAATTTCAATAATAACAATGAATTAACTTCATAATTTATACATTACAACTCTTATAACTTAATTATAATATCAAATCACCTCTTATGATTGACTTATAAAATCATTACATATGAGTGAATATAATAATATTGTATGCACTATTATATACTACTGCATAAAAAATTTTGAGTTATCTCGATTAAATGAGCAACTTAAAAGGAGTGATTTTTTCTAAAGGAATTTCCGAATCAAATTTCTTTACATTTTTGGATTTGATAAAGAAATTATTGTTTTTGTGAAGTTTGTGGATATGATTAAAATTTATTTTGATTATTTTAAATTGAGATAAAATTTATTTGAAATATAATATAAAAATTAATTAAGATATACTAGTCACAAAATCTGGGGAGAAACGCGTTTCTCCGTCGCTTCTGGAGAAACGGGGCTTGTTTTGTCGCGCGACATACTTAGCCACCACAACTGGATATCCTTTCCAAAGCTTCTGGATATCCAGAAGCTAGCTTCTGGATATCCGTAGCTTTGAAGATATCCGTAGCTTTGGAAAGGATATCCGTAAACCAAATATTTTTCTGGCTATCCTTTCCAAAGCTTACGGATATCCATATTCAATGTTCGATATCCGAAGCTTTGGAAAGGATATCCAGAAAAAATATTTGGTTTCTGGATATCCTTTCCAAAGCTTCTGGATATCCTTTCTAAAGCTTCTGGATATCCAGAAGCTGATGAAAGTATATCCAGAAACTGGCTTATTATGTCGCGCGACAAAACAAGCCCCGTTTCTCCAGAAACACGGAGAAACGCGTTTCTCCCCAGACCGACTCTATACTAGTCACGTAATTCTCTATTCCCTCTCCGCCCTCGAGAAAGAATTGTTTTTTTTTTATAATTTTTTAATTAATTATGAAGTTTTTTTCTTTTTTGAAGGAAAATAAAGTTAAATCAATTGCACTAGCAGCGTGATGACGAGGCGGAGGGGAGGAGGCATATATTGACGTTGAGGTCTCCAACATTAGCATTAGCATTAGCATTAGTATTTCTCTCGTTGGGTTCGTCTGAGGCATCAGAAACATGTTCATCCGCAGTCACCATGATCGTGGGTTGTAAAGATTTTGGAGGCCAAGCACGCACGATTTCCGACAATGGAACCAAACTGATGCTGCAAGAATCGTTCTTATCAATCTTCGTCCACGTGGCAAGACTAATCACTTGGCTCCTTGACCTGAAACACAGAACCTACGACTAGTCGAAATGGTCTCCGACGAAGACCCTCGGGCGTGAGAGTAAGTATGGTGTATGAGAGCTCAAATATTATAATGAACAGATGTATTCAAAATAACAAAGAGCAATTACCTTGGAACGGTTGATGTTGCCTTGTATTTATAGTTGTTGATGAGAGTTGTATTTGTGGTAGGATTGCATGAAATCTCATGATTTGTGGAACAGATACATATTTAGAGATATTATCCGTAAATAACTCCTGATTTGTAGGGAGTCTTGTCACGCAAAGAATTGTAGGTACGCCAGAACTCTGTAGGTCGACGTAACGGTGTTGGTCGAGGTCGCCTGTTGGGTCTAGATCGACCTGACTAATGGGTAGGGCAGGACCATACCCGAATAGCATATGGATCGTAGAGTCGGACCAAGCTAGGTCGGGACCTTGTAGGTCGGACAATGAGCTTAGGTCGACTGATCATGTTGATGGGCCTTGGGCCCAGTAATAATTTGGGCCTAACTCACTGAGAACGTAGTGGCAATAATAGATAAATGAGTGGGCTTTACTCGCTGGGCCTAACTCGTCACTTTTATCCTGTTCAGTGGCCCTCAACTTTTTGAGTTGACTTTGTCGACCAGGAAGTTAAAGAAATTTTGATGAAGCTTGAAGTGACTCGCAAGTCGACGCTTGAGTTGATGTTTACTCGACTAATAGTGACGTGGCTCAATCCTGGTCGTTTGTTGTTGAACGGTTGGATCGTTGAAAGCGCCATATTTTTGTAATCATTACTGCCTCAAAAATCGCCCAGGATTTAATTGTGAATTAACCGTTCGAAAAACTCTTCACTTTCCGTTTCAAGAAAGGATTTTGAGAAAGAAAAACCCTATTCCTCCTAGGATTTGACGAAGCTTCCAAATTCAGGTGTATAATTTCCCCAGAAAAGGCGGAGCTCTTGATTTTCAGTGCCCTTTATTTTGTTTGTGCAAACTTCATCACCGACGCAATTTGAGGTATTCCTTGATTTCCTTGATTTTCCGCCTGTCTTCGAATTTTTCTTTTGATTTCTGCCATGGCTAGAACCTTTAGCTGTGAACCTGGGATCTGGTATGGGTATTGCACCGTTAATCACCGAGTTTACAAGCATATAAGCGGAGTGAGGAGAGAGATGCCTTTGAATGAGTGTGCTTCCATCTTGACAAGGTGGGGGCTGACTTTCGGCGAAATAGGATTGCCCATAGGAGAGAACTTGGGGGATTTAGGAATTGACGACCCAAATGTTGTATCTTTTCATCTCTTCCATGAATTACTCGACCATATATCACTGTTTTATGTGAGGGATCCCAGCAAACCTTCCTTTCTTAGGAATAGAAAAGGATTTCCAGGGAAATCTAGGTTGCCTCTTAGTACGTCTATTAGGTCCCTTGAAGCTGCATATAGGACTGATTCCCCTATTTCCTCTCTTCTTGTACAGATATGGCAACTCAAGGGGGAGCCACAGCTTCGACTTCTTCAAGCCCTCGAATTGTGGATGCCTTCGAGTCCTCCGTTGTACCTGGGAGGAATGAAAGGGGCTACGTGCCTCCTAGGCCGCTTCGAGGGAAGAAGAATTTGGAATCTCGGGTAGCCATGGTTTATGATTTCTGCGAGGTAGATAGGAAGGAGTTCAACGTGGCTATCTACAGCAAGAAAGAGTTCATGTCTCGGTTCCGTAGTACGTTCACTAAAGATCCCACTAGGGTGGCTTTCTTCTATGGCCAATTCGAGGCTGGCCTGAGGTTGCCTTTGGATCCCTTCATTAATGAATTTTTGGAGTGTATGGATGCCTTGTCTCTCCAACTGGAAGCTAATACTTGTAGAGTTCTGGGTGTTTTATCATGGTGTGTAGGTTTTTAGGCTATGAGCCTTGTATGAGAGTCTTTAGGGAGTTCTTCAGTGTTAAAGTTGATAAGACCAACCTGGGAATTAGCACCCCCTCCAAGCCCAATGCCCCTAAACTATTTGTCAACCTTCCCAGCAAGGTGAGTGGTTGGAATTCCCACGTGATAGTGGTGGAGAGTAGGAGAGGATGGGAGTTCCCCTTGCCTAACCCCGAGTCTAAAGTTGTAAAAGAGGAGGATTATTGGGAGCCGTATTGGTATGTCGAGCTGTATAAGAAATTGATCGAGGTGGCTGATAAGGGACCCATCTGTTGGGACATTCTGGGGACTACCAAGAATAATTACATCCAAGCTGGGATGATGATTGGTAATGGGGACGTGGTGCCTCTAGTCCCCATCGTTAGATGCCTAAGGTACCCTGATTGGGTCACCCACGCCTTTGGTAGATTTGAGGATAAATGTCAATTCTGTCAGAGGACGCCCAATTACTGTAAAGATCAGGGGGAGCATGTTGGTGGTAAGAATTTACTAGCCTTTGTCTCTTAACTCGTCTGTTGATTGCTCGTATGTAGAACTTTTAGCTGGTACATATAACTTGTTTGAATTGTATGCGTAATTTTTAGCTCGTAGATAGTTTACTCGTATGTAGAATTTGCAGCTCGTACATGTCTTGCTCGTACATAGAACTCGTAGCTCGTATGTAGAACTTTTAGTTGTCGATCTAACCCTTTGTTATCTTGATCTTGTGCAGTTCTGACTCTCGAACAAGAAGCAAACATGGGATGAGTGATTGACATAAGGAAAAGCAAGAAAAGCTACGGGGCTGCTAATGCCCGAGAGAGTCGCGAGAGAGAAGGGACTCAGTGCCAAGAGCTTTTGAAACTAGTTGACTAGGGGACTGCCAATCTCATTCCGGTTGAAGACGAGCTCGAGCAGCTGGAGGAAGATGAGTTGGGAGGAGCCGCTCAAGATGCACTTAACGTTGAGGTCGAGGTGGAGACTGAGCCAGTGCAGGAGCCAGTGAAAAAGGCTCCAAAGATTAAGACCAGAGTTCAGACTAGGGCCAAGACGCCTGTGGTTGATGTAGTGGATGATGAAGAGGAGGACGATGCTCCTCTTAGCCATAAGAAGCAGAAATCTAAAGTCAACCCTCCATCTGAACAAGTTGATGCTACTGCTAGGGGCTCCTTATCTCCTTCCCTTCAAGTTTCTTACTCCGACCTTGTCCAATCTCGAGTGGATAAGCTGAGCAGTGTTCCATTGCTTACTGGGGTTGACAGCTTGGTTAGGGCGTACCCTGAGCTTGAATACGGTCAAGTGGTGGTGAGGAGATTTGCTGACCAAGACTTGGTCAAGAAATTTATTAGTAAGGGCTTGACTGCTGAAACCTTCCGAGCTAGATACGGACTGGTTCACTCCGAGGTAACACTTGTAGCATTTTTATATCATTATTGCTTTCCTCTTTTACTCGTCTAATCCCCTTTATCCCAATCTTGATCGATCTGATCCTCTTTGTTCACTCGGTATTGCAGTCCCTTGCCATGATTGAAGCAGCTACGAGTTACTGGAAGGCTGCTGAAGAGCAAGAAAAGCTGGCCAAGTCCATGCTAGCTCGTAAAAATGATGAGCTGAAGAAGTTAGAGGAAGATCATACTAAACTGAAAGAGGATCACTCCGATTTGGATTCGGCATACGAAGTTCTCAAGCTGGTGAAAGATGCTGCCTTGAAGGATAAGGAGGAGGCTTGGGGCAAGCTTGGAAGTGTCCATAAAGAGCTTTCTACCCTCAAGGAGGACAAGAAGAAGGTCGACCGAGACCTGGAGGTGGCAATCCAAACGATGGAGGAAAATACTCAGATGCTGAATAAGCAAATTGCGGACCTGAAAGCTGCTCGCCAACAATGGGAGGCCGAGCTAACAGTTGATGTGGATACCGCCAAGGAAGCTGCTGGCGAGGAGGCAGTGAAGGCCTATAAAGAGAGTGACGAGTGCCACGACTACATCACTGAGAAGGTAAGATCATTTTTTGATGTGGGTCGGAGCCATATGGCTTGACGTATTGTAGTGGATCCCTCCTTCAATATTTCAATTGAACAATTGGCCAAGTGGGCCTCTGAGGATCCATACAATGTGTCAGCTCGCCAAGGTCATCATCTGGTACCTTACAATGAGAACGACTTGGCCACCATTGCCCAAGATGACGCAGAGATGGCAGGCGAGCCTTGGGTTCCTCCTCCCATTGATAATGTCAATTTTAATACTCTTTTGGAGGAGCTGGAGGAGCCCGACGAGTTTGTTTTGAACGGTGATAGTCCCAGGCTCATTTTCTCCGATTCGGGTAAACCCATTGATCCCCCACAGCAAGGAGAAAAGGTAGAAGGTCGAGCTACCACAAGCGGCCAGGTTGAAGCCGATCCAGCTACTTAAATTTAACTTGAATGATTGTGTAATGAACAAGTCCCAAACGATCTTTGTTTTTGCCTTGTAAATGTTGATGCCTTGGCCCAGTTTTTGGGAGGCATTCTAACTCATAATTTTTTGCTAGCTCTAGTCCTAGCCCGTTTTGGGGGACTGAGCCTTTATTCAATCGTAGTTGACCTTTAACGCTTTGAGTTCTATGCTTTTGATTTCAGCATGAATGTATGTCAAACTAGATTTAATAGGACAAATGAGTCACTATAAGCTTTTGACCGGGCTGGTTTTTTGATAACACAGTCGATCTTATACTTGTATAGTTTTTTGAAAATGAGATTGACTAAGAGTCGAATCTATTTAAGGGAACGAAGCTGACTAAAGGTCAAGCTTGTTAGAACGAGGTCAACTTAGATGTCGAATCTGTTTAAAGGAACGAAGCTGACTAAGAGTCGAGTTTGTTGGAACGAGGTCGACTTAGATGTCGGACTTGTTTAAAGGAATGAAGCTGACTAAGAGTCGAGCTTGTTAGAACGAGGTCGACTTAGATGTCGGACCTGTTTAAAGGAACAAAGCTGACTAAGAGTCGAGCTTGTTAGAACGAGGTCGACCTAGATGTCGGACCTGTTTAAAGGAACGAAGCT
This sequence comes from Adenophora triphylla var. japonica, assembly GCA_022495995.1. NCBI lineage: Eukaryota > Viridiplantae > Streptophyta > Magnoliopsida > Asterales > Campanulaceae > Adenophora > Adenophora triphylla. The sequence goes on from JAFEMH010000688.1 coordinate 51,141, forward strand.
GACTAAGAGTCGAGCTTGTTAGAATGAGGTCGACCTAGATGTCGGACCTGTTTAAAGGATCGAAGCTGACTAAGAGTCGAGCTTGTTAGAATCAATGTAAAAACGTAACACAATGTTGAATAGAACTGCAACTTTTATTGATGTGGAAACATGCTTACATCGAAAATGGAGAGCTAGAACTATAACAAACTCAAACTTGAACACTGAACTAACTTTAAAGCTGAAAAACTGAACTAGAAGTAATATTTGATAAGGTGGGTAGCATGCCACGGGTGCTTTAATTCCTCACCACCTGGATGAGCGATCATGTAAGTTCCTTCCTTTATAATTCGAGTGACAATGTAGGGACTTTCCCAGTTGAGAGATAACTTATTCTGCTGAGTTCTCCTTCCCGTTGCCTCGATTTTCCTTAGCACGTGGTCGCCTACTTGGAAGGATCTCATCTTTACCTTCTTGTCATGATAACTCTTGGTCCTCTGTTTGTAGTTGACCATTCGCAGATAAGCCGTATCTCGCTTCTCGTCAATCAGATCCAAGTCGATCAATCTTTTGGTATCGTTCTTCTCTTGGTCGAAGAAAACTACTCTAGCAGTAGGAAATCGCAACTCGGCCAGTGCCATGGCCTCTGATCCATATGTAAGAGCGAATGGGGTTTCCCCCGTAAGCCCCCGAATGGTTGTGCGAACTGCCCAAAGAGCAAGGGGGAGTTCGTCCAACCAGTTGCTACGTCGACCAACCATACCCGTTTTGAGTGCCGATAGGACGAGCTTGTTCACAGCTTAGGCTTGCCCGTTGCCTTGAGGATAAGCTACAGATGATTGCCAATGTTTGACCCCTACTCGATTCATTTCTTCTTCGAAGGCCTGTGAGAATTGTAGCTCGTTGTCCGACACAATAGCTCGTGGTATCCCAAAACGACACCAAACGAAGTCATGAATGAAGTTGATGGCGTTTTCCTCTGTAATTCGAGCTAGTGGCTTTGCTTCGACCCACTTCGTAAAATAATCTATAGCAACGATCACATACTTGCAGTTTTCACGGGCGGGTGGGAAGGGTCCAATCAAATCGATGCCCCACATATCAAATGGCCAAGTAGTGATCACCGAAGTTTGCTCAGTCGTAGGCAAATGAGGTAGGTTGGCAAATCTTTGACACTGGTCACATTGCTGAACGAAGTCGTGAGCAATCGACGCCCCACATATCAAATGGCCAAGTATCTCGATCACCGGAGTTTGCTCAGTCGTAGGCAAATGAGGTAGGTTGGCAAATCTTTGACACTGGTCGCATTGCTGAACGAAGTCGTGAGCATCAGCTCTCATGTGTGTCCAGTAATAACCCAATGTGATCAATGTGTCAACTAAAGTTCTGGCCCCCGGGTGTCTGCCATAAACCCCACTATGCACCTCGTGCATTAATTGAGTGATTTATTGGGGGTGAATGCATCTCAACAATGGCTCAGTATATGACCTCCTGAATAGCATGTCTCCTTGAATAACGTATCTTGGAGCCTTCTTCTTGATGGCTCGAGCTGCTTTCTCGTCCTCAGGGAGCTCGCCTGTCTCTAGGTATGCTCTCATTTCCTCGATCCAACACTTGTCGTAAATCCAATTTCTCAACGTATCTTCTACGCACTGAATTTGAACCCTTTCATACGCTGGATGCTCGAGGTAGGAGATTGGTTCCTCATATGGTTCATCTGAAGTAGCCAGCTTCGAGAGTAGGTCGGCCAATTCGTTGTCCTCTCGACCAATCCTTTGAATTTCCCAGAACTCGAAGTATTTTATCAGTTCTTTCACCACGTCGCAGTATTTGATTAAAGTAAGATTCAGCACCTCGTACTCTCCTCTGACCTGGTTGACTATCAGCTGAGAATCACAATATGCCATAATCTTGGTCGCCCCAAAACATTTGGCGTATTCTATGGCTGCGACCAAAGCTTCGTACTCTACCTGATTGTTAGAGGCTTCGAACTTGAACCTCAATGCTTCCTCGTAGATCGTCCCTGATTCTGGCTCGATCAAAACAATCCCAGCTTCACTAACACTTTTCGTTGCCGACCCATCTGAGTACACTTTCCAGCAATCGTCGGATAAGTTAGTGACGGCTTGAGCCTCTGGCTCCTTTCTCATAAATTTATCCTTCTGAGCTCGCACCTCGCTATCTTCTTTGGTGAACGTCAGCTCGACCAAGAAATCTGCCAAGGCTTGAGCCTTCAATGCCTTTCGAGGTCGATACTCGATGTCGAATTCTGTGAGCTCTTGCATGTCGACCAAAGCCTTAATCTTCTTCGGATTTGCCTCAATTCCTCGTTGTGACACCATAAAACCAAGGAATTTGCCAGCTGCTAATCCAAATACATATTTGCTCGAGTTAAGCTTCATGTTGTTTGCTCGTAAATTGGCGAACGTTTCCTTTAGGTCGACCACGTGACGTCCGGCTTTTTTTTGATGACCATATCGTCGACGTAGGCCTCCATATTTCGGCCAATTTGTGAAGCAAAGACCTTGTTCGCCATCCTTTGGTAGGTCTCTCCTGCATTCTTCAACCCGAACGACATCATGTTGTAGCAGTAAATACCCCTAGCAGCTTAAAAAGCCGTTTTCACAATATCATCCTCGTGCATCTTGATCTGATGATATCCTGAATAGGCATCGAGGAAACTTAGAGTGGTGTGCTCAGCTATAGAGTCGACGATCTTGTCAATACGAGGCAGGGGGTAGCTATCTTTGGGGCAGGCCAGATTTAAGTTGGTGAAGTCGACACACATCCTCCATTTGCCATTAGATTTCTTTACCATGACCACATTAGATAGCCAGGTGGTATGTGTAGCTTCCTTGATGATACCTGCACTCAAAAGCTTTTGTACCTCAAGTTTTATTGCCTCCTCTTTGTCATGAGCGAAGCTTCTCAGTTTCTGTGCTTTGTACTTCATGGTCGGGTTAACCTCCAATTTGTGGACAGCGACCTCTTCCTTGATCCCATTCATATCCTCTACTCGCCAAGCAAAGACATCATTGCTCTCCTTAAGTAGCTCGAAGATCTCTGCTCTTTCCTCAGCTGACAACTGCTTTCCAATCTGAATTTTTTGCTCGGGATAAAAAGGGTTTGTCATTACTGCTTCCAGCTCGTCCACAGCTTCCAACTCCGGACCATCTCTAAATTGCAGGGTCTCGATAATGATCTCTCGAATCCTCTATCTTTCCTCAGCCCTCAAGTGTGGAGCTTCTTCAACGATCATGTCATCTAGCTCAGCTGCGATCTCATTGGTGGTGTCCCCCGAGGTATTGTCGATATGGAGGCATAGCTCGCCTATGAAGACTTGGTCGACCATAACTATGTCTGAATCGACCATGGTGATTTCGGAGTGACGTGTCGACTCAGTCATGACCTCGTCATGTGAGCGATAGGTCGACTCTTCCACGCAGGTGATCGTAGATAGTCGAGAAGTTATGGTGACTGATTTTGACATCTTTAAGTACCCCTCGGCCGTTTCAATTTCCAATTCCCTCTTCTTCCTCGTTCGAAGGACGTGGTCAAGATATTCTCGGGCTGTACTTCGTACACAGCCGACTCCAGCTAGCGTGGGGAACTTAACTCGTTGATGGGGGATTGAGGCCACTATTCCACGTGCGACCTGGCCAGGTATATCCAAAATAGCAGCATAATCACTATTCACATCAATGACAATAAATTTTACCTTGGAGAAGGATGTTGGCCTATGTCGACGTCCAACTCGATCTGTCCCTTAGCATCGACCTTGTGGTTGGTGAAGCCTTCCAATCTACCATCATAACGTTCGAGCTACTTATTTGAGAGTCCCATCTCCTTGAACATATTGTAAAACAGAATATCCTTGCAGGCCCCCGTGTCTATTAAAGAGTCTGCTCGTCGTACACCCATCAATTAATCCTGGGATAACGAGAACTTGTTCTCTGGCCGCTGCATTAGTCGCCAGCTCGTCCGGATAAAAGCTGATCATCTCATCTTTGATGTAGCTTCTAGGGGGCACGTGAGGATCCTTGTTGAGCTGGAATATCTTGTGTTTCAGGGCGGTATTGCTACCTTGCTCAGTAATAACACCCAAATTCAACCTAGGCTACCTCGGTTCTTGTGGTCCACCAGCAGCTCGCTCACCACCGCCTGGCTGACGCCTTTTCACATACATGTCGAGCCTTCCACTGTTGACCCACTTTTGAATGATGCGTTTCAAGTTCATATAATCTTCCGTAGTGTGGCCCGTATCTTTATGATAGTCGCAGTACTTGTTGTTATCCCTTCTGAACTTATTTGTTGGGTTCATAAGGGCAGGTGGGCCTAGCTCGACAGTGTTGAGGATCTCAGTTCGACTCACTGTCAAATGAGTGAAAGCTTCGGGCACCTTCTCAGTCGCCCTAGTTCTGTTCTTACCATTCTTGTTATTACCCCTATTTTTTGCTGAGTCCCTCTTGTCAGTATCAGCGACCTAAGCCTTGGGGCCTTTCCCACTCTTCTTCTCCTTTCTCTCTTCAGCCATCGCTACATTGTAGGCCTTCTCGAACAGCTCTTGTCAGGTAGTCACAGTCCGGACTATCAGCTCATAGTCTAAATATGCAGATGCTATCCCATTTCTGAAACAATTGATTATCTCCCTGTCCGTAAGGTCCTCCTCAATCTTGTCGACCATCTCCTTGAATTTGGTATAATAGCTCATTAAGCTTTCGTTCTTTCCCTGTACCAAGTTATTCAAGTCGGTGATTGTCATCTTCCGAGCTCCAGCTGTCGAGAAGCAATCCAAAAATTTCTTCCTCATATAATACCACGTCGAGATGCAACCTGGTGCCAAGCCATTAAACCAAGTAAGAGCTGCCCCGGTGAGAGTGCTAGTGAGTGCCTTACACATCATGTCGTCCTCGTTGGAGACAAAGCACATAGTAGCCTCCAAATGCTGTATATGACTCTTGGCATTGGTTGCACCGGAATATTTTTCCAGGACGGGCAATCTAAAACCTTGAGGAGGTCGACGGTCGAGCAACTCCTTGGATAAGGGACGAAGAGCAAAATCGTTTCGTTCCCCCTTTCCAGCATCCTCTTTCTTATAAACCTCTCATTGCTCAAACTTTTTCTTCCACTGCAGCCATTCCCTGGCATCTGTCCTGTCGTCCCTAACATGGGAGACGTCGTTGGATCTTTGTCTTTCCTCACGGTGAGGTTCCCTCCTCGAGTTGGCTCTGTGCCTGTCACTCCTAGGGGGAGTAATCTCTCTGCTCCTTCTATCCCTGTGAGAGGGCGACCTCACTGAATTAACTGGCGACCTGCGCCTTTCCTCTCTGACTGGCGACCTGCGCCTATCCACTCTGACTGGCGACCTGCGCCCATTTTCTATGACTGGCGACCTGCGCCCTTTCCTTTCTCTGTGAGACTGCGACCTCTCCGTCCTGGCAGGCGACCTAGGCATGTTCCTCTCGGCTTCCCTTTGCCTCCTCAGTTCCGCCTCCGCCTCTTGCTATCTGTTTGTATTGAGATGACTTCTCAAGTCGTCAGGTGGAACTGGTATGTGGGTGCGAATATGAGGTATAATCAATCGCTCGCCATTCTGTTGGGCACTTCCTCCTTTCCTAACGCTTCTCTCGGGCTGCCTGTTAGAAACCTAGGAGGGGGTGCCCTCTCTGACCTTCTGTCGGCCTGCTCTGTCTCCTCCTCCATTGCTATTAGCTCCGCCAGTATTCTAGCTCGCTCCAAAAGCATCTCCTTTTTGCTAAGGGGATCGGTTGAGGGACCCAGTCTGTCGCCTGCAGCCATTCGCCCTGCTTGGGGACGCTTTGGAGGAGGTTGTACTCCTTGGTTGGCCATAGGTCACTTCTCCCTCCTACCATCTAGCAAACCCTTACCATCAGCAATACTATTAGAACGCGTCGCCCTAGCGTGATGACGAGGCAGAGGAGGAGGAGGCATATTGACATTGCGGTCTCCAGCATTATCATTAGCATTAGTATTTCCCTCATTGGGTTCGTCTGAGGCATCAGAAACATGTCCATCCGCAGTCACCATGATCGTGGGTTGTAAAGATTTTCGAGGTCAAGCACGCACGATTCCCGACAATGGAACCAAACTGATGCTGCAAGAATCGTGCTTATCAATCTCCGTCCACGTGGAAAGACTAATCATATGGCTCCTTGACCTGAAACACAGAACCCACGACTAGCCGGAATGGTCTCCGGCGAAGACCCTCGGGCGTGAGAGTAAGTATGGTGTATGAGAGCTCAAATATTATAATGAACATATGTATTCAAAATAACAAAGAGCAATTACCTTGGAACGGTTGATGTTGCCTTGTATTTATAGTTGTTGATGAGAGTTGTATTTGTGGTAAGATTGCATGAAATCCCATGATTTGTGGAACAGATACATATTTAGAGATCTTATCCGTAAATAACTCCTGATTTGTAGGGATTCTTGTCACGCAAAGAATTGTAGGTATGCCAGGACTCTGTAGGTCGACGTAACGGTGTAGGTCGAGGTCGCCTGTTGGGTCTAGATCGACCTGACTGATGGGTAGGGCTGGACCATACCCGAATAGCATATGGATCGTAGAGTCGGACCAAGCTAGGTCGGGACCTCGTAGGTCGGACAATGAGCTTAGGTCGACTGATCATGTTGATGGGCCTTGGGCCCAGTAATAATTTGGGCCTGACTCAATGAGAACGTGGTGGCAATAATAGATAAATGAGTGGGCTTTACTCGCTGGGCCTAACTCGTCACTTTTATTCTGTTCAATAGTATTATTGATGTTGTATCAATTATCATACTTAGTTTTAGATTTATAATAGTATAATTAAATTAACCTGTAATTATTACTAAAAAATAATTCATATACTTGGTATTTATAAAAGAAAAAAGTTATTCATATATTTAGTATTGATAAAAGTAGTCGGAAGATCGAGTATGAAACCGGGAAATATATATTTTCCCGTAATAGTCAAACTGTTGGCAAAATTACAATTAAATAAGGAAATAAAATTACAGAAATTGAAATAATATTAAAACAGTAAAGTAAAAGAATCGGCAGTAACAATTGGTTGTTGTTCACGAGACGGATGAATCAATCTCCTTAATATTTATCCATTCCCTCACCGATAGTGTTTGAGTCTGTCGTGCACGCGAGTCTCGCATGATAGAATGTGCGGACCGGGGGCACTTTGCACCTAAAGTTTCTGATGAATTGGCACTGTCCCTGTACAGTATCACCAAGATGCAAAAATGCAAGGAGGCCAAGTAAGAGATTAAACAATATGCAGTAAGAGAGAGATCAGATGTTGCTGGAAAACTTGGGGTTGTCTTCAAATGGTTTGTGGTTCCATATTATAACCATAACTGAACGAACTTAACAGTCATCATCAATTACGAAATTAACACCATTTTAATTTCATATGACTGTTACAAAAGGAAGAAATCAAACATATATTAATCTTGAGCAGTGGCTGTTACAAGTCTATTCATGATCATGAGAATTTATTTCTGATTCACAAATAAAAAATAGCTAAAGGTGTGCTAGCGCGAGTAGACCAATTTGGAGCCACATTCGTGTCCGCAGGACGTGCATGCATATGAGTTCGGTAGCCCGAAGCCCATTTCGGTCCATGATTTGCACCTCCCCTGCGCACCTGTGTACGAGAGAGAGCATCTATGCCACACGTTCATACCCTTTATCAAAGTATAGGAGTATGTAAACTTGCTAGATTTTACATTCTTATTTAATGTGGGATAACAAAATTTTACACTTTCAACCCACTAACTTTGAGCCTTAATATCTCATTCATCCATTAACCATTTTGGACAAATAAATATTTGATTTCAATGTTCTCATGGAGTAGAACACAAATCCATATTCAATTTGGTCATTTAACAAATAACCCATTTAGGAAAAATCCTCAAATTTTCTTCACACCCACTTATATTTTCCAACAATCCCCCACATGAAAGAAATGGTGATATGATAGGTAAGGGTTTTCCCTTAGACCATTCCCTTGTAAAATATATTTACTCTATTCGCTAATCAGTAGACGCGATATCCTTGAATTGTTCAGCTTTTTGTGTAGCCGGTCATATACTTTACACATGTATCTCCCTAAAACACTTCAATTCTCATAGCTATGTTCATTCGCAGCCCTGAACATAATGCATGGTTCTTGAGAGGGTATAAGAATTGAGCCTCACGCAATTCTCCTCAAAGCGGCCAAACTTTTCTCTCACATAGGTGATTCTTATAAGTAACCCGTATTACACATCATTAAAAGTTATAAGCTTAACCTTTCCTTTTGGGATGTCACTTAAGGAATGAGATTGGTGTTGGTTCCCCCAAAGTGACACTACAAGTTTTTTAAAAGTTATGTTGTCCCTTTAAGAACCTAGATCTTGGGATCTCCAGTCAACTAGGTTGGATTTTTCGATGTGTTTAACTTCTGAAGAGGCTTTAATTCCATTCTCAATGTCAATCTTTCAACTACCTGTTTGGTTAACCCTTTGGTTAACGGATTCGGTAAGTTATCTTTTGACTTCACATAGTCAATATATATAGTACCAATTGAGAGTAGTCTTATGGTATTATGTCTACGACGTATATGTCTATACTTGCCATTATAAATGTTGCTTTGTGCCTTACCAATTGCATATTGACTATCACAATGGATACGAATTGCTGGCACAGGCTTCATCCATTTTGGAATATCTTCTAGAAATTGGCGTAGCCATTCGACTTCTTCACCACACTTATCCAAAGCTATAAACTCTGATTCAATAGTGGATTTGACTATAACAGTCTGTTTAGAAGATTTCCATGATAGAGCTGCACTTGCTTATGTGAATACATATCCACTTGTAGACCTAGAGTCTTTGATATCTGATATCCAATTAGCATCAGTATATCCTTCAATCATAGCTGGATGTCTAGTATAATGTAATCCATAATCACGAGTATATATTAAGTACCTTAGTACTCTCACAATACCCTTCCAATGGTATGTCCCAGGATTACTTGTATACTGACTCAGTTTGCTTACAACATAAGCAATATCTGGCCTTGTACAACTCATTAAGTACATTAAACTTCCAATGATCCTTGAATACTCTAATTGAGACACATGTTCGCTTCTATTCTTTGTTAAATGTAGGCTTGTGTCGATTGGATTATTCACGGTTCTATTGTCATTTTTGTTAAATTTCTCTAGAATTTTATCCACATAACTCAGTACAAGTACATCAAGCATTCTAGAAATTTTCACTCCAAGGATCACATCCGCTAAACCCATATCTTTCATGTCAAACTTCGAGTTCAACATATTATTTATGTATTTAATCATTTTATCACAGTTTCCTATGATAAGCATGTCGTTTACATAAAGACACAAAATGACATAGCCATTTTCCGTCTTTTTGATATAGACACATTTGTCACATTCATTGATTTTAAATCCACTTTCAATTATGGCTTGATCAAACTTTTGATGCCATTGTTTTGGTGCTTGCTTGAGGCCATACAATGACTTCACTAACTTGCACATTTTGTTTTCTTGCCCTGTAGCAAAAAAGCCCTCTGGTTGTTCCATGTAAATCTCCTCTTCTAAATCTCCATTGCAGTTTTTACATCCATTTGATGTACTTCAAGATTTCGTAATGCGGCAATTGCAAGTACAATCCTAATAGACATTATTCTCAAAACAAGAGAATACGTGTCCATGTAATCTAGGCCTTCCCTTTGTCTGTAACCTTTAATTACAAGTATAGTCGTATAGTTATTAATTGTTCCATCCGCCTTCCATTTCCTTTTGAAAATCCACCTATATCCTAGTGGTTTACTTCCCGGAGGAATATCCACTAGTTACCAAGTGTGATTTTGCAAAATGGAATCAATTTCACTCTTAATATCCTCTTTCCACAAAGGTCCTTCTGAAGAACTCACGACTTCTTTATAACTTTGTGCCTCACTTTCTAGCATGTAGGTTAGAAATCCGGGCCATAGGATTTTTCTACTCTGTCTCTTTTGCTACGTCGAAGTTCCATCTCCTCTTCTTCACTTCTATCTTGAACATGTTCTTCTTCTTTGAATGTTGTACCCTAGTTGATGAGCTTGCCTCATTTCTTAACTTACATGGGAACACATTCTAAAAAAGGACACATTTCTAGATTCCATTATAGTATTATTGTGTGTATCTTGAATTTTTGATTCATACACAAGAAATCTATAAGCACAACTATTGTGTGAATATGCAATCAACAGTGTTTGGTCCAATTTTCACCTTTTTAGGTGGAGGTACGACTACCTTCGCAAGACACCCCCACACTCGCAAGTATTTGTAACATGGCTCTCTTCTATGCCATAATTCATATGGGCTCTTGTTTAGTTTATTTCGAGGTACCTTATTTAACACATAATTTGCCGACAACACGGCTTCTCCCCATGTGTTAGAAGGTAATCCCGAAGTTATCGACATGGCTTTCATTGCTTCTTCTAATGTCCGATTTTTCCGTTTGACAACACCGTTTTGTTGGGGTGTATAAGGTGACGTGGTTACATGTTTAATTCCATGTTGAGCACAAATTGCCTCGAATGGAGATTCATATTCCCCACCACGATCACTTATTAGCACCATAATATTTCGGTTTAATTGATTCTCAACTTCATTTTTATAGAGAGTGGACTTCTGTAAAGCTTTATCTTTACTTTTGATGAGGTACACATAACAATATTTTGTGTTATCATCAACAAAAGTCATAAAGTACTTATTTCCACCACGTGATTGTGTTGATTTGAAATCACATATGTCCGTATGAACTAACTCGAGTGGTTCACTATTTCTTGTTATTGGATGGAATGAAGGTTTTGTAAATTTTGCTTCTACACAAGTTTAACATTTGTGTTTGCAATAAAATTTAAATTTGGGTATGCAATTTAAGTTAATTAATCTACGAATGGCATTATAATTAATATATCCTAATCTACCATGCCAGAAATGGGAAGACTCAAGCAAGTAAACGGAAGAATTATTCATTGTATTGATTTTCGGCTTAATAGCCATTATATTAGGTTTCACCATCATAACACTTTTAATCATCCCATCATTCACATACCATTTTCCTACAAACATTCAATTCTTGGACAAATTGATAACATCAGATTCAAACACAATATGAACACCATGCTTAATTAAAAGCGAGCCAGTCACCAAGTTCTTCCCGATATCGGGCACATATATCACATTGTTGAGAGTCAATTCCTTTCCGGATGTCATCTTCAAAACCACCTTCCCTTGAAATTTGATGTCGGAAGTGGCTGAATTCCCCATAAACAACTTTTTGCCATTTTCCATAGCTTCAAAAGTACTAAACATGTATTTGTTGTAGTACACATGTTTAGTAGCACCGGTGTCAATCCACCATTGGTTTGAATTCGATCCCACTATATTCACCTTGGAAACTACCGCCTCAAGGTGCATATCAGACACATTTCTGGCTATGACTTCCACCATGTTCTCTTCACGAGCTTTCTTTGGCATCCTAAATGTCTAAGCCTTTTGGCCTTTGTAAATGTTAGAACATGTGTTGCCATGTGTGTTGTCCCTTGTGTCACATACCAGTGTTGCCACTGGTGTTGCCACAGGTGTTGCCATTTGAGATTTGGCAACACCAAAATAGTTACTGTATTTTTTCATAAATAACAACGTGTAAATTAATGAATATATATCAGTTGTTAGTCTGCTATTTGTGAGATTGAACATGTCAACAGAAGATGCCCATGCGTGATTTACAAAGATGAAGAAAGTTACATATAAACACATGGTTTATATGTAAAATTGGTTACCAAGTAAAAAGGTTATTGGTTAGTTATTCAGGGGGAGATAAGGATAGAGTACAAGGTATCTACAGCAGAGGTGTACAAGCATGAGAAGCCATGAAGACCAAGTCTTCTACAAATGGGGCGAATGGAGCTAAAACCAAGGAACAACCTCAAGGATGTTTATCTGATCATTTTGAGTAGGCTCCAAGTTTTGGAGTTCTATAAATAGTGCAGTCGATCAATATTAGTGATCATCCAATTCAGAAGACAAAAATCTGCACAAGAAAGAATTCTTCTCTTCAATGTCGCCATTCAAGTGTTGGCAACACTTTGTCCAACACCCGAGATTTTTCACATATATCTTTGTATTATGTGAGGTTTTGAGTGTTAGATTGTTAGTGAATATTCAGAGCGAGTTCTATATTTGTTTTTCCCTATGTTAATGATTATAAATCATTAAGGGAACTTTTGACCTTGTATTTAAAGCATTTTATAAAGAAAGGTCTTGCCCTCCTGGCACCCATCAAGTTATATATTTATATAACTTGATAAAATTATATTTCTTCTGTATTGTTATTTATTCTTCCGCTGCAATTAGATTTATTTCTATTATTTGTTTTTTTGAATTGGTATGTGTTGTGATTAGTGTTGCCGATACTAATAGCAACACTTGTGAGTTTCGTCTCACTTTACTAAGCCTTACACAATTTCAGCCTTCACCACCACATTTGAAACAAGTTCATGTGAACCTCTTCTTGGAAACCCCTCCTCGAGGCTTCAAATTGAACGACCTTTTAGTTGTTCCAACTTTGGCTTTACTCTTGCCTTTGCCTTTGGAGCTTTGGCTATGCTACACCACATTGGCTTTGGCCACACTTGGGGTAAACCTTTTCTCGGCAACTCTATTGCCGTCCTCAATGCTAAGTCGAAGGATAAGCCTTTCAACGTTCATCTATTTTCGCTTATGCTTAAGGTAATTCTTGAAATCATTCCAAGCGGGAGGCAACATTTCAATCATTGCAGCCACTTGAAAACTTTCACTTAGCACCATACCCTTGGCATGTATCTCGTGCAAAATCATTTGAAACTCATACACTTGAGATTTCAAAGTTTTTGAGTCCACCATCTTAAAATCAAGGAAATGGGCAACAATGAACTTCTTTGTTCCCGCATCCTTAATTTTATACTTGTGGTCTAAGGACTCACACAATTTCTTAGCATTCCTCTTCTCTCTAAACACATTATAGAGAGCATCGGACAATCCATTAAGAACATAGTTCTTGCAAAGGAATTCCCCATGTTTCCAAGTTTGAACTGCAGCTAAGGTTGTTACCTCGGTCTCGTTTTCGGCCACATTTAGCATATCTTCTTGCAGAATTAGCCAAATTCAGAGTGGTCAAATAGAAAAGCATCTTTTGTTGTCAACTATTGAAGTCATGGCCAACAAACTTTTCTATCTTTTAGCATGGGGGTTAAGATGTGCACAGTTTGAGGATTAGTCACAACAGTAGTGCCTTAAGAACCATTTCCAGTTTGGGTCACAGTCACGATTTCCTTTCCAGTTACATTCTGTTCAGTGGCCATTTCTGAAACAGAGAAAATAATTTAATCAGTTAAATGTTTCTGTAAAACTTAACCCTTCTCAAGGGAGTAAGTCTTAAGATTGTTGGCAAAATTACAATTACAGAAGGAAATGAAATTACAGAAACTGAAATACTATTAAAATAGTAAAGTAAATGAATCGGCAGTAGCAATTGGTTGTTGTGCACGAGCCCTAATGAATCACTCTCCTTAATACTTATTTGTCCCCTCACCGATAGTGATTGAGCCTGTCGTGGACGCCAATCTCCTAGGATATAACATTCGGACCGGGGCCAATTTGCACATAAAGTTCTCGGCGAATTGGCAGTGTGACTGGACAGTATCACCAATATGTAAAAATGCAATGAGGCCAAGGAAGAGATTAAACAATATGCAGCAAGAGAGATATCAGAGGTTGTTGGAAAACTTGGGGTTGTCTTAAAATGTTTTGTGGCTCCATCTTATAACCATAACTGGCCAAACTGAACAGTAATCATCAATTACGAAATTAACACCATTTTAATTTCGTATAATTGTTACAAAAGTAAGAAATCAAACAGATATTAAGCTTAAGTAGTGGTTGTTACAAGTCTGTTCATGATCATGAGAATTTATTTCTGATTCAAAAATAAAAAAATATGCGTGAGTAGGCCAATTTGGACCACATTCGTGTCCGCAGGACGCGCATGAGTTCGTTAGCCCGAAGCTCATTTTGATCCATGATTTGCACCCCCCCTGAGCATCTGTACGCGAGAGAGAGCCCCTATGCCACACATTGATACCCCTTATCAAAGTGTATGAGTATTTAAACTTGCTAGATTTTACATTCCTATTCAATGTGGGATAACCACATTTTTCACTTTCAACCCACTAACTTTGAGCCTTAATATCTCATTTATCCATTAACCATTTTGGACAAATAAATATTTGATTTCAATGTTCTCATGGAGTATAACACAAACCCACATTCAATTTGATCATTTAACAAATAACCCATTTAGGAAAAATTCTCAAACTTACTTCACACCTACTTATATTTTCAACACAAACTAGGTTCACATTTAAAAGTCCACGACTTAAGCTACAGTTTGTGGAAGGGATATTGGCCCTGGGTTTTTCAAATTTCCAAGTTTATACTGTGATGTCAAGCTCATTAGCATCTGATGAGAGTTTGCTCAATTCTATTTAATAGCATATTTAAACTTTACAATGTATAAAAATTTGGAAACCATATATTAAAAAAATGTAAACTTGTAAATACAATTGATGAATGATGATCTTTTGATAATACTCCTTCCCCCTCTCCCATTTATGGGTTTAATACCATCTAAGTTGGGGATGCCTAATTAGAGGATTGAACAATATAAATGCAGTAATTCATGTGACAGCACGTAAAGAGCGACCGAGCCAAACGTCTGTAAAACCGGGGCCTTCGCGTGCTATTGGTTGCAACCACACGCAAACCTCTGGACAAAGAGGGTGATCACGCCCTCCAGAGGTGCGATCGCGCGATAGTCCCGATTTGGGCCTGGTTTGCAGCAAACTTAGTACAAGGTTGTAAAATCATGTAGGGTTAGGAGTCGGTTGTATAAATACTCCCTATCCCCTAACCAATTCAGTAGTTATCTTGCTTATCTGTTTTCTATATCTAGGGTTTGTACAGTCAGGAATTTTTGTGACTAAGAATTCGTGCACTAGATTAGAGATTGTAATCTGTTGATTTTCAGACGATAATAATATTCTCTCCCTCTGCCCGTGTACATAGCCAAGTTGGTGAACCACATATATTGTTGTGTTGTGTGATTGTTGTTTGTTTTCTTTCTTCTAAATAGACCCTGTTCTAACAATCTGGTATCAAAGCCGGCCATGTTGAGAAAGTTCTAGGTTTTTCGCTGCAGAAGAAGATGGGATCAGGAATTGAATCGCCGATTGAAATGTTCAATGGGAAGAATAGTTTTAGTCTTTGGAAAATAAAGATGAGAGCCATGTTGAGAGACAAGGGTTTGTGGGATCTAGTGGCCGCTGCAATCAGGGATCGTCAGGATTCAAAGGGCAAAGTAGTAGCCGTTCCCACAGGTGCTGTCACAGATATAACAATAGAGAGTTCGAAGATGGACAGGAAGGCAGATGAGAAGGAAGTAGTAGATCTGATCACGTTAGATGATAGGGACCACTCTAAAATCATAAGGTGTTTAGATGATTATATTCTAGCGGATATTGCAGATACTGATTCCGTAGGTGCTTTGTGGCTTGCGTTGGAAGATATGTATTTAACACGATCATTGACAAACAAGCTATAACTGAAGGAGAAGATGTATTCTCTCCGAATGCAGTACGCCCATTAGGGATAACCTAGATAGATTTACATTTTAATTACTTGAACTGCATAATATAGATGCTAAAGTTGCTGATGAGGATGCTGCATTAATGCTTCTTGTTTTATTGCCTTTATCATATGGGCAATATGTTAACTCTAGTATCAGTGGTAAGAAGATGGTAACTCTAGAGGAGGTGAACTCCTCGCTTAAGACTAGAGAGTTGCGTCGAAAGGCAAGCGGTAATAGTGGTACAGATAATCTGACAACGGGTTTGGTTGCGAAAGGCAGCAGGGGTTCTAGTAGTAAACAGAAGAAGAAAAAGTCTTCTGGCAAGAAGGGCCCGAAACCTGATGATATTTATAATTACTCTAAGGAGAAGGAATATTGGAAGACAAATTGTACTAGGAAGAAGCGAGGCGAGCCTGTAAATAGTTATGAATCTAATGTTGTTGTAGTTGGTATGAGCAGCTCTGATGGGGATTATGCTCTAGCAATAAAAGATTTTGCACGACAGTCAGATGTGTGGATTCTTGATTCTGGAGCTTCTTATCATATCAGTACGAGGAGAGAGTGGTTTATAACATATGGGCAGGTAGAT
The DNA here is from genome assembly GCA_022495995.1 of Adenophora triphylla var. japonica. Lineage (NCBI taxonomy): Eukaryota > Viridiplantae > Streptophyta > Magnoliopsida > Asterales > Campanulaceae > Adenophora > Adenophora triphylla. The sequence goes on from JAFEMH010000688.1 coordinate 67,447, forward strand.
GGGGGTAATATTCATATGTCCAACAGTGTTACTTACATGGTGGTTGGTATTAGCTATATCAAACAACGGACTCATGAAGTAATTCTGATAGGCCTTAAGTGGGGCTTCTAATATTTCCTCCAATGAATGACGCTTTCTGGGTCAATATTGGTTGAATCATCTGAAGTGGTTAAGGAGGATATAACTAAGTTGTGGCATATTAGGCTTGGGCACATGAGCATTAGAGGGATGCAGATATTGGAAAATCATGGTCTTCTTTATGGTCATAAGGCCAATGACCTTAAGTTTTTTGAGCATTGTGTAATTGGGAAGATACAGCGAAGCAAGTTTCCTAAGGAGGTTCATAGAACGAAGGGCAGTCTGGATTACATTCACTTAGATTGTTAGGGACTTTCACGTTAGGAATCATTGAGGGGTCACATGTATTTCTTGTCTATGATTGATGACTACTTGAGAAAAACTTGGGTGATTATTATGAAGTGCAAGAGTGAGACTCTCACAAATTTCAGACTAGTAGAAGACATTAAAAGAGAATCAAATAGGGAAAAAGATCAAGAAACTCCAGACAGATAATGGGTTGGAGTTCTGCAGTGCTGAGTTCGATGAGTACTGCAAGGAAGTGGGGATTTCTAGACATCTTACTATCAGGGGTACACCACAGCAGAATGGTGTCGTAGAGCGCGTGAATCAGACGTTGTTGGCAAGAGCAAGGTATATGCTCTCCAATGCAGGGCTGTCTAAACGATCCTGGGCAGAAGAGGTTAGTACATCATGTTACTTGATAAATCGCGGACCACATATAGGTGTTGGTAGTATTAATAAATAGGTGGACCTACAAGATACTGCAAAGTTGAGCAGTCCACAGTCAGATTGTAATCATGATCTACCGTCAGAGATAGAAGCACCAGACATTTCATCATCGATTTTCGAAAAACATAGGTTAGCTTAAGAGAGGTCTAGACGGGCTAATTTCAAGAAGCATCCTGTGAGGTATGGTTTTGAAGACATGGTGTCTTATAAACTTCAGCTTGCTGAGGAGGTGGAGCCTGATCCTTTGCAACCAACTACTTTCAAGAAAGCAGTTACATGTTCAGAGTCTGCCCAGTGGAATGCAACTATGAGAGATGCGATGGAGTCACTTCACAAGAATCAAACATGGGAGTTAACTAAGAGGCCAGAAGGAAGAAAGATTATTACTTGCAAGTGAGTCTTCAAGAAAAAGAAAGGTATGTCACCATTAGAGGGGGACAAGTATAAAGCTCGTGTGGTTGCTAGGGGTTTCACACATAGGGAGGGCATTGACTACAATGAGATTCCCTCACTTGTGGTTAGACACAATTCTATCAGAGTGCTATTAGCAATGGTGACACATCAGGATTTAGAGCTCGAGCAGCTAGATGTGAAAACATCTTTTCTACATGGAGAGTTGGAGGAGGAAATTTATATGACACAACCATATGATTTTCAGGTTCTGGGAAAAAAAGACTACGTCTGTAAGCTGAAGAAGTCCTTGTATGGACGAAAGCAATTGCCTAGGCAGTGGTATAAACTATTTGACAGCTATATGACATAGATTGGTTACGCGAGGATCCCATATGATTGTTGTGTTCATCAAAATAGGTTGGTGGATGGTTAGACTATCTATTTGATTCTTTATGTTGACGATATGTTGATAGCTACTGTCAAGAAGTCTGATATTCAAAAGTTGAAGGGTCTACTATCTGCTGAGTTCTAGATGAAGGATTTGGGTGTATCATAGAAAATTCAAGGTATGGAGATCTACAGGAATAGAAGCTAACCAAAACTATTTTTATCCCAGAAAGGTTACATTAAGAAAGTTTTTTAGAGGTTTGGCATGTCTACAAGAAAACTTATAGATTCTCCGAGTGCAGCGAATTCACATATGTCTGTTGCTTTTGCACTAAAATTGTCTGAAGAGAAAGAGTACATGGCTCAAGTACCTTATGAAAGTGAAGTTGGTAGTTTGATGTATGCTATGATTTGCAATAGGCCAAATCTTGCTCATGATGTTAGTGTTGTTACTAGGTTCATGTGGAATCCTGGTAAGTAACATTGGCAGGCAGTGAACAGGATCATCAGGTACCTTAGGGGCACATCAGATGTTGGGCTCATTTATGGAGGTGGTACAGAATGTGCAGTTGAGGATTATTGTGATTCAGACTACTCTAGGGATGTTACACAAGGAGATCTATGATCGGATACGTATTTACACTGGGTCAGTTGTCAGTTGTAAGGCTACTTTGCAATCTACATTGACTCTGTCGACTACGGAAGCGGAGTACATGGCATTGACAGAAGCTGCTAAAAAGGGAATATGGCTAAAGGGTTTGATAAGCGACCTTGGACTATATCAGGATCAAACTACAAAATTTTTTGATAGTTTGAGTGCAATATATTTGGCCAAGTATCAAGTTCATCATGAAAGGAACAAGCACATAGATGTGATGTATCATTTTCTGAGAAGTGAGAAGCGGATCAAGGTAAAGAAACTGGGTACTGCGAACAGTCCTGCTGACATGTTTACGAAGTCCGTTCCAACTAGCAAGTTCTAACATTACTTGGATTTGCTGAATGTTCGCAGCTGTTAGACAGTATCTGAGGCAGAGGGGGAGTTCTGATTATGTATCTGGAGGTTAGATGTCAAGGTAAAGATTTGTTGGGTTTAATGCACTCTAAGTTGGGGACGTCTAATTAGCGGATTGAACAAGACAAATGCAGTAATTATTGTGACAAAGACGCAAGGAGCGATCAAGCTCCAAAGACAAGTGAGGAGCGACCACGCCAAACGTCAGTACAAATGGGGCGCTCGCGCGCTACAAGGGGCGAACACGCGCAAACCTCTGGACAAAGAGGGCGAGTGCCCTCCAGGGGTTGGGTCGCACGGTAGTCCCGATTTGAGCCTGGTTTGCGAAAAACTTGGTACATGGTTGTAAAACCCTGCAGGGTTAGGAGTAGGCAGTATAAATACCCCCTATCCCCTAACCAATTCAGTAGTTCTCTTGCTCATCTGTTTTCTAGATCTAGGGTTTGCACAGTCAGGAATTCTTGTGGCCAAGAATTTGTGCACTAAATTACAGATTGTAATCTGTTGATTTATAGAAGATAATAATATTCTCTCCCTCTACTCGTGGACGTAGCCAAGTTGGTGAAACACGTATATTGCTGTGTTGTGTGATTGCTGTTTGTTTTCTACTTCTATATAGACTCTGTTCTAACACCCATATAAATATTGCACTCCCCTCACCTTTTTTTTTCAAAATAAATATTATGTTTTTAATAATATAAGGCAATTTTCTTAGTGAAGTAAAGCATGTTACTTGAAAATGTAGAGAAATCAAGCGACATTTATAATAAGATGGACGGAGTAATACAAGCAATGTATAGGTCGACTGGTCAAGTCAGGAACATTTAAGAGTAGAGATCGCGATCGAGGTAAATGGATGGACAAGAAGCAATAATCAAGCAAAACATCTGAAATACCCATAAATAACTTTTGAATGTGAACTTTCAATAACGGAATAGACGGTCGAAATCGAAGACCGATCGAACGTTGTACAGTTCGACTGGGCCCTCACCAAATCCGTATAACTTATCCCAAAATCATGAATGGAAGGAGTTATAGTGTTGGACTTTTGGTAGGCTTCTCAAGAACTTAACTAGAATCTTAACAGGAAAAAGATAACGGAGATTGGAAACAAAAGAAATCAAGTCGAGTCTTGTATTTAATACAATCTCCGTAAGAAGTTATTGCCCCGCACAGGTGCTTACGGTTTGAATGGCAATCTTCTAGTAAGATAAAACGACTTACAAGTAAATGATAGGAGCACTCCAAATCAATTACTCTAACGAACAACACTTTGTTTTGAACTTTGGACTTTGAAGGATTGAATGCAACAATATGCAATAATTTTGGTATGTTTTTTCTATCTTACTAGAGGGTAGGGAGGCTCAAATGACTGTGTATATGAATTGAAATTCGGAGGGAAAGTATATAAAGAGAGTCAAAGGGTTTGGTGGCTTTTCCCTTGAAAAGTCACAACTTTTCGGGTATAACAGCACTTGCACGGCCGTGTCCAATGAACTGCACGGCCGTGCAAGGCAATATGCACGGTCGAGTTCATGGCTCAGCACGGTCGAGTGGCAAGGCAAGGCACGGTGCACGGCCGTGTCCTAGGCACTTGCACGGCCGTGCAGAAGCTTCTTCAGCCTGCTCGTCAGCCCTTTAGCCACAACAAGTCCAAACCAATTTTGGGACCAACCCAAATCACACTTTGACCCAATATTTAAGTTACAAATCATTTGTCATTAATTTCTCATTCACACGGAAATGGTTTTGATACATTAAATGAGTTATATATAATCTACAACAAATGTATATTACCATTTGTAACTAGTTTCGTTAACAAATAACGAACTTTCGTTAGAAACCTAGGTCAACGTTAAGTTAAACTTAACTTTCCGTTACCCATTTCCAACAATCCCCCACATGAATGACAATTAATGCATGAATGCAATTTCGTCCAAAATTCCGGCGAACTATTATTACATCGGGATAGATAGCTTGTGGCCTTGAATCTTCCCTAGTGAAATATTATCGGATATACTAGCCATTTGGTAGCGAGTTGCTTTGAACCAGTGACTGTCAGATGTATACCAAGACAATAATACTCACATAATAACAGCTCTAACAATTGTTGTTCTCACGTTTTGTCCATTTCGGTCCTGGACCGTATCTCATTCATAAGCGTTCTTTTAGAGGCGGCCTAATTATCTCTCGCTTATATAGGTGATTCTCACTATAAGGAGTATCATGCACTACTCCACCCGTAGGTATAGAAATCTTTAAAAGTTTTCTCAACTTATCCTTACCACTGCTGCATGTGCTTGTACTTGGATGTTCTGGGAATGAGTATTCAACATCTCCAGGTTAATAAACCGAGTTGTTGTTTCCAAGTAACTCTACTAGAACTTATAACTTGGTTGTCTCATTGAACCAAGGGCCTGGGATCTCCATTTCTCAAGGTTGAGTGTCCGCTATAAGTCCTTTTGTTGTGGGTTTTAGACCCATTCCCCTTAACAGTTTATACAGTTGATCTTGATTAATACCTTTGGTAAACGGATCCGCTAAGTTATCACATGACTTTACATAATCAATAGTGATAACGCCATTCTTGATCAACTGTTTAATGGTATTGTGTCTACGACGAATATGTCTAGACTTACCATGATGTTCTACACCTTTTCCTATTTCTCATTGTCGTCACAATGCCTTAGGTTATGTAGACACAAACTTATTTCACAAAGGAATATCTTCCAAGACCATTCAACTTACATAGGAATTGTAATCTTTAATCATAAGTATATCTTCAAGTACACCAAGTACTATGATTATACTAGTCCGATGATTGCTTACAATTACAATTAGACCTTGAGTCTATCTAGAATGATCGGTCCCTTCGAGTGATCAAATTCTTCTATCGCCGCTTTCTTCAAGTGGTTATTATCTCTGCATCGTTTCGACTTCCCAAGTATTCAGTATCTCTAAGTGGTTTGACCTCCTTAGAGTCTACCTTTCAGGAATCTACTTTACAGAGATTACCTCTCAAGATTCTACCTTACTAGAGTACACCTCTCAAGAATCTATTTGAACTTTCGAAGTACTTTTTCAAGATAATGGGATTTTGATAGGACTATTCCTTCTGATGTTCTAGAAATCTTTATTTCTAATATGACATCAGCTAATCCCATATCTTTCATGTCAAAGTTCTTCTTTAACATGTCTTTGGTATCAAATGATTCAGATGTTCCTTTAATGTAGACACATTTGTCACATTCATTAATCTTGAATCCATTTGATAACATAGTTCTATCGAACTTCTCATGCCACTAGTTAGTTGCTTGTTTTAGTCCATATGAATACATATGTAGATCCAACACGGTTGTGCGACATAGAACGCTCTGTTATGTCAATTGGGATAATCTTGCATGGATCATAATGTCCTTTTGACAACTAGCCTGGCTTTATACTTATCAACATATCCATAGGCTTTATACTTTCTTTTAAGAATCCAATTGCAACCTAATGGTTTGCAACTTGGAGGGAGATCTACCAATTCCCAAGCATTATGGATTTTGTCTCACTGTTAATAGCCTCTTTCCAGAACGAACTATCCGGACCAGATAACGCTTTCCATAACAGTTGCTGGTTCGTTTTCCAACATAAATGATAGAAAATCAGGACCAAAAGACTTTTCCACTCTTGCCCTTTTACTACGTCTAGGTCCTTCATCTTCTACTTGAGATGGACCGTTTTGTAGTCTAATATTTAAAGGTTTCATCCTTGGCACATCTAGTTTTTGCAACCCAACGGTTCGCATAGGAAGATCAACCATCTTCCAAAATAGAATAGGATGCATTATTAACTGTTATCAATTATTTAACAGTTTCAATTTATTTTCCATCTTAGAGAATTTAGAACCAAAGAATTAGTAACTTTTGTCCTCCAACTACATCTTGGTTCTTCTTCTTATTAAGAAGACCACCATAGTTTCTATAAATTTCCTATCATTTCAAGGAAATATATTCTCAAAGAATATAACGTGTCTTGCTTAAGTATTTCTACTTTAGCCAAATACCCCCACATTTGAGGTATTTATAAAACGGCTTATGAATATTTCATAATTCGTCATCATTGAATATTTCCTTTCTAAGGATCCATTCTTTTAACTGTTAACAGTTTAACAGTTTCTGTTAATACTAGAAGTTCATATCAATAGAACTTATGTATTTAGCTTGTACCCCCACACTTGGGTGTACCTCCACATATCAAATATTTTATGAATATCCTAATTCATATTTAATACTTTCCTTTTATGTGAAGTCATTTAATTATAATAACCATGTTATCTCCTGACAACATAATCATAACTATGTTCAAGTGAGGTCTCTTCAACCTTGGTCTCTTCAATCATTTTGTTTCGAAGAATACCGTATTGCCAATGGAAACGTAATCCATGGTTTTGGGTCCTATCTTAACCTCCTTAGGTTTAGATATTTCTACCTTTGCTAGGTATACCCACATAAGATGGAACTTATCAATAAGGAGTTCACCATCTCCTTTAAAAGTTCTATCTTTCCTTTTTCTGTGATTCAATTGATTTGAGTGTGTAAGAAGCATTCGTTTGATAAATAAGTGTTAGCGTCCCAACAATTATTTTTCAAACGGTACTACATACTAACCACCTCTATCACTACGAAATTCTTAATTGTTAATTAAGATGAATCACAAACCTTATTGTTTACTTAAAACTTTAAGGTTTTACTTTTACTTTTCCAAAATATGAACTTTGCATTATCAAATGCAATCATAAATAGAAGTAATGAACTATCTATTTACTATCTCTGGTTTGAACTGATTTCTACAAAAGAAATCACAATTGATTTACGAATCAAACTTCATCTTAGGTAGTAATTTTAAATTAACTCGTCGACTTAGTGAATTTAAATTTACACGACCTAATTGAACACGTCATAACAATTGGAACACTTCAAACCAAGTAAATAAAATTTGAAATTTTATTCTTCGCACTTAGGCGGATAAAACATTTACAATTCAAGTTAAGGAGTTCTTCAACAAGGTACCCTTTACTAACACAATAACCACATTTGGTCAGTTCAAAACTTATCCCGATAGACTAAGTTGCTCGAAGTTCAATGGAACATTTCTATCTTCATTCACATTGGCTTGAAGAGGGTTTCCACCTTGGTTGTTGATTCTAGGATGTCGACATTCCCTAGCCATATGCCCGGGTTTGCCGCAATTAAAACAACTACCTTTAACCTTCTTGGCGGTCCTCTTCACTTTCCTGTTCTTTCTCTTGTTTCGGTACTTCTTTTCACCAAGTTCACTTGCGGTCTTTTAGTCACAATACACATAGTATTGTGCATCTCGAGAAAGTCCCAAAGTTCTCTCGCGGTCTTTATGCCACAACACACTTTGTATTGTGCATAATCCAAGCCATTAAGAATATAATTGCGACACAAGAAATCGCTGTGATTCCATGTATCCAAATCATTCTTTGCTTTGGATTCATCCTCGTCGGATATCAATGGTGGATATTCCCAAAGAAAATGCACCAATTTTAATGTTGTCAAATAGACCAACATTTTCTGTTGCCACCTCTTAAAGTTCATCCCGGTAAGAATATCTGGTCTTTCCGCATGTACGAACACATGAGACGGAGGGAGAGCATTAAGAGGTGCAACCCTTGAGGTTTCACCAGAAGGAGGCGTCACATTCCCTTGACTGGATGAGGAGACGTCTTTCTCATTTGCCATCTCTTGAAGATCTTGAAGAAGCGCAAATAACTTCTTACGATTGTTGGACTTTTGGTAGGCTTCTCAAGAACTTAACTAGAATCTTAACAGGAAAAAGATAACGGAGATTGGAAACAAAAAGAAATCAAGTCGAGTCTTGTATTTAATACAATCTCCGTAAGAAGTTATTGCCCCGCACAGGTGCTTACGATTTGAATGTCAATCTTCTAGTAAGATAAAATGACTTACAAGTAAATGATAGGAGCACTCCAAATCAATTACTCTAACGAACAACACTTTGTTTTGAACTTTGGACTTTGAAGGATTGAATGCAACAATATGCAATGATTTGGGTATGTTTTTTCTATCTTACTAGAGGGTAGGGAGGCTCAAATGACTGTGTATATGAATTGAAATTCGGAGGGGAAGTATATAAAGAGAGTCAAAGGGTTTGGTGGCTTTTCCCTTAAAAAGTCACAACTTTTCGGGTATAACAGCACTTGCACGGCCGTGTCCAATGAACTGCACGGCCGTGCAAGGCAATATGCACGGTCGAGTTCATGGCTCAGCACGGTGCACGGCCGTGTCCTAGGCACTTGCACGGCCGTGCAGAAGCTTCTTCAGCCTGCTCGTCAGCCCTTTAGCCACAACAAGTCCAAACCAATTTTGAGACCAACCCAAATCATACTTTGACCCAATATTTAAGTTACAAATCATTTGTCATTAATTTCTCATTCACACGGAAATGATTTTGAGACATTAAATGAGTTATATATAATCTACAACAAATGTAGATTACCATTTGTAACTAGTTTCGTTAACAAATAACGAACTTTAGTTAGAAACCTAGGTCAACGTTAAGTTAAACTTAACTTTCCGTTACCCATTTCCAACATATAGTTCCACTTAAGCCAACTTATATCAAATTCATGGTTGAAAGTGGTGTAAATGGTTCGATTTAGGTTTGTTTTATGTCAATTACGTATTGAAAGACTAGTTATCGTTTTGGAAATATTTTAGACTAAATCAAATCATGAAACAAACTGAACTGAACTGAACCAGACTGTCATGAGCTAGCTTGGTTTGGTTAAGACCGTGTTTTAGCCCAACTATTCAGACCGTGGTTATGATCTAGATTGTGATTAAAACTGTGGCTCAGGGTGGATCAGACAGTGATTCATAATATGGTCCAAAACACGATTCAGACCATGTTCAATCGATTACAATTAAGAACACAAATCATTATTAGACTTGTTTAAAAAAATGCAGTGATCACAGAAGAAGGGAGAGGGGTACCGGAGGAACAAGGATACGGGAGGAAGAGTCGAAAAGGAAAGCCAGAGGAAGAAAGAGATCAGAGTAGAGTCAGAGAGAGGCTGAAAGAAGAGAACGAACTACACAATGTCAGAATATAGAAAAAACACGGTTAGCTATGTGCCACAAATTAAATAGCAAAAAATGAAATTGATATTGAATAAGATGCAAAATAAGGATTAAGATTAGTATGATGCAATTTAGTTTTTTCTAATGACCCAACAATTGATATTGATTAACGTACAAATCTATGATTGATATATGCGATTTGACGATTTTATTTAGTGATTTGAGGACGTGGGTCTACTAAAAGGAGTCTTAGCTCCAACGCTAAAACCAAACAACGCGATATGAAAATCTACTACGAAATGTAAAACATTTTGTACGAATATAATAACATATTTTTGTATTAATATGTGATGAAAATTCTTTAGTACTGCGTATAAAACTTAAATTAAGAATGTTATTATTTTTTTACAATGTGTAGTATATTTTTTTAATACTGTATAACACACTTTTTATATGAGTTGATTTTCATTTTGCTTGAACGTAGAAGCAAGGCTCAGTTATAACGGTTCAAAATCCGTGATTTGATATTGCAATTTCAATAATTTGAAACTGCAATTTGATTTATTTTCTCACTATTTTGTAAAAGAATTCATTTGGTGACGTTTGTGCATGGTCTTGGTCAATAGTCTGTTGTGAATGAGACGACTCCAAGTCCACTCGGACGACTTGGAAAATTAGAGGACTAGGGATGAACAATACCGGTTTCGGGCCTGGTTTTGGTTCGAAACCGTCGATTTTGATTCGAAATCGTCGATTTCGGTTCGGTAAAAGTGGGATTCTTAATCGGCCCGGCTGATTTACGGATCCGATTTCGATTGGTACAAAATGGTTCCGGTCTGATTCGACGATTCCTTTTTTTTTTTTTTCTAACTCTAATTAATTGTCTAATTCAAAAAAAAAGAAAAAACAAATAAATTAGATGGGATTGGGATGGGACTCGGGGCTGGGGGAGTACCGCACTAGCACTAGGGAGGGAGTACGATCCTGCAGGCAGCTTTGATTTTTTTGCATTTTGCTTAAAATAATAGGTATAGCTGCTATAAGGTACCTGTAGCTCCTTAGAATCACATCTCCTTTCTTTCAATGTCTATGTTTAGTTTAATTGTTCAGCTCAATTTAGTCTATTCATTTTGATTTTAATCTCAACTATTCTTCTTTAATTTGTGGAGTTATTTTGAGATAATTGTGGAGTTTGTAAATATGACAACTGAGTTTTATTGTATATTTTGAGTAAGTATTTTTTATATTGGGTCAAAGAGAGTATTTATGTAGTTATTTTAGAATATTGACGATTTGTTCCGTCTTTTACCTGCAAAATTAAATTTAATTGTTTTATACTTCCTCCGTCCCACTAAGAGTGTCACCCTTTTAGGGGTGACACGTAAATTAAGAAAAAAAGGGAAAGAAAAAATATTGTGAGTGTAATTTGAAAATAGGAGAGAGAATTAGTGGAGAAAATAGTGAATTTAAAAAGTGTTGTGAGTGTAGAGGAGAGAGAATTAGTGGAGGGAATAGTGGATGAGATAATAGAATATTAATAAAACATTTCCTTTTTAGAAAATGTGACACTTCAAACGGGACGCCATTTTGAGTAAAAAGTGACACTTGAAGTGGAGCGGAGGGAGTACATCCGTTTGTATCATCTTTTTTACATTTCAAAATAAATATTGTATTTTTTAACACGAAAACAATTACCAAAGTGAAATCATTTAAATTATACTCTCTCTGTCCCTAAATGTTTGTCCCATTTTCTCTTTTCCTTTGTTCCAAAAAGTTAGTCTCATTTTCAAAATTAAAGCTTCAAAATCACTAAATTTTTCAAAGCTTGTAACATTTAGGGACGGAGTATTACATAACGGCGGTGTATATTATCAATAATTTTCAAAGCGTTCCGTCTTTTACCTGCAAAATTAAATTTAATTGTTTTATACTTCCTCCGTCCCACTAAGAGTGTCACCCTTTTAGGGGTGACACGTAAATTAAGAAAAAAAGGGAAAGAAAAAATATTGTGAGTGTAATTTGAAAATAGGAGAGAGAATTAGTGGAGAAAATAATGAATTTAAAAAGTGTTGTGAGTGTAGAGGAGAGAGAATTAGTGGAGGGAATAGTGGATGAGATAATAGAATATTAATAAAACATTTCCTTTTTAGGAAAGATGACACTTCAAACGGGACGCCATTTTGAGTAAAAAGTGACACTTGAAGTGGGTCGGAGGGAGTACATCCGTTTGTATCATTTTTTTTACATTTCAAAATAAATACTCCCTCCGTCCCGGTAAAAGCTTCCCAAAACTTTTTGTGCACGCAAATTAAGGAAGTGGGAGGGAAGTAAAGATGTTGTGAGTGTAATTTGAAAATAGGAGAGAGAATGAGTGGAGGGAATAGTAAATTATAATAGTGTTGTGAGTATTAAAATAATGAGGAGAGAGAATGAGTGGAGGAAATAGTAAAGATTCCTTTGCCAAAAAAGGAAAGTGGAAGCTATTAGCGGGACACCCAAAATGGCAAAAAGGGAAGCTCTTATTGGGACGGAGGGAGTATTGTATTTTTTAACACGAAAACAATTACCAAAGTGAAATCATTTAAATTATACTCCCTCTGTCCCTAAATATTTGTCCCATTTTCCCTTTTCCTTTGTTCCAAAAAGTTAGTCTCATTTCCAAAATTAAAGCTTCAAAATCACTAAATTTTCAAAGCTTGTAACATTTAGGGACGGATATTATCAATAATTTTCAAAGCGTTCGTAAAAATAACCAAAATTAAAGCTTCAAAATCACTAAATTAAAATGTTGAAAAATCAAATGAGACAAACATTTAGGAACGGAGGGAGTACTTTTTAAAAATATTGATAAGTTCTCTCAAAAAAATAATATTAATAAACTATAGTAATAAATTCAGCTTTCACAGAGTAGGGGGACAGGTCAGGGAGGGAGGGAGGGAGTCATGTCACACCACTCACGTCACGTCTCACACTCACACCACACACACATATTGACCGGTTCTTTGCATTAGTCCGGTTCACGGTTCACGATTTCGATTCGAATAATTGGCGGTTCACTGGTTTTGCTACCTTCGACCTTGAATTGGATCGTCTGGCTCACGGTTCCGGTTAGATCGATTCCGATTTTCTCCCTAATTTACTCCGGTTCTGGACTTTTTCAATTCAATTCCGATCCAATTTTTTAATATCGATCCGATTTCAATCCGGTTTGATCATTCCTCTATAGAGGACTAGTAATACGATGGCTCTACACCTTAAAGAGGCCAATGCTAAGACTTTAGCATTGCTCTGCCATTCTCTCATTTCCCTTCAATTCATTTATAAATGTGTTTTCTTTTTCCATAAACATGTACTATATCATTCGTCCCATTTTAAACAGAATTAAGGTTTCGTTTGTTTCGGGAAAAATAACTTCTGAAAAATAATTTCTTGAAAAATGTTTTTCGGAAAAGGAAAATATTTTCCGAAAATATGGAAAACATTTTTCGGAAAATGAGAAAGATGTTTTCCTGAAAAACTTCCTTAGAAAAATGGGGAAAACGTTTTCCGAAAAATGAAGATGTTTTTCGAAAAATTATTATTATTATTATTATTACTATTATTTTATTATTATTTTATTATTATTATTATTATTATTATTTTATTATTTTATTTTTATTGTTATTATTTTTATTATTATTTTATTATTATTTTATTATTATTATTATTATTATAATAATAATTATTATTATTATATTATTTTTTTATTTTTTATTATTATTATTTTTATTATTATTTTGTTATTATTAATTTTTTATTTTTTTATTTTTTTTTATTATTATTATTTTATTATTATTTTATTATTATTATTATTATTATTTTTTTATTATTTTATTATTTTTTATTATTTTTATTATTTTATTATTATTTTATTATTATTATAATTATTATTATTATTATTTTATTATTATTATTATTTTATTATTATTTTATTATTTTTTATTATTTTATTATTTTATCATTATTATTATCATTATTATTTTATTATTTTTTTATTATTATTTTATTATTATTATTATTATTTTATTATTATTTTATTATTTTTTATTATTATTTTATTTTTATTTTTATTATTATTTTTATTTTATTTTTATTTTATTATTATTATTATATTATTTTATTATTTTTTATTATTATTTTATTATTTTATTATTTTTATTTTTATTTTTATTATTTTATTATTATTATTATTATTATTATTATTATTATTATTATTATTATTATTATTATTATTATTATTATTATTATTATTAAAATATTATCCATCCACTTTTTTTACACCATTTTCCGAAAAACAACTTCCTTAGGAAAAATCCGGAAAACGTTTTCCTTAGAAACGGCGGAAAATGTTTTTCGAAAACCATTTTCTCCATTTTTCGAAAAACTACCAAACACCGGAAAATGGGGAAAACGTTTTCCCGAAAACAAACATGTTTCGGGGAAAATGGGGAAAACGTTTTCCGAAAAATTACCAAACACCGGAAAATGGGGAAAACGTTTTTCGGAAAACGTTTTCCTCCCATTTTCCTGGAAACAAACGGGGCCTAATTGTCATAAATGTCTCATCTTAAACATGTTTCGGGGAAAATGGTGAAAACGTTTTCCGAAAAATTACCAAACATCGGAAAATGGGGAAAACGTTTTTCGAAAAACGTTTTCCTCCCATTTTCCTGAAAACAAACGGGGCCTAATTGTCATAAATGCCCAATTTTAGGATTTTTATCTCCAAATTCTATGATAGTACAACAATGGTGGTTTCAAGCTTTTCTTGAGAAACAACAATTGAGATTGTTTGCCTCAAGTAAAGAAATGAGATATATTTTGGAAGTTTAGATTTGAACTTTTGTCACTTTTTAGGAAAAAATGAAGTTAAATCATTATTGTAACTATAATCCCTAGAACCACATCTTTAACATAAGTGATGAATTCATACTTGTTGATTAGGGTTACTTGTATCAGAGTAACTTAAAAGGAAATGGATCAAAAGATGATTTTAGAAGGTAAATACATTTGAAAGTAAGTAATGGAAAGACAATACATGGAATATAAACAAACCACTAACACCATTATACCACCATTTTTAAGCACATTGTGCATGGAAAATATTGTAGGATCATTTATATGGTTTGGGTCTACAATGTACAAAACAAGTAAAGACTATATTATAAATAGTAGATTCAACAACAATGATTTATAATAGATTAAAAGACTTATAAATAAAAGATTAAAGTGTTATTTAGGATTTGTAAGGTGATTTCACCAATATTGTTTATTTTCTATCCTCACAGGGTTTGATTTTGTTGCGAAAGTGTGTGATTTACTTAAGGTGGCTAAGAAGAAGAAAATTCTACTTTCACTAAGACAGAATGTCCCTTAATTTTATTTTTTTCACTACTCACACATACACATGCACGCACAGAAGCGCCTAGGAGATAAATCCTAGGGAGAGAAAGCCTTCCCTCTAACTTCTGGGGGGATCGAACCCATGACCTCCAGGTTGAAAGCCATGAGCTCAAGCCAGCAGGCCAAATCCCCATGTGCAAAAAATTTAACTCCCAACAAAGGGGAGGTTTTTTTTTTTCCGACTATTAAATTAATATACCTAGTTTCATTCTGCCAGGGTTCGAACACGAGACCTCCCGGAGGAAGTCGTAGGCTCTTACCAACTGAACTGACGCTCCTTGGTTTTTTTTTTCACTACTCACACACACACACAAAATTTAACTCCCAACAAAGGGGAGGGTTTTTTTTGCCCACTATTAAATTAATATACCTAGTTTCATTCTGCCAGGGTTCGAACACGAGACCTCCTGGAGGAAGTCGTAGGCTCTTACCAACTGAACTGATGCTCCTTGGTTTAAAATTTAACTCCCAACAAAGGGGAGGGGGTTTTTTTGCCCACTATTAAATTTTTCAACCTAGTTCCATTCTGCAGGGTTCGAACTCTGGACCTCCCGGAAGAAGCCACACACTCTTACCAACTGAACTGATGCCCCTTGGTAAAAAAATTTAACTCCCAACAAAGGGGAGGGGGTTTTTTGCCCACTATTAAATTTTTCAACCTAGTTGCATTCTGCAGGGTTCGAACTCTGGACCTCCCGGAGGAAGCCACAGACTCTTACCAACTGAACTGATGCCCCTTGGTATTAAATTTTTCAACCTAGTTGCATTCTGCAGGGTTCGAACTTCTACTTTCACTTAGACAGAATGTCCTCTTAATGCTCATTTTTTTCAGATTTTTCTTGTCCCAAATGAAGGAGCAAGAGGCATGTATTTATAGCCTTTTGAAATGACAAGAAGGTATGCACGACAAACACTTCCTTTTACAAGGTGGTCCGTGCATATCGAGGTGTAGAGTCAGTATTTTTTGGCTTTTGTTATTTCTGTCGGGGCCTTTTGATGTTTTTAATGTACAAAAGGTCATTCCTTTCTTTGTTTGGTCAATTTGATGCTCGAAAAGTCACGAAAATTTGTGATTATGGATAAGTGAACCCTCGTTGTCATTCCCGCATGCTTGGATTGAGAGCGGTTCGTATTGGAGTACTTACAAATACTCCCTCCGTCCCATAAAACCTTACCCATTTTACTATTTTGGGCGTCCCACTTTAAAGTCACACTTTCCTAAAAAGGAAATTTTTTAATACTTCTTTATTCATGGGACCCACTTGTCATACTCACAACACTTTTCAAATTTACTATTCTCTCCACTCATTCTCTCTCCTCCCAATTGTTGAGATTGGAGTCCTAAACTATGAGGAAAAAGGAATCTAAGTCGGAGGAGTTGCTGAAATCAAGAAGAAAAATGGGGAGGACTTTCTGGGGTGATGGGCGACCGCCCATGGGGGTGTTGGGCGACCGCCCAGGAGGACAGAAAGTTTGGTTCGTGGTTTTTTATTCTTGGGCGACCGCCCATGTTGTGGTGGGCGACCGCCCACGTGTCGGGGGAGAAAAATCTGCAGCTGATTTGTTTCCTATTTTGATTAGAACTCTTCTTAATATTGATTTAGGGTTTCCTTGTATTACTATATAAGCATAGTGACGGCCTAGAACAGATTTGTAGTTGTAGCAACATATTAGAATACATATTGGCTTGGCAATTGCCCCCGGACGTAGTTCACGAGTTGGTGAATGAACCGGGTAAACAACTCTTGTGTTCTTGTGTGTGATTGTTTCTTTCTAGTACGTGTGGGTGTGTTGATTTCTTTGTTTTGATTGCAACGGGGGAGCACCAATTTCACAACACCTACTTTAATAACATTATTCTTTATTTTTCGTTCTCAACAGTAAATGCCTCATGTTTTATAGGACGGAGGGAGTATGTTTTATAGGACGGAGGGAATATTAAACAGATCCTCCTTGCACCTCACCCATACGAGCTATGCCAAATTCCGAGAAGAAAGTCAAGTAAATACGTTTGGACCGTTGTTTTCTAGGCCGGGGTGAGTTTATTAAATTAAATATAGGTATGGACTTGAATCTTCTAAGTCAACTTTAGCTATCATAGAACAATTAAGTCAATGCCGAAGCTTTCAGTGTGACAACCCCATTGTTTTACCTTAAAGTATGGCATATTGTTTTAAGGATAAATCATAATTATAAAGTTATTATGTTAGAAACGGATCAAATCGGCCTTTACTCAACTGTTCGATTCTATTAACTTTGACCTGAAATCAATGAACATACAACTAGACGAGGGAGATCTCCGGTTAAAACCTCTGACGTGAGAATAAATATGTGTTAATTCGTGAAAACTGTATTGACTAAGCTTCAAGAATATATAAGTGACGTTACATTTGAAAGGAGACATGATGAGTGTATTTATAGTCTGTTTGGCCGAATAAGGATGTGGCTGAAAATCATAAGAGATTTTAAGGATGTGGCCTGAGCTTCTCCGTAATTATAGCATTTCGTTGTTGTATGTTGAGGTCAACGTAAGTCGGCTTGATCGTGGTCACTCACTTTGGTGAGGTCTGAATTCGAGAATTTTATTAAGGCTGAGATGGATATATAAGGGGTTGTATTTGGACAAGGGTAGGTCAGGACTTGTATCGGACGGACCAAGGCCCAGGTCGATTTGGCGTAAAGGTCGTCCAGTCATGCTGCACCGAGATGGACCTATTGGGTCTGTTTATAAATGGACTAAAGGTTGGGCTCGATCCAGGGGCGGAGCCAGGAATTGCCCCACGGGGGGCAAGATTTCACGGGGGTTCGAGGGCAGCGCCCCCGAAAAAAATTTTTCGGGTCGGACAAGTAAAAAATGGGTCGGATCCATGAAATACAATGTATTTTAGTTAAAAATGTAAAGAATTAAGAAATGCGAAAAGCCTAACTAATTAATTAAGATTGAAAAAATGTGAGGAAATTAGGAGAAAGAGAAAAACAAAACTGTTAAAAAAAAGAAATGGATGGAGAGAAAGAGAGAATAACAAAGATGGAGGACAAATAAAATTAATTGAAAATGTAGGTAGCAGGGCTCAAACACGGATATGAAAGGAAACACCAAAGGCTTTAACTTCACCCCTCTACCGCTGAACAACACCACTCACTGGTGTTAATCTTGAAATTAAATATATATATACATATATAAAAAAAAAATATGGGGGGGGGGGCAAAAAAATTTTTTTTCCACTGCATTCCGTCTGGGCGAGCGCCCACGCCCCCGGCTCCGCCCCTGGCTCGATCCATTAAACCTAGCTCGGTGGTTTATACAGTTCAAACAAAGTTGTTATAATTTCCCTGGTTATACAAAACATGATTGACCATGCATATAGCATTAGTACAATTTGATGGAGCAAATACCAAAATTTATAATTATATATTGTTATATTCTCTCATATATTATTTCACTCGATAAAACAATTAATATATACAACAATTCTAATGTAAGAGTAAAATTAGACTTTAAAATTCTTTTGATTTTAATCGATGATTATTTTGTACAAAAAAATTAGTAGTTTATTTCATATTTCATTTTCTTTCTCATATCTCATTTTTTATATTAACAACATATATTATACTAATATTTTATTTTTCTTAATTTCGACACTCAAAACAAACATTTACAAGTGGACGGGGTACACATCAATGACCGTGTCTCGCACACGGCCAATCCGTTGATTTAATCATGTGAATGCGCTCCTTCTAAGCATTAGCGGTCAACTTATGCTACCTATTCTTTCTTTCAATTTTACTCGGTACCATTTAATCATTGTCTCAAGAAATGCTGAACTTTTAAGCCCATATCTCTCTCTCTAAATAAAAATAAAAATAAATATAAAAATAAATAAATATATATATATATATATATATATATATATATATATATATATAGAAGTGGTGACAATCACAACACATGAATTTAACTTAATTTTAACATGACTAAATATAGTTGGTTCAGATTGGACCTGAAAATTCTGAGGAATATAAATTTTTGATAGATATAGATAGAAATTGTCCCGTTCTCCCTTTGTATGTTAGTTTTTATTTGTTATTAAACTGTTTATCATAATCCCAAAAATGAAATATTCGTCATCTTTTTACCCCTAATCATAACTCAAACCTTCTCTTAACTTTGGAGAAATTTCTATTTTTTTCTCTTTTTAAGTTTTAAGTATGATCGGTTGGACGGCTAGTTTAGATTATCTTGGATGTCTATCTACAAACAACTAGACGGTATGATCTACGATTAATACCCTACGGTGTGAGGAAAAGAATTGATATCTTAGATGTCAAACTGTATTGAAAACAATATTACATGGATGAAAAATGACGTTACCTTCTCATGAAAATTATGAAAATTATGGATAGATATTTATATCGATATGATATGATAGGACAGGTGTTATAAATCCCATGAAACCTAGTAGGAATGTAGGGATTAACCGTCTCTGATAATATAGGAGTTTGTTATTTTTTGCAGCATGGGGCACGCCTTCTTGGTTTGGTAGAGGTCGATCTGAATTCGTGGCTTGATTGATAAGAGAGAGAGTGTGCAAGTATCATGTCGTAAGTGTAATAACCCCAATCCGGACCGCTCTCCATTCGAGCAGCCGTGAAGGACACCGAGGGTCACTTATCCATAATCATAAAGTCATGTGACTTTTCAAGGGTCAATTTGACCAAACAAAGCAAGGAATGACCTTTTGCACATTGAAAAAACCAAAAGGACCTCACAAGAATGCAAAAAAGTAAAAAAGTTCTGACACTGCACTTTGGTCCGCACGGACCTCCTTGCAAGAAGGAGAGTCTGCCGTGGGACCTCTTTGCCATTTCCAGAGGCTATAAATACATGCCTCTTGCTGCTTCATTTGACAGAGAGACAGAAAAATAACATCAGAAAAACACAACAACACAAAACTGCATAAGAAATCTTGAGAGGAGTGAGCATTAGAGAACATTGTGCCTAAGTGAGAGCAGAATTTTCTCTTTCTTAATCACTTTAATTAAATCACATACTTCACCATAACAAGAAAATAACACAACAAGGACAAAACAATGCAAGAAATCTTGAGAGGAGTGAGCATTAGGGGACATTCTGCCTAAGTGAGAGCATAATTCTCTCCTTGTTAAACACCCTAAACAAATCCCATATTTTTTCCACAAAAATCAAATCCTAGGAAGATATAAAATAATCAATATTGGTAATATCTCCTTCCGAAACTTAAATAATGCTTTAACTTTTCATTTGCAAGTCTTTTAATATATTATGAATTGTTGTTGTCAAATATATTATTTGTAATGTAATCTTTACTTATCTCATACATTGTAGAATCAAATCATCTAAATGATCCTACAAAATTTTTTATGCACAATGTGCTTAAAAATAGAGGTCTAATGGTGACAGTGGTTTGTTCATATTACATGCATAGTCTTTTCTTTATTTATTTTCAAATGCATTTTACTTCCTAAGATCATCTTTTGATCCATTTTATTTTCTTAAGTTACAATGATACAAGTAACCCTAATCACCAATGATGAACTCATCACTCATGTTAAAGATGTGGTTATAGGGATTATTGTCAACATTTTAAGAAGAAAGTGAAAATAGTTCATGTTTAAACATTTAAAATATTTCTCATTTCTTTACTTGAGGCAAACAATATCCATTGTTGTTTCTCAAGATAAGCTTGAAATGACCATTTTTATACAACCCTAAGACTTGGAGATGACACCCTAAGATTGGATATTTCCCTCATTTTTTGGTTTTATGGCTATTTTTCTGGACAATCCAGAACTGCCACCTTTCTTGCTCAAGTCTAATCGATGTAAAATCAAGAATAAAATGAGATACAAAAAAATCAGTATGCTGCATACACCAATCCGTACGGACCTCATTGTAAAGAGGCATTGGTCCGTACAGATCAGTTTGCAGCCTGTGACATTTGTCCAGTTTTTCAATTTTTCTTCAGTTTCATATTTTTTGTTTTGAACCCCTTTTTATCAAAACAAACAGTTCCCTCTAAACTGCACAGTTTTTCCTTTTCTTTTAAATCAACGAGACCACTGGATTTTAAGCGCGCACACACACACACACAACTTTCAAAAAAGGGTTCAGAAAGACTCATGAAATATGAGGCATTTCGGGTGAGCAAAAAAATCTCTTCCCGAGGAGTAACGTGACCTCCGAACTCAAAATCTCACACCAAAAGCCTTTTTTTAATGTTTTGAGCTCACAACAAAATGGCGTGTCGACTCTCTTTTTCAAAGAAATTCGTCTGTCCAAATATTAAAACACCTTTTCGCCTCTCAGAAGAGGAAACCAAGCCGCGGTGCGCGTCGGGCGCCCGCTAGATCGGGTAATTTCAGTTGGCGACTCCGCTGGGGAAAGTCTTTTGTTTTTTTTACAAAAAAAACTTTTTAAAAAAATGCTCTTGTGTGGCACGGGTCAAACTTTCGTTTACCCCTTTATTCGACCGTTGTGTTCGTGTGTGGGTTTTATTTTCCTTTTCTTTTTTTGGATTATTACTAAAAAAAACAAAACAAAAAATATGTGTCTTATATATATTTTGCTTTTAAAAGTATATTTTTTTTTGTTGTTTCGCATGTTTGGTACATAAAATGCTCTTGTTTTTTTTACCCTGTTCATTAAATGTTTTGAGCCTCATTTCTTCTTTTACTTATAAAATGCTTGTGTACATATTCATATCTATAATACACATTTCGCAAACTTCCATTTTAACTCAAAAGGGAATTCTAGTTACCATACACTACGCGCACTCTTGCCATGAACACTTGCACACTACAATCCTGAACCCAGGATGGTCTCAGTTGGAGCTCGAAAGGTGTTCCTATGCCTATCTTGCGCGCACAGTATCATTCCAAACAATCCATCCTCGCCAGTGTCAACCATGCACTATTTGCGTCACACTTTGTCCAAGACTTGGTTCTCGGCAGGGTCATCTGTTGACCCGATCTTGATTTCTAGTGTTAACTTAGACACTAACCTATATTAGATATACATCAACGACCAATGTGACACCATGTCATCGAGCCTTTAATGCGCCACCCATGACAAATACGACCTAGTCAAAATTTAAAAGTCAAATATCCCTTGCGAAAGCAAGACAAAAGAAGGTCATGCCAACCTTTGATCCGTACCCGACTTAAAGATACTGACTTTGGTCGCAATTCACATGGCAGGAACATTTAAACTCATATGGGAAGCTCAGTCCTTAAGCTCGTTTCTCTTTTCGGTTGGTGGAAACTGCTTGCCCTATAAGCTTCGCTCAGGGTTGTCAGCCCTGGGTGGTTGAAATACACGTGAAAAATGAGGGGCTTATAGACGTAGTGATGGATTCAACTGACCCAGGATCTAGAATAGTCGCGAAAAAGAAGATAAAGCTTTTCCAACCATTTTGGATTCTGAGAAGACACGTTTTAAGTAAACTCAAACAGCTAAAAAAAAAAGAGAAAATAACTGCATGTCGCATGAGCTTTCGCCTTCAGCCAAATGCCCTCCCGAGTCTGAACCCTACCTTTCACCTATTGCAGCGAATCGAGAGGGTTGAGGGTCCCGGGTTTTCGTCTTTTCTGCAGTTTGAACAACCTGCTACTCTCCAATGGCAAGATCAACAGATAACATCGATGGGAATGGAACTCCACCCTCGAGAAATTTTCAGACAGTAGAAGAAGTCTTGCAAGCTTTCGAGGCTCTTAAGAAACGACAAGAAGAATAGCAGGCTTGGATCGTAGAGACCATGCATCGTCGTGGGACAGTTGCAGTCCCCCAACCAGATGGGACGTTTGTCCTCATTGAAGATGAAGACTTGCCAGCTCCCTCAGCTTCTCAAAATTACCAGCAAGTCCCCCTGGGAAAGCTACGGAAATCCCGGCCTTGAAAGCAATTCCCGCTTGAAGCCCCATTTAAACATCAATCAAATTGACTCCAAGCCTTTCCTAACCCTGTGAAGACAGCTGGGTTTCTAGCCACGCTCCTATGACTCGACTCACTGAAAGATACTTACGAGTTTGCTCCCTCAGATCCTAATGCTTCTCAGTATCCACCAGGGTTCAATCCTTTGCCTCCTTATGAACCCAGAAGTTATCCTCCGAAGCCACAGTACCCGCCAGGAATAGACAACCTAGGCAGATACCCGATGTCTCAAACTTATCGCCTCCCAGACTGCCTCTTGGGGCCAATTAATCATTTCCCTAGTTCCCAAGTACGGTCTAGCATTGTCCAGATAATCATGCCCCTGGCTCCGATCTTGGCAATCAAGGGCATGTTCTTGTGTACACTCACTTGTCTCCACAGGATTCCTGAGTAGCAACTCCATCAGCAAATCCACCTCCCTTTTTAGGTTCCATCCCAGGAACCAGCAATCTAACTCTGCCTAACGATCCCCATGTTGGTGTTATGCCCTAGGTCTATGATTCATAGACTTATGTGTTGACATTATTTATTATTATATGAGATGTTTATCATTTGATTATTATATGTTTTGTATATTTGTTAATAATAATCTGCGTCCCTAATTATTAAGAGAATAATTAGTATAATTGTCAATGGATAATTATGTGATGATTATATGCATAGAGATGCACATTGAAATTATGAGTACTTGTTAGAGAACAAGTGACTGGACATGACCCGCATGAGATTTATGACATGGTCAAGTGTCATAAAGTAAATCTCATAAGGTTACTTCATTTAGTCCCTAGACTCGAGATTATCGCTGACCTTACATATGATGAAAAGTCATGTTTGATTTTAGTCAAACGATATCTTAACACGATATTCATAAAGGCTATCTTTGGCATTATCGGATTCATGATGGGAAGGATGATAAGTCAAGATGGAATTTGTCCCTCGAAAGAGAGATGTTTTGCTTGGGCCTCGATGAGTGATAATGATGAAAGTGTATGGCCGTACCCCAATATGATTGGAATTATCATTATACTCAAGAAATCGAGAAAGCATTGAACATAGACAAGTTGACAATGACCATGACTTGTGTTCAATATAACATCGTGAGACAAAGGGAGAAATGGAAGTACACCGTTAGGAAACGTGAACTCTTACGTTACATTATTTGGGTAGACATAATGGCTTGCTAGAGTCCGCTTATGTCTTATGAGGTTCGATATGATCGAACTCATTGCCAACATAATGTAATCCTATTGGGTCACACACAACTAGAATGAATTGGTTAAACCGGAGGACGAATGATTGAGAGTTTCGAGTATACGGCTATATATGTCACGCGACATATTAAGCCAATGGCTTAATATACCGCGCGACATAATAGGCCCATACGCGTTTTGACACTGTCTCTCCTAATACGATTAGGAGAGATATTCCTACTATTGTAGTATAAATACAAGGGTTACGTCGGACCTAAAAAGCAGTAGAAATTTTTCAAGCAAAATTCATAATTAAATACTCTCAATATTCTTCAAGGTTTAGATCTAGCAATCATCAAAGAAGTTGTTCTTGGATTCATTCAAAGGTGTGGATACCAAAGAGGGTCTTCGGCTCGTTCATCGATCAAGGCCTAGAGTTCAAGCAAGTTGAAGAACGAAGTTTGTGATTCGATATCACATAATCAAAATCGTTCGATAGCTCAAGACCGGAAAGCGTTTCAAGGTTGGTTTAATTCTATTTCATAGAAATTTAAATTAATTGTATAGAACGGATCCTAGGGCTTCTTGGGTTTTATGTTTTAATGCTTAATTCCGCTGCGCATGGACCCGTAAAACCCAACAGTGGTATCAAAGCCCCGTTCATATGATTAAGTTTGAATTAACATGCTAGATTTAAGATATAAATTGTTTATATGCTTATTGCATGTTTTGTATGCGATAGAATTTTTAATTGTTTATGTGAAACAATGTGAAAATCGTTTTCGAATTATGCTGAATTAAATCTGTAAAAGGCTGTTTTATATGATTTAATTGGTTGTAATCTGTATTGGTTCGAATCTGGAATTCCTGTTACTTGGCTACTTTAGTCGCGCGACATGATGAGCCATGAGGAATTCAGGTTATCTGGCCTGTTAGATCGCGTGACATATCAAGCCTCTGGCTGATGTTGTCGCGCGACATAATAAGCCAAAAGCGGCGAGAATCGGTTTGTTCAATTTTACGCTGCTATTCGTGATTGTGTTTACAATCGATATGTTCATATGAAAATCTGGATGTTATAAAATTGAGTTTATAATGCCATGCTAGATTGATTCATTGATATGCATGATTAATTGATTAAAATGTGATTTTAATAATTATTGCGATGCATGTTTTAATTGTTCTTACATGCTAAGAATTTTTAATTAAATGTTTAGTTGAAACATGATATTTAGTTTCCTAATATGTTTAGATTTAGACATTGTAAATTTTGGATCTTATGATTGTTTATGGAAACAAGTCATAAATACGCGAAATTTAAAAGGAAACTGATTGTTTATAAAAGGTAGGGATTATGTTGCCTAATCAGAGTTGATTTCTAAATTATGCATGTCTAGGAGAGTTCTGTCTAAGGAAGAGTTGGTACTTAAGAAGTCCTTGTGGCTCACCTATCTTCCTGGGAACTTACCTGGTGCATGATTTTGACTATCTTTCTGATGTGCTTATAATCTACCTTTAAAGAACCTTCATTTAACTTTTAAGTTCTTTATGCCAATTCATGATTAAACACTTGAGACCATTCGGATAGTTTTGGGTAGGCTTGCCATAGCAAGATGCTTTGATTCTATTCGAATGCGAGCAAGATGAGGAAATGGTGGTTCCTATAAGTTTAATATGAATGAACTTAATTGGGTTATCAAAATGGTTTTGGACCCAAGGCATAAGATGAGATTAAAATATGCCTAGACATATGATGTCTTGAATTGATCTCATAAAAGATCTAAGAGTCATATATGTGATATGATTGATGTTTTCTACCTAATTAATTTAATTTTGAGCGGTTTGCCATAGCAAACTTGAAATTGAATTAAAGTTGGATCTTAGCCCATTAAATGTATATTATGCTTATTTGCATTTGAAGGTGTATAATTTAGTGGGAGCATTTATTTAAATGCATTATACTTCTCATATAATATGTTTACTTATATGTGTTCATATTTTATGTATATCTTTTTGTAGAATAAATGGCATCAAACAATAATCACTTTTCACTGCGATCTGTCCTTGAGAAGGAAAAGTTGGAAGAGAATGGTACAAACTATATGGATTGGATCCGTAGTTTGAGAATTGTTCTCAAACAAGAGGAGAAACTGTACGTTCTCGATGAACCTATTCCACCTGAACCTGCTGCCAATACTGCTAGGGCAATAAGGGAACAATATCTGAAGCACAAGCGTGACTCTACAGATGTTGGTTGCCTTAAGCTCTACGCCATGTGCAAGAACCTTCAGAAGGATCTTGAGCACTTGGGGACAGTCGAATTAAACAATCGGCGATGGAAATGTTCCAAGTTCAAGCTAGGCAAGAGAGGTACAACACGGTTGCGGCCTTGACCTCATGCAAGATGAGTGAAGGGACAAGCTGTTGGTCCCCATGCTCTCAAGTTAAAGGGCCACATTGAGCATCTTGAAAGGCTCGGTTTTCCAATTAGCTAAGAGTCAAGCTACCGACATAATATTGAATTCATTACCTAAAAGTTTTAGTCATTTCATAATGCACTATAACATGGGTGGAATGAATAGAACCCTTTCCGAGTTAGTTCAAATAAGTTGACTACTGGAAACCAATATTGTCGAGAAGAAAAGCCGACCAAGTGCTAATGGTTAACAAGGGGAAAGGGTTCAAGGGTAAAGGAAAAGCAAAGGTTGCTAATCCTAAGGCAAAGGTTGCCATGCCCAAAGAGGCTTCCAAGCCTAAAGAGGCTAAGCCTAAGTCCCAAGAGGACTTGCAGTCCGCTTCCATTGCAAATGAGATTGGACATTGGAGGAGAAACTGCGCAAAATACAAGGAAGCACCGAAGAAGGGCAAAGGAGTTGCTTCAACTTCGTGTATCTTTGTTATAGATATATTCCTATCTACTTCTAGTTCTTGGGTATTGGATACCGGATGTGGAACTCACATTTGTCTAAATGTGTAGGGTCTAAAGAATGAAGGATGCTTAAGGAAGGCAAAGTGGACCTACGTGTGGGGAATGGAGCAAGAGTTGCCGCATTAGCCGTAGGAACTTATGAAGTTACTTTACCTAGTGGACTAATACTTGTTTTGAACAATTGTTATTACGTTCCAGCTTTAAGTAGGAATATTATTTCGATTTCATTTTGGATGATGAAGGTTTTAATTTTCTTATACGTGATAAGAAATTTTCTATTTACAAGAGTGATATGCATTATTGTCTTCTTGTTTCATTCAATGGCCTTTATATTCTTGATGTTGAAAGTCAAGATAATGATATCTATAACATTAACAAGAAATCTAAACCCAATGATGTAAACCACACTTACTTATGGCATTGTCGTCTTGGCCATATAAACGAGAAACGCATTTCTAAACTCCACAAAGATGGATTTTTGGACTCACATGATTATGAATCATATGAGACATGCGAATCTTGTTTACTTGGCAAGATGACCAAGGACCCATTTACCAAAACCGGTGAAAGGGTGGGCGACTTACTAGGACTCATACATACCGATGTATGTGGGCCTATGAGTAGCGATGCTAGGGGAGGATTTCGGTACTTCATAACATTCACTGATGATTATAGTAGATTTGGATATGTTTATCTAATGAAACATAAGAGTGAATCGTTTGAGATATTTCGAATATTTCAAAATGAGGTGCAAAATCAACTTGGCAAAACTATTAAGGTACTTCGATCCGATCGAGGTGGTGAATATTTGAGCCAAGAATTTGACAGTCATCTTAAGAGTTGTGGAATCGTTTCAGAACTCTCTCCACCCGGAACACCACAATGGAATGGTGTGTCTGAAAGGAGGAATAGAACTTTGTTGGACATGGTTCGTTCTATGATGAGTCAAGTTGAGCTTCCTTTATCCTTTTGGGGACATGCACTAGAAACTGCTGCTTTCACTATAAACAGAGTTCCTACCAAATCGGTTCAAAAGACCCCATATGAGATGTGGAATGGAAGAAAACCTAGTTTGTCTTTCATGAAGATTTGGGGTTGCGATGCATATGTCAAGAAGTTAACTTCCGACCAGCTAGCACCTAAATCTGATAAATTTATTTTCGTGGGTTATCCTAAGGAAATCAAAGGATACTATTTCTACAACCGAAACGAGAACAAAGTGTTTGTTGCTCGAAATGGTACTTTCTTAGAAAAGGAGTTTCTTCGCAAAGGAACCAGTGGGAGTAAAATAGATCTCGAAGAAATTCGAGAACCCGAAAACAACATTGAACCAATGGTAGAAACTGAACCAAGCTCACAAACCGTTGTGGAACCGGTTCAAGATGCACAAGTTCTTCGCCGAAGTGGTAGGTCACGATCCGAACCCGAGAGATATGGATTTCTCGTTACGGAAAGTGATGAAGTGGAGCTAATCGAAAACGATGAACCCACTTGCTATCAAGAAGCGATATCCGCTCCTGATTCGGAAAAATGGCAAGAGGCCATGAAGTCCGAATTACAATCCATGGCTGATAATCAAGTTTGGAACTTGATTGATCCACCCGAAGGTGTAAAAACCATAGGGTGCAAAATGGGTCTTCAAGAAGAAGACCGACATGGATGGGAAGGTGCACACCTATAAGGCTAGGCTAGTAGCTAAGGGATATAGGCATTCATGGCATAGACTATGATGAAACCTTTTCGCCCGTAGCTATGCTTAAGTCTATTAGAATTTTACTTGCCATAGCCGCATATTATGACTATGATATATGGCAAATGGATGTCAAAACAGCTTTCCTTAATGTGGAAGTTACTTGAGGATGTATACATGATACAACCCGAAGGTTTTGTCACCCGTAAAATTCTAACAAGGTGTGTAAGTTGCGTAAATCCATTTATGGATTAAAGCAAGCTTCTAGGAGTTGGAATCTACGTTTTGATGAAGCAATCAAGGAGTTTGGCTTTATCAACAACGAAGATGAACCTTGTGTGTACAAGAAAATTAGTGGGAGCGTAGCACTCTTTTTAGTGTTGTATGTCGACGATATCTTACTCATTGGAAATGACGTTTCTGCACTGCTGATCGTTAAGTCTTGGTTAGGAAAGTGTTTTTCAATGAAAGATATGGGCGAAGCCGCATAAATCCTTGGTATCAAGATCTATAGAGATAGATCCAAGAGGATGATTGGTTTAAGTCAAAGTACTTACATTGACAAAGTCCTTAGAAGATTCCAAATGGAAAATTCTAAAAGAGGGAATTTGCCAATGTTGCATGGTATATCTCTTAGCAAGAATCAAAGTCCTGAGACTAATGATGAGCGAAAGAGAATGAATGGTATTCCATATGCTTCGGCAATTGGGTCTATCATGTATGCTATGTTATGTACTAGACCCGATGTCTCGTGTGCTCTAAGCATGACGAGTAGGTACCAATCGGATCCCGGTGAACCACATTGGATAGCAGTCAAGAATATCCTTAAGTATTTACGAAGAACTAAGGATGCATTTTTGGTTTTTGGAGGAATGGAAGAAGATCTTGTAGTAAAAGGCTACACAGATGCTAGCTTCCAAACTGACAAAGATGATTTCAGATCGCAGTCTGGATTTTTGTTTACGCTTAATGGAGGAACCGTGAGTTGGAAAAGTTCCAAGCAAAGTACCGTCGCGATTCTACAAATCAAGCCGAGTACATAGCGGCATCCGATGCAACCTAAGGAAGCCAGTTGGATCAAGAAGTTCATTAGTGATTTGGAAGTCGTTCCAAGCATCGAGAGATCCTATTGAACTTTACTGTGATAACAATGGTGCCATTGCACAAGCAAAGGAACCAAGATCACACCAGAGATCCAAACACATACTTCGAAGTTTCCACATTATCCGTGAGATATGTGAAAGGGAAGACGTTAAGATATGCAGAGTAGACACTGATGACAACGTGGCGGACCCACTAACTAAGGCTCTCTCGCAAGCTAAACATGATGGTCATGTTAGGTCCACGGGTATTCGATACATGGTAGATCGGGCCTAGTGCGAGTGGAGACTGTTGGTGTTATGCCCTAGGCCTATGATTCATAGACTTATGTGTTGACATTATTTATTATTATATGAGATGTTTATCATTTGATTATTATATGTTTTGTATATTTGTTAATAATAATCTGCGTCCCTAATTATTAAGAGAATAATTAGTATAATTGTCAATGGATAATTATGTGATGATTATATGCATAGAGATGCACATTGAAATTATGAGTACTTGTTAGAGAACAAGTGACTGGACATGACCCGCATGAGATTTATGACATGGTCAAGTGTCATAAGTAAATCTCATAAGGTTACTTCATTTAGTCCCTAGACCTGAGATTATCATGACCTTACATATGATGAAAAGTCATGTTTGATTTTAGTCAAACGATATCTTAACACGATATCCATAAAGGCTATCTTTGGCATGATCGGATTCATGATGGGAAGGATGATAAGTCAAGATGGAATTTGTCCCTCGAAAGAGAGATGTTTTGCTTGGGCCCCTCGATGAGTGATAATGATGAAAGTGTATGGCCGTACCCCAATATGATTGGAATTATCATTATACTCAAGAAATCGAGAAAGCATTGAACATAGACAAGTTGACAATGACCATGACTTGTGTTCAATATAACATCGTGAGACAAAGGGAGAAATGGAAGTACACCGTTGGAAACGTGAACTCTTACGTTACATTATTTGGGTAGACATAATGGCTTGCTAGAGTCCGCTTATGTCTTATGAGGTTCGATATGATCGAACTCATTGCCAACATAATGTAATCCTATTGGGTCACACACAACTAGAATGAATTGGTTAAACCGGAGGACGAATGATTGAGAGTTTCAGTATCTGGCTATATATGTCACGCGACATATTAAGCCAATGGCTTAATACACACAACTAGAATGAATTGGTTAATATACCGCACGGACCCAAGCAAGGTCGTGCCTCTCCCCCCGAAGTTCAGGATGCCAGAGATGAAAAAGTTTGATGGGACGGAATTCCCAAAGACCCATATCGATACCTATGTCTTAGGTATGAGGGCCAAAGGGGCTACCCCTCAGCAAATGGCAGACCACTTCCAACACTCCTTAATATCCACGGCCCTGCGGTTATTTATCAACTTGAAAGCAGAAAATCGCTCCACCTGGGAACAAATAAGTGATATCGTCCTGGAGAAATACCGCGCTAATCTCGAGTGGGAAATAAACCGGCATCACCTGCAAGCCATCGAGCAGAAAGAGGATGAGCCGGTAGGGGAATTCTACAAGAGGTGGAATTGGAATTTGAGCGAAATGATGGATCCTCTTTCCAAGGAAGAACATATGGATATCTTCCACTCTTGCCTTAAGCCAACTTTGAGGGCTTTGATCAATCACCACTTCTATCCTGATCTTCGCGCCATGCTCAACACCGGGACCAAGTTTGAGAAAACTTTGAGCATGCAGAAAATGGTAGCCAGTCTAGTCCCTTCTTATCGCTACAGGGCAGCCCCGCCTAATCCGGAATCTACCCAAAAAAGGGAAAGAGGCTACTAGAGCAGTCCACAATATTCATAACGGAATCCAGGGGATCCGTGATCAAGCGCCCCCAAAGAATAACGGCCCCCTCGAAAGCAGCGCTTCCAACATTTTGATATCTCGAGATGCCCTTAAGCCAAGTCTTCGAGGCATTGGTAATGCGAAACATGCTCAAGCCTCTTGAAAATTATCAACCAAGGAATCCCAACCCTAACCAGGATATGAGCAAACGGTGTGCTTTTCACAACTAGCCCGGCCACACCACCGATAATTGTATCATACTAAAACAAGTGGTTCAAGGGTTGATTGAGGAAGGAAAGTTGAAATGCCCCTGTGGTCCTAACACAATTGAGAACCCTTTCCCCGTAAAGACAGGGTAAATACGGTGGCGTTCGACGAAACCTCATGTATGGATAAGTCCCGTGCGATTTCCAGTTCTATCAATATGATGTCCCGTGATGATTGGGGGCGTGAAGCCAGAACCTGGTGCTCCCGTAATGAGGAATTCAGAAGAGAGAATCTAAGAACGGTTGTTTCCCAATGATCCTTTCCGGCATCAGGGCAAACCAAAGGATGAATCGAATGCTCCCCAGATATGAGGTGATTTGAAACAGGTCAAACAAGCGCCTAAAGTTCCCGGTGAATTGGCAGTGTGCCTGGACAGTATCACCACGATGTAGAAATGCACGAAGGCCAAAGGAAAGATGCTACAATATGCAACGAGAGAGAGAGAGGGGATGCTGCTGGAAAAAATTTCTGGTGTGTTTCAAATGGTTTGTGGCTCTATCTTATATCCAATAATTGGATAACTGAACAGTTACCATTTTAATTCCATGCGACCGTTACAAAAGGAGAAAATCAAACAGACAGACATTAAGATTGCTATTACAAGTCTGTTCATGATCATGGAAATACAAACAAACATTAAGCTTGCTGTTATAAGTCTTTTCATGATCATGGGAATACAAAAAGACATTAAGCTTGCTGTTACAAGTCTGTTCATAATCATAGAAATACAAACAGACATTAAGCTTGCTGAATTTTATATTCTCATTCAATGTGGGATAACCACATTTTCCCTCTTTCAACTTACTAACTTTGAGCCTTAATATCTCATTCATCCATTAACCATTTTGGACAAATAAATATTTGAATTTAATGTTCTCAGGAGTAGAACACAAATTCACATTCAATTTGGCCATTTAACAAATAACCCATTTAGGGAAAATTTACAAATTTCCTTCACACCCACAACATTTTTCTAACACATTCGACCTTGTAAATATCAATCATATACTTTTTCCGTCCCGGTAAAAGCTTCACCATTTTGAGAGTGACACAATAATTAAGAAAAGTGATGAGTGAGAAATGGGTTGTGAGATGAAAGAAGTGAATGAGTGTGACAAGTGAGGCCCATATTTAAAATAATTTAAATATGTGAGAGAGAAAAGTTAATAAATATGACAAACAGACTTACAACCTTATATTAGTAGCCATTTCTTAACGACTTGGAAGAAAGAAAGAAACCGCTCCAGAGCAAAAATAATCGAATCAGAGCAAACAAACGAATCCCTTTGAACTATATCGGAATCCCACCCAGATCTTTGTTTTCTTCTCTAAATCTGACTTCTTCTTCAATTTCTTGATGATTCTTAATTTTTCATTCATTAATTTGTGAGACTTTTAATTTTACATTTATTAATTGTTAATTAATAAATGTATAATTAGAAATTTAATTTTTAGATTTGTTATATTTTTTCAAATCTGTTTTTTAATTAGGGTGCTTTTTCGAATCAATATATGTTCGCCATTTTATTTCCGACTTTGTTATCCTCTCCTTAAGTGAGAGCCTGTAATTTCCCTCTCCGTATGTGAGGGCTTTGTGTGTTTTGTGTATTTTCTTTGTTGTTTTTATTTTTTTTTTTTAGGCGAAAAGGGCAATGCCTCCTAAATTTTATTAAAAATTCAAAAGTACAATAATTAAAGAAAGACAGAAAATAAAATAAATCAAAGGTCAATCAAATCGCCTTTTAGGATTCCAAGACCTTTTAGGCATTTATATTTTTGATTTAAATTTCGATCCGTATTTTCCTCGTTTCCCTTTAACCTTTTGAAATCCATCTTCTTCATCGTAATAATCTTCAAAATTATCGCCGTCAGCCATTGGAGCCATTGGAGCCATTGGAGCCCTCGGATCAACATGAACTCCCCCAACAATACCCCCATAAGTGCGAGCATCATGATAAGCCGAAGGAGAAGTATCAGAAAGACCGCCTTCCACAGTTGTAATCGCATTTTTCCCGAAGAATAAGAGCTTCTTTTAGATTTTTTGGGTTTATAAATTTAGATTAAAATATTTAGGATTTGGCATACGAGCAAGTAGAGGAACGTAAGTTAGGAGCCGGAGAAGTTTGAATTTGTCTAACCTTTTCCCGAACGAGATTTAGAGCTTCGCTATCCAAAGCGGAGCCGTCATAGGGATGGACGGTGAGGCCGTAGACCCATTTTGAATGGCCAAATCCCCAATCAAGCTCCAAGCGCAAAGAAAAGAGCTACCAGAGTTTCATCGTCAGATTTATATCAACAATAGTTGTGTCATCCAAGACAACCAATTCTTCACCTTGAGTGTCAACCGTTTCATTATGGGTATCTTCACAACCATTTTCGGCTGATAGCTCGTTAGAATGAACTATCCCCCATCGAGAACAACAACCTCAGTCTCATGAGCACAACCATCAATTTTCGCATTATTCTGGCCATTCGATTTATCTTCTTGAGACGCCCCCTTGATAGGCTCAACATTCGCTATTAGAATCAGGTCAATTACCGACGGAAATTTATCGACGGACGCGGTCCGTCAGTATTACCGACGGAAAAATAAGGGTTACCGGCGGAATATTCCGTCGTCGGTAATGGAAGGTATAAATCGCAACCAGCGGCCTCACCGGCCTCACTTAAACCTAAATCTAATCGCTTCTCTCTCTCTCTCTCTCCCCTCCTATGAAACCCTTCTCCACGCCGCCGCAGTCACTCTTCACCACTGCTTCTCCGGTGAACGTCCGTTCATCATCGCCTTCTCTGTTTTTAGGTCGGAAGAACAGAACCAATTGCAGCTGCTGGATCGAGAAGAGATCGATGATGAGGATGACTTGTTTCAACCGATTGATAAGCGTATGTATACATCAATCTCTCTCTCTCTCTCTCTCTCTCTCTCCTGTAAGCTTGTTTGATTTCAAAATCATGTCCGTCATCACACTTCGTCTCCTATCAAAATTGAATGATGAAATTTCTGCTTAATTTTATGTTCGTGTTTGTTTTGCCTTTTTGAATTCCATTTCCTTAGACGCTTTGTATTGTGACTTAGGTCTGGAAATTCAACTTGCCTGATTCTCTATCTCTACTGTTTGTGAATATTGTGTAGAGCTCTCGGCTAGCGACATCTGTTAGTACATGTAACTTATCTATCTATATATAATAAGAGAATCGTCCAAAAGCCCGCCCAAATCAGGGGTAGTTTAGTAATTTCACACGGTGGCAATTTTGCAATTAACAGGCCGGAGAGAACACGTGTGATGCTTGGAATGGGCGCGTGGCGTACACGCGCCGACACAGGCGCGTGTACGCGTAATGGGTTTTCTTTTTTTTTTTTTAAGGCGACACGTGGCACAATCTGATTGGATGGTTTATTTTCAGATTTTTATTTTTCATCCCCTTTTTTCGACCTCAATTAATTTATAAAAAAATTTTTTTTTTTAAATATTTTTACACCAAAATTCATAATTTTTTTTCCTCTTTAATTAGAGACTAATTTCATTTAATTTGGACACAAAAAAAAACTCTTTTTTAAATATAAATTTCTTTATCATCCTTTCTTTATTTTTCTTTTTAATTTTTCAATATTTTTTTTTTAATTAATTAAGTGTGAAGTATATTTTTTTTATTATAAATGATGATAATAATAATCATAATTTTACTTTTTAAATTTAAATTATTATTTGTAATGTTAGTTCCTTCGTTTCAAAATTTGACATTAATTTTTTTCACATATTAAGTAATATTGTATAAAATATTCCTTGGTACGAATATATTAATTTTTTTTTTTTACCGAAGTAGTATTATTTTGTAAAAATTAATGTTTATAATGTTCGTGTCTTCGTGTCAGAAAATAAATATTAATTTTTGAGACAAGTCAATTCATTGAGGCAAAGTAAGGAATTTTTTTTTCTTGATATAGAAAGTAGTATTAATTATGGGATGAAAGTAATATTCATTTTTGAATTTAAGCAAAAAAAAATAATAATTATTTTTTGAGACAAGTAAATTCCTTGAGGCAAAGGAAGCAATTTTCTTTTGATATAGAAAGTAGTATTCATTATGGGACGAACGTAATATTCATTTTTTGAATTGAAGTAATTTTTTTTCCTTACAAAGTAGAATTTTTTTATATGTCCAAGAAAAATTAACATTGATTCCATTGGCTCAATGAACATTTAAAAAAATAATACTACGTTATTCGCCTAAAAAATTAATGTCATATTTTGAGACGAATGCACTAACATTACAAACATTAATTGCAGAGGCGAATGAAGTAGTATTAGTTTTTAAAATATTTATTGGGATGAAGGGAATAATGATCATTTTTTTGGATAAAAAATGTTGTATTATCTTTGGGTTATTCATTTTGAATCGAAAGTAATAATGAAAACTAAAATAAATAAACCTAGAAGGGAAAATTATATTTTTCGTCTCAAGTCAACTTTAAAAAATGTCATTATACAAAAAAATTATTTTCTTCATTTAAAAAATGAGTATTACTTTCAACTCAAAATAAATCACCAAAAAATAATACTGCTTTTTTTGCAAAAAAATTGCATTATTATGTGCTTTAACTAGAAGGAAAATTTATATTTTCCGTCTCAAGTAACTAAAATTTTTGAAGTAGAGTAATCAAATTACTTTTTTTTTGCCAAATTCTAGGAAAACAGTGTTAGTATGTGCTTTAACTTGATATTGCTATTGCCCTATTTAAAGAATTATGTAAGTAAAAAACGGGTTGATAAAATTTTTTAATCCCTCCTAAATCCGCATTGATCCGCTTCTAATGAAAAGAGTTTGGAAATGTTTTCTTTTAAATCGGGTGGGATTGGGGTGGATTTGATATTAGCTCGAACCGTCTCATTTAACCCGAACCCGCATAGTATTCATCTTTTTTTATAATAAATTTTAAATATTGATAATATTTGTATATTATTATATACTTATTTGTTTATAGTTTATTGTATTTTCTTATTTTTCTATGTCATATTATTAATGTATACATTTATAAGAAAATAAATTATAAGAAAATAAAGGAAAAAATATTGCATTTCATAATAGAAATATTAATAATTTTTTCTTCAACTTTTGTCCTATTTTAAACATTTAAAAATTGGTTAGGATATTGAAGAGATGAATGATTTTATTATAAAGTATAAAAATTTGGGTATAAAGTAATTAGTGAATAGTTGTTGTGAGTATGACTTATAAGACCATTAAATATAAAAATATTAAAAAAAATTCATTTTACTTTTTTAAAACTTAAAATGGGACAACTTTATTTATTTGATAGTGAAATTTTTTTCCCTAATGTTAAATTTAATTACTTGCGATATAAAAATAAAATGATTATATAACAATAACATTAAAGAGATATGTAAAAATCAAACAGGGATGTAGAAGTTGAATACGGTTCAAGAACAAAATAACTTCTCAAAAATAAAAATTGATGATGCTTGAAAATTTCATTTCATTTAATTTGTTTGTTTGAAGAATCACTAGAGTCGAGAGTTCAGAATTGCAGTTGAAGATAAAGATTTGGAGACGTATAAGTAGATTGATTACGTTTTCCCAATCGTTGTCCAAACTAAGTGACACTGTGGGAAAATTACGCACATATCACGTTCAATACACAATAAATATGTTTTACATAAAAAAAATGCGTTCAATTCCATTGCATTGAAAAATGGATGTCAAATGTGATTATTATTGAATAGAACGGGAATTTACGTATAATACACGTTTCGTACAACTAACTATGCCTTAAATATATATTTATTTTAGTGACCTTCAATCTGATATTTGTACTAATAATATAATTTTCAAAAAAGTTTTTTCCAATGTACACAACACATTTCTATTTCCTGTTATATTTGTATGAATTTTCGTCAATATATGTTAATATTTATTCGTGCATCGCACGGGAGTTACACTAGTCAGGAAAAAAAAAAAACAGCTCTTAAGGACGGAGGCAGTGAATAACGAAGCCCTCACCCCTTCACGGAAGCCCAAAATTAAGCCCATATTAAGAGCCCGTTATAGGCCTGCTCCAAACTACCAATCTTTATAGCAGCTAGCCTGGCCCAGCTATGGCATCTTATCCTCTTACATGCTCAAGAGGGGATCCCGTAGCCTAGCCTGAAATCTCTATACGCTACTTAATCAATCGGCACTAATTGACCCACATATTCAAATTGTATCCCTAACTAACTTAAAAGCCTTAAGGCCGGAGTTTTGCTTGTAATATTAATTTAAAAATCCAATTCACTTAATAAGCATTATACATTGGCTCAGTTATCACAAATGACTGGATATATTGGAAGGCCATAGGTCCACCCAAAAGTTAATACTCACAATATTCCCATTTGATAAAACATAAAATGAGTCTTGTAAGAAAATTAAAAAATGTGTATATTGAAGAAAGTTTAGTTAGACCAGGGGCAATAAAGGGATTGAATGGGGGGTTGAAAGGGGGGATCAACTAGTTTAATGTGTGCAATAAAGGGGTTGAGAGGGGGGTAGTTGAAGGGGATGGTTGGGAGTTTCCAATCCGGTTGAAAGAAAAAATGTGGGACCCGCCCCTACCACGTGTCAACCTATTAGTGGATCGAATTTGGCGCGTGGCATTCATGCAAAAGCCAGCGCGTTTTGCCTGTTTTTTTGTTTTTTTGCAATGACACATGGCGCGGTATGATTGGTTCCCCATATTTTTTCTTTTTATCTTCAACCCCGATTTTTGAGCTCAATTATTTAACCGATATATTATTTTTTTTCAAAATTCTGGAAATTTTTTTCTCTATAAAATGATATAACTTTCTTATTTTTTATACACAAAAAAAAAAAAAACCTCTCTTTTCTCTCAAAAAAATTCTAATTATCCTTCTTTAACTCTTTTTTTTAAAACATTCATCATCTTTTTAGTTAAATGGATCTCAATAATCCAAATAATCCTTATTTCAACACTCAGAATTCAAGTAATTTTTCACCAAATTACTTCAATCCTAATGATTTTCAATCGCCAAATCAATTTTATTATCAACCAAATGTCATGCTTTCAGTTGTACCCACCTGAAATCCATATTATGGTATGCAATTTCTACGATCTCCACAACCACCACTACCCTCTCAAGAATCAGAATATCCCGAATATTCAACACAAATGGTTTTGGGTAGCAATAGCGGTGCTGATGAAGCTACTCCAACTCCAGATGCAGGAGGTTCAACCACTAGTCGGAGAAAAATTGTCAAATGGAGCACGAAGGACAATATAGTGCTACTCAGTGGGTGGATTAAGTTTGGAACCGACAGTGTTGTCGGAAAAAATCAGAAGAGTGAAGCGTTTTGGGGTAAGATTGTTGAATATTGTAACGAACATTGTGAATTTAACCCTCCCCGTGACGTAGTTTCATGCAAAAATCATTTCAATTATATAAACGCCAAATTGGGCAAATGGGTAGGTGCATACGATAACGCAAAGCGTATGCAACAAAGCGGGTGGTCGGAGAATGATGTTTTGAAAAAAGCTCACGAATTATATAAAAGTGCTAACAATAGCACTTTTAATTTGATGGACGAGTGGATAGCTACCCGAGATCAACCACGCTACGCAAGTCAGGTTGGAGGAAATACTGGATCAGATAGCAGTGGATCTAAAAGAGCACGAGACGGTGATGTAGGTGATTCAAGCTCGGTTGGATCCATTCCTCGTCCTATGGGAAGGGAGGCAGCTAAGAAAAAGGCGGAGAAGAAAAAAGTGGGGTTGTCACCGGTAAAGGAACAAAAGTGGTCAGAATTCAAACAATTCAAAGAGAAAGAATTGGAACGAATGGACAACTTAGTCTCAGAACAAGAGAAGGCAAACAATATTGCCATTAACAAGACTCGGACTAAAAATAGGAAAATGTGGATGCAGTTGAGTCAAATGGAGTCTCGCGATCATCATCAACAACAACTTTTTGAAATGTTGACTGAAGAGCTGTTTGGCAATTAATGTGTGTATTCTAGCTTTATGTGTGTATTCTAGCTTTATGTCAATTTTCTGCACTGGTGTACTACTTTCAAGATTCTCAGTATGTAACTTTACCTTTTAATTAAATCTATGTAATTCTATTGAATTGAAGCTTCAAATCCGTCAACCACGACCACTCATTTGTTATCCTTTAACTAACTCAATTCAATAGACGCTTCAAATCCGTCAACCTCAACCACTCATTTTATAATAAATAACACTCTCTTCTTTCATTCTTCCTACACCAAACACATTCTTCTTTCCTTCTTCCTACATCAAACACTCTCTCCTTTCCTTCCTTCTACATCAATAGATCCATCTGGATTTCTTCCTTTTGATGTCGAAGCCTACAAAAGGCAACTTGAAATTGAGGAGAGTTTTATCATGAACGAGTTTTTTGATGATAAAACTCCGAAAAAAACTCGAAAAAATTTGAAAAGAGATCACGCTTTGCACAATAAGAGCCTGATTGATGACTACTTTTCCGAAAATGCTACGTATAAAGATTATTTTCGGCGCCGATATCGGATGCAGAAACATGTATTCCTCCACATCGTCGAGGATCTTTCAAGCCATAACAAGTACTTCACACAAGGATCTGATTGTTCCGGCAGAGAAGGCCTATCTTTATTAGCAAAATGTACCGCAGCCATGTGATTGTTAGCATATGGTATGTCCGCTGATTCTATTGATGAATATATTAAAATAGGGAAAACTACAACGTTTGAGGCATTACGGAGATTCTGCAAGGGGGTCATTCAATTGTACGAGCAAGAGTACTTGAGAGCCCCAAACGAAGCTGACCTGCAAAGAATACTTGAGGTCAGTGAGAAACGGGGGTTCCCAGGAATGATCGGGAGTATTGATTGCATGCACTGGGAGTGGAAAAATTGTCCTACTGGTTGGGAAGGTCAATTTACTAGAGGTGATAAGGGAACCACTACGGTTATTCTTGAAGCCGTTGCAAGTCATGATTTATGAATCTGGCATGCCTTTTTTGGATGTCCGGGAACATTAAACGATATAAATGTTCTGGACCGATCGCCAGTTTTCGATGATCTTGAAGCAGGAAATACTCCACGAGTCAATTTCTTTGTGAATGAACGTCAGTATAATATGACATATTATCTTGCTGACGGTATCTACCCCTCTTATCCGACCTTCGTCAAATTCGTTAAACTTCCTCAAAGTGAAGAAGACAAGTTATTTGCAAAATAACATGAGGCATATCGGAAGGATATAGAACGGGCATTTAGAGTGCTCCAAGCTCGATTTAAAATCATTCGAGAACCAGCTCGAATGTGGCAGATAGAGGACTTGGCTATGATCATGAGAGCATGTATTATATTACATAATATGATCGTTGAGGATGAACGTGATACGTATTCTCAAAATTGGCTTAACTATCAGGATCAGCCCGGGGCAAGTGGGTCTAGTTCTGGAAAATAAAAGCTTTCTTAAGAGTGGAGTGGTTAGCGTTGGTCTGAGAGCCTAATCCCAGATGCTGATGGTCTCACTCGTTTAGATGAAACCTGTTGCTTGAAGGATTCACTTAGAATCTGAAGACAACAACAACAACAACAACAACAAAGCCTTATTCCCAAAATAATTTGAGGTCGGCTAACATGAATCATCATATGTTATCGTGTGAAAAAAAAAATAAATAAATAAATTAAAAAATAAAAATAAATAAAAAATACAAAAATAAATAAAAAAATAAAAATAAAAAAGTAAAAAGGTAAAAAATAAACACATAACAAATCAACCCTCCACATGGATTTTTGCCCTCCACTCCGGCCTCTTCAACACCATACTTTCATCCACTTCAAGTAAATTCATATCATTTTCAATTACTCTAATCCAAGTTTGTTTGGGTCTTCCCCTACCCCTCGCCATTTTCTCATTTCTCCACTGTTCCGGCCTCCTAACCGGTGCATCACTCGGTCTCCTTCTCACATGTCCAAACCACCGTAGACGATTTTCCCTCATTTTATCCTC
The DNA here is from genome assembly GCA_022495995.1 of Adenophora triphylla var. japonica. Taxonomy (NCBI): domain Eukaryota; kingdom Viridiplantae; phylum Streptophyta; class Magnoliopsida; order Asterales; family Campanulaceae; genus Adenophora; species Adenophora triphylla. The sequence continues at coordinate 109,607 of JAFEMH010000688.1, forward strand.
AATGGGCGCAACTCCTACTTTACCTCTGATCACCTCATTCCCCAACCTATCCTTTCTTGTATGACCGCACATCCATCGAAGCATACGCATCTCTGCCACATTCATCTTATGCACGTGACACTGTTTCACGGCCCAACATTCGGTGCCGTAAAGTAATGCCGGCCTAATTGCCGTGCGGTAGAATTTTCCCTTTAATCTATTGGGCATGCCGCGATCACATAGAAACCCTGTAGCACTCTTCCACTTCAACCAACCTGCTTTAATCCTATGAGCCACATCTCCATCTAATTCTCCATCCTTTTGGATAATGGATCCAAGATAGCGAAAAAACTCAGAAGCTTGGATAATATTTCCATCAAATGTGACCGCCCCTACCTCCCTACTTCCAACTCTGCTAAACTTACACTCCAAATATTCAGTCTTGCTTCTGCTTAATCGAAAACCTCTAGATTCCAAAGTGTGTCTCCACAACTCCAATTTACTTTCAACACCCTCTCTTGTCTCATCAATCAGCACAATATCATCTGCGAACAACATACACTTTGGTATATCATCTTGGACTGACCTCGTCAATTCGTCCATTATCAAAGCAAAAAGAAAGGGGCTAAGTGCGGAACCTTGATGCACTCCAATCTTTATAGGGAACTCATCAGTCTTCCCAACAATAGTCTGTACACAAGTACTAACTCCATTATACATGTCCTTGATAATATCAATATATTTCTTTGAAACACCCTTCTTTGCTAATGCCCACCAAAGTACCTCTCTTGGCACTTTATCATATGCCTTCTCCAAATCAATGAAAACCATATGCAAATCTTTCTTTTGATCCCGATATTTCTCCATGGTTTGTCTCATAAGATATATTGCCTCCATAGTCGATCTTCCTGGCATAAACCCAAATTGGTTATCCGAAATATCCATAATTTTTCTCAGCCTTTGTGCAATCACTCTTTCCCAAAATTTCATAGTATGGCTCATTAGTTTGATCCCCCGATAGTTGGCACAATCTTGGACATCACCTTTATTCTTATACAAAGGGATCGAGTACTCTTCCGCCACTCCAATGGCATTGTGTTAACTCTCCATATCTTGTTAAATAGCGTTGTTAACCAATCTACTCCCCTCTCCCCGAAACATCTCCAAACCTCAATTGGTATACCATCCGGTCCAACGGCTTTCTTCAATCTCATCTTTTTCATTGCCATTTCCACTTCACTCTTTCGAATTCTCCGCATAAAATCTCGATTAACCATACTCGAAGAGATATTTAGATCTCCAACATCCTGCTCTTGACCGCCATTGAACAAGTTATCAAAGTACGAACTCCATCTATCTTTTATCTCTTTATCCCCGACTAAAACTCTTTGGTCTACATCCTTCACACATTTAACCGTCCCAATATCTCGTGTCCTCTTATCCCTCATACGAGCGAGTCTGTAGATGTCCTTTTCCCCTTCTCTTGTATTCAACTTATCATAAAGTTCCTGATTCACCTTTGCTCTTGCGTCTCTTACTGCTTTCTTAGCATCTCTTCTAGCTTCCTTATACTTCTCATAGTTCTCGTCGCTCCTACATTTTCCCAATAATTTGTAGCATTCTCGCTTGCCCTTTATTGCTTGTTTTACTTCCTCGTTCCACCATGATGTGTCCTTACTTGGTGGCCCATTTCCTCTAGATTCTCCAAGGACTTCTTTCGCCACCTCCTTTATGGTATGTACCATCTTAGTCCAAGTCGAATCTATATCCATATCCTCCATATTATCCGCCCAAATACCGGTATCGACCATCTTAGCTACAAATTTCGGTTGATTTTCCCCTTGAAGTCTCCACCACTTGATTCTAGGGTCTACCTGTGATTTTCTCTTCCTCGAAATTCTCTTACTTCGAAAATCAAGTACCACCAGTCTATGTTGAGTTGCTGTGCTCTCACCCGGAACAACCTTGCAATCTGTATAACTCTTTCTACAAGTATTTCTTACTAAGAAGAAGTCAATCGACTCGCATTACCTCCACTCCTATAGGACACCAAGTGAGATTCTCTCTTCTTAAACCAAGTGTTCATTATACTCAAGTCATATGCCAACGCAAAGTCCAGGATACTATTTCCGCTTCATTCCTCTCTTCACAACCAAAACCTTCATGTATGCTCTCAAAGCCATGTCGACTAGACCCCACATGTCCGTTCAGATCACCACCAATCACTAATTTCTCACCACTAGGTACTCGTTGCACTACCTCCTCCAAATCTTCCCAGAACACTTGTTTAATAGATGCATCCAACCCTACTTGTGGTGCATAGGCGGAAATAATAGTTATCATCTCATCACGTATCACCAGTTTAATGTCCATAATTCGATCACTCTTCCTGTACACTTCCACCACATCATTAATATACTCCTTATCAATAATGATACCCACTCCATTTCTACCCTTATCCTTTCCTGAGTACCAAAGCTTAAAACCCCAAGGTGATATTTCTTTTGCTTTCTCTCCAACCCACTTAGTTTCCTGTAAACACATTATGTGAATCTTCCTCCTCCTCATAACTTCCACCACCTCTGCTGATCTCCCTGTCAATGATCCAATGTTCCAAGTTCCAAAGCGCATCCTACTACCCTTACACCTACCATGGACTAGCTTCTTTACCCGCACTCGTCCGCAAGGCGGGAACCCTTGCATATTTGACACCACCCCCGTGCGAAGAGATGGCGCGTCGCTTTCGGGCGACGACCTAGCAACCTTTGCATACTTATCACTACACCCAGGTCTTTGAAGTGTAGCGCACCCTTGCATATTTGACACCACCCCCGAGCGAAGAGATGGCGCGTCGCTTCCGGGCGACGCGACGACCTAGCAACCTTTGCATACTTATCACTACACCCAGGTCTTTGAAGTGTAGCGCGTCGCTGCTGAGGAAACGCCCCAACGATATTCATAATCCGATTCATGTCATGTTAATGTGACAAAAATTTTACGCTGGCTGTCACATGCCTACCGCAACCCTCACCCTTTATCCTGACTTGGGACAGGCAAGGATAAATCCTTGGTGGGTTTACTTAGAATCTGAAGACATTGATGCAAAATCATGCTGGTACCTAACAAATAATGCAGCGAGCTGTAGATAGGCCGAGTAGACTCAAGCTTAACTTGGCTCGACTCGAGCAAGATTGACTCAATTTGACTGGATACTCCTTCGTTACCCACGCCGAGCCTGTAAATTGCCTTTTTTTTCGAGCAAAGCAAAGCCAAGCCAAGCTTAGACCATCCACTATGGTGACTCTCCAAGTGAGAGTCACCCCCCAAATAAAAAAAAAAAAAAAAGAAAAAGCAAAGGAAAGTCACGAAATGGAGTGACTCGAGAATCACCAACCGGCGGTTGACCCCGGTTGTGCAATTTCTTTTTTTTTTTTTTTTTGATTTAATTATTTTGATTTTGTATTTATATAAATATATTTTTAAAATTAATATATTTTATATATTAATTTTATTTTTAAAAGGTTGGGTTGGGTTGGGTTGGGTTGGGTCGAGGTCGGCGATGGGAGTATAAATTATATAAGGTTGGGTTGGATTGGGTTGGGTGAAAGAAATTAATATTTTATTTGAGGTTGGGTTGGGTCAGGGTCACTGATGGGGATGGTCTTAGTGGAGCTCAACTCGTGACTCGTGAGCTCGCAGGTAAGCTCAGGCTCGGGTCAGATAGCTCTAGAATTGACTCGCCTAGCTTCAAGTGCAATCTCTATCATTTTAGATGGTGGATGAACCAATGGAGGTTTAACAAACTGTTCACTTGGAGTAGAACATTTGTTGCTCCCTATGTGAACGTGTGAGTCTAGTGTTGAGTTTTAAGTCTTAAGTTTACTAATATTTAGCTGGAAGAAATTGTTTCTTCCTCTAGAATCTAGATTGAGCATTTCAATTTCACCGATGTCTATATCTGATCCCCCTTTGCTTTAAAAGGGAGAAAAATGAGCCTACTCATTCTTGTGTGTTTCATTTGCTTCTCTTTTGAGAGGTGCACTCTGTTTGCTTTCTGCTAATATTTTTTTTTCTCTTCAAAACTTTTTATTTTCCTTTCCAGATTTGATGTAAAGATTGCTGCAGCAGTAGCTGAGGAAACAAAGTTACCATTTGTAACCGCTGAAAATAAGTTTGAAGCATTGGTTAGTTCTGGTTTCTTCAGTAAATTAGTTTTTTTTTTTATTTTTGAGCTGGATATAGAAAACTACATATTCTGTCTGTTTATTTTCCAATTGTATATCTCCGCCATCAAAATAATCAATCTTTATTGTGTAACAATTTGTATTTTCAGGCTGCACATGATGCTTTTGTTGAAACTAGTGGAGCCCTAAATACAGTTGCAACTTCACTTATGAAGATAGCTAACGATATACGCTTGTTAGGAAGGTATGTATGTTCTGGCCCACAATTACATTCTTCACTATGATTCCATTACAGTGGTTCGATATCCTTTTTTACTGTCCAGTGGTCCTCGTTGTGGTCTTGGTGAACTTATTCTTCCCGAGAATGAACCTGGTAGCAGCATTATGCCTGTAAAATCTTTATTCCCTACATATATTTCAATACAAATATGATATATTCTCTACTCTTAAGCTTATTATTTTCACTTTTTGTTTGTTTTAGGGGAAGGTGAACCCTACTCAGTGTGAGGCTCTGACAATGGTCTGTGCTCAGGTAAATTTCCATATTTGATTCTGTTTTAAACGGTGAACCATAAAACAACTATCCATGAGATGCTTGGGATCTGTTATTTACGGGTTTTTTTTTCCTTAGCTTTGTAGAATCACCATCAATATAGTTTATATAATGGCTAAACCCGTTAACACTTTAAATCTTGCAGACGACGGGAAACCATGTTGCCATCACAGTGGGTGGTTTCTAATGGCCATTTCGAGCTGAATGTTTTCAAACCAATGATTGCTAGTAATCTCCTACATGTAAGTTTCCACTGGGTAATCTATTTCATGGAATAGCATAGAATTCCCGAGGTCGATTTCCAACAATACCCAAATACCAGGGAGGTGAACATGAGAATAGTTCATTTGTACCTATTTTGTTTTTTCCTCTCAGAGCCTAGTAAATACTCCCTCCGTTCCATAAAGATAGTCCCACTTTTTTAGGGATTGAACTGATTTAACTTTGACTAAAAATTTAGGAAGCTAATTGTCCAAATGAAAATCTAAAATATTTTTATTGGTAGTGCTTTTAACAGTTAATGGTGTATCAATAACAAGTTCTAGAATTTCTTTTGGACAGTTATCTTTCCTAAATCTTTAATCAAAGTTCAATCAAATCAACCACTAAAAAAGTGGGACTATCTTTATGGGACAGAGGATGTATCAAGTCTTGTATACGGTGGCGAAGCCACATTTAAGATATATGGGTCATTTGACCCCTTCAATTTTGGAGTGTGTCAATTTTAGTACCTTCAAGTTCTTAAATATTTTTTTACTGCAAAAAATCATGGATTTATATATTTTAACCCCCTTGCTTCTGGAGAAAATTTGCACTAAATTATTATTTTGACACCCTTGTATACTAAATTTGGATACCTAATTATCCCAAAAGCAATTTTGACCCCCTTTCCAAAGATATCTACTTCGCCGCTGCTTGTATAGTTTTTGACAATTTTGTGGGCAGTCATTGAGATTGCTAGGGGATGCATCAGCGTCTTTTGAAAAGAATTGCGTGAGAGGAATCCAAGCGAACAGGGAAAGGATTGCGAAACTATTACATGAGGTAAGATGGTGAAAAACTAAAGAAAGTAATTTCTGACTTAGTGCTTTAGCCGTCAAACTCAATCTTATTTCTCATTTTCTTTTTTAATTTGCTTGGCCTGCAGTCACTTATGCTCGTCACGTCTTTGAACCCTGTAAGTTTCTATCTAAATATTTAATTTAAAATCTCTTTGTAGTTCTTTTTTCTGGATTTTTAACTTTATTCCTTCATTTTTTTCCCACAGAAAATCGGTTACGACAATGCAGCAGCAGTTGCCAAGACAGCTCACAAGGAGATTAGTACCCTGAAGGTGATGCTTCTCTCTCCTAGCAAATACTTTGGCATAATTAAATGTCATATTTTACTTTTCAAAGAAAGCTTATTCTTAAACATTTTTACTAGCACATACTCTTTACATAAATACCCTGAATGATTATACCATATGGTTGCAAGTGCAAATTTAGAACAATGATATTTTACATGTGAATCCATTATGCTTACATGGATTTTCATCTCACTCTGTAGGAGATCATATACCAATGTATTCGAAGGAATTCAACCAGCAAACTTGCTGAGGAATAAGTTGTCCCAAATCCCTGTCATCAGATGGAAATGCCCCCCAAGAGTAAGTCATTACTCATTACTCTTGTTTAATTAATCAAGCCTTCATTTGTTTTCTCATAATGCAATGCCTTGGGGCATTATACTAATAGTTATTTACGAATAATTTGTTACGTAATTGTGTATTTAACAAAAGAAAAACAGAACAGAAAGAAAGAAAGAGATTGGAAGCTTGAAAAGACAGTGTGTCACTTGCTCATTGAAATAAAATTGAGATTCAATATTTTAAATGGTATTAATATTATGACATTTGCCCCATTCATATTAGACACACAGTCAAATTAATGAAAAGGTTCTAGAAAAAGATACGAGGTTACAATGCAAAATCATTTAAAAACCATTTATACTATAGACTACAGACTACAGCCTTCAGCCGTAATGGTTCTTCAACTATTATTACTTACATATTCTTGTTCTTGCCAATATTAGCCCTTCAGTTTCAATATTAGTGTCCTTTTTGATCTGGGAGGCATACTTAGCAAGTTAGAACAATGAATTGACTCCACTATAAATATTAGATAGTTGGATTTCCTGATCTTAGCTTAGCATGCTCTTATCCATAGTAATTGTTTTGAATTTTCTAATTTTGACGTGTGTTCTTGGCGGCATCTTGCAGTCACAAGACTTCAGGACACAAGGGACCAAGATGAGGAGGAAAATGTGGTTCCAGAACATGAAGATAAAGCTGATAGTTCTGGAAATTATTATTGTTTTGATTCTCGTCATTGTATTATCAATTTGTAATCAAACTTAAGTAATTTTTACTTTGTTTTTGAGAATTTTGTGAACGTTGAACTTGTTTTTTCATGTTTTTGGTGTATGTTTTAAACAGATGGGAATTTTGGTATTTGTTTGAACAGGTCGCAGTGGATTTTTAAATGCTGTATTTTTTTTTTAAATTCTGTGCAATTTACCGACGGAATACTCCGTCGGTAAATTCATTCAAAAATCAATAATCTCAATTTTGCGTTAATTACCGACGGATTATTCCGTCGGCAATACTTCCTTTACCGACGGACAGTAGTATGTACCGACGGACGGTCCGTCTGTATTACCGACGGAAATATCCGTTGGTATTACCAACGAGTTATTTCCGACGGACTCCGACGGACTCGTTCCGTCGGTAAAGCCTCATTACCGACGAAAATTGATCTTTACCGATGGAAATTTCCGTCGGTAAAAGAGCAGTTTCTAGTAGTGATTCCCAATTGACGAAGAAGGATCTTTCACTTTCGCTTTTTCAACATAAATCATTTTCTTTCCCACATTGGTACCCTTCGTTATACCACCAGCAATCACCTCTTCCGGAGTCTCTTTTGCAGCCGTGTGACCCTTATTTAGCACCTCCGCACTACCTCCATTAACTTCAGCCCCATTCTTTGGCTTCTTAGGATGAAGGTAGAAACATTTATTCAGATCATGGCCTAACTTATAACAGTGCTTACAATAGCTTGGGAGGTTATCAAACTCTAAAGGCTGCCAAAAACTTGAAAAATCATCTCCGCAATCAATGAAAACTCTAGACGGAGGTTTCTTTAAGAGATCAACTTGAACAAGAATTTTGGCCACACTAGGTCGAGTTAATTCAGCCGTTGGCTTGTCAATAGCAAGAGGCTCACCAAAAATCTTAGCAATGGAATACAAACAAACTTTATTAAACATATGAATTGGCAATCCCGGAAGACCAACCCAAACAGGAGCCAAAGAAGATTCCTTCCCCGGATGCCAAGAAGGAGACCAACGAAAGACACGCATGGAAAATCTGCCAAGGTACCATTGTTCTTTTGCCCACAAACGATTAAAGTCCCCCTCATGCATCAAACGAGTAAGAATGTGCTTAGAATCAACATGACCCAAAGAAAAATCTGCTTTCAATCCAAACTTTAAAAAACATTGCCTAGTGGTTTCTATATTCGGCCTACCATGAGAGAATTTTCCAACAAGAGTGAATTTAAATGGTTGAGCCAAAGAATTAATCATCTCCTTGGTAAATTTTATGGCCGGTTCTCCTTTATATATTGAGATAGGCACAAGGTTTATAGTAGGAGCCGAGTTCACAAGTGCAGAATCCTTAAATAAGGAAGAAAAGGATTTGGTTTTGGTAGGGGAAGGAGGCGGCTGCTGAAGTAAATTAGGGTTAGGACAAGGAGGAGAATTACCTTGGCCGCAACCAGATCCTTGAGCATTGAGACCAGCCCCAAGCGAAGCAGCCAACACCGAAGATGGATTGGAGGGAGCCGAATCCAAACCGATGGAAATAGGCTGTGCCGGAGCAGCCATAGTAGGAGCAACAACATTCGGGTTAGAACCAAGGCCTAACGGAGGAGCAAGGCCTGGAGAAGACGAGGCCATTGGCCGGAAAAAGGGACCAGCAAGGCGGCGGCTGTAGCAACCCTAATTAGGGTTGCGGCAAAAAAACGGGAGAGAAAAAACTTTACTGCATGTGTGTGTTTTTTTTTTATAAAATATTCATTTGCTTATCTCAATCAAACTATCTATTGAGTATGATAAATTGGTTGTTGAATTGATTGCTTCTCTTTCTGACAACAACGAATATGATTTATGTTTGGTAAGAATTCTGAAATAAAGTTGATAGAAAATAGTAAGTGAGTTATTATTTTGAGTGTATCAAGTGAGTCTCATTTACATTTTAAGAAATAAAGCAATTAAAAACCTTACTCTTGGACGTACCAATAAGGAAAGTGAGAAACTTACTCTGGGACGGAGGAAGTATTAATTTGTAATAATTTAAGAAATAAAAAAGTTGAACTTGTTTGGTAAGAAAAAATTGAATCTGTTAAATAATTAAGATAATCCTAAAAAAGACTATTAATTTTAAGTTGCTAAATTTTAATACTTGAATTTGTTTGATAATGACAAACCGTACATCTTACTTTAATCAAAATTTCAACTCAACACTAAAAAATTATTTGAATAATTTTAATGATTATATAATAAAAATAAGTCATCATGAACATAATTAAATTTTATTTTTATAATATTTAAATATTTTTATTGGTATTTCCTTTGTCTCATTATAAAACTTATCTTGACTATTTTGATCAATTTGACTAAACTTTAATAAAATATGAAGAAAATTTAATTATGATACTCTATTGAAAATATTATCAATAATTTAATATTAAGAAAATAATATTTTAATACTTAGTCATGAGAAGTTAAAATATTTCAACAAAAGAAATTAACAATAAATAAATAAATAAAATATGTTGATGGATGAATTTGAACTCATTTCCTTTTTTTCTCTTTCTTTCCTCCTCTTACTTTCTTAAGACTCTCATTTCCAACTTAAAATTAATAGTCATTTTTAATACAATCTTAAGAGTTGGTCTTATGAAAAACGCGTTTTTTCTGGCACTTAGAAAAAAAGTGTTTTGTGTTTCCCCGTTTATGTCAGTGTCTGTTTAACAAAGTGCAAGTGTGACAAAGTGCCAGTGAATGTGTAATAAAGTGTCAGTGTAAAAAAGTGTCAGTACCATTTTAACAAAGTGCCAGTGTAAACAAACACTGGCACTTTGTCAAACTGGCACTGACGCTTTTTATACGGGCACTTTTATATACATGAACTGGCACTCTTCACACTGGCAATCTGTTACATTAACACTGGCACTTTGTTACACTAACATTTTTGCTGGCTCTCAAAAACACAAGCACTGGCATTCAAAAACACATGCACTGGCATTCAAAAAACACATGCACTGGCACTCAAATACACATACACTGGCACTAAAAAACACTGGTAATAATTTTTGCTGGCTCTCAAAAACACAAGCACTGGCACTCATAAACACATACACTGGCACTCCAAAACACAAGCACTTGCACTCCAAAACACATGCACTGGCATCTAATTACACACATGCACCGGCACTGTTTATATCCAACACTGGCACTCTTAATCTACAACACTGGCATCTAATTACCTTGCAACTATTGGGGAAAAATCAAGCTCCTTCATGGCAATATAAGAAGATGCAGAGTCTATTTGATAATGAGAAATTTAGACAGTTCTTATTGCACCCAATTTATGCTACTAAAATCAGAAACTTGGGCATAATTGAAATGAAAAGGGTAGCGTGCGTCGTGGAGGGAATCGTGGGTGGGAAGAGAGGGCAAAGGCAGCAGTAATTGACGAATGCTGATGGATCTCGCCGTCGCCGACAATGATGGCCGGAGTCGAACTGAAGCACCTCCAATTACAACAGTAATTGCCATTTCTCTCTCGTATTAGGTCGGGTGGGATGGCTTTTGAGTAAGAAACGGGAGAGAGATAGAGAGAGAGAAGGAATGAGGTCGAGCGCGGCGGGTGAAAAACACGTTTTTTGTTAAGCTTAAAAAAAACGCGTTTTTTACAAGTTTTTGGCCAATCTTAATTACTTAAGTGATTTAAATTTAATTTACCAAACAAGCTTAATTTTTTAATCTCTTAAAGTGTTTCAAATTAAGAGTTTAATTGAGTTATCAAGCATACCCTTTAATCTCTGAAAAAGTAGAGCTGAAACAATAAAGCTGAAACCATTAAGTTGCTGAATTATAAGATTTTAAATTTGTTTGATAATGACAATTCACTTATATCAGAATTTAATTAAAAAATTTACTAAACACTCAAAAAAAAAATGTTTGAATTATTTCTTTCTCACTTATATCTTTTTCTATATTTTCTAAAATAAATAGTTCTATTTCTTAACAATAACAAATATAAAATTTCAAAAGTTTTAAAATTAGAAAATTATAAAATTATAAAATAAATAAATTATCATTCATAAAGAAGTATTTCAACAAAAGAAAGTTTTATTTATAGAAAAATATAAACAAATCAAATATATTGATAAATAGATTCGAATTCATTCCCTTTTCTTCACTTTTCCCCTCTTACCTTGTTAAAAGCTATTTTTAATACTCACGTCCTCAGCTTAAAATTAATAATTATTTTTAAGACATTCTTAATTTTTTAAGTGATTTGATATTACTTTATCAAACAAGCTTAATTTTATAATCTCTTAATATGTTCAGAATTAAAAGTTTAATTTGGTTACCAAACACACCCTAAGTTCAAATCCATCCATCAACATAAATCGTTAATTTATTTATTGCTACTTTCTTTTGTTAAAATATTTTATTTCCACATGTATACATTATAATTTATCAAAGAGTTATTAAATGTAATTATTCTCATATTGAAAATTTGTAAGTTTCTAATTGAGTATCATAATTAAATTTCCTTAATTTTTTGTCAAATAAACTATGTTACTACAAACTCATTTCAAATTTGTATATCTCAAGTTTATTAATTAACTATATATATAGTGCTAGCAAATGAGGAAGATTATAAAATTATAAATATTATTTAATTATAATATTGGTGACATACTGATGAATGTGTTTCTATTCATTCAAATGATATATTTTTAAACTTATTTAATGCTCAACCTTGATGATTTAATGCCTTTTTGGAGTGTTATGATTATAGGGAAGAAGAGGAAAAATTCATGGATTATGAGCTTAAAGTTTGCAAAAAAAGAATGATTTGAATCGTAGCTGCAATAAAAGGAAGAATGAATTTCGAGAAATATAGAAAGATGTGACCACCGAGTAATCAATTCCATTGGATATTACTCGTCGAGATATTTCTAACGATATATGCCATGTTCAAAATGGAGTTTGTATGAATAATTTATGCCCTCCGAAAGTTTGCCGTATTCTGAGCGATCGCACAACATAACACAATTCGCTCGCACACATGCGAACGAAACTCGAAGATACTAGCGGCCCACTTTTGCGACCACACACCACTTTTTTGGCGGTCGCGCAGCCAGGGACCTTAAGGGTATTTTTCTAAAAGTGAGGGATCTGTTGAGAATTAATTCCATGAATTTTTACGATATTTTTGCGTAATTGAAGGACTTTTTTGGAATTTTTAAATCTCAGGTTACTGAAGGGAATTTTCGGCTAACCCCTTAGACTTTCCTTTTTCAATAACGAATTCTATTGTGTTCCTAGTTTGACATCTCCATTATCCTAGTATAAATACTACAACTTCAAAAGATTTAGTATTTTTAGCCTCTAAATTAATAAATGAACTTTTTTAGTATTTGTTTATTCAAACTAAATTTTCTTCTCTATTCTATTATGATAAACGATTTTTAAAAAATTCAATAATGTAATCATTAAAACATCAATAATATAAATATTGGTTTTGTATTTATTTATGACATAGGCGTATTATTATCAAGTAAACTACTGCAATGCAAAAAGAAGAAACGGTGAGTTATAACTTATGTTTTAAATTTGTTCTTGAACGGTATAAATTGAGGTACGAACGTGGGTAATGGCCAGACAAGTCTCAATGGATTGGGCCCAAAATATAATTCACACAAGTCTTAATTACAAGAAAGGGAGTGGGCTTTCCCTAACTTTGCTCGTCGTTTTTGCTCGTCATTCCCATTATGTCGACCTAGACATAGCTGAGCGAACAATGACCAAGGCAACAACACTCTCATATGCCGAGAAAAGATTCTATCAAAGCCGACGTGGGCTTCACCAAAAGACGAGGAGATCTTCTTCGGTCATCATCCAAGTAAGGAAATGGGCATCTTTATTCACTACAAGAAATAACAGCATTAGGGTCGGCCAAACCCCGTCCCATAAAGCCATTTTCTCCTCCTTAATACTTTTTAGGACGGTATATAGGACGGGAATAAGCGGTCCTAATTAACATGCGTCCTAAATACTTTAATGACCCCCGTCCTAAATACTTTAATGACCCCCGTCACCGTCCCGATAAGTTTTTAAAGACGGTAAATGTCCGTCCCTAATAATATTTATTATTAAATTTAAATTTATTATTTATTTTTTGCGGGAAAAAAATGGCGGCAAAAAAAATTTGGCGGGTCAATTTTGGAGGCAAAACATATTTGGGACGAGTTTTTTGAGACGGCAAAGCCGACCCTAATAATATTTGCCGCCAGAAAGAAATATTGGCGGGTAATATAATTAGGGACCTGGTCCCCGTCCCAAATGTCATTTTGGGTTAATTTAAATGTCGCCCAAAAAGTCAAAATCTAAAATATTTATCATTCAATAACTAACAATATCTCCTAATTTACAAGATCCAAATACATAAATAAACGCACATAAACTCATGCATACTACGACAACACCAAAATCAAGTACATTAACCAAAGCTAAACAACTACATCATCCAAATAAAGTCATCAATTAACCAAACAAAATTAGATTCTTTAGAAGTAGTTCGAATCTCCATTTGAAATAATTTGACTAAATAAGTTTCTAACTAGTTCTAATCATCTAAATTGCAAATGATGCAGTCAAACAAAGTATTTCCCAAAAAACTGCTTCTTCATCCTATCATTCCTTGATCGAGCTCTTCATGTAAACCAATATGCAACTATTAAGCAATGAAACTTGTAAAAAATAAAAAGAAAACTGAATCACTTAATTAGTTGATTCAAAGAACAAAATGCACATACATACAATAAAAAGAAAAGGAAAAAAAAAACAGAAACAACAACAAACAGAAGCAGCTACAAGAACAACAACAAAAATAGAACACTAAAAATATAAAAACATATTACAAATGAGACTTAGCCAAAAATGTCAGAACAATACTCCAGCTAAAACTCTGATGGAAATTAGAGTGCAATGTTTAGTCTTTTAATTGCAGGCGTTCCTGTGTTCTTCATAACATTAATGATATACGATGTTGATGATTGAGTATTGAATTCAACACTCTTAAAAGTGAGTGTTCTAAGTCGAACAAACTTGAGTTATCTACACTCTATAGTTTCAGGCATGTAGGGATAAGAATGCTCAAGATGTCCCAGCTAAATTTAAACCTGGACAATATGTAATCGACATGGATACAGCTTACCAAGTGCATAAACTACCCAAATGTCTAGTTGAAAGGGAAATTGCTGAAATATCGAAACCATGTTTTGTTTCTCAGGCAAAGAAGAAAATGTCCAAGCATTACACTCATCTTAGATCAATTAGCTCATCGCCAACACGATTATCTTTATATAGCAAATGGTTGAAGTTCACAAGCGTAAAATTGAATTCATCTACCATCTTTCCTCCTCTTGAATTAACCCAATCACATTTGAACAACACAAACTTCATACCATTAAGATAATGAAGTTCAAGGATGTCAGTTAATACTCCATAATAGAGAACATCCCCTGCACGAGGATTTGAATCTCTACTACTGGAGTAACACTTTTGAATTGCTTTTAGAACAACCCCACTGTTTTTGTGTCTTCCTACTCATATCGAGCTTTTTGGTTCGAAAACGAAATCCAGATATTATGTATGACTTATAACGATATGCATTCCTTCGAGGTCCTAGAGCAAAACTCCTTATTTCATCTGTAATTTGGTCATCGTTAATAGCTTCGTTGACCTACACTCATTAAAAATAAATAAACTTTAAATTACCTACACGAATAAAAAGGGTTATTGACCATATAAAATTTACTTACATGATTGCGTAACCATAAATGAAACTCTTCATTATGCTTACGGTTAACAAGATGCTTCTATGAGTTGTGGGGGTACGTTAAGGTAAGCTCTGCTATGTGTTTTCTGGCAATATAATATAAATAATATTAGTTTCTAAATACACTCAATTATATACTTATATTTCTACATTCAAATAAACTTACTCGATGAATGGTGTCAATGCAAGAACATATTGATGTGCTTGTGTGAATGTTATATCATCAAGCTCAACATCAACTTTCTTCCCTAATCCACGACCATGTTGTTCACCTCCATCATCATTTCTAGCGGACCGATTAGACTTTGTTTCCACACTATCATCCATGTACCTTGTACAAAAAGTCATACATTCATGTAAAAGGACATTTTTAGCAATTGATACCAATGGTCGAGCTCGATTACGCATATAGAGCTTTAATGTATGGAGATATATTTCGATTGGATACATCCAGCGGTAGATCACGACCCCTGCTAAACAAAGCTCTTCTCCTAAATGTATAGGCAAATGCTCCATTACATCAAAGAAACTCGGTGAAAATATTTTTTCAAGACTCCAAAGCGTAAGTGCCATGCGATCTTCAAATTTCTCTAGATCAGCCAAAGTATTCACACTTGAGCATAATACTGCAAAATAATTGCTCAACTCAATCAATGCTTATACAACATGCTTTGGTAGAGCCTTTCTTGCGGCTATGGGAAGTAGTTGTTGCATTAATATATGATCATGGCTCTTAAGCCCCCAAATTGTGCGTTCGGTGAGGTGCACACATCGTGAGATATTCGAAGAGTAACCATCAGGGACTCTAATCTTTCAACACTTTTAAAAATATTTCCTTCTCTCTATTAGTCATTGTATACTCTGCCGGAGGGATATAGTCTTTATTTTCCCCTCTTGGAATGAGATGCAACTCATGCCTAATATTCATGGCTTTGAGGTCTTTCCTTGCATTTGAGTTGTCCTTCGTTTTCTTTTTGACACCTAATATTGTGAACAATACATTATCACATACATTCTTTTTAACATGCATAACATCAAGATTATGGCGAATTACATTATTCTTCCAATATGATAATTCCCAAAATATGCTTTTCTTCTTCCAGTTATGTATTTTCTTAGGTTGTGATTTTGCCCGTTTGGAAAGCTCTTTCTCTCTTTGTTCCCTCTTTCTTTTTCTGAACATATCTTCTTTCTTGTACACAGTTTTGATGACGTCGTCATTTAACTGCTTTAACAACTGAGATCCAGTAAGCTTAGGAGGGGCTGGTCTAGTATCTAGTTTTCCATCAAAAGCAGCTTTCTGATTCCTGAACCTATGGCGAGGAGGTAAGAACCTGCGATGACCCCAATAGCAAAACTTACCACCATGACTCAATCTTGTTGCTTGATTATCTTTGTTGCAAATAGGACATGCAAATTCTGCCTTTGTACTCCAACCAGATAAATTAGCATATGCAGGAAAATCATTAATTGTCCATAACAAGGATGCTTTCAATTGGAAGAAGCTTTTAGTTGATACATCGTATGTAGAGATGCCATCTTCCCACAATTCTTTTAGCTCCTCAACTAATGGTTGTAGATAAACATCAATATTATCTAAAGGTCCCTTAGGCCCATCAATGAGAACAGACAAGATGAAGTTTGACTCTTTCATGCACAACCATGGGGGTAAGTTATAAGGTATGAAAACAATAGGCCATGTACTGTGAGAGATGCTCATATTTTCGAAAGGATTAAAGCCATCAGTTGCTAGTCCAAGCCTAATATTATGACTTTCACTAGCAAAAGAAGGGTTGTCCTCATCAAATCTTTTCCAGGCGAGAGAATCTGCTGGATGCCTTATTACACCATCTTTAATACGTTCTTCTTCGTGCCATTTCATAAGTGGAGCTGCATGAGAGCACCAAAATAGTCTTTGCAAACTTGGCTTTAAAGGCCAATACCTAACTTGTTTTTCAGGTACTCTCTTACTTGGTGCACCTTCACTTGTTCCTTGACTTTCACCTACAATTCCACTCTGACTTGCACCACCGTTCTTATATCTAGATGCACCACAAATTTCACAGTTCTCTAGATTTGCATCTTCATCACGAAAAAGCATACAACAATTTGGACACGCATCCCAAGTCACATAATTGAATCCCAAGTCTGAAGTTAGCTTATTAGCCAAATAATAAGATTTTGGAATTCTAGCCATCGGGAAAATCTTTCTCAAGAACTTCAAGATTTGTGTGATACCTGCATTTGTTATATTATTGACTTGCTTTATATTTAAGAGTTTAACGACAAATGAGAGTTCTGTTACTCCTTTTGGACAATTATCATAAATCTCACTCTCGGCATCTTTTAATCGGCTGTAAAAATTTGTGACATCTTCATTCAACCCCATAACATGCTCAAAAGCATCTTCAAAATTAACATCTTCATGAGTTACGTGCTCATCATTACTCGGTTGTTCACTTGATACTGGTGGAACCCCCATTCCCTCGTGGACTAAAGAGATCATATTGGCTGTTATAGCACTCTCAAC
Organism: Adenophora triphylla var. japonica; assembly: GCA_022495995.1. Taxonomy (NCBI): domain Eukaryota; kingdom Viridiplantae; phylum Streptophyta; class Magnoliopsida; order Asterales; family Campanulaceae; genus Adenophora; species Adenophora triphylla. Next base: position 127,033 of record JAFEMH010000688.1, read on the forward strand.
TGTTGTAGCACCATTTAACATGTCATCCTCCGAAGTATTAGAATTTATATTCAACTCACTCACAAAGTTCTCTCCATGTTGATTCCAAACTAAGTAACTTTTATCAAAGCCATGCATCTCTATATGTATCCTTACCATCTCTAGGTTGTGGTAATAACGATTGTGACACTTACTACATGGACAGTAAATCACATCTGCAGTGGTATTTTTCTCTCTACAAGAAAAGGTTAAGAAAGCTTCAACCCCATCTTTGTATTGCTTTGAAGTCCTATTTCGTAGTACAATCCAACTCTTATCCATAACCATTTTAATGCACTGTCACAAAAGAGGAAAATTTTCACTATATATTTACAAAGCATGTAACACCAACAATAAAATGAGTAACAATAGCAACAAAAGATAAAAGGGATGGATAAGCCTACAATCATCTTTGTACCAAATACAATGGAAATATGATTTAACATACATGATATGATAGCTTTCAAAAACTAAAATATGTAATATACAAAACTTAGATACATACATGATATGATAGCTTACATCTCATTTTCAGTTAGCCGATGTTCCTGACTTGATAATACACTAAAACGTTTAGATGCATTCAGGGGCGGATTTACTATTGTGCCAAGTGTTGCCGAGGCAACATAAAAAAAATGTTGTTTTTTTTTAAAACGACGTCATTTTGGTTCAGAAGAAAAAAAGAAGAAGTTTAAACACTAAATCTAAATGTAAGGCTCGAAACGTCGGGCAGAAGGAAAGAAAAAAGAACAAAGAAGGAAAAGGAAAAGAGAAAAGAAGGAAAGAGAGAAAACACGAACGAAAAAGAAAGAAAGACGGACGCAGCTAACATCGTCTCCTTCCTCCTTCCCTTCGTCGCCGGTGTAAGACCTCCATCAATATGGACGACCCACCCCCTCCTACGCAACCTCCTCACAAAACCAAGAAGATTTTTTCGAATAAAAGGTAAACCCTAAAAATCAAAAATTGCTTCAAATAAAAAATTTCACATTATTGATTTATTGATTGGTTTGTGATTGAAATATTTTGGGTTATTTGGTTCATTATAATTGATTTTTTATTCGAATTTTGAAATTTATTGGGTTATTTGAATAATTAATTTATGTTATGTAAAGTAACGCAGCGGAATAGTAACTAAGGCCTGATCAAAATCAAAACCTTCTACAAGAAATCGCAATTCCTTAGATAAATAAGAACTTCCAGGGAAGATCTTCTGCAAGTCAATAAAGACTTGAGAAAATTACCACATAATCCCTCAATAATATCTAATTTACATCCTAAAACAGCCTATTTCTTAATTTACATCCTAATCTTATAAAATATTTTTTTTTACCATATAATCCCTCGCCTGTTTTAAAAATTAGAAAATACCAATTAATAAACCCACTCACAAAACAGTCAAACACAACACACATTCTCTCTCTCACACTTTATCTCTCTAAATTTCTCTCTCTACTCAATCTCTCCTGTCACCCCAACTTCCGGCGAACTCCATCTCTCCCGTCACCCCAACTTCCGGCGACGATCTTCCCCAACTCCGGCGACCTATTACTCCGACAATAGTCCCCTCCTCAACTCCGGCGACTCCCTCCCGCCCAAATATCTCATATGCGACCACTGTCTAAAGTTACGTGTTATTTCCTCGGATCACGGAACACTCCGGTGACATTCAACAAACTCCGGCGATCGTCTCCTTTCTTCCTCTCTCTCTCTCTCTCTACTTTCTCTCTCTAAAGTACTCCGGCGATCTCTATCCTCCGCAACTCCGACGACCTCCATCCTCCCAAACTCCGGCGACCTCTCTCCTCTCAAACTCCGGCGATCGTCTCCCTTCTACCTCTCTCTCTCTCTACTTTCTCTCTCTAAAGTACTTACTCTTTTTCCCCAGATCTGTGAGCATTTCCCCTTATCCAATGAAAATAAGTGAAATCAGATTGAAAATGGAAGAGTGTGCAATAAATGAAAAGGATTTTTTATGATTTTTCGATTATTTGCATCTATTTGAAAGATATGTTACTCACTGTGTGTTTGTGTGTGTTGATGTTAGGAGTATTTGCAAAATCTGAAAGGATTTGCATGCAACACCATATTCATTTCTTTTTCTTTTCTTTTCTTGTCTTGTGCCTTCTTTCATTTGAAACTTTTTTATTTCTATTTTCAATTTTCAACATTTAGATAGTTCATTTGCCACAAAAAATTATAATTTTCACTTATACTCCTCCAGCGTTCTTACTTTTTCATTTTGGTTTGTTTCAAAAAATTAATATTTCTGATTTTTTTTAATATACTGATGTTTTTCAATAGTTAATATTTTGGGCTTTGACTTATTATAATAGTTGATTGAAGAGTTACCTTTTTGTCATGTTTGATTAGTTTACCTTATTTTTTTTTGCTAATTTTACCAATTTTATTATATATTCATATCTTATTTATTTTTGGTTTTAAGGGATATAGTTTAGTTGACAATTAATAACTTACTAATAAGTTAAGTTTTCAGTTGTTTAGTCGTCGAAATTGGTTGTCGCCGGAGTTGATCGTGATCTTATTAGTTTAGTTGGCAACTGAGAACTTACTGATAAGTTAAGTTCTCAGTTGTTTGGTCGCCGGAGAGGTCGGTGGAGTTGGTGGTCATCAGAGATGATCGTGTTATTAGTAGTTTAGTTGACAACTGAGAACTTACTGATAAGTTCTCAATTGTTTGGTCGCCGGAGAGGTCGCCGGAGTTGATCGTGTTCTTAGTAGTTTAGTTGACAACTGAAAACTTACTGATAGGTTCTCAGTTCTTTGGTCGCCGAAGTTGATCGTGTTATTAGTAGTTTAGTTGACAACTGAGAACTTACTGATAAGTTCTCAATTGTTTGGTCGCCGGAGTTAATCGTGTTCTTAGTAGTTTAGTTGACAACTGAGAACTTACTGATAGGTTCTCAGTTCTTTGGTCGCCGGAGTTAATCATGTTATTAGTAGTTTAGTTGACAATTGAGAACTTACTGATAAGTTCTCAATTATTTGGTCGCCGAAGTTGATCGTGTTCTTAGTAGTTTAGTTGACAACTGAGAACTTACTGATAAGTTAAGTTCTCAGTTGTTTGATCGCCGGAGTTGATGGTCGCCGGAGTTGGTGGTCGCCGGAGTTGGTAGTCGCCGGAGTTAATTGTGTTCTTAGTAGTTTAGTTGACAACTGAGAACTTACTGATAAGTTAAGTTCTCAGTTGTTTGGTCGCCGGAGAGGTCGCCGGAGTTGGTGGTCGCCGGAGTTGGTAGTCGCCGGAGTTAATTGTGTTCTTAGTAATTTAGTTGACAACTGAGAACTTACTGATAAGTTAAGTTCTCAGTTGTTTGGTCGCCGGAGTTGGTGGTCGCCGGAGTTGGTAGTCGCCGGAGTTAATTGTGTTCTTAGTAGTTTAGTTGACAAGGCGAGAACTTGCGATAAGTTAAGTTCTCGGTTGTTTGGTCGCGGAGAGGTCGCCGGAGTTGGTGGTCGCCGGAGTTGGTAGTCGCCGGAGTTAATTGTGTTCTTAGTAGTTTAGTTGACAAGGCGAGAACTTGCGATAAGTTAAGTTCTCGGTTGTTTGGTCACGGAGAGGTTGCCGGAGTTTGTGGTCGCCGGAGTTGGTAGTCGCCGGAGTTAATTGTGTTCTTAGTAGTTTAGTTGACAAGCGAGAACTTGCGATAAGTTAAGTTCTCGGTTGTTTGGTCGCCGGAGAGGTCGCCGCAGGCGCAAAAAAAAAAAAAAAAAAAAAAGAAAAGTTGCCAGAAAAAGTCGCCGGAGTTGATGGTTGCCGGAAGTGTTGACCGGAGAAGATGGGGAGGGGGTGACCTAAGGTGAGGGTGGTTGGAAAGAAATTAAATTGTTAAAGAGAGTGGACTTAGTGAAATGATAGGAGGGTGAACTTATTAAAATGTTGGGAGGGGGTAGTTATTAAGCTAGGGACTAAATGGTTAAGCAAATTATAAATTGTCCTAGGAAGTAGTATTGTTTTTTTAGAGGGATTATTTGGTAAATGCCCCTAAAGACTTAAAGGTTTAAAACCCAAATTGCAAAACAATTAATTTTATTAATAAAAAATAGTCTAATTTTCGGATTACAACTTTAGGTCTATTTTATAGTGCCCATAAAACTTGAAAATCAAGAAATAACATCCTAAAATAACTCCTAACCTAATAGGTAACCTATTAGGACTTAAAGACTGGTCAATCTCCTCAAAATCTTCTCTAAAATCACCCATAATTGACCTATTAAAATTAATGACGAAAATAAGAAATAAAATATAAACCAAAACAAATTAAATCCTAAAATACTAATTAAAATACAAAAATAATTAATATATTTGACTTCGTCAAATAACCTTCCTACGTCATTACTGTTCTTCTTGGACCGGATTACATCATTCACCCCCACTTGAAAAAGGATTCGCCCTGAATCGTCCGATCTTTGAAACGAGCCATTCCATAGAAATAAATACTTTGAATAAATCTTCATCTTTAACGTAAAAGGAATTGAAAGGACTTGAATTGATCCATTCCTCCAAAATAAATATTTCGAATAAATCAAAACTTTCCTCATCCTCAGAAGAAAGAAGAATATCTTTCCGTCTCATTGAAACAAGTATTTGGAATAAATATGACAACGAAGCATTAATATAGACATGGAAATTTCCTCCGAAAATAAGATTATATCATCTTCCTCATCAATCCCACTATCCTTTTGTCGATCTACCTCCCCGACCTCCCCATGATCCACAAAATTGTTGCCCCATATAAAATTTGATTTTGCAACAAACCAATCTATATTAACAGTATCCTCCATCTTGGACTCAACTAGGGCAGGAATAGGTACGATAAAATCTGCAGTAACAATATTACTACATACCTTAATTACTTCGCCCGTTGCAATTTTACATAGATCATCATCTTTAGACTCTTCTATCACTTGAACAACGCATAAATCTTCTGCGACTTCACAAATAACCTCCTCTCCCTTGAAATCTTCGTTCAAAATTTTTGGGTCTGGAGTTGATTTGACTTCATCCACACGCCTAATCTCAGCGGATAATTTAGCCTCCAATCGTTGAATTCGCCTGGAATAAAAACATGCTCTAGAATAATACAAATCAGATTTCGCCCAAGCTTTATCCCTATACTCTCTATGCACATCCACTATAAACTGTTTTCTTGGCGAAAGTCGGCCGCTTACAAGAAGGGATTCATAATGAAGAAAGAAGTCATGGTGAAAGTTGGCCTCCTTTAAAAGTTTCTCATCTTTTGCAAAAAAATATTTTGCCTGTTGATTAGCATGAATCAAACGATCATTGCGCAGCGGAATAGTGACCAAGGCCTGATCGAAATCAAAACCTTCTGCAAGGAATCGCAATTCCTTAGATAAATAAGAACTTCCAAGGAAGATCTTCTGCAAGTCAATAAAGACTTAAAGGTTTAAAACCCAAATTGCAAAGCAATTAATTTTATTAATAAAAAATAGTCTAATTTTCGGATTACAACTTTAGTCCTATTTTATAGTGCCCATAAAACTTGAAAATCAAGAAATAACATCCTAAAATAACTCCTAACCTAATAGGTAACCTATTAGGACTTAAAAGACTGATAAATCTCCTCAAAATCTTCTCTAAAATCACCCATAATTGACTTATTAAAATTAATGACGAAATAAGAAATAAAATATAAACTAAAACAAATTAAATCCTAAAATACTAATTAAAATACAAAAATAATTAATATATTTGACTTCGTCAAATAACCTTCCTACGTCATTACTGTTCTTCTTGGACCGGATTACATCAGTTGGATACTTGGATTGGATGTTGATTTGTTCTAAATTCTACAAACTTAGTTTAATTGATTTTTTGATAACATTGGACCATTGGTATAGGTTGGATATTGGGTTGGGATGGAGGGAGTATGTATTAGGGATCTGCTTTCGTTGTAGGAGCATATTGAGGTCGGACCTCTGCTAGTGTAAGTACCCAAATCCGGATCGTCCAAATCCGTCAGAAAGTTAATCGAAATCCGTTAACTGGCCCGCTTCAGGTTAACCGGAACTCGTTAAACTCCCCGTTGCCGTGCCAACGAGACTTCCCGGGACTGCCCCGTGCATCCCGACGTCGAAGCGTACTTAACACGTGTCATCTCACGTAAAAGTATGGCTTTTCCTGAAAAACGCACTTTCCGGCACTTTCCGGGGGCATTTCGGACATTTTCCGGACTGTTATTTTAAAAAACGGACAAAACCGTGACCGGGAAACGAACTCCCACATGGCTGGTGACTCATAGAGCACGTGGCAGCCATGCCACCTCTCTCTAGTCACTCTTCAATCACAAATCAAGGCCAAAAGACCAAAATCCCCTGATTTGCAAGCCAAGTCCGGCCGGACTCCCTGTGCACATTTTCTGAAATTGCCAGCAAGTCCTTCAAATTCTCAAAATACCACAAAACCCCCTGGATTCAGGCCAAGTTCGTCCGGACTCCTACTGCATTTTTCACCTATAAATAGAAATGGTCACAAAGCCAAAAAGAGGAACAAAATTTACCCCAAAGTCACTCTACCCCACACGGCCCAACCGATTTTCACCCCTTCGAGCTTCCGTTTGTCTCGATTCGCGTGAAACCTTCGTATTTCGATCAAATACGCCCCTTATCACTTCGAAACAACCTTTCGAACTACTTTCCGTGTCCCGTACACACCTTCCGAGCCAAAGGAGTCGACCTTAGCCATAGGTATAACTCCCTCACTCTAAATCTCTTGTTCCGTCTCGGTTTACGCGCCAGTCGCTACAACCGTTTCGAACAACATTATCAAAATGTAGACGCCTCCGTCTAACGGGGTCCGATACGTTTTAGCCCCTCGATCCTCTTCTCTTTCCGTAAGAGAAGTAATCACGGGTTAAAACGGCGTTCTGACCCCGTTCCGTTTACTTTCTGTCATTTACCAATTCCGGATCGATCGATCCGTTGATCGTCATTTAATTTCTGTCATTTACAAATCCGAGCCGATTGGCCTCGTTGATCGTCATTTACAATTCCGAGTCGTTTGACTCGTCGATCGTCATTTACGATTCCGGATCGTTTGATTCCGTTGATACCGCACTTTAAATACTGTCATTTACAAAGTCCGACCCGTTTGGATCGTGATAGTATTTACTTTTCTAAGTCCGAGTCGCAACCCGATTCGTTGATCGCACATCATTTAATGCACATTTTTCCCGTAAAAATCGTTAACAATGTAATGCCCGGTTCAAAACCGGAGTTCGTCCTTCGAACTCTCTTTCAAAACGCGCGAAATGACGTTCGGCCTCCGAACGCTCATCTTCAAACTAAAAGCCGCCATTTGACACTCAAAATCATTTAATATGAATTTTTCCCGTAAAAATCGTTAACAATGACTCGCACGGTTCAAAATCGACGTTTGCTACGCAAACGCTCATTTCAAACTCAAAATCGACGTTTGCCACGCAAACGCTCATTTCAAACTCAAAATCGACGTTTGCCACGCAAACGCTCATTTCAACTCAAAACCGACGTTTGTCATTCAAACGCTCGTCTTTTCAAACAAAGTCACCTAATCAACGTTTGACATTCAAACCAAGATTAAGCTTGTCATTCAAGCCCCATTTCAAAAAAAAAACACAAACACACACACACACGTTTTCGAGAAAGGTAGAAAGACTCGTCATGCGAGGCGTTTCGGGCGATCTCGTAATACTCTACCCGAAACGTAACATGACCTCCGAACCTAACAATCTCTGGTACTCAAAGCTTTTTACTCATTTTTGCTACCAATAAAAATGACCCCCCGTTTTCAAAGTTTTTTCCTATGTTTTTGCTACCAATAAAAACGACACCATTTTCAATAGCCGTTTCTCAACGTTTGGGCTCAAAATACAAAAACCGCGTGGCGACTCCTCATTTTTCCTTCCCATAAAGCGAGGTCTCAGACACCAACCCCTCCGCGAAAGACAACCGCGTTCCGCGCCCCGCGCGCGAAATCCCGGGTAATTTCAGTCGGCGACTCCGCTGGGGACAAGATACTTTTTTCAAAACTACCGTTGTTTTCTAAAAAGCCTTCCGTGGGTCAAACTTTCGTTTACCCTTCCTCGTTTTCGTGTGTGTGTTCCTTTAAACCTCGAACGGTTTTTGTTTTGAACCAGACATTACATTGTCAACTTTTCAAAATCATACCATGTTTATGCATCCCCATTCATGCTTGATTCTCATTGCTGTCTTTTGAACTGTGCATCATAAATTCTTTAAGACACATTCTGAAAAAAATCTCTGTTTTACTCAGAAAAAGAATTTTAGTGACCGCACACTACGCGCACTTGCTGCCTCGGAACACCGCACTTCACGTGCACTTGCTGCCTCGGTACACTGCACACTACAACCCCTAACCCGGGATGGCCTTATCAGTTGCACCCCGATTGGTCTGCCAGACACCTTTCGGGGGCGTACGGGGTCGTCTCAAACATCCCATCCTAGCCCGTGTAAGCCATGCACTCTTTGTGTCACACTTTGTCCAAGACCCCGATTGGTTTTTGGCTTAGCGCGTGTCATAAAGCCTAAGTGTATGTTTTTTTACGCCAGGCCCCGCTCCGAGTCAAGCTCGAGAGTTTGAGACCGAAGGTCGTGCCTGACCCGAAGTCTCGCGCTCTTCAGCCTTGACTTTGACGCAGAGCTCTGCCGAAAAATATACCCGAAGGTTCAATGTGACGCCGTGTCACCAAACCTCGTCGTATGTATTGTGCCAGCCACAACTTGGCCAACGCCAAAAGCTAAGGTCTCTCGCACAAGCGAGTCAGGAGAGGTCATGCCCAAATTTTGGCACGATCCCCACCTTAACTTAAGGACGTTGACTTCGACTGTGGCCCGTGCGTCACATACGTTGAAAGTTTGCGTGATCAGCTAGCCTTAAGTTCATTTTTTCCTTTGTCGGTGGAACTCGCTTGCCTTATCAGACCTCGCTCGGGATAGTCCGTCCTGAGAAAGATGATCTACAATGGAAACGAGGGGCTTATAAGCGTAGTGACGAGATCCACTGATTAGAGCTCTAGGATTAGTTGCGAAAAAGAAGACCCGCTCTTTTCCAACCGATTAGGACTCTGAGAAAACGCGCTTTAAGTAAACATTAATCGGTAACTGCACATTGCACAAGCCCGAAAACCTTGAGCCAAATACCCCTTTCCAAAGCCTAAACCCTTCCTTTCGTTCCCTTCAGCGAGCAGAAAGTGGTTCAGATTTCCGGGTCGGCGCCTTGTCGGAATCACGATAACGGCGGCGTCGGACGGTTCTTCGGTTCCCTCGGTTCCCTCGGCCCGGAATTTCCGACATGTCTAGTTCACCGAGAAATCGTGACGGGGACGGACCCCTGCCACCGGTAACAGATATGACTTTGGAAGAAGCCATCCGGGCTTGTGAGGTTCACAAGAGGCGAGAAGAAGATCGGCGAGAATTTCGTGGTACGGCTTCGAATGAGCGAGGTATAGCGGCTATCCCCGGTCGAGACGGTACTTTAGTCACAGTCGAGGATGACGATTCCCCGGCTTGATCCACCAAGCCTTCAACCGGGTTCCTCCCCGCCAACTTACGGGATGCCTTCCAACCAAGGAAGCAGCCGACCTAGGCTCCACATTGCCACCTCTCGGGGCAACCCTGTCATTTTTGGCCGGCCAGTGCTACTCCTATCACTCCAATACCACCGGCCGCACCGTGGACCATCTCGAGGATGCCAATATTCCTCAATACCCTCCGGGTTCGTCCCGTTGCCTATACACGAATCCCTAAACAGGGGACAAACCCCGATACAGATTCGAGAAAAGGCTCCCGTATATCCACATATATCAAGCCTTCCACCTCCAATCACTACCGCTCACGTGGTAGCACCGTGCGCCGAGCCTCACAGTCCACCGCGTGGACCCAACCTTAGCTGGATGGTCGAGCGGATGAAAGACACAGAAAGCCACCATGAGCGGCTCAAAGCGGGAAATGCTCAAATCCACGAGATCCGGAATGGTCACGCCTCTCCCTGCCAAGTTCGAGAATGCCGAGATGGACCGATTCGACGGAACCGAATGTCCTCAAACGCACGTCGATACCTATGTTCTCGGCATGAGAGCTCCAAAGAAATGGCCGACCACTTCCGGCATACGCTCAAAAGTTCGGCGTTACGATGGTTTCGAGGGTCGAAGCTGCGGATCGCCACACACTGGGATCGAGATTAGTAACATCTTCCCCGGAACGGTATCGATCCAACTTAGAGTGGGAAACAAGTCGTGAGGACTTAATCACCACCGAGCGTAAAGCGGATGAAAGTGTTGGGGAATTCTACAAGAGGTGGAGCTGGAAACTCTCGAGATCATGGAGCCACTCTCCAAGATGAACAGATGCGGATCTTGAAGTCACGCTTAAGATCGTCCATCGGAACTCTCATCGATCATCATTTCTTCCCGGATCTCCGGGCCATGGTCAATGCCGGCTCACGGTTCGAGAAGGATCTCAAGGAAAAGTTGGCTCTTGCACGGCCATACGAGATCTGCTCAGCGGTTGCATTCAATCCCGCACCGGCCCCGTGAAAGGGAAAGATACGTCCGTCGACTACATCCATCGGGGACAACGGTCGGGTAACGAAAACCCGAGTCCCACAAAGCAACAATTCTACTCGAAGCGGCTGCCGTACACTTCGACAAGTTGGACATGCCACCGAGCAAGATCTTTGGAAGGGTTAATCAAGGAGGGTCTCCTTAAACCCGTTGCCAATTACAAACCCAAGAATCCCGTAGCCAATGCGGACAAGAGCAAGTACTGCGCCTTCCATCAGTATCACGGCCATACCACAGACAACTGTTTGGGGTTATGATACGAAATCCAGAACTTGATAGAAGAAGGCAAGTTGGAGCGCCCCGTGGGCAATACGATCGGAAACCCTTTTCCGAACAATAACGACGTGAATTCCATTGATTGGGTGCCCAAGAAGAGTGCCACGAGAACCGGTTTCTCCGCCTCTTTGTGGATCCTCCTCTAATGTCCACATCGGCTACGATGTTTGCGGCTGCTCCTTTGCACGGAGTACGAGTCCCGAGAAACGATCCGGAGCAATCCTCCGAGAAAACAAAAGAAGAAATCCTCTCAACAGCAATCGAGAGAAAGATACGAAGTTGGGGACACCGGTGTAGGTACACTCGGAGAACCTTCCCGGAGGTTCGACTACTACGTCTTGTACTCCGGCCCGGTCCTCCTTGCCTCCAGGCCATGCGGCTTTAGAGCAAACGGGGGTGGGAAAGCCGAAAAGTCCCGGCCAAACCGAGTCGGACCCCGGGACACCGGAATACCTCAGATCTTGGTAATCTTACTGCCAGTCAGAAGCCTAATCCCCCGCGGGATCAGCCAAGATTCAATTTGTCCAGCTTCCGAGCTCGGACCGGTAAAGGAAGATCAAGGTCCGCTTGGTACTCGCACTCGATCAACGTGCTAACCAAGGGCGGCAACCGCCACAAACAACCTCAACACAATCCCGAGGTTCCAGCAAAGGCTTTACCTCGCAAGAGGAAGACAGGAAACAGATGGCTGGATGACTCTCCTTCTCCGGATAGAGACCAGATCTACGATTCCCGACTGTACGGCAGTATGATCACGTTCTGTGACGAAGACTTACCGAGAGACGCCTCGGGGCACAACGAAGCTCTGTACATCACTCTCAAGCTCAACACCATATCACTCCTCGGAGTATTGGTAGATAACGGGTCAGCCGTTAATGTTCTCCCTCTCAACATGATGCGAGCCCTCCGTATCAATGAAAGCCACCTGATTCCATCTACTCGGACTATCAGGGCCTACAACAGCTCGTCTCGTCCCATCCTGGGGATGGTGACTCTGGAACTCTGGTTCGAAACCCAAATGGTGCCAGCAAAATTCCACGTAATGGACATTCCATCCGAGTTCACAGCTCTTTTGGGACGCCCTTGGCTACACCACATGAAAGCCATAGCTTCCACTCTCCATCAGTGTGTTAAGTTCATTAACCGGCAGGGAGATCTCGAAGTCATCCGAGGAGACAGTTTACTCATAGGAAACGAAGCCGAGACAGTAGCCAAGCGTGTCCGCACTCAGGCACCGGGGTTACCTCCTTCTAATTAACCAAGGGACTATCGGGGCAAATCTCATCAGAATCCCTCAGAGTCCGGAGATGCTAACTATGTCAACGTACTCGAGCAGGCAGACCCTGAAGCAGTCCGATACATCAAGTTCAACTGTCGTTTCCAACATTTGGAGGCAGATTGGAAAGAAACACTGAACATCGCCATGATGCGGGCACATAAACCCCCAGTCTCCAATCGGAGATTCGTCAGCATTCTCCAAACCAACTCTCTGGCCCCGCCAGGCGAAGAGATCTTTGTGATAAAGGTCAACAAGCACCGTCATTCTCGTTTTGAATGCATGGAAGTTGTATGGGACGTCCTCCACGAGGAACGACCCACCGTACCCCTCTTCTCCAACGAAGAGCACGATGTTTTCCTAGTTGCTCCAGCAACGTAACCGGACGCAATACGTCCCTATATTTGGATTGAGCCGTCAGATGACGACGAATCGGGACTCTCCGGAGTCGAGGACGCGGCAGATCCGCGGGCAGACCTCTGCATTCACATGCTCAGTTTTGAGGACGGCACTCCTTCCAATCAGGTCACCTACGACCAAGGTTCCAATACCATGGAAATTGTCAAGCTCAACGTCCAATACAGGCGGCTATCCGACAATTGGAAGAAACTGGTTCACACGACAAAGAATCCCTCTGATCAAGTGGCTGACGACGACTTCGTCAACATCATCTATTCCAGATATCCCGATGATACCAAGGATCCGGTCCTTATCGTCAGATTCTGCAATACCAAGGTCACCCTCGGCTTTGCACGATCATGGTAAACGAGGCCCTGGCCAAGCTAGCTCGTAGCTCGGCACTACTTCCGAGTACCGGCCCGGTGGCAACCGGCCCATGCCGTCGATCAAGCTTATACCTCAGCGTCGCGAGGCCAAGGGCAACGGCGAAGGAGACCAAGCTCCTCACCCTGCTACGAGTCGAGATCAATCTCGGGAACGCTTGGCGGCCACCCCGAAAACATGCGTGAAAGTCTTCCCCGCAAGGCGAGTCGGCTTCCGACATAGGAAATGACCACCTCGGCATCAACATGCTCCAGGTTCGATTCTGCTCCACGGCCAGTTACGGCCGGATTCGAGACATCCTGCTAGTCGACTGCTAGCTCTGATAGACTTGGCGATCGAGCGAGATCACGAGACTATCAACATTGCAGAATTCAATACCCCCGTGGGGTCAATCAAGCAAATATGGGCAAATTTCTTGGTAATCGAGATTAAGGAAGGCCGCATGGAATGTCCCAGTCCGACTTCCTTCGTCAACGTAATCCAAGTGTTTCCGCCATTCGGCGATTTGAATGTAATCACGGTTCTGGACACTAGTCAGATGATGTGCACCTACGGAGACTGCTTAGCTCTCGCAAGGAAAGCCCTCATGGAACTAGCCGTTCAAGAAAGTCGTCTTTGGGACGAAGACCAAGCTCGAAAGACCTACAGGGACCAAGCCCTTAAAGTGTCACAAACAGCTTCAGACAGAAAGCTAGAGGCCACTCTAGACCAGTTCGACCTCAAGAGTTTTGCTCATGGCAACTTCCCGGACTACCGTCTGTTCTCATCCAACCCCCTCTGCCACACGAGGGCGGTCAACGGTCCCGATGACCTAGGAGATGGAACGACACAGCAGAACGAATCCCAGCGCTTACCTTCCCGGGGAAAGCAAGTTCTACGTGAAAGCGACGACGGAGACGATGAAACCATTCTCTTCCAAGCCGGGCATGAAATCAACAAAACCGGACTCCCAAGGGTCCTGGGAGGATGGGAACGGATCATTTCCGCACTCAAATTGAAAGGCCAACTCAGGGAGGAAGGTCTATTTAAAAACAAGAGGAAGATGGAAATTCGTCTCGAGCAATTACTCAGGGAGATTCCACAGTCTACGGCATTCGTTTACGTAAACGATCAAGCTGGGACGGCAACCGGTCACATGGGCGAGATGTTCGGGAAGCCGTGTACTCACCTTCGACATACCCGCCACTCAAATAAAACAAAGGAGAAAATTCTCCCCGATGGAGGTTTACCTAGGCGCCGCACGCGGTTCAAAGAAGCACCGGCTATTCTCACATGGGAAGAAACGCAGCATTAACTCTCGACGCGAGCTCCATTGCAAGAAGGTTGATCTGGCCCGGGCGGAGGAAAACTAGCAAACCACGAGTATCGCCGGACCCAACTCCGAGAATGCCTTGAGTATGCTCGGTAAGAAGGAAAGGAACGCGATATACCGTGAAGAGATCAAGGAGACGGTTCGCTTGAGCCGAGAACTCTCCAACCTCCCTCGGAGGGTCGGCAACGCACGGTTCGATTCGAGGCAACCAGCTGTTGTGCCTTTGAAATTCGAGCAGTGCGTCAAACCGTAGGCTATCTCCCGCCGAGGCACCTAAACCGGTATCACAGGACGAGAATCCGTCAAGGCTGCCGAAGCTTCGGGGAATACATCCACGATCAATGAGTTGAGGGAAGACATATGGCCCTATGCTACGAGGAATCCTCCTCTAACTATGGCTCAACTCGGAGCGGCCTGTTCGAAGGGACCAAACCTAATGTCGGCGTTCTAACCCGATCGGGTCAAATTCATGCACCGCCACCTAAGGCCACCAAAAGCTGCGGAGCCCGAGGCAACCCGGTCGGCCCAGAAGACGCAAGTTCCCCGAAAGAGGACCCGATCCTCGCTCGGCTCAAGCGACTCAGGCGAACATTTCCCTTTGGTCTCTGCTCACCTCTTCATATCCTCACAAGCTCAAGCTAGAGGAAAGCCTGGCCCGTACCATGGTCCCTGTGGACGCAACCCCAGACGAAGTTATTCAGATGATCGACAACATCCACTATGGCAACATTATCACCTTCACGATTTGGACCTTCCAAAATTTGGGGCTGATCACAATGAGCCGCTCTACATCACGATCCCGGTGGACGAGCGTCGCCTTCCGCGTGTTGGTAGACGGAGGTTCCGGAATGAATGTCTTGCCCGCCAAGATGATGGACTGCTTGACATCAAGCCCACGAGATCTGAAGCCTTCGATCCACACTGTCAAGGCCTATGACTCTACTTCCCGTACGGTTCTCGGGGTTGCTACTCTTAACATGCTGGTTCGGCAAGCGGGTGATCCCCACCGAATTCCAAGTATTGGACATTCCAATCACTTTCACGGCCATCACAGGCGTCCCTGGCTGCATCAAATCAATGGCGTGGCATCCACCCTTCATCGGTGCCTCAAGTTCATGCAAGGCAACGAGCTAACCACGATCTACGGCGATAGCGTCACCACCGAGGGGACCGGCACCAACGACATTCCGGTGTTAGAAATCAAGCATAATGACGACATGGCATTAAGCTTGGATTCACTGAGACCTCCAAGATCCAAATATGCAACGTGGACCTTCCACTATCTCACGACCAATTCCTCCTGCCATGAGGATGATGAAACTCATGAACTTCATCCCGGGGCGGGGCTCGGCAAAAGGCTACAAGGCCAACACCAAGTCATTGAAGTCAAGGACCACACCACGGTCCGGGGGCTTGGCTACGTGCCAACACCTGGCGATATCAAGAAAGACAAAAGGCTCGCCCGCACCAAGGCGGCGGCCCGTAAAGGGGAACCTCAGACGGCACACCCCACCTTCGGCTTTACGGCTTTGACCTCGCTCATTACTTCACCAAGGGAACCGACGGCGAGGGGACCGACAAGGGAACCGACGGCGGGCGAGGGGACCGACAAGGGAACCGATAGCAGAACTGAAGGGACCGACAGCGGAACCGATAGTAGAACTGAGGGGACCGACAGTGGAACTGATGAAGATGAGAAAGAAGCAGGGATAGCCAGCACAGAGACTGCAGAAAGAATGGAAAAGCTAGCACGGGACCTCAAGCGTTTCAGAGGACTCAAGGCTAATCCGATAAGGGGAGCGTTCCTCGACATCACAACTCTACCTGGACCAATTGCCACCACATTTCAGCCCGAGTACGCATTCAAGGGAATCCCAGCCTTGGAAGAGCAACTTGAGACACTCTTCACGGGAAATAGACTATTCGGGTCAGCCACCGGGGCCACATTCGAGACAGTAACTCCAAAGCAGAAGGAACCAGAATTCATAGAAGACGCTCTCAGTGGACCAGCTCTACAGAGTCTTTTTGAAGAAGTCATGGAGGTGCCAAACCTGATTGACCTGAGCTCCGAAAACAGCATGATCGCCATGATTGGGACAGTAGAAGCCAAGCCTCTCGATCCCGAACCTTCATCAAGCATCCAGCAATGCCCCTGAAGAATTGGGTAACTTTCACCGGACCAAGGGCAAGCCAGGCAGAACTGGAAGACAAGCTGGGCCCGCACCCACATCTCCCTAAACCCGGTCTCAAACCCTCTGAGTCAATCCTTGTCAGAGTCCAGTCCTCTGAGTCATCCAATAGCCTTACGCCGGAGGACCATGATAATGTAGCCAACCATGTATTTCCGTTCTTGCTTAATGAAAAGTCTGACCTTTCGGAGTATCCTCTCATTGCCACTTTAACAACTGATAAGTTAACAAACAACTTAAAAGACGTTAATAATACAATTGATAAAGAAGCAGACACATTAAACGAACAATACATTAAGGAAGTTCTCGAGCGTGTAGTTGACCAAGAGGACAACCGAGCCCAAGCTGCCGAAGAGGTTATGACCAAAGTGAACACAGGGTCGGTCAAGAGCCTAAAGAGACACAAGTGGGCGGTTTCTTCGCCGATGCGAGAAAAGAAGCCACGATAAGCCTCCTCAGGGAGTATGTTGACGTGTTCGCTGGTCATACCGGGACATGCCGAGGACTCGATCCCTCAATCGTGGAGCACAATTCCCCTGGATCCCGAATCCAAGCACAGTCAAACGAAGGCTGCGCAAGATCAAGCGAGTGGTCCTTGCAAGTAAAAGAAGAGATTGAGAAGATGCTCCGAGTTGGTTTCATCGAGTGATTGAGTACCCGACTTGGCTCTCCAACATCGTGACGGTCACCAAGGCCAATGGAAAGTTCGGATCTTTGTGTGGATTTCCGGGATCTCAACAAGGCCGGCCCTAAAGATGATTTCCCATTTGCCTAACATCGACATGCTTTGAGTCGACACCACGGCAAATTTTGAAGTAAAGTCCTTCGTGGACGGGTTCGCTGGATACAACCAGATCAAAATGTCCGAGGAGGATCAAGCCAAGGCTGCCTTCACCACTCCATGGGGACATCTTGTTACATGGTCATGCCGTTCGGTTCGAAGAACGCGGCCGGGGCTACTTACCGGCGGTGCAGCGACCCTCTTCCATGACATGATTCATAAAGAAATTGAAGTATATGTCGACGACATGATCATCCACTCCAAGGGATCGGACATGCGGCACATGACAGATACGAGAAAGTTCTTCAACGAGACTCGAAAACACTCCATGAGACTAAACCCGGCAAAGTGCACCTTCGGCGTCAAGCGCGGTAAGGTGCTTGGGGTACATGGTTACGAGAAGAGGTATCGAAGCCGATCCCAAGAAAATCAAGGCCATCATCGACATGAAGCCGCCTCAAACCACTGACGTAAGTGAAGAGCTTCATGGGAAGACTTCGATTACATTAGTCGCTTCATCAACCGGTTGACATCTCTCTGCGAGCCCATGTTTAAACTGATGAAAAAGAATGCCGACATCAAATGGGACTCCGAGTGCCAAACAACTTTTGAGAAGATCAAGATCTACTTGGTGAATCCCCCAATACTGTGCCCGCCACATGAAGACAAGCCACTACTCCTGTATCGACGATATGAGACACGTCAATCGGAGCAATGCTTTGGCACAAGAACGAGAAAGATTCCAAGGTTGAGCATGCAATCTACTTCGTAGCCGGAAGCTTCAAGGAAGTGAACTCGGCTACTCGGCATCGGAGAAAACTTGTACCGCCTTGGTATGGGTAGTCGGGAAGCGAAACACTACATGCGGTCGCATTCGGTACTCTGGTCTCCAAAGTGGACCCCGTCCGATATCTCTTTGACAAGCCATCCCTGTCAATGTGGCTAGCCAAGTGGTCATTCTTCCTGGCTGAGTTCGACATCAAGTACATGGTCAGAAAATCAACAAAGGGTAGAGTCATGGCAGATCAGCTGGCCGACTTCCCAAGCAGTGAACCTAAGGGTCCTGATCCGCAATTCCCGGACGACGGAATCTTCTCACTCGACAGCGCAAACCGCTGGCAACTCTTCTTCGATGGGGCAGCCAACAAGAAGGGGAATGGTATTGGAATGCTCCTTGTCGATCCCAAGGATGAGCATACTCCCATAGCCATCAAGCTAAATTTCGAAACAACCAACAATGCGACGAGAATACGAAGCTGCGGCAAAGAGTGCAGGAAGCCGCCCTCGAGCGCAACATCTCAGAGCTGGATGTATATGGAGACTCAGCATTGATCATCAATCAAGTGTCCAACAAATGGAAGACGGTAGATTCTGGCCTCCAGAAGTACCATACGTACATGGAGGAGCTCATTGCTCAGTTCAAGGACATCTCTTTTCATTATTTGCCAAGAGACAGGAACCGCTTCGCAGACGCCCTGGCAACCCTCGCCTCTCTTGTCGAAATTCCCAATGGGAAAGCAGTAAAACCCCTCAGAATAGGCAGACGGGAAACACCCGTCTATTGCTGTGAGATCGAAAAAGAAAAAGAAACGATCGACGAACCCTGGTACAATCAGATTTACCAGTACCTCCAAAGCGGAGAAGCTTCCTTCACAAATGAAGATGGAAAATACAAAGAAGGGATCAAAGCCAAAAACATGATGGCATTAAAACGTCTGGCATCCCATTTCGTCATTACAGGGGTATGTTGTACAAGAAGCGACACGAGGGCCACTCCTTCGGTGTGTAAACAAAGAAAAAGCCGGCGAGCTAATGAACGAAGTTCACAACGGAACTGCGGTCCGCACATGAACGCCCGAGCATTGACACGAGATCATTCTCCGTATGGGATATTCTATTGGATATCAATGGAAACAGGCGCATCCAGTTCGTCGAAGGCTGCGACAAATGTCAACGGTTCTCCAACCTCAATCACATTCCTCCACATGAGCTCTATTGCATGACTACGCCATGGCCTTTCGCCACATGGGGAATCGATGTCATCGGCAAGATCACTCAACCAGGCAGCAATGGTCACGAGTTCATCTTAGTCGCAGTCGACTACTTCACCAAATGGGTAGAAGCCGGATCGTACAAGGTGCTTGAATTCTAAGAAGGTGGCCGAGTTCATCCGAGAGAACATCATGTGCCGATACGGAGTGCCCAACGAGATCATATCCGACAATGGGACTCTCTTCGAAGGAGATTGTGACCAACTACCGGCCGAATTCGTAGTCACACGTCACAAGTCTTCTCCTTACGGACCACAAACCAATGGTGCGGTAGAGGCGGCCAACAAAACTCTCGCCATGATAATCGTAAAGATGACCACCGCAGGTCGGGAGCGGCCCGAAAAGCTACATTTAGCCCTGCGGGGATACCGAACATCGGTCGAGAACCGCCACAGGGGAGACTTCGTTCGCGCTTACCTACGGAATGGAAGCGATGTTGCCCGTGGAATTGGAAATTCCATCCCTCCGAGTCCTCGTGGAAAACGGGATCAATGAAGTCGAATGGCTAAAGAGCCGTCACGACGAACTTGCTCTACTCGACGAGCGCAGATTGAAAGCCATGGAACATACTCGAGCCTACCAAAGCAGAATGGCCCGAGCATTCGATAAGAAAGTCAAGATACGAGACATCAGAGAAGGTGACTTGGTGCTAAAGGAAAAGCCTCCTACGCAGACCAATCCCCTCGGAAAGTGGGACCCTACCTGGATAGGACCGTTTGTGGTACAAAGAATCTTCTCCGGAGGAGCCATGAAGCTAGTAGACTTGGACGGAAATCCTTTCGTTAACCCCGTGAACGGAAGCAAGCTCCGCAGATACTTCGTTTGAGGAAGAGCGCGAGTCAACTTACCTTCCCCATATACCGTCCCCCCAGTAAAATTAAAGTGCTAAAAGAGTAATACCCAACTGGATACATTCCCGCTAATGATCCAGGTAAAAAAAAGGGTCGCACTTCTTTTGTATTTGTTTTTCTCAAATTCACCTAAAGTGTCGAACTACGGTGACCTGAGCCCCTTAGTCCAATTGTAAAAGGGGAACGTAGGCAGCCATCATTGGTTCGGTCTCAAAAACAAAAAAAATACAATAAGCATCAATTGCTTGTGTTTCGAAAAACTCTTTTCATTTAACCTACAAATTCATAACGGTTAAAACATTCTTTGATGAGTTCAAGCACGGTCAACTCTTGACTCGCTACACGCTAGCAAAACTATAATAAAACATTAATCAATTAATGTGTCTGCAATGACAATGGCTGGATACTCTGGACAGCAAGGTTAACCTAGTTTCCGGTACTTGGTCCTTCATCCTTCTTCCCCTTCCCTTTTCCCCGGTGAGTGTTCTTCACCTTCGCAAGAAATATTCCGGTAGGACTTCTACCTGGCTCAGGGACTCTTCCCGACGCCTCCGTCAAGCCTGTGGCTGTCAATGCTGCCCTTTCTTTAGCTCTGTCTCGAGCCACCTCGCTTCGAGCCATCATAACAGTGCTTTGATTGGCCTCCCGATCAGCATTTGTCTCATAATCAGCCATGGCATCGCCAGTACGATTCCCAGGGTTAGCCCTTGCTTCGGCCCTCCTCAAGGTCGAGCTGTCTAGGTGATCAGCACCCAACAGCTCACTCCGTCTCCACAAGATAGACATATGTGTCTCCCCAATACACTCTTCGTACCGGTTCGTATATCTGCGTCGACGAGCAGTGCCCTCTCTCCGGTGAAAGAGAACCCGACAGAAAGGACGTGTATTGCCACCACCGTGTGATCGCCAATAGCGTCGAAGGATCTCCCATCCGCAAAGATCCCACCTCAAAGGTAGCGGCATAACTCAGGATCAGCCGGTGGCACCTCGCTCCACTGCATCAAGTCGCAGTAACCAATGATGGAATGTAGAAAGACGTCCGAGACAGCCCCGCACTCGGCAACCAACAGACCCTCCTGAGCGGGCCGACAAGTCTGTAACTTCCAGTGGGGAACCCACCATCGCAAGTGATGCGTGCAAAGTCGGCCATCCAGAGCTCCGGCTCGGCCCGACGCCCCCTATCACCGGAAGGACGTCGAGAGAAAGACCAAGCGTCACAAGACATTGGCACCTCAGGCATCATCTGCAGTCTCTCCCTCAACCACATGGTAAGCATAGCGGGATTCCCTCCCCACATATATCGGCTACCGGTTGCCATCCGACCTATGCCCAGGAACGTCTCGCCCAAGACCAGCGGCACGATGTCTCCCCCACTCCGGCACTGCCTCACCAGGTCCAGTATACTGTGATGGCACACACCCAGAGACGTGAATGTGAACAGAGTAGCAATCGCGCACAGAGCAAATGCGTCCCACGAAAAGATGCTCCCCTCAGCTCCGGCAAATCTTTCGGGCAGTCCCGAAATGTCAACATAATCAGTATCCTGTATCAGCATCCCGTATGCTTCTCCAGCCGAGATACCGAACAAAGACACTAGCTTCTCAACAGTGGCCATGCCACCAGCATACGGAAGAACTAGCTGTTCCGTCTCAGGTCCTCCCAGAATGGCCCGGAAATCTTCAAACGTAGGAGTGACTTCATTGTACGAAAAGCTGTACACATTCCTCCGCACGTTCCAGAACCGAGACGCGGCTCTCAAAAGATCCCAATCTGGCATGAGCTCCTTCAAAGCCCAAACAGATTTAATCCCGTAACAGCCTTCGAAAAACCCTTTGTTCTGCCTCGTGTGGTTCCGTACCCACGACTGAAAGTTGTCCAAATATCGCTCTTGCATCCGAGACGGTAACTTGGGAAAGGGAGCCATAAAGAATGAAGGAAACCTTGGAAGTTTGAGAGAATTCAGCCAGAATGATAAAAAACAATGCGCAGTTCTTAAACAATTGCAAAGCTGAAACTGCAATTTAAAGAATCTGTAAATTCACTCCTAGTCCGGCCGGACTCCCTCTGCAGTTGACTTGGTCAACTCTGCAGCCAGCTGCCCCTAAATTGGAAACATTTCCAAACAACTCCCTGTTCATCCTTATGAAACCTGTGTGCTGCCCCTGGTTTCATTCAACCAATATCAATATCCCTTCCGCCCCGGGCTCGTGCAACAGTGCAAATAATTAATAATCAGTTCATATAGGCTTAAATTTTGACCTGTTCAATTTTCAATGCATTTCTCATTTTATTTATTTTTGATTAACCTACTTCATTATTTGCCAAAAATAACAGAAGGTGGTCACAGAATAAATGTGCGAAGTACAGGTTCCGCCCCACGGGCGCCTTTTTCGAATACAGTTCAAATCAAATTGTTCCTGACAATACATGCATTTTGTCTAAACAAAGCAGTAAAAATACAAAAAAAAGAGGACTACTCCGAGTCCTGCTCGTCATCCGAGCACTCGACGTACTGCTCCACCGCTGCCGGATCCGTCGCAAACAAGAACTCGCCAAACTCCTCCAAGCGGGAATACGCGAAAGGCCTCCTCGGCGTATGCGAACTTGAAGACTCTCCCCTCTCGCGCCCCGAGTGCGCAGAAGAAGGAGCTCCAAATCCAGCCGTTCCGCTCGCGAACTGGCCAAATCCCTGTGCAAAATCCTCCCCACCGGCTATGGGAGCAGGCGAATCTCTCGGCCTAGACGGCCCCCGCTCACGGACATCCACGCTCCTCTGGGAACTGCACCGCATGAACTCCACGAGTCTCCTAGCGTAGGCGGACCACCCGTCCACCAGCCTCATGGCCTCGTTGTACGTACGGCCAGACACCTGCGAACCAGGAAGGTCATCAGAAGACGAACAGAAAGTACAGATGCAACATTTGCAGAATACTACTATCAAATGTAGAAAATAAAAAAGTACTCACCGAAGCATTGGGGTCATCCCTGTATCGTGGTCTCGGCTCATCCGGGAGCGGGATCACAAGTCGCCTGCGCGAACCGTCCAGTCCCTCGTACGCCAACTAGCGCGTGGGATCGGGAGATCTCGGGGACGTCCTGGAACCTCGCCCTCTCTATGTTGTACCTGTGGGCTCCTCAGCCTCATCCTCAAGAAAGTATCATAGTCGGCCCCCGCTATGATGTACTCGGTATAGAACACACCCTGTCTATACCTCTCCAACTCATCCATCGGCATCGGCTGAGAGGGATGCCGGGGACATGTGCATAGGAGGATCCACCGGCACCAACGGAATGGACCCCGGGCCATGCTGACGGGTCACCCGCTCCCCCAGATACATAACATCGCAATGAAGTCCCACCAGGAGCCTCCTCCGCCGCGTCATCTCGCTAGCGACCTGAACCACGCCATAGTGGAACCGACTCCACCATGTCAGCTGGATCCTCTCGGAGAACTCCCGGTTCAGTGCTAGAGACACCTCCTCGTATGACACTCGAGTGCCAACTCTCGACGAGACCGCCCTCTTCGCTTTCTTCTGCCAAACCAGCATGGCAGGGAACAAGGGTCGATACGCCTCCTTGATGTCCCAATCCTGCGGACTGAACACCTCATAGCACCGGACACTGCCAAGCAAATGGAAAGTTATGTCGGCTACAAAGCGGATACATACGAGTACATAAAAGAGGCGGGGAAGAGAAAAAGACGTAAACTTACATCCAAGACGGGCGTAAAGCGGCTAAAGGAGTGCTCCTCTCCCGGTGAGAACTGTCCGGGGAATGGTAGAGCTCGGCCATCCAGCCTCCCCACGCGAACCCCTCACAAGATCCGAGACCGTCGGCGACCCGGCGAGAGGGAAGTGACGGGATGTGTCGGAAGTCGGGAACAAAGTCGGCGACAACGCGAACCAAAGGAACCCTCGAGCCGAGGCGCTCCGCGGTCATCCTCAAGGATCCGGCCAAATAAGCGGCGACACCCGCCTCCGAGATGCCTCTCCATCGGCCTGTACCCAGAATGCCTAAGCCCCGGCATCGGTAATATCAAAACCCGGCAGCCGGACAAGCTGCTCCGGGTATAACCGTCAACCCACACCAGCGTGTTGCCATAAGTCGGCAACCCAGTGATAGCGGAAAAATACGTGGGAGTCACCGTTGCCTCTCCCCATCTGAAATGGAAAGTGTGGGTCGTATCCCACCAATACTCGCTCAGAGCGACATACATGGACTGGCCCTCGGCGTATCGGCTATCGCAGCTGCACGCACCGATGAACCCGGCCGAAGTCAAGCACCAGCTGCCGCGGACTCCTCTCTCCCTCTCGAGCCACGTCCGGGATGATCCCCCACAATGCTCTCACTGCCTCAAAGGCACCCCGACTCTTCTGGTTGTGAGTATCAACCTCCCCTGTCCCCTGCATGCAAACAAGACAGAAGCAACGTCAACAAATGCACGAACGCATGTCAAAAGGATGCAATGCAGATACGGTTCTCATTCGTTTCCTACATACATTTCCAATCTTTCGAAAACTCCGTCGAATTCGGAACTTTCAAAATCTTTCGAAAACTCCGTCGAATCCGAAACTTTCAAAATCTTTCGAAAACTAATCTTTCGAAAACTCCGTCGAATCCGGAACTTTCAAAATCTTTCGAAAACTCCGTCGAAACCGGAACTTTCAAAATCTTTTCGAACATTTCGAAAATTTACTCCGTCCCGAATTAAAGCTACTTTAATTTTGGAAAATGCATCTAGACATGGAATTTTGCAACCAAAATTTTTATGTCATCTACCCATGATGTCAATTGAACTACATCCTAGTCAATTTCGACAACGATTCATGGCAAAGTCAAAAGCCCCAATTCGGGCACCAAAATCCCTAAGTTCATTCCTAACAAAATTTCTAACATTTAAAGAATGCACATTCTTAAAATTAATGGAATTTGAAGGAAGCTTACTTGTCTTTCGATCCCTCCCTTGGAGTTGTGTCTGTCCCTCGCCGGGTAAAACTCCGCCGGATTCAATGGATGCACAATGGTTCGAATGGTCCGAACCAACCGCGTTCTTTCGTCATCGGTCCTTCCATGACGACCCATCGGTGCCCATTCACCTTCCATAGCGATTTTCCTTCACAAATACGAGCAAACCTTGAAATTTGGGTTGGATTTTCTCTCCTCCTCTCTCTCCCTCTCGTCGGAATTAATGGAAGAAAATGACTCTTCCTTCCTCGGCCTCGGCGCTGAATAGGCCCTGGTCAAATTCAGTAAAAGTCCGGCCGAACTCTTACTGCACCAGAAAAATTTTCTGCCACTTTGGCCCCTCAGCTTTATGCAGTTCCAATTTTACCTCTTTTGGCCCCCCAAAAGTATAAAATTTCCCCATTTAGACATTTCTAACACCCCATCCCCCGAGGATAAATTCCCAGTTAGTTTTCACTAACGCTCGTCTCCAGACGTTAAAATTCCTAATGGTTTTCACCATCACTCATATCCTTAATCGCGACCTTTCACGGTCCGATTCCAATCCTCAATCGCGACCTTTCACGGTCCGATTCAAATCCTTAATCGTGACCTTTCACCGATCTCAATCCTTAATCGCGACCTTTCACGGTCCGATCTTCAATCCTCAAATCGCGACCTTTCACGGTCCGATTCCAATCCTTAATCGCGACCTTTCACGGTCCGATTTCAATCCTTAATCGCGACCTTTCACGGTCCGATCTCAATCCTCAATCGCGACCTTTCACGGTCTGATTCAAATCCTTAATCGCGACCTTTCACGGTCCGATCTCAATCCTTAATCGCGACCTTTCACGGTCCGATTCCAATCCTCAATCGCGACCTTTCACGGTCCGATTCCAATCCTCAATCGCGACCTTTCACGGTCCGATTCCAATCCTCAATCGCGACCTTTCACGGTCCGATTTCAATCCTTAATCGCGACCTTTCACGGTCCGATCTCAATCCTCAATCGCGACCTTTCACGGTCCGATCTCCAATCCTTAATCGCGACCTTTCACGGTCCGATTTCAAATCCTTAATCGCGACCTTTCACGGTCCGATTTCAATCCTTAATCGCGACCTTTCACGGTCCGATCTCAATCCTCAATCGCGACCTTTCACGGTCCGATTCCAATCCTTAATCGCGACCTTTCACGGTCCGATTCCAATCCTTAATCGATACCTTTCACGGTCCGATTTCAAATCCTTAATCGCGACCTTTCACGGTCCGATCTCAATCCTCAGTCGCGACCTTTCACGGTCCGATTCCAATCCTCAATCGCGACCTTTCACGGTCCGATTCCAATCCTTAATCGTGACCTTTCACGGTCCGATTCCAATCCTTAATCGCGACCTTTCACGGTCCGATTTCAAATCCTTAATCACGACCTTTCACGGTCCGATCTCAATCCTCAGTCGCGACCTTTCACGGTCCGATTCCAATCCTCAATCGCGACCTTTCACGGTCCGATTTCAATCCTCAATCGCGACCTTTCACGGTCCGATTTCAATCCTCAATCGCGACCTTTCACGGTCCGATCTCAATCCTCAATCGCGACCTTTCACGGTCCGATTTCAATCCTTAATCGCGACCTTTCACGGTCCGATCTCAATCCTTAATTGCGACCTTTCACGGTCCGATCTCAAATCCTCAATCGCGACCTTTCACGGTCCGATCTCAAACAGTCAATCCCAACCTTCGCGGTCCGACCTCCACTCTCCTATCGAGACCTTCGCTGTTCGTCTTCCCGGCAGCAGCAATAAGCCCGAACCCCAAGGAACGAATGCCTTGCAACAATTCTCCCCGGCCGCCAGTCGTAAGCCAGACCGTTCCACCTCAGCGGCCATCAAGGTAAGCCCGCACAACAATCCCTCTTCGGCCATCAAGGTAAGCCCGAATGCTCGTCCCGGCGGGATTCTAAAGAAGAAATGTCGATCCCTCCGTGTTGTTAATAACGCCGGTTTAACACAACTATTCCCTGCATGGTTACCTCATCCCGGCGGGATAAACAGCAACGGCAATAAGCCCGGCACCCCGGCGCACGAACGCCTTCGTCACAGGATAAATGTATCCTCGCAACTCCGGTTTGAGGCGCCACACGCCCTCGTATGATTCGCCAACTCCGGTTTAAGGCGCCACACGCCCTCGAAGGTTTCAGAAGTCCCAGGTTCAGACGCCTCCCAACAGTCTCCATTCAGGTACAGGTACCTCGCGAATGGTCTCATTCAGGTTTAGACGCCTCCTAACATGTCTCGCTCAGGTCAAGGTCCCCATGCGCGGCCCTTGCCCCCTTTCGAACTACGATCGGCTTGATTCCCGCTCGGGATATGTAGGAATCCTTTTCGCTAAGGGTCCAGCCAGCTGACCGCCCAGGTCTCTTTCAAAGTAAGGCATCCCGATTTGGATCCTTATCTTTTTCAACGACCCCACCTCCTTCGGAAGTGACGTCGCTGAGGGGCTAACTGTAAGTACTCAAATCCGGATCGTCCAAATCCGTCAGAAAGTTAACCGAAATCCGTTAACTGCCCGCTCCAGGTTAACCGGAACTCGTTAAACTCCCCGTTGTCGTGCCAATGAGACGTCCCGGGACTGCCCCGTGCATCCCGACGTCGAAGCGTACTTAACACGTGTCATCTCACATAAAAGTATGGCTTTCCCTGAAAAACACACTTTCTGGCACTTTCCGGGGGCATTTCGGGCATTTTCCGGACTGTTATTTTAAAAAACGGACAAAACCGGGATCGGGGAACGAACTCCCACATGGCTGGTGACTCATAGGGCACGTGGCAGCCATGCCACCTCTCTCTAGTCACTCTTCAATCACAAATCAAGGCCAAAAGACCAAAATACCCCTGATTTGCAAGCCAAGTCCGGCCGGACTCCCTGTGCACATTTTCTGAAATTGCCAGCAAGTCCTTCAAATTCTCAAAATACCACAAAACCCCCTGGATTCAGGCCAAGTCCGTCCGGACTCCTACTGCATTTTTCACCTATAAATAGAAATGGCTGTCAAAGCCAAAAAAGAGGAACAAAATTTACCCCAAAGTCACTCTACCCCACGGCCCAACTGATTTTCACCCCTTCCGAGCTTCCGTTTTGTCTCGATTCGCGTGAAACCTTCGTATTTCGATCAAATACGCCCCTTACCACTTCGAAACAACCTTTCGAACTACTTTCCGTGTCCCGTACACACCTTCCGAGCCAAAGGAGTCGACCCTAGCCATAGGTATAACTCCCTCTCTCTAAATCTCTCGTTCCGTCTCGGTTTACGCGCCAGTCGCTACAACCGTTTCGAACAACATTATCAAAATGTAGATGCCTCCGTCTAACGGGGTCCGATACGTTTTAGCCCCTCGATCCTCTTCTCTTTCCGTAAGAGAAGTAATCACGGGTTAAAACGGCGTTCCGACCCCGTTCCGTTTACTTTCTGTCATTTACCAATTCCGGATCGATCGATCCGTTGATCGTCATTTAATTTCTGTCATTTACAAATCCGAGCCGATTGGCCTCGTTGATCGTCATTTACAATTCCGAGTCGTTTGACTCGTCGATCGTCATTTACGATTCCGGATCGTTTGATTCCATTGATACCGCACTTTAAATACTGTCATTTACAAAGTCCGACCCGTTTGGATCGTGATAGTATTTACTTTTCTAAGTCCGAGTCGCAACCCGATTCGTTGATCGCACATCATTTAATGCGCATTTTTCCCGTAAAAATCGTTAACAATGTAATGCTCGGTTCAAAACCGGAGTTCGTCCTTCGAACTCTCTTTCAAAACGCGCGAAATGACGTTCGGCCTCCGAACGCTCATCTTCAAACTAAAAGCCGCCATTTGACACTCAAAATCATTTAATACGCATTTTTCCCGTAAAAATCGTTAACAATGACTCGCACGGTTCAAAATCGACGTTTGCTACGCAAACGCTCATTTCAAACTCAAAATCGACGTTTGCCACGCAAACGCTCATTTCAAACTCAAAATCGACGTTTGCCACGCAAACGCTCATTTCAACTCAAAACCGACGTTTGTCATTCAAACGCTCGTCTTTTCAAACAAAGTCACCTAATCAACGTTTGACATTCAAACCAAGATTAAGCTTGTCATTCAAGCCCCATTTCAAAAAAAAACACAAACACACACACACACGTTTTCGAGAAAGGTAGAAAGACTCGTCATGCGAGGCATTTCGGGCGATCTCGTAATACTCTACCCGAAACGTAACGTGACCTCCGAACCTAACAATCTCTGGTACTCAAAGCTTTTTACTCGTTTTTGCTACCAATAAAAATGACCCCCCGTTTTCAAAGCTTTTTCCTAAGTTTTTGCTACCAATAAAAACGACACCATTTTCAATAGCCGTTTCTCAACGTTTGGGCTCAAAATACAAAAACCGCGTGGCGACTCCTCATTTTTCCTTCCCATGAAGCGATGTCTCAGACACCAACCCCTCCGCGAAAGACAACCGCGTTCCGCGCCCCACGCGCGAAATCCCGGGTAATTTCAGCTAGCTGTTACTAAACTCTTACATTGATTTCCAGAAACTTTGATAACATGTAACTAATATATTCTCACAAATCCACTTAAACAAGAGTCTTAGGAACTGCAATTTGCAAGGAGGCGTTCCGAATTTGAGTGGGATACCTGGTCTTCTTTACGTGTAAGTGTTGTTTTTGTCTGATCATACATTACAACAATTTGTATGTAACTCATGGATATTTTCCCTAACTCTTTTTGGTGTTCCATGTCACATTAACCTTAGCAAGAACAGTCTCACAGGAAACATACCATCAAATAAGCTTTCTGGTAGCATCACAACCATGTATGTTCTATTTCTGAAAGTTGCTAATCTTACTACAAGTTTTAATTTCTCTCTATCGAAAACATGAGAAAATATACACTAATAGATCCCAGCTCTCGCTCATGTAAATGTACGTGCACATATCTTTCCTTTTTGCTTCTTTATATTTATTGATGTTGCACTTCATTACGTTGGATCACTTTTGCAGTATTCTGTCAAACAACCAGTTCAACGGTTCTATTATATTTATATATGTAAACGTATTGAATCTTAGTTTCTTCGCGTCATATTTTTTAATAAAGAATAGGCAACACCAAAACTTTAGGTGTAGATCAGCCACTGGATACATTGCAGGATAAAAATGTTTTTTAGCTATCCCAGCTCTTGTTCCTTGAGAATTCCAATAGTTTTGCAGACCTTAACCAAATTAGTACAATCCCTGAGAATCAATCTCTCAAGCTGGGGGAGTCCTCTGAAGTTAGGAGTTTGGCAAAGTTCCAGTGAGTAACTTAGATTAAGAAACTTCAGTGACTTAACTTTGCCAAACTCCTGACTTCAGAGGACTCCCCCAGCTTGAGAGATTGATTCTCAGGGGTTGTACTAATTTGGTTAAGGTCTGCAAATGAAACTTAACAGGGAGTCAAGGCCGATGAAGATTTGAGTATATAGTTAAAAAGTGGAAAGATGGGAAGTTAACAAAAAAAATACATTTAAGAGAAGAAATGAAAAACAACAGATAAGAGACAGTTGATGCTTACAATGCCCAACGCCACACCAACGAAAGCTGCGTGATACTAAAAAATTGGCGTTGGATAACTTTGCCAAACTCCTGACTTCAGAGGACTCCCCCAACTTGAGAGATTGATTCTCAGGGGTTGTACTAATTTGGTTAAGGTCTGCAAATGAAACTTAGCAAGGAATCAAGGTCGATGAAGATTTGAGTATATAGTTAAAAAGTGGAAAGATGGGAAGTTAACAAAAAAAAAGACATTTAAGAGAAGAAATGAAAAACAACAGATAAGAGACAGTTGATGCTTACAATGCCCAACGCCACACCAACGAAACCTGTGTGATACTCAAAAATTGGCGTTGGATGCTCCGGTGTCGGGTACGCAAAGAGCAACAAGAAGCTAAGTCCAACCCAAAATGTAGTAACGGCAAAAAAATGTGCATTATTAGAACTAAATATTCCACATCCAATTTATAGAGTTATTATTGATCTTAATACTAATTTGTGCAATTTCAGATTCAAATTGTTTCCATGTAACAGTTGATTCCCATACACCAAAATTATTCCAAAAATAACAAAATAGCTGGAAACATGGATTCAGCAAAGTCATAACATATTGGCGGCAATATTACGGGAAACCTAATCTCAAGAATACAAACTGAGAGGAGAGATGATCGTACTTGGGTTGAATAGATAATCGAAAAAATCGTTGGAGGAATCGTTCTCGCCTGGAAATAAGAAAACCGAATTTAAGGTACAGTAATAGCAAATATCCCGATTATGTTTCAAAATTGAAGAAGTGAACTAATAATCTGAAGAATACAAACTGATAGATTCGCCGAACCTGAGAGAGATTGATCGCCGAACCATTGTTGGATTTAGGGTTTACGTCGGTTGATTTGCTAGAGGGAGAGAAAGAGGGCGTAGCGTGGCAGAGAGAATAGGGAGAACAGATTGATCGCCGAACTTGTCGTTGATTTAAGGGGTTACACCGGTTGATTTGCTAGAGGGAGAGAAAGAGGGCGGAGCGTGGTAGAGAGAACGGGGAGAACAGGCGAAGGGTTTTCTTTTGTTTTTTTCTTTCTTTTTCTTTTGTTTTATTTTTTTAAGCTTTTTAATTAACAGCAGCATCCTTTTTTAGCCCAACGTCGACCTAAATTAAAAATTAAAGTTGAATGTCTTATTAAGTTGATAATAGGGACAAGTAATTTTTCCCGACCCAAAAACTGATGTCCCTAAAAGTGAATTTTTTTTGTAGTGATTCTTACTCCCCCCCTTCCTCGGCATCAACTCAGGCCGACCAACCTCACTTGCCGAGTAGCGTGCCTCTTAGGCACACGTGTAGAATGCTATTACCTAATCCTACTCAAACAAGGATTATGGGTAGTTATAATCCAACTAGGATTATAACCTCCTCTCACACAATTAGCTATTCAAAGATGGACTATAAATCATATGCCTATAAATACAAGTCATAATTCACATTATTTTGGTAATGCATCTTTTGACTCCAAACTCTTGTCAATTGATTTCTCTCTATAAAACACAAATACTTACTCTCACGTCGGAGGGCGTTCGCCGGTGAAGCCCCGACTTAGTTTACGTGTTTGTTCATCTTTTTCAGGCTATTTATATATCCAGGATACAACCTGTCGCTGGATTTGGGATGATCCGAACGTTTTTTGCATCATCAGTTTGGTTTCATTGCCGGGAAACGATTCGTATTATCCGTTGAATAGCTTGAAAAAATCGACTTCATTCTCCTAATCCTAATGAAAGACGGACATACTGCTAGTATTACTCCTAATCCGGATAATATCCCTGTGGAGGAGACTCATGGCAACACTAGGACTGCTTTCTGCCTCCTCTTCCACCAATGATTGATGGGCTGCCGCCCCTATAAATGAATCTGCGTTCTAGGGGACATCCAGTAACCGAGGGAGCGCTGCCAAACCCTACTCGTCGTCGGTGTCAAGGAAGACCAGCCCTCTTTCATCAACGGATGGAAACTCTGCAACACATTTATGAAACACAAAATGCTTTGTTACAATTCGATCCTGAGCACTCCCTAGCTGAATTAATGAGGCCTACGAGGACTGAAAATTTCCTTGGAGGGGAAAACCATCTTGACAGGTTTGGTAGTCGGGGGAATATAGAAAATCCTACTCTTGGCCAACTTCCCCCTCGTCATGGCAATACTGGTAAGCAAAACCCCCAAGATGTCCCTCCTCATCATAAGGCACCTGGGCATGGTAACACGAGAAACGAGGTAGACTTGAGAAGTCATTTGAACCACCAAAGGGAATAGGAGGTTGATTCTGCTGACTTGAGATCAAGGCTTAGTCAGGCAAGGCAAAAATCCCCTCCTCGTTATAACCCCTCTCCTCGGCATAGTAGCCTTCCTAGGCCTAGGAGCCCTCCTCGTCACAGACTTTCTCATCACCCAGAAATGGCCCCTAGGAGGGATAGAACACCATCTGGACATGGGGACAACCATCAGGAACACGAGGAACATAGTAGAGTGTATGGACACAGGAAAAAAGAAAGGACCTACCGTAGTTCTCATTTTAGCTTGGAAATTGATGCTAGGGATATTCTACTATTGAAAAAAATACTGGATGAAATGGAGATGGAAAGGAAGGAAGTGAATGATGATGTTACCAGTGTCACCCGTCCTTTCTCCCATCGAATTAATGATCTACCTCTCAATCCTGCTTTTAAAATCCCAAGTTTTGAAAAATATACGGGAACTACAGACGCACGGGACCATGTTCAAAGTTTTGAATCAACCATGGCCCTCCTTACCAAGGCAGACGATATTCTTTGGAAATCTTTTGCGAGTACCTTCTCCGAAACATCTTTGTCCTGGTTCCGTGAGCAAAAAAAGTGAAGCATCGATAGCTGGAAAATCATGAGGAGGAGGTTCCTGGACCACTTTGCAACAGCAGGAAAGAGAAAGAAAAGATTGACAGATTTTGCTAACATTAAACAAGGGAAGAATGAAACAACTCTAAATTAATACAATCGATTCAGAGCCATGTCAGACCAAGTAGAGGAAAGCCTGACAGACCGAGAGGTGATTGTTTGCTTTAACTCTGGACTGAGATCCGGACAGTTGATCTATGAACTTTCTGCCAGAGAGCCCAAGTCAAAATCTGATATGTACAATGTGGCTTGCACCATAGCTATGGCAGAAGAGAAAAGTAAAAAGAGGTCAGAAAAACCAGAAGTAGATGCAGCTGGCACCAACCAGGCCTCCAATGGAAATAAACGAAGGGAAGAATAGAACTCGGGCTACTGAAAAGGCTGAGGTTTTTACCCCCTCACCAAACCTATAACGGAGATCATGCAATTGGTAAATCTGCCGAGTCTCCGACCACTTGATAAAATAACAAAATACACCCGTGACAACTCCAAGTATTGTGCCTTCCACAAGGACTACGAACACAACACAGAGAATTGCATCTCCATCAATAGAATGATCCAGAGATGGGTATACGAGGAAAAGCTTGATCGCTACGTTATGAGAAAGGATAAGAAGCGAAAAAGAAAGAATGACGATGACGATGACAAAGATGATGAAAGGGAAGACGAACCTCCTAAGGCCAAGCTTTATGTTATAAGAGAGGAGACTGTTTCCAACAAGAAATTGAAAGACCAGACACACGAGATAAGTAAGGTCTATCACATCCCCGCCTAGATTAATAAGGAAGTGGAAGTCATCAGCTTCTCCCCTAATGAAATATTCGGAAGTCGCGCGGCTCGCGAGCAACCCTTGGTGATCAAAGGGAGGATTGAAAATTTTGAATCCGAGAGACTCCTCATAGAATCAGGGGCCTCCCGAGATATTCTGTATTACTCTACCTTCCAGAAGATGAATCTGAAGGATAGCATGCTGGAGCCATACTCTGGAAGACTAGAAGGCTTCACTAACCACAAAGTCAGCGCCATGGGGACAATTGACATATTGCTAAAAGTGGGGGAACATCCCTTCTGAGTCAAGGCCACAGTAACATTTGTGGTCATGGACCTGGTAAGTGACTACCATACCATTATAGGCATTCCAAGTCAAGGCAAACATGGGTTGCTCGCCTCCCTCCCTCACCAGCGAGTTAAATTTCCCACTCAGGCTGGAATTGGATGCGTGAGGGCGACGCCCAAGGACTTCTTGGAGCATGTAATGAGGAGCAGAAAATCATCCAAAAAGGTGGATGTGGGCACACCAGAGGAAAATCTGAAAGTCTCTAAGTCTGTAAAGACTACCATCACCAGTTCTAGGTTGAATCTGATTTTTGAAGCAGAGAATGAGGAACAAATGACACTAGATATCCACAAAAACAATGACACATTTCTGTCCGTCCCGGATATAGCCCCTCATCTTGTTAGCGGTCAGAACTCGGAGGCCGACCATTACTTGAGACAAGGAGAGCCAATAGACGTATATGAACTAGTTGAGATGGAGGACCTAGACATAAATGGTGAAGAAGGTAGAAGGCTCTTAGAGATAATCATTGAAACTTTGCAGTTTGAAGACGGCCCAGAAATGGAGCCCGTAGACGAATTGCAGGAAATACTCAATCTCGACTATCAAGAGTAGAAAATAAAAATCGAAGGCCAGCTCTCCCTGGAAGAAAGTGTTGGTCCCAAAGGTGCAACAAGAGTATGAAAACAGCTAGAGGGGGGGGGTGAATAGCTGTATAAAAAATTTCTACTCTTTTTGAAAATTCAACCTTGGCTTACTTGAAGTTTGAAAGTGTGGTCAAGTAAAAACCAACTTTCAAGCTTAGTAAAATGCACAGCGGAAGTTTTCTAAGTGCAAAACTTAGTATTGAAAAATAGTGTGGTCGACCGCAAAAGTGAAAGTGTGGTCGACCGCAAAGTTGAAAATAAGCTTAGGCAGATTTGTACTATAAACACAATTCAATATGGTGTTGGATAACTATGAAGATCAAACACAAGAAATAATATGAAAGATTAAGAACTTGAAATGTAAAGTGCAGAAAGTAAATGACACGATATTTGGAGAGGTTCAATCGTTAAAGATCTACGTCCTCTACCAAGATGGTTAGTCTTGGATTTTCTAAGGGAGATAGTATATTTGATTTGAGTAGCTGTTACAAGGAATACAAAGTGAGAATCAAACAATCTCAAATCTAACTATCTTTTTCTATGAAGCAAATCCTAGACAATAACCAGTGTATGTGTGTGTGTGCAAGATTCAAGAGCTCTTTATAATATGAGAGAGAGCTTAATGAATCTATGGTGTTACAAATGGCTTGAGAGATTTTCTGGGTTGAATAATCTTGAAGGCTTGTAAGTGTTTAAAGATTCAAAGAAATCTCTGGAGATGATAAGCTTCAACACTTTGATAATTTCGACGTCTCTCTTTTTCTCAAGCTATCTTGTTATCTTCATGCTTGAACACAAGGTCTATTTATAGCCTTGGAATGAAGATAGCCGTTGGAGTTTAGTGTTGAGCAAGCTTCAAGGACAATGTGCTGTTGATGTATAATTGGAGCACGTGTCCTTTGTTGTCTCCATGTTGCAGAGTTAGTGGCAAGGTGGTATGCTGGTATGTCCTTTGTACGAAGTGACCTAGCTGTCACCAATTTTGAATTTTGGAGCAAATTCTGCAACGGTAAAATTCTCTGAGTTAACTCTGAGTTGTGATCAGAGTTAATTTCTCAATCTTCAGAAATGATGTGCGGTCTGGCAAGCTATGCGGTCAGGAATGAATTGCGGTTAGCAAGCTCAGACGGTTGGCATGTTAATGCAGTCTGGACATGTTGATGCGGTTTGGACATGCTCCATGCGGTCAGCTTGAATGCGGTCGAAGAGGTGCTTTCAAGTCTTCATAATGCGGTCCAAGATGCGGTCGACCGCATGGCCAATTTTGAGCCAAAAATTACTTAGAAAGTTTTAACCTAGAATAACCTACTCAAGCCTAAGTAACAAAATGGACTTAACTATATTTGAAGTTAGTGAGACTTCATACATTATGTCCTATAGTCCATGTAAAGTAAAAATAGGTGATGGTATCAATCAAATTAAGTAATAGGAGGGGTTCATAGTAAGCATACCCAACAATCTCCCCCTATTTGATTGAGACCATTACCTACTATAACAAAGGCTAATTCATTGTACTTGGTAAAAACATGTCCTCATATTTTAAGAATGGTAAATCATGTCCCAAGTCAATGCACACACTTAAGCCTAAGTCATAGATTTCTAACTTCCTATAAAGATAAAAGAATTTCATATTGGGAAGTAAGAAATAATCATTTAGTGCATTCAAAGGATGTTAACATGAGGTGCATGAATGCGTTTAAACTAAATGTAAGAAACATGCATAAGTAAGGAATGTGAAAGATAGGTTATATGCATGAGTCAAAAATAATGCAATCATTATTCTACAAACAAGTAGTTTGAGTGAATAAAGTTTTCAAAAACCATAATGACGCATTTAGAGAGATTAATATTGTGGTTTCTGAGACTTTCAAAAATTTAACAAAAGAAGGAAGCAATAAACAAAAGGCTTCCGGAAAGTCTTCATTAATCTTCTTTCTTCAACGCAAGTCATACGAATCATGGTCACGAACGACGACGTAATTGTTGGCTTTGGATCATCTTGAGGAGCGGAGGCTGGAGGAAGATCTTCGGGCATGTGGAAAGCAGAGGCTTCAGCTCCTATGGCTTGGAGAACTTTCTTGATTCGGCGGCTTCCTTGTTTCTTTGCGGTTTGAAGTGCGGCCGAGATGATTCTCTATATTCAGAAAGTTACCTCTTGAGGAGTTAGTGAGAATGTCAATCCTTGAAGTTTGAAAATCAATGCGGTTGGAATGAGTTCCCAAGCTTTGAGTTAGACTCTTGAATCTTTCTCCTAGTACTGTAAAGGCAGCATTTACAGAGGTGTCAATATGGTCTTCAACTTTCTTGATTCTTTCAATAACATCAGTTTTATCCAGAGCCATTGCCTTGGATACTTCATCAACCGCAAGTTTCATTTCAGAGGATAAGCCATGTAGGAGAGCTTGAGTCATTTTTCTCATAGCTTCTTTGATGAAATCTTGGGTGATGGATTCTGGAGAAGGAATGAAGGGAGTGATGGGAGCAGTTTGGCTTGAGCTTGTACCAGTATGACCAGACATAATGTCTTTTAAGGCCTTTGTTATGAGAACACTCTCCCCCTTAATGGTGTCAATCAATAGGGAGGGAAGAGCATCAACTTTGGTATGAAGGCTTTTGTGAGCTGCAGCCAGAAGTGATTGAGATTTGATGAGTTGGGCAATCTGGGATTGATTGTCAAGCTGGATAGAGGTCAAGGTTTCAATGGACTGGAGGATTTTGTTAAGGTCAGTGTTTTGAGGAGGCTCTTGAGAAGGGTGAGGGCTGAGAGGAGGAGTAGGCCCACTGCGGTTGACCGTGCGGTCCGATTGAAGTTCAGGGAAAATTGGGTCTTTGCCAATTGTAGTATCCTCTTTTGGCTCATTTCCTTGGTTAGCAGCAGTTTCTTCATTTTCATCAACATTAACCCCTTCATCATTAGTAGGTTTTTCAAAACCTTCTTCAAGCCAGTTGTCATCATCAGCAACCACCATGGTTCTTGTTATCACCATATCCTCCTGAATAGATGGAATTGAATCAACCAACTCATCAGATACTTCGTCATCGAGAATCATCAAGACCCAGTCGGCAATGGTTTGACTAACATTGACTAGTCTTGGCCTTTTCTTTGGTGAGGATTGATCATCAGTTATTTTCCTTTTCTCCCCCTGAGAATTAGCACCAAAGAGATGATTGAAAATTTCCTGTTCTTTTAAGGCGAGAGGGGTTGGAGTTGGAGAGATGATAGGAGATTTTGGCTTGGGTTCATTTGACTTGGATGGGATTGGAGAGCTTGGCTTAGTGACTTTAGGAGGCTGGGGCACTAAATTTTGAGAGTTTCACGAGGCTTGGATGGTGCGGTCGGCCGTGATGTTACGGTTGGCCGTGGTTTTCGGCTTGGAATGAAGGTTTAGCGATGCTTGGCTCTTGAATCTTGATTCCACCAGGTCTCCTTGGTGGATCAATGAATGAAGCTTTCTTCTTTGGAACATCAATAGCTTTATCTTTTCCCTTGGCTTTTCTAGCCACT
Organism: Adenophora triphylla var. japonica; assembly: GCA_022495995.1. Lineage (NCBI taxonomy): Eukaryota > Viridiplantae > Streptophyta > Magnoliopsida > Asterales > Campanulaceae > Adenophora > Adenophora triphylla. The sequence goes on from JAFEMH010000688.1 coordinate 165,831, forward strand.
TCCCTTGAATCCTCGGGTTCCTTGATTTTCTCAACACTTTGTCATCTTTTGTTAGTTTCTTATTTGTCCTTTCGGAGGCACAAACTCTTCTTGGGGATCCTTCTTCCAAAGCGGAATATACAGTTTATTGTCAAACTTTGTTACGAAAACTGCATTGTTTTTCTAGTGAATATCTTGGCCTTTGGAATTTCGGCTGAAGTTCATGATGCTGTCAATGTACTTGCCTATCTTCTCGGTTTGAGCCAGAATGAGGGAAATGAGTGCAGTATGGGTTACGTACTTGTTATTACCAGCGACCTCATTCTTTTGATATTCAAGAATACTGGCTATCGGACGTTGAAAGATGATCTTGGGCCAATGGAGTTTCCTACCAAGAAATATAGGCTGAGAAATCTTCCATTGATCATTATTGAAGTTTGCACGATTTCCAGTTTTGCGAAGAGAGAGTGTCCGACAAGATGGGCGATATGATACATTAGCTCATCAAAACTTTTTCTTGGAGTTGTAGTTACGGCGGTACTCCCAATCAATGACACGAGAGAGATCATCCAAATCCTTTTGATCTAGCTCCGTAGGGTCGATTACGGTGATTGGCATGTTAAGAACAAAAGCTATGTCTTCATAGTCAATATCCAAGGGAATTCCATGAATTTGAGTGCTAATTATCTTGATCCTTCTACCCTTATCATCTTTTACGATTAGCTCTCTGGCATTGTGAAAGAAGCTGATCCACCAAAGCAGGGACATGGATTGATTGCTTCATGTCAAAGAAGGGCATAACTCCAGTTTCTTAAATACTTTTAGCGAGAACTCTACCAAGAGCATCTTGAGCCGGATCTTTGCGATCAATAACCCACCCATGTATAAAATGACTAGTATTGCAATAATAGAAAAAGTTAGAATATAGAAAAATATATGTAAGTGCGGTTGACCGTAGTTTAAGGTAGCGTGCGGTCGACCGTAATCTAGGGAGAAAGAGCAAGTCTTGTGCGGTCGACCGTGATATATGCGGTCAACCGTGATTTGGGTGAAAACAAGCAAGTAAAATTTGTAAGAAACATTTTGGATTAAAAAGTTTAAACAAGATTAATCAGAATCATGAACCAAAATATACGGAATTTCCCAGAAATTCATTATGAACATTTGAAGAACATGAAGAACTCGAAGAACATGAAGAACAAAATTTTCAGATTTTACAGAGCATGTTTAAAAAATCATATTTTCTTGCTTTTAATATAGGGAATTTCATTTAAATCAACAAACATACATGATTTAACTCAAATAAATTGCAGAAATTGAGTTCAAAACCCATAAAACTCGAAACTTAGGTTTAACACAGTTCTTCATTTTGAGCAATCAAAGCACCATCTAAACAAGAAATAGACAACATTCATGAGTTTCTAATGAAGAATCGAACATGGATAAGCAAAAATTTCAAGCAAATAGCAACAAAAATGATATTTCTAAGCAACTGGGTTTCCCGTTTTTCGACCAAAGACGAATGAAACATTTTGAAATTCAAAAATCAAAGTTTCAGAAATGGAAATGACTTACCATTATCACGAATTTGGATATATTGGATTCACTATTTGATTCCTCTGAGGTATTTTGAGTTGAATCCGATTGAGAATGAGACATTTTATAGAGGGAATTTTTAGAGAGATAAAGTAGAGAGAAAGAAAGAAGACAAAGTGAAGGGCCGGTTGTGCGGGTGACGGGGAAGGACGAGAAGTGGAGAAGTGGAAACGGGAGTTATGGAGGGAAGTTAGTGCACGGTAATGTCCTTTGTGTAAGAGGATAGTCCTTTTGTCTTCACTATGACTGACCCGATGAAATTTGAACATGTGGCATTTTAAATTAAAATATTTATCCCATAAAAATTTGAATAAATACGAGGAAAAATAATTGCAAAAGTACCCTTGTGCAATTATCTTGTCCTAATATGGACAAGTCCCGGACATTACAAGGAGTTAGAGTACTTACCGATGTCTTCAAGAGTACGGCTAGGTATGACTTATTATGAGCCAAACGGTTGACCGTATTGAGGGCTTCTATAAAGCCTAGAAATTATTTAAAGGCTTATGCGGTCCAGTCTTAAGCATGCGGTCCATTAGAGAATTGATAAAGCATTTTGACATGCGAAAGGACTAGTGCGGTCGGCCGTGCATTGTATAGGCTTGGTGCGGTCGGCCAGTGAAGAATGGAATGGGCCATTCTTATTGACTGTCTTTGAGCATGAACTTGAAACACACAATTTGTTAGTTAAAAAAAAAAAAAAAAAAAAAAATAAGGACAAGTTTTACTTGAGTTCTAACATACCCATTTCTCCTCTTAAAAACACGAATCTCTTGGAGTCTAGAGCTTTGGTAAGAATATCTGCAATTTGATTGTCAGTACCAATATGCTCTAAATGAATGTTACCTTTTTCAACATGATCCTTGAGAAAGTGATATTTGATATCGATGTGTTTGGTTTTAGAGTGCATAACAGGGTTGTTTGATGCTTGCAATAGGCGATGTATTGTCACAATAGATTGGACAATTTCCTTCATGAATGCCATAGTCAACTAGTTGTTGCTTCATCCACAGTATCTGACAACAGCAGCTCCCAGCAGCGATGTATTCAGCCTCCGTTGTTGAGACAGACACTGAAGCTTGTTTCTTGCTGGCCCATGTAACAAGTCGATTTCCAAGGAAATGACAAGTTCCACTGGTGCTCTTCCTGTCGATTGTGCAGGCTGCATAATCTGCATCTGAGAAACCTGTAAGATCAAAAGATGGTTCTTTGGAATACCAAAGTCCAAGGTTAATAGTCCCAGATAGATAACGAATAATACGTTTTACAGCTATAAGGTGTGCTTCTCTAGGGTCTGCTTGATAGCGAGCACAAACACAAACACTGAACATGATATCTGGTCTACTAGCAGTTAGATATAGTAAGGAGCCAATCATACCTCTATACAAAGTTTGATCAACTTTCTTACCTTTCAAGTCTTTGTCTAACTTGTTACCTGTAGCCATAGGAGTGTCGTATGCTTTTGCATTTTCAAGTCCAAATTTCTTGATTAAGTCTTTAGTGTATTTTGCTTGGTTAAGGAAGATGCCATCATCACATTGTTTGATTTGGAGCCCAAGGAAGAAAGTGAGTTCTCCCATCATGCTCATCTCAAATTTGCTTTTCATGAGCTTCTCAAAACGCTTATACAAAATTTCATTAGTAGAGCCAAAAATGATATCATCAACATATATTTGAACAAGTAGTGTATGATCATTATATTTGGCAATGAAAAGAGTTGTGTCGATTTTACCTCGTTTGAAGCCCTTTTCTAAAAGAAATTTAGATAGAGTATCATACCATGCTCTTGGAGCTTGTTTGAGTCCATACAAAGCTTTTTGGAGTTTGTAGACATGATCGGGATGTTTGTTGTCTTCAAACCCAGGAGGTTGTGCAACATAGGCTGTCTCTTGAAGTTCACCGTTGAGAAATGCGCTCTTTACATCCATTTGATAAAGCTTGAATCTTTTGAAGGAGGCATAAGCTAAGAAAATTCTTATGGCTTCAAGTCTTGCAACGGGAGCGAAGGTTTCGTCGTAATCAATTCCTTCTTCTTGTCTATATCCTTGTGCAACCAACCTTGCTTTGTTTCTTGTTATGCTTCCATTCTCATCCATCTTGTTTCTAAACACCCATTTTGTACCAATTACTCCTTGATCCTTTGGTCTTGGAACTAAAGTCCAAACTTTACATCTTTCGAATTGGTTGAGCTCTTCTTGCATGGCCACAACCCAACTTGAATCTTGGAGTGCTTCATCAACTTTCTTTGGTTCAATTTGAGATATGAATGAAGTGTATTCATCATAGTGAGAACTCCTTGTTTGAACCCCAGAGAACAAATCACCAATGACATTGTTAATTGGGTGATCTCTAACCTCATGAATTTACGGAGGTAAGTCTGGTTGAGTTGTTTGTTGTTGAAGATCTTCAATAGCTACATCATTTGAGCTATCAAAGTAAGTGAGTTGAGGAATAGGCTCAATGGAATTTATGGGGTCGAGATTCAAGCTGCATCATCTTACGAATAAACATCTTCGGTAGGAATCTACGATGTTGGATTTGAGAAATTTGGTGCGGTTGATGTTGATGGATTTCCTTGAGTTGAGTGATTTTACGATCTAGGTGTATTTTGAGAAGGATTACTGTCTCATTAGGCTCAGCAAAATCATCAGCAACATTTGGAGCCAAATGTGGCTCAAGGAGAGAATGTTCATCAAAAGTAACATGAACAGATTCTACTATCTTTAAACTATTTTTATTAAAAACACGAAAAGCTTTAGAATGTTTGGCATACCCGACAAAAATACCTTCATCTGCTTTAGGAGCGAATTTACCTCGATGCTCTTTTCCATTATATAGAATAAAGCATTTGCATCCAAATATTTTGAAGAAGGCTATGTTGGGGGTTCTTCCTCTCCAAAGTTCATATGGAGTCTTGTTGTAGGTCTTGTTGATGAGAGATCTATTTTGAGTGAAGCAAGAGTTTGTGTTGGTAGCTTCGGCCAAAAGTATTGTGGTAGCTTAGCTTGGCGAGCATTGTCTTTCCGGCCTCAATCAACGTTCTATTCTTTCTTTCCACAACTCCATTTTGTTGTGGAACTCCGGCAGCGAAGAAGTTATGGTCAATACCATGGTCGTCACGATCTTGAGCTACACCGTTATTTTTGAATTCGGTTCCATGATCGATCTAACACTAACGATGTCATCCTCTTTTTGTGTTTGGAGGTACATCTAAAGAGAGAGGTCAAAATATCATAACAATCATCTTTGGAGATCATCATTTCGACCCATGTATATCGCGAGTAATCATCCACCACAACTAAAGTGTATTTGCTTCCTCCAATGCTTGCGATGGTGACGAGGTCCAAACATATCGATGTGGAGTAGTTGCAAACATCTTGAAGTTGAAGGCACGGTCTTCTTTGGAGAAAGATGCCTTGGGTTGTTTGCCAAGTTGACATGCGGCACACTTCTTATCGTGGTGATCGGCTACTTTTGGTAGACCACGAACTAGACTTTCTCTTCCAATCTTAGATAGATACTTGAAGTTCAAATGACTAAGTCTTTTTGTGCCACAACCAACTATTTTCACTCACACTTTTTGCTACAAAACAAAGATTAGTAAGATTACAAGCAGTAATTAAAATCTATAATGTAAACATTATTCTTACGAATCCCTGTGAGCAATGTGACTCCGGATGTGCCATCTTTGATGAAACAATTTGATGAAGTAAATTGGCATTGCAATCCTTTGTCACAAAATTGAGATATGGATAGAAGGTTGTGCTTGAGTCCTTCTACTAGAGATACTTCTTGGATAGTTATCTTTCCTTTTCAAATCACTCCATATCCTATTGTCTTCCCTTTGTTGTTATCACCAAAAGTAACCGATGGACCTTTTTCTTTGTGAACATCTTCCAGCAGGTTGATATCTCCAGTCATGTGTCTTGAACAGCCACTATCGAGATACCATTCATTTGACTTTGCCTTGGAAGATCCGGCCATGTAACAGAGGACCTGAGGAGTAAACATTTAAGAACAAGGTCCCCTTTATTCTTGGGTCCTAGGGTTAGTTCCTTTTGACAACCCACACCTGTTTTACCGAAGGAGGGTGAAGTCTTTTGGATTAGATGCGAATCGCCAAAGGCATTCGGCGGCCTTATGACCATAATTATCACACACGAGAACAATGATGAAAACTACAAGTATCATGTGTTTTTACTAACTCTTTACTTTTCTTAAGAGTTGCATGCGGTTTGGGAGTAGTGGTTTTAGCTTTGACAAAGGGAGCGCTGCAGCTTGACTACGTATTTTCTAGGAGCATTCTTCTTGCTTTTAAAGGCACGAGGAATGGTCGAAGAAGAAGGGCGGTCGGCCTTGCGGTTGCCCGGCACCACCAATTCTACCAGAGGTGGTTGGAGAAGGGATGCGGCCAACTCCATAAGCCATGTTCTCCGAATCATCAATCTCAGAATCCTTTTCTTTTATCTGAGAGTCCTTCCTATACTTTGGGTAGACATAATTGAAATTATGTTGTCCTTTACCCTTAGGATTAGCATGCTTCCTCTTAGGAATTTCATTAGTTAGTTTTGAAATCTCCTCATCCTTTTCACTATCGGATGCACACTTCTCTTCTTCACCGGATCCAAAACCTATACCCTCCTTAATTCCATTGGAAATTTGGGAGTCTATGATTTGATCCGAGGTGGATTTTGACTTGTTCCACCTATCAATAATCTTTTGAAGATCGTTGATTTGAGTAACCAGGTCATCATTGCGAAGTTGAAGCGCAGCAACCTTAGTTTCAAGAATGAGGTTTTGATCTACAAGAGGAGTCATACTTTTGATTTGGCCCTTAAGATTTGAAATTTCGGACCTCATCACAGTTTTCTCCGTCTTGAGTTGAGAAATTTCATCGGTTGCTAGTGATAGAGCTTTCTTAACATTTTCAAACCTTTGGATCATCACTTGACCTTTTTAAACATCTCTTCTTGATCCGTGGGGAAATCTCCTTAGCCCTTTTTGAAACTTTTGGAGTTGATTTAGCTTTTGAAGATGTTTCATTTTGGATGGAAAGATGGGGCGAGAAAATGAACAATTTCCAATCTTGGTGCTTGGAGTGAGGTCAAAATTGCTATAGTCCACACTTTGCTAGCCACAAGCTTGGTTTTCCTTGAAATCACCTCATTCCTCTTTTTGAGCGACTCAGCGTGAACTTCATCTTACGAGTCACTAGAAGCATCCTCGGCAATGAGGCGAGATTTACCTCTTCGGTACTCTCATCGCTGTCTTCATCGTAATCGGTCTCGATCCAAGTTGCAAGTTCTTTAGAATTCTCATCTTCTTCGACAACCATTCCCTTTCGTTGAGAAAACTTCGAAGGGAAAGTTTTCTTTTCAAATACTCATATTTGGGTTGAGGACATTACGAAGCAAAATGACACGGCTTTCTACAATTGTAGCAAACAAGGTCACTCCTTTTCTTTGAGTCACTCACCCTTGAAGATGTTCTTTGGATATTTGCTTTTTGAAAACGGTTTTGAATTTTTACGAAATTTTTGAAAATGTTTTACAAACATGGCAAAGTCCTCATCATCCATATCGATGAGAGAAGAAGTTGAAATACTAGGATCGAGGTAGGCTTTGAGGGTTTCTCCACATGATCAACAACGAGACATAGAAAGTGATTTTCCCTTTCCCTCGACTTCTTCAATATGTTGTAATTTCAACTCATAAACTTTAAGGTTTGCATATAAATTACTAAGAGTCCATGTATTTAATTGTTTTGAATCTTCGAGGGAAGTTGCTTTGTGCATCCATTTGGATCCCGGAGCGAGAAAGGAATGTCATGTTAATTTCTTTATCGGTTAGAACTTTACCTAGAGATAAGCAAGCATTTACTACCTCAACATAGCGATCGTAGGTTTGACGTAGAGATTCATTGGGTAGTCTGTTGAAGCTGCTGTATCTCCTTTCAATTTCAAATTTCTTGCTTTCCTTGCATTGATCATCACCTTCGAGATAGTTTTCAATAGAGTCCCACATCTCCTTTGCGATCTTGCATTTGAGTACCTTCGATAGGTTGAAGTGGGTAATGTTAGGAAATGATATGTACGGCTTTGCTATCTAATGCAACATACTTTCTTTCTTCGTCGAGTCCATTACATCTTCAGCTTTTTGACTTCAGGAACTTCGGTATTGGTAGTTGCATCAGTATTGGCTTTCATTGGAACAAAAGGTCCATCGTTGATACAATCAACTAGCCTTTCATCTATTGACTCTAAATGAATTAGCATTCGAGCTTTCCAGATATCGAAGTGATCTTCATCCAACATAGGAATGTGTGAATAGTTAATCGTTGCCATAGCTTTTGAAGTTGCCATGAAGAATCGGCACCCAAGCTGTTAAGCTTGAAAAACAGAGAATAGTTTTATAAAGGTGTTTAGCTCTGATACCACTTGTTGGTCCCAAAGGTGCAACAAGAGTATGAAAACAGCTAGAGGGGGGGGGGTGAATAGCTGTATAAAAAATTTCTACTCTTTTTGAAAATTCAACCTTGGCTTACTTGAGCTGAAAGTGTGGTCAAGTAAAAACCAACTTTCAAGCTTAGTAAAATGCACAGCGGAAGTTTTCTAAGTGCAAAACTTAGTATTGAAAAATAGTGTGGTCGACCGCAAAAGTGAAAGTGTGGTCGACCGCAAAGTTGAAAATAAGCTTAGGCAGATTTGTACTATAAACACAATTCAATATGGTGTTGGATAACTATGAAGATCAAACACAAGAAATAATATGAAAGATTAAGAACTTGAAATGTAAAGTGCAGAAAGTAAATGACACGATATTTGGAGAGGTTCAATCGTTAAAGATCTACGTCCTCTACCAAGATGGTTAGTCTTGGATTTTCTAAGGAGATAGTATATTTGATTTGAGTAAATGTTACAAGGAATACAAAGTGAGAATCAAACAATCTCAAATCTAACTATCTTTTTCTATGAAGCAAATCCTAGACAATAACCGGTGTATGTGTGTGTGTGCAAGATTCAAGAGCTCTTTATAATATGAAGAGAGAGCTTAATGAATCTATGGTGTTACAAATGGCTTGAGAGATTTTTAAGGTTGAATAATCTTGAAGGCTTGTAAGTGTTTAAAGATTCAAAGAAATCTGGAGATGATAAGCTTTAACACTTTGATAATTTCGACGTCTCTCTTTTTCTCAAGCTATCTTGTTATCTTCATGCTTGAACACAAGGTCTATTTATAGCCTTGGAATGAAGATAGCCGTTGGAGTTTAGTGTTGAGCAAGCTTCAAGGACAATGTCTTTGTTGATGTATAATTGGAGCACGTGTCCTTTGTTGTCTCCATGTTGCGAGTTAGTGGCAAGGTGGTATGCTGGTTATGTCCTTTGTACGAAGTGACCTAGCTGTCACCAATTTTGAATTTTGGAGCAAATTCTGCAACGGTAAAATTCTCTGAGTTAACTCTGAGTGTGATCAGAGTTAATTTCTCAATCTTCAGAAATGATGTGCGGTCTGGCAAGCTATGCGGTCAGGAATGAATTGCGGTTAGCAAGCTCAGACGGTTGGCATGTTAATGCGGTCTGGACATGTTGATGCGGTTTGGACATGCTCCATGCGGTCAGCTTGAATGCGGTCGAAGAGGTGCTTTCAAGTCTTCATAATGCGGTCCAAGATGCGGTCGACCGCATGGCCAATTTTGAGCCAAAAATTACTTAGAAAGTTTTAACCTAGAATAACCTACTCAAGCCTAAGTAACAAAATGGACTTAACTATATTTGAAGTTAGTGAGACTTCATACATTATGTCCTATAGTCCATGTAAAGTAAAAATAGGTGATGGTATCAATCAAATTAAGTAATAGGAGGGGTTCATAGTAAGCATACCCAACAGAAAGGGAGGAGATCATCACCCTTTTGAAAAATAATATGGATGTATTTGCTTGGAAGGTCGAGGATATGAAAGGGATAAAGGAAGAGGTAGATGTCCACAAGTTGTAAGTTGACCCATCTGATAGACCTACCAAGTAGACATGGAGAATTTTTGTAAATGATAAGTAAGATGCAATCAAGGAAGAGGTGCAGAAATTACTAAGTGTTGGAATCATCAGGGAAGCAATCTACCCTGTTGTGATGGTCAAAAAGACATAACGGGAAATGGCGAATGTGTGTAGACTTTACAGATCTCAACAAAGTATGCCCGAAAGATAACTACCCTCTCCTCATAATTGACAAGTTGGTAGACTTCATTGCATGACACAGATACTCTGGTTATCACCAGATAAAAATGGCCAAGAGATATATTGAGAAAACAGCCTTCCAGGCGGCTGGAGGAATTTATTATTATACTATAATGCCCTTAGGCATTAAAAATGCAGGCGCAACCTACCAGCGCATGGTCAACAAATTCTTTGGGGAGCAGATATGCCGTAACATGGAAGCCAACATAGACAACATGGTCATCAAGACTAGGAGTGGAAGTCACGCCCCAGAATTGGAGGAAACTTTTGACAACCTACGTGCTAACAGCATGAAATTAAATACAAGCGAATGTGTATTCGGGGTGACAGCCGGGAAGTTCCTAGGTTTTATGGTATCACAAAGAGGAATTGAAGCGAATCTGGAGAAAATCAAAGCATTAATTGACATGAAATAACCTACCAGCATCAAGGAGGTTCAAAGGCTGAATAGAATAATAGCTACCCTTGGGAGATTCATTTCAAAGTCTGGGGAAAAATCGCTGCCTTTCTTCAAAGTCCTGAAGTGGACCAAGAGCTTCTCCTGTAAATCTGAATGCTCAGAATTATTCAAACAGTTGAAGGAGTAATTGGGATCCCCTACTTTGTTGAGCAGCCCAGTTACCAAAGAGATTATATATGTCTTCCTAGCAGCCACAGACTACGCTGTAGCTGCGGTACTAGTCCGGAATGAAGAAACCACTCAAAAACCCATTTATTATGTATCCAAATGTATTATCAGATGTGGAGAGCAGATACTTCAACGAATAGAATATAGCCTATGCCCTAGTTATAGCGGCAAGAAAGTTATGAGCATACTTTTCTCCACATCCCATAACTGTGTATACCAATACGCCCCTAAAGAAAATCTTGCACAAGTTGGACTGCTAAGTACGTCTCCTTAATTGGTCTATCGAGCTCACTGAGTTTGATATAAGATACCAACCTAGGAAGACACTCCTAGGACAGCTTTTGGTCGATTTTATGGCTGAAACCACCTTCATAGGTGAGCACGACCCCACCTCCCGTAAGCACAAAAACCTGCGAGGGAAGAATCGAACATCGAGCTCCCATCCAACTGTTGGGTCGTATAAACAGAAGGTTCGACCACTAAGGAAAGAAGCGGAGCTAGAATTGTACTAGCAAGCCCTGATGTGGAGCACACCATCCAAGACATAATCAGATTCAAGTTCCCTGCTTCCAACAATCAAGCTGAGTGCGAGGCCCTGATATTTGGTATAGAGTTGGCATCCTTTTATGGAGCAACCAAAATCGCCGCCTTATGTGACTCTCAACTCGTAGTAAACAAATAAAAGGGGAGTACATCACTTAAAACCCCATACTTACAAAGTATAAAGACCTCGTCCTAGACATGACAAAAAAGATGGAATTGGGAGGATAATCAAGTAGCAGATGTTCTATCTAAACTGGCAACTATTGACGTTGCATATCCCGCCTTTAAATCACTCATAGTCTTTACCGAAAAAACCTGCCTACGAAAGATTATAAATAATGCTCCTAGATGGGGAGGAGAGGTGTTAGATAGATGACTACCTGTAATTCATTGAAAAATAACAACTCCCGGAGTATGAAGCGCGTGCTAGACTTATCATGAAAAAGTCAGTAAGGTTCACAGTGATGAGCGGAATTCTCTACAGAAGATCATTCACAAAGCCCCTGCTAAGGTGCGTCTATCCCAAGTAAATAGAAAGTATCTTGGCAGAAGTCCACGAAGGCATCGGCGGTTGTCACCCGAGGGCCAGAACCTTAGCTAACAAAATCATCACGCTAGGTTTCTACTGGCCAAACCTGAGAGATGATGCGCAAGCCTACGTAAGAAAGTACCATAAAAGCCAGAGATACACTGATATTCCTAGACTTCCAGCAGTGGAACAGACACTCATAATACCTATGTGGCCATTTGACATGTGGGGAATCGACATCATTGGACCCTTCCCACCCACCCGAGGCAATTGCAAGTACGTGATCGTGACAGTCGATTACTTCTCCAAATAGATAGAAGCAAAAGCCTTAGCCAAAATCACAGAGTAGAACGAAATAAACTTTGTTCTTCACTTCATCTGGTGTCGCTTCGGGGTTCCCCACACTATCATCTCAGATCATGGTCTCCAGTTCTCTAAGGCATTCACAGCAGAGCTGGAACAGACTAGGAGTCAGACACATTAAGTCATCTGTGAGTAGACCTCAATGCAACGGACAAGAGGAAGCAGCCAACAAGTTGGTGCTAACAGCCCTAACCAAGAACCTTGAAGGAAGTGATGGTAGATGGTTGGACGAACTTCCTTTAGCCTTGTGGGCAGTTCGCACAACCACCCGGGGGCCAACCGGGGAAACCCCATTTGCATTAACCTTCGGTTTTGAGGCCATGGCACCAGCAGAGATGGCTATCCCTACGACAAGAAACTCTAACTACTATGAGCAAGTCAATAAGGTTAATAGGCTGATAGACCTAGACCTATTAGATGAAAGAAGACTAGCTACTCAAATGAGAATGGTGAACTACAAGCAAAGAAATAAAGCCTATCATGACAAAAGGGTCAACAAGAGAGTATTCTATGTCGGAGATTGGGTACTTAGAAAAATTGAAGCAACTAGCAGAAAGGCTGAACAAAACAAGCTCTCTCCAAACTGGGAAGGCCCCTACATCATCACTCAAGTTATCAGAGAAGGGACATACAGAATGAAGTCTCAAGATGGATAAGAGCTGAAACATCCATGGCATTCAAATCATCCTCGACATAGAGAGATAAAACCTAAAATTGTCTAAAACTTATGACCGAATGACCCTCCTCGGCATGAATAGATAAGTACTCAAAAATTATCTAAGACCTATTACCGAACAACCTTCCTCGGCATAGAGAGATTAAAAAAACCAAGTGTTATGCCAAGCACCTTCCTCGGCTTAATGAATAAACTTGCAAATTATCCAAGCGTTTAGATCGAATGAGATTCCTTGGTTTAAGGGCTAAATACAAATGACGAGGAAGCCTTCCTCGACTTCTCAAGAAAGTTGGGTACTTAAGCAAAAGTGTACAACACTTAAATCATTCAACATTCATTCAAATATACAATCATTCAATTCAAAGGAAGTTAAAGCAAATGCATAAATAACAAAGATGATAAAGGAATTGAAGAAAAATTTATATTGATAAAAGCATTGGAGTTTAGAGGGAGCCCTATTACATCAACAAAACAAAAGCTAAAAAGTCCCTAAGACTGGTCAATCCCCCTAAAAAGTTCATCCTGTTCAGCAGCAGCGGTGGGAATGATGACTTGATCAGACCGGGCTTCCTCGGATTGAGCTCCCTCGGTTGGCTCCTCCATGGTATCGGCCTCCCCATGTTCTGAACTTAGGCCCTCATCCTCTATTTTTTTAATAAGTGTATGGATATTGTGGGGATCAAGGGGAGGAGGAACCCAAGCAAGACGTCCGTCCTAGGCATCCAAAAAGGCAATGACCTTAAAAGCATTGCTGGAGAAGGGTACGAGAGGGTGCATAGACCATGCCACTTCATCGTAGGAATCCTAGCATACAAGCCGAGCAAGCAGATCTAGATCGAGGATGAGAGACGGATCCACCATGGCCCTCCTGGCCAAGTGTAAGTACCTATCAAAGTACATTGTGGCCGTCTTCTCAGCCACTTCTTGTCTAAAATTTGAGCTGGCTTTATAACGAGCAATGTCACTTGACTCCATAGAGGGGATGCTTGTCTCTAAGTATTTTAGCCGGGTAGCAGCATCCTTGGCTTGCTTCAGGGCCTCAACCCTTTGTCTCTCCAGCTCCACCTCCCTTGCCTTGACGGTCTCCTCGGCTCTGGCCAAAGCTTCCTTGGCCACCTTTTCCTCCTCCTCGGCTTTGGCCTTGGCCACCTTGAAAGCATATGCATCAGCTCGAAGGTTTTTCAGGATCTCCACGGCCTTCTTCAGGTCGGCCTGTCCTTCTCAGCTTGTCTTTCAAGCTTCTGTTCATGGACCTCGGCCGCCTTAAACTTTATAGCCTCATAGGCTATGGTGGTGGCAAGCTACACAAAGATAAAGCAAAATTATCGAAAATAATCTAAATACAGAAATACCGATGAAGAAAGGGAAGATGACGAGAAGGTTTATCTCGCTCAACAAAAGGCCCTTTCTATTGACCAAATGTTCCATTGTCGGTTTGGACTCAATAAGCTGGTCCAAAAGATCATCATCTAAGGACCGATGGAGAACAGCTCGGCCCACCCTCAATTGGGGATGCTTACGAGCAGCAAGGTCCATGCTCTGAAGTATAGGGACTTGACGAGCATCATTTACAAACTGCTCGGCCTCGGCATAAGTCTTTATATGCCGAGCAGTAAGTAATGAAGAAGAGGGCTCAACACTTGGCCTCTTAGAGGAGCTTCCCACCTCGGCCTCAGTCCTTGGCCGCTTTGGGGCTGGAGTCCTTCCCCTAGTATTTGTTTCCTCGACCTCTATCAGGCCGGTCTGCTTGAGAGCCCCATCGGCCTGGGGAGTAATAGTTTCATGGGAGCTTTGTCCCTTCCCGGCATGGGCCTACTGCCTGTCTTCAGCTTCCTCGGTGGAGGCTTCAGTACCCCCACCGGCTTGAGGGGCAAAGCCCCAGCTTCCTTAGAAGCCAAAATGGCCTGCCTCTCAATGGCGTCGGAGTGCCTCTTATTCTTTGTTGAGGAGCGTGAAGTCCTCCTCTTTAATTTCATGAGGGCTTGGGGGTCAAGTATTTCTTCTGACATCTTCTTTTCCTCCTCGGGGGTCAGATCTGAAAAGACGAGAAGAGTTAATCAGCAAAAAACGAGAAGGATAATATAGCAAGTAAAAATGTACAAATACTAAAGAAGGGAAAGAAAGAAATTTACAGCCGGGAAAGTCATTCACGGTTAAACATCGGTTCTCATAAAGCTTGCATGTATCACATTCTGAATGGAAAATGAGGCTGGGATGCACCCTGACGTCTGGATACATATTTCCCCTAATAACTGAGGCCATGGGCACTAGACCATCTAGAGGGCCTGGCATAATTCTGACTTGGATGTAATACCTCTGGTCAGTCTCCAAACTTGATCAACACAGGGTTCCCACCTCGGAAAATTGCATCAAATGCTAAATCAACTGGCCACTACAGTCAGGCCTCCACACCTGCTAGGGCACACTTAGAAATCGAGAAGGCGCTGGAAACTCTCATCCTTGTCTGCTTTCAACCCTTATGACATGTTTATTCCACCCTAAGACCTTGCTCGACATGGGGTATATGAGTTTGGGTTGATTTGGGTCACTTCTCACCACTATCACCCTAGTATCTTCCTTATAACTTACGGTGAAGAAGTGGTGGAACGCAGACTGAATAGGCTCAGAGCCTAAGCTACGACAAAAAACGATGAAGCTGGTGAGGAACCTCACGACATTGGCCCCTATCATAGCTTGAACGGCTTGCATGTCCTCAAGAAACTCATTCATAAATGGATCTAAGGGAAGGCGCAGATCGAGTTGGAACTGCTTGTAGAAAAAGTGAACGTGGTTGAGGCTATACATAAAGTCCTTCATCGCCTTTTCATCCTTTATAGGAGCGCCGGGAAGGTAGCTAAGGCGGTACTCCTCTCTCGACACCCCATACTTGGAGTGTAATTCCTCTATATTGATTTCCCGACTTTAATGGGTTTGGGGCTAGGGATATATACTCTACCTCGTCTGGACCTCCCTCGTCCTCACCCTCGGCTACTAGCTTGGGCTCCCTCAGTAAAGGCATTTACAATCCTACCCGAGGTGGAAGGACGAGTTGAAGGCCGAGCACTGTTACTCCCTCATCCCGTCATAACTGCATAAATAAAGAGCAGACATCAGAATTTGGCTAAGGCATTTGGAAGGATGAGGAAGGGTATCCCTCCCCATCCTATTAACTAAAAACTAAGAGGGATTCTTACCCAACGGACGCTCCAAATGGCTGGACTTCAAGTAATTTCATATTGATGTGGTCAATGATTTCTGACTAGCCGTGGAACAACACGACATTGGGGGAATCAACATCAAGTCAGTCAATCCTAAACCGACTAGGGTAATGCACGTCATTTCTAGGAGATTGGTACCTCATCAGAATTTCCCCTATCTCACCCAGACTTAGCATCATCCATGGCCTGTCAATCCTTTGGTATATCCTAAGGTTTTGGGTATGGTAGCAGTAGAGGACATTTGGGTTAGTTCTCCATGTTCTTGTCATCTCTAAGAACGAGGAAGGCACAAGAAATTGCTCAAGAAAAGCTTCAAGAAAAGCTTCAAATATAAGTACAACAATGGGGGCTCAATAACACGCCAAGAACAAGAAAACCAGACATTTGTAGAAAATAAGGAGATTGAGAGGAAATTATACCTGACTTGATGAATGTTGATGAGAAATACGACGTAATCAAGCACGGATTCAAAAAAAAACAAGCACGAACTCAGAAAATCTGTTGTGATTTTTCAAGCTTATAGGGCTCCATCAAGGCTGAACAGTGATAAAAGAGTAGAAAGGGAACATATTTTGGCTTTTATACTCGGATCTGAAATGGGTACGGGTCGAAAAACCGGGTATGACGCCGTCTCTTCCTCACCATTATTGATCTAGAGTGTTCCCAAGGCGAATGTTCAGACCTCGTAATCGCTCCCATCATTGTCTAAATAACCGGTGGATAATGAGACGCATTCGTAAAAAACAGGTTCGTATCCGTTTAACCCGAGGTAGAGCACCACTTCCTCCTCGGCATAGCTAAGCTAGGAAGCCGGGGGCCACTGAACAGTATAAACCGAGGTACGAACGTGGGTTACGGTCGGGAAAGGCCCAATGGATTGGGCCCAAAATATAATTCACACAAGTCTCAATTACGACAAAGGGAGTTGCCTTTCCCTTCCTTTGCTCATCGTTCCTACTCGTCATTCTCAATATTTCGACCTAGACATAGTAGAGTGAACAATGACTAAGGCAATAACAATCTCATATGCCGAGCAAGGCATCCATCAAAGCCGACGTGGGCTTCACCAAAAGACGAAGAGAACTTACTCGGTCATCATCCAAGTAAGAAAATGGGCATCTCTCTTCTTACTCCCCCCTTCCTCGGCATCAATTCAGGCCGACCAAGCATCACATGTCGAGGAGCGTGTAGGCACACGTGTAAAATGCTATTACCTAATCCTACTCAAACAATGATTGTGAGTAATTATAATTCAACTAGGATTATAACCTCCTGTCACACAATTACCTATTCAAAGATATACTCTACATCTTATGCCTATAAATATAAGTCATAATTCACATTAATTTGATAACGCATATTTTGACTCCAAAATCTTGTCAATTGATTTCTCTATATAAAATACAAATACTTAATCTCACGTCGGAGGGCCTTTGCCGATGAAACCCCGGCTTAGTTTACGTGTTAGTTTATATTTTTCAGGCTATTCAAACATACATGATATAACATGCCACTGGATTCGGACTAATACGAACGTTTTTGATATCATCAGTTTTTCATTTGTGTTTTTATGTGGATTTATCGATTTGTGAATTGTTAGTTAAAGTTTGTGAACAATTAATTTTTTTTGACACCCACCGAATATAATTCCTGGATCAGCCTAACTTAGGGTTTGTAATGTGTTCCTTGAAAAAAAAAAAGTGAGTTTGTAATGTGTCATGCCCAACCCATATAAAGCTGAAAATGGAGACATGTTCATGTTATTAGACCATATACTTCATCAGGGCCGGCCCTAAGGGGGGGTGGTCAGTGAGGGCAACCGCCCGGGGCCCTTAGTGGCAAGGGACACATTCTTAAATAGGCTATAGTGTATATGGTATGTATATGTTTTTTTATAACTATAATAAATATTTAGTTGTTTGCTAATTACACATAATTTGGAAAAATAACTGTCTGTAAGTCTAAGTTTTGTTAGTATTCTGCGTAGGTCTCTCAATTTTTTTTCCTTGTATTTTGCACACAAAGCTTCTAAATCTATCATAATTAACCAAGCCCTTCAATCTTCATCAGATCTCCTCCTCCCACCGTCTCTTAATTTCTTCCTTGGAATGCTCTTGATAAATTTGTTTTTAAAAGAGACTCGGATCATAAAAATTCTAATGGATTGGGTATTAGTAACATTGAACAACCTGAAATTTTAGATGAAGAAAATAATTATGATGAATTGGGTGTGGGTAATGATCTTGAGCAACGTAATGAAAACCTAGGTGAAGACAATCATATTTATGAGGACGTGGCTAATTTAAATGAGTGTGATATACCCCATGTATCCAACATAGAAAATGCAGAAATTGATGATTCTCAAAACCTTACATTAGATTTTTTTATCCGAGAAATTGGGATAATATTGACAATAAGGCGAGAGATATTTTAGTTGAAAAAAGGTCCCATACGAGTTTTGCTTAAAGAGTATCAATTGGATAATAATTCAAGACATTTTTCTGACTCTTATTATTCTAGAAATTTGAGCAATGGAGAGATTTGTGATAGAAAATGGTTGATTTACTCTAAACATGTGGATAGAGTGTATTGTTTTTGTTGTAAGTTGCTTAAGTCTACTAATAAACCAAATGCATTAGCAAAAGAGGGATTTCAAAATTGGAAGCATCTTGATGAGAGACTCAAAAGGCATGAGAATAGTGTTGAGCACATGACTCATATGAAATATTGGAGCGAATTAAGATTGAGATTAAGCCAAAATAAAACAATTGATGAAGTCTTGCAACTACAAATTTTGAAAGAAAAGGAACGTTGGAGAAATGTTTTAGTAAGAATAATTTCGGTTGTAAAATGCCTTTCAAAACTTAATTTGGCTTTTCGAGGATCTAATGAGAAACTTTATCAGGTTTGATTTTATTGAAGTTCAACATGGTTCAGCTATCAAAAACAAAGATATTCTTCAAATTTTGGGATGCTTAATTGTTGCACAAATGATTTTTGTTCTTGTTCTTTTAATGATCTTGTTGTTTTTGATATAAACCTAGCAACTTTGCTTCTGTTTTATCTAGGTAAAAATATATAGCATTTGAGTATCGTAAAAATATATAGCATTTGAGTATCGTAAAAATGTTCGATTAATTAGGGGTCTCTTCATCTGATTTCGCCCGGGGCCCACAAAAATCTAGGAACGGCTTCATATATGTACTAAATATAAATAAACATTGATGGACTACTGATATACTCCCTCCGTCCCGCCGATCTTAAGAAAGCTTTCCATTTTGGGCATCCCACCAATCTTAAGAATTTCCAAAATGGAAAGTTTTTATCACTATTCCCTTCACTCATTCTCTCTCCTACATTATTTTAATACTCACAACACCATTTTAATTTACTATTCCCTCCACTCATTCTCTCTCCTATTTTACTATTACACTCACAACATTTACTTTTTCCTTAATCCCCGTGCCATTTGAAAATTTCCTAAGATCGGCGGAACGGAGGGAGTATACTCCCTCGGTCAGTCAGACGTGAGTATAAATCAAAAAAATTGTCATAATAATTAAGGAAAAGTAATAAAAAAAATATAGTGAAGAAAGTGGTGTGAGTATTAAAAATAAAATAACAGAGAGAATGAGTAAAAAGAATAATAAGTGGATTGTTGTTGTAAGTATGGCAAGTTGGTATCATTGAATATAAAATTTAAAAAAAAAACTTAACCATTTTGAAAAGTTCACACTCTAGTGAACGGTGACACAGAAAAAATTGACGGACTAAAAAGAAATAAGTTGACACTCTAGTGAACGGTGAAACAGAAAAAATATATACTTGATGTTGCCAGGAATTTCCTCAAACAGCAACACGACCGTTGTAGTCTGATTGGATAGCTCCGACTCCTTCTTCACGTCTGCACAAACACAAACGTTAACTAAGCCGGGGGCGGCTCCGGCGTAAGCCCCTCCGGCGTGAGGATAAGAATCTGCTTGAGCAAGGATAATCTGAACAATGGAAAGGTGCCTGTGGGTGTGTGTGTGTACGTACCTTGACAAAAAAGACCATCCATCATATATATACTCCTTCCCTCGTGCCACGCACATGACCTCCTCACGTTCCATGCCTATTTCCACGTGTCAACACTCTATTGGTCACTTATGAGAATAATCCCAAAACACGTGATCACTTTTCCCAATGCCCAACCGTTTAATGGGTCCCACTTCGTAGATATTTATATGCCGCCTCTGATGATTCGCACCAAATGGGATCCATCTCTCGCTGAATATGGTTAACTGTGGGTCATGTCGCCTCACCATAATGTCTCGCCTCTTGTCTCATATCAATGTTTCGCCGGCTTGCCTCATTATCTCGCCGTTCACCAATTAATATCTCGCCCTTATCCTCACATTATCTCGCTTTCACTACCTTGAGTTTCCCTTTCATTGAACTTAGCGGGATATCCCCCGACCCAATTTCCCGCGAACCACACCTGGGCTACCTTTATTCTTATCTTCTTCTTGGGCTTTATCTCGCTTTGGGCCCACTTGACCGTTTCTTGCTTATGGACTTAGACTCAGGCCCAATCATTATTTTTGGGCAGCATCAGAAGCCCCTAAGTTTGAGGCGAGATTCATTTATGGTCTCGCCAAAAACTTGACGTTCACTGTCTCGCCATTCCGCGACATACAATTCCTTCTCCAAGAAGCCTGAATGCTGGTAATCCCTATCTATACACGTGTCATCTCCACGACGAGCCCCTAAAATTCAATGTGCCGTCATTTGGGAATCGTGCCAAATTATGAGGGGGAAATTTAAAATTTTCACCTCAACCGTCACATCAATCAGTTCCCTGAATTCCTTTCTCATATAAATACCCATTTTCCTTACCAAATTTCTCTTTTTACATTTTTCGTTCTTGCTCAAACGTTCCCAAATTCCGGCAACCCAATATCTCCATTCCGACGAACCTTACTCACTTTTTCACCGTTCTTTTTTATATTTGACCATAAAATTGATTCCCAAATCTCCTTCCGTTCATTACTTGCTATTTGAAGTTGATTTTGGAGCCCCTTTTCCTTGGTTTCTCAGAAATCCGTTCACATTCTCCGGCGATTCTTCGTCTTCTCCGGCCGTTCTTCATTTTTACCAGGTAATTTTCCCAAAACTCTTCATATTCTTTAAACCCCCATACTTTGATCTTTCATTTTTGCCCAATTGTTTGAGTCTTGTTATTCCCTTTGTCCGTCCTTTCAACTTTGTTCCCAAATTACCCTTCATGGCGAGATACAAGAATTGCGCTAGGCGGGTTAGATATGGTAGATGTCAAGTTTCAGGCGGCTTATACAGGCGCTTGCGAACTACTTGGGCGAGATTGCCCAAGGCCGACATAGTTAGGTTGCTGGTTGAAAACTGGGTGGATCCTTCATTGATTGAGTCCCTTGAGATCCAAGGTCACTTTCCTTCCCCTTTCAGCCCCTATGTCCCATATTTTTACTTCCCATAAAGAATTAGTCCGTTTTATCAAAGATAAATATGACCCCAATTTAAGCGACTCATCTGAATCTCACTATGTCGCTGACCCCTTTTCTAAACGTAGGATGCATTATAAATCTATCCTTTCTTCTTCTTCTTCCCGTGATTCTTGCGAGATGGCTGATCAAGTGACTTCTTCTCCCGCTGCGACGTCTAGCAATCCCCCTTCAACTGGGGTTCAAACTTTAAACATAAATGAAGGTAACCTTTTCATCAATCCCGCCCATACTGAGGCGGGATCCTCTCTCTCTCCTGATCCAAGTTCCCTCATTCCTAACCCCATTACCACTTGGCACACTCTTTATCATATTGACCATTCCATCTACCACATTTCTGATTATCAAGGAAACACTTCCCTCGCCCATCTGAGGGAAATGCGAGACGACAAAAATGTTTTTCCTTCACAACTTAAAGCTGGACTTAGGATTCCCCTTGATCCTTTTCTTTGTGAAGTTTTGTATAAAGCCCAAGCCATGATAACTGAGATTCATCCCAATGCCATAAGGATAATTACCACCTTCATTGCCATCTGTCGTGCCTTACGAAAAGAACCCACCGTTACATCCTTAGTCACTTTATTCAAAGGATATAAACAAACTAACAAACTTGCTGACGGGATGGAAGAAACCCGCCTTTCCCTTCAATACCAACGAGGCCCCAAAGTCCTTACTCCTTTGCCTGCCAAAGTTCATGAATGGTTGAGCGACCCACTCTTCATAGTTTCCCGCGTTGGATGGTCTCATCCCGCAGATCTTCATCCCATTAAACCGTATATTGAAACCCGCGAGGCTTCTGTTGTTGGCGACAATGCCCTTGTTGATGCTATTCGTGCCCTTGTCACCCTTCCCGCGGATTCTCCTGATGGTACACCCCAACCTCTCATCTCCTTGAGAGGGATTTTGCGAAATAGGGAATTACTTAATCAAGTCGGAATCGCCGACAACTTACCTCTTGTTCCGCCGCGGGTTCCAATAAGTTACGTTTACTTTGATGGATGGGAGCGACATACAGATAACAAATATGCTCATGAGTGCCAGTCGTGCAAGGGTACTCGTAATTGTTTCGCCATGAATACCGTTCTTTGTATGTTTCTCCTTTAACCTTATTCCTTTTTCAATTTGGTTTATAGTTGAATAACTCTAACTTTTAACTTCTTTTTTCTTTGTTTCCAGATCACCGAGCTAAGTCCATGGAGAGTCGCCAAATCACCAATCTGGATACTGACAAGAGAATGAAAAGACTTGCCAGTGCACGCGATACTGCTCTCAGTCTACTTCCCGCTGATTTGCCTCTACCTCTATCCCGCGATGGAAAAGACACAGAGGAAATTTCCTTGGAGAAAACTCAAGGTTCATCTAAAGCTAGAGCGAAACCCAACGACCCTGGAACCAGAGCCAAGCGACAGAAAAGGATTGCCGCAGTTTCACCCAATGTCGCCCCTTCTGCTCAAGAAGTTGTCCCCCCAAATCCAGTTGTTACTCAGGTTCTTCCAACTACTCAATCTCTTCAACCTACTCAAATCCTTTCACATAATGAAGGCAATGTCCCGCAAACTTTTGTTCCGCCAACTTCCATCTCGCAGTCCGATGATACCCCTCTTGAAGAAAACAATGATGCTCCCCTTCCTGACTCTGTCCAAACTAATTCTCCAACCCTGGAAGATAATGTTGTTGAGCCTAACCAAGCTGAATTTCCTTCTTCCCACGAGATAGACATATGCGACTTAACCAATGTCTCTAACTCGCCTTCAACTCCCCGTGACCCAAATACTTCTGCTGCTCTTCCCACCCCTATCTGGCTCCAAGAAAACTTTCTGAAGCCCACTGACTTTGACGGGCTTTTTGAGCTTAGCAAGGAGGCCGCCAAAGTCCCTCGCTTAAAGGGACTAATTAGTGAAACTCGCGGCGCGGAAGAGTTTCTATTGGGTAGCTCCGCCTTGATTAGAGCCAGTGACCAAATTCAAGTGCAACATGTCGCCCAAATGGATCCTGACCATGCCACATGTCAAGCCGGGATTTACTTTTCATTGGTATGTCATTCTTTCTCTCCTTAATTATTCTTGACCTTATCCATTGTTACTTTTTAATTTTCAATTGGTAACTTTCTCAGCTAGGATCTTCCATAATGGGCATTAGCGAGAAAAACACTCGTCTTAATAATGAAGCAACGAGCTTGAAGGCTGCAAACCAAATTTTGAGGCGCGATAAAGATATCCTTCGCAGTAGAGTTGGAAGGCGGGATACCACGATTACCAACTTGGAGGGAGAGCGAGATAAGTTGAAAACTGACTTAACTACTTCCCAGAACCAGCTCGAGAATGTCAATACCGAACTTACTGCCGCCAAAGCTGACCTTGACAATGCTACTACTGAACTTAATTATGTCAAAGAAAATGCCGCCAAACTTCTGAGCGAGAATGAGACTTTAAAGAAGACTCATGCCGCTGACACTCAATTCTTTCAAGGCGAGATAGCGAAATTGCGGGAAGAACTGACAGGTAAGATTGCTGAAATCACTTCCCTTAACGCCGATGTAGATGTAGCTAAGCTCAAGGAAGATCTTATTGATATTGGCAATCAAACCTCTCTTCAAGTCCTGGGAGCGACTGCTGCTGATGCCTCCAACATTCCCACCATCACAATCGAGCGGCTTGCCCATTGGGGCTCAGAGCCAATCTTTAGCGAGGTATGTCGCCGTGGTCATCCCCTGGTTCCTTACTCACCCGAAGAACTCAAGGACTTGGCGGAAGAAGATGCATTATTAGGCAAAGCGGCATGGAACCCTACTCCTATCCAAACTCCAAACGTTCTTGCTTTATGGGGAAATCAACTTGAACAGAAGCACAAAGTTTTGGATGATGCAAAAGCTCTTGCCCTTGCGGCCTCCAGCTCTGCTCAACCATCACCTTCAGATGAACCCAACGCTTAACTTGTTTTCTGCTTTGGTACATAGTTTCTTTTGAACTTCTTTTGGACAACTTTTTGTAACTCGCCTTGGTGGCAAAATAATTTGCTTTCTTTATTTGGGCTTGTGTGCCTCTGAACAATGTAAATTTGCGGCCTTCGAGCTTGCCCCTTTTATCTTTATGCTTTACTTCATTATCATATCTCGCTTTTGCTATTTTGTTTTGATAGTTCATCAAAAATCATTATTCTGCATGACAGGTACCCCATACTTATACTCCCATCGAAAAAGTGAAGTCGTCTTTAGGCGACTTTACTTACAGTGCATACAACGCAGCTCATATTGTCGCTGATCCTTGTTTTTCTTTTGCTCCTTTCTTGTTTTTTTATAATTCTTGCTTAGGATAATTTCCTTACTTTGTGCCTCAACATCTTTATTTGCCTTAAAGGCAAAATATGCTTTTCTTCCTTGATTTATATCTTTTCACGCCCTTCCGGCGAGATACATTCTCTTCCCTTGAGCAACATCTTTGCATGCCATTCAGGCGAGATGTGCTTTTTCATTTATAGTCGACATAGACTTTCTCGTTTATAGTCGCATCCATATACATGCTATTCAAGCGGGATGGGACTTTCATTTTTATAGTCCGTAGACTTTCATGTTTATAGTCGCATCCATATACATGCCATCCAGGCGAGATGGGACTTTCTCGTTTATAGTCCGGAGACTTTCATTTTTATAGTCCGTAGACTTTCCTTTTTATAGTCCTTAGACTCTCTTTTTTATAGTCCGTAGACTTTCTTTTTTATAGTCCGTAGACTTTCTTTTTTATAGTCCGCAGACTTTCTTTTTTATAGTCCGCAGACTTTCTTTTTTATAGTCCGTAGACTTTACATGCCATAAAAGGCGAGATAGATTCTCTTTCTCTTACAATTTCCTGCGACTTGCAATTTGTTTTGATAATTCATCAAAAACCTTTTTCCTTCTTATCTTTGGCGAGATAACACCATATACTTATACTCCCATCAAAAAAGTGAAGTTGTCTTTAGGTAACTTTACTCCAAGCGACTTACTTACAATGCTTTTGGCGACTAGTCATATAAACATTATTATGAAACAGGATTTAATCTAAACGAGATAAATTTGAGTCATAAAATTTCATACTTTCATTATATTCAAAACATGTGTAACTTTCCTTCAAGATACTTTCATTTCATTCAAAGTATTCAAGACATATATAACTTTCATTCATGATTGAAAATTCCATATATTCATCAGAATTATTATGAAAGATAATCTAATAAGAATAATTTCAGATAGACAAATTACCCTTATTTCTTCAATGATAATATCTCTTTAGGTGATCTACACTCCAAGCATTTGGGACATCTTTGCCGCCCTTTTCCTTCAAATGATACGTCCCTTCTCGCACAATCTTGGCAATCTGAAAGGGACCCTCCCACTTTGGATCTAGCTTTGCAAATCCCGCCGTGGCACCCTTAACCTCGCGGCTCCTCAGCACCCAATCTCCTACACTGAATGATCTCTTGTTCACCTTTTTGTCGTGATGGGCCTTCATTCTTTGCTTATAGTTGATCATCCTCAATCTCGCTCTAAGCCTCTTCTCGTCACAGAGATCTAACTCGCCACACCTTCTGTCGCCGTTCAGTACTTCATCATAGTACGTCACCCTATGAGTAGGCAAACCCATCTCCGCGGGAGCCATTGCCTCAGAGCCATAAGTCAATGCAAATGCTGTCTCGCCAGTTGATCCCTTCACCGTTGTTCTGACATACCACAAAGCCGTAGACAATTCTTCCAACCAAGCTCCTCCCCTCTTCTCTATATTCTTACATAAAATCTCTAGAACTTGTTTGTTGGCGGCTTCCACTTGTCCATTACACTGCGGCCTATACACTGCGGACTGCCAATGTTTGATGTTTAAATTCGAGCAAAAACCGTGGAACTTCTTCCTGAACTGCGGCCCATGATCAGAAATGATAGCTCGCGGCATTCCATGGCGACAAAGAATCTCCTCCGTTACAAATCTAATTATCTGGTCCTCAGTGGTAGAAGTTAATGCTCTTGCCTCCGTCCACTTAGTGAAATAATCAACAGCTACCACCACCATTTGAGCTCCTCCTTTGGCTTTGGGGAAAGGCCCTATGAGATCAATCCCCCACATATCAAAGGGCCAGGCCGCTACAATAGGCGTCTGTTCTGTCGCAGGTTGTCTAGGAATGTTGGCGTGTCGCTGACATTGGTCGCATCTTCTCACATACTCCTCAGCATCCTTCTTTAGAGTCGGCTAGTAATACCCATGAAACATAATTTTATTAGCTAAAGTTCTTGCTCCTGGATGTCCGCCACAGACTCCCTCATGTATTTCAAATAGAACTTCATCAACCTTGCCCGGCTCCACACATCTCATTAAGGGTCGCGAGAAAGATTTGCGATACAATATCCCGTCTTGCACTGTGAATCTTGGCGACATTTTCTTAACAATCTTCGCCTTGTCTTCATCTTGGGGCAACTCTTCCCTTTCTAAATAATCCTTCATCTCGCAGACCCAATCTCTCTCGCCCACTTCAACTTCCATAATCAGCGGCCTATCATATGCCGGCTCTTCTATGAACTCCACCATAATCTTCTTAGGCAATTCTTCTATTTTGTCGCAGGCGGCCTTGCTCAGCATGTCAGCTCGCTCATTTTTCTCTCTATCAATTTGCACCAATTCTCAATAACTGAAGATTTGCAAAATCTGCCTCTCCATATCACAATACTTTGCCAGAGTTGAATTCACTACCCCATATATGCCTTTGACTTGATTAACAATTAACTGAGAATCAGAATGGGCGACTACCTGTTTCACCCCAATATCTCGACAGTGCTCCAATCCCACTACCAGCGCCTCATATTCAGCCTGATTATTTGACATGTTAAATTTGAACCTTAACGCTTTCTCGTACTTGCAATTTTCTTCTGGTGAACTTAGCGAGATTCCAGCTCCTCCTTTATCTTTAGCGGAAGACCCATCTACATACAATTCCCAACAACCCGCTGGCCTTTCCCGCTCTTCCTCAGCTTCAGGATCCTGCGACTTTGACTTCCGCTTCTTAGCCCCCTGAGTTTCTATCTCCTCCCGCTCATAAGTAAATGAAGTTTCAAGAATAAAGTCTGCCAAAGCCTGCGCCTTAATGGTCTTTCTCGCCTCATATTGAATATCAAACTCTGTCAATTCAATTGACCATTTCAGGAGCCTTCCCGCTGAATCAGGCTGCTGCAAAATCTTCCTCAAAGGAGCATTAGTTAACACAGTGACAGGATGAGATAGAAAATAGGCCCTCAACTTTCGTGTCGCGATCACCAAGGCATAGGCCAATTTTTCCGCATTAAAATATCTCGCCTCCACTTCACTTAAGGCCTTTGATACATAGTAAACTGGCTTTTGCATGCCGCCTTCTTCCTTTATCAACACTGCCGCTACTGCGAGATCGAACGCCGCTAAATATACATATAAGTGATCACCCTCTTCAGGACTGCAAAGAATTGGCGACTTTCCCAAATACTCCTTCACCTTTTGAAAAGCTTCCTCGCATTTCTCATCCTAGGAAAATTTTTGATCCCCCTTTAATACCTTAAAAATGGTAAACATTTCTCCGCCGACCGCGACACAAATCTCCCCAATGCTATCACCCTATCATTCAATCTTTGAATCTCTTGGATTGTTCTGGGCCACTTCATATCTATTAAAGCTTGAATCTTCTCCGGATTGGCCTCTATGCCGCGGCGGTTTACCAAGAACCCCAAAAACTTTCCCGCCATCACCCCAAAAGTACACTTACTTGGGTTCAGCTTCATTGAATTTTTCCTCAAATTTTCAAAGGTTTCGGCGAGATCCACCAAATGGTCCTCCCTCTTAGTCTTGATCACCATATCATCAATGTAAGCTTCAACGTTCCTCCCAATCTGCGACTTAAATACTTTATTGACCATTCTTTGATACGTCGCCCCAGCATTCTTTAAGCCAAAAGGCATCATCTTATAACAAAAATTGCCAATGGGGGTTCTAAATGCCGTTTTAGCCTTGTCCTCCTCAAGCATCTTGATTTGATGGTATCCTGAATACGCATCAATAAAACTGAAAACCTTATGCCCAGCGATGGAATCAACCAATCTATCAATTTTCGGCAAAGGATAACAATCCTTGGGACAAGCCGTATTCAAGTCTGTAAAATCTATGCACATTCTCCATTTTTTATTTGCCTTCAACACCATAACTGGACAAGCTAGCCAAACTGGATAAGTAATTTCTTCTACGATTCCCGCCTTTAATAGCTTCTCCACCTCTCCAATCACTGCCTTCTCCTTTTCCTCTGAGAGATATCTCACCTTCTGCTTGTAGGGTTCTACGTTTGGGTCGGCATTCAGACAATGTAGGGTGACATTTTCATCTATTCCGCGCATATCTTCTGGTTTCCAAGCAAAAACATCAGCACTATTTCGCAGAAACTCGACCAAACTGTCCCGCTCTTCCTTATCCAACTGCTTCCCAATTTTTATTTTTTGCTCGGGATATTCATCGTTAATAATTACCTCCTCTAATTCTTCTGCCGCCTGAATGTCTGGCTCGTCTCGCATTTGCAATATATCTACCTCCATTTCTGTCGCCTTTTTCTTATCAGCACATCTCGTAACACCTTTGTCGCTACTCTCCCCATTCTCTCTCCCTACAAGCGACACACCTTTAGGTGTTTCTACCACAATTTCTTCATCACACTCCTAACTATCAGAATCCACTATCTCCTCAATAAGGGGTTCCTTCATTTTAACAAATTCAGCGGATCTAGACCATGCCATTTCAACTTGCATTATAACCATTTCCATCAAATTCCCTTCTGATCTTTCTTCCATTATTTCAATCTCCGTATCCCGCTCAACATTCCTTTCTTGCAAAACTTCTTCCACCGCTCTTTCATTAATAACAATGATCGCCGACTTATTCCTCATGCTTTCTGTTTCCTCCCAATCATCATACCCTCCTAAGTCGGTGACCATGTTAATTCTCGCATCTTGCACCACCATAGCTGTGGAGAGTGAACTTGTGCTAGCCCTTGCCGCCGTTTGCATCTCAATCTTCTTTTGAATCACCTCCTTAACTTCACTCTTCAAGCAAGCAATCCCTTTTGGAGTAGGGAATTTGACTCGCTGATGCGGGATGGACACGACCATTTCAAATGTCTGCATAAAAGGAATACCCACAATAGCATTGTACGGCGACACCAAATCCATAACCATAAACTCCACAGTGCGAGTTCTCACCATCTCACCTTCTCCTATTTTCACCGCCAAAGAAATTGTCCCCTTCACCCGCACAGTATGGTTTGTAAATCCCTCCAAAAATCCCTTGTAGGGCACCAGATTAGCCTCAGTATATCGCATCTTCTTGAAAGCATCATAATAGAGGATGTTGCGACTTGCTCCTGAATCTACCAACACTCTGTGCAGAATACTGTTCCCCGGAGCGATGGAAATCACAACTGGCTGACATCCATGGCTTGGAGTCAAAGCCAATTCTCGCCTCGAAAAACTGATTATCCTCTCCTCACTTGGCGGGTAAGCGGGGATATGGCAAGTATGAGACAGCGACATGATTTGATTACTTAAACAAGTAATGCTTGCCGGTTCATGGATCACCAATATTTCGTTTCTACCGCCGTTTCCTCCAGGGGCTTCTACATTCTGCTCCGGCACTACATACTTTTGTAACTCGCCCCTATCAATTTTAGATTGAATCACCTTCTTCAAATTATAACAATTATCTGTATCATGCCCCCTATCCCGGTGGTAGTTACAATACTGATTCATGTCTCTTCTTCCTCCGTCTGTCATCTCAAAAGCCGCTGGAAGCTCGACAGCTCGCAAAATTTCACTCGGCCTGGCATTCAATCTCGCGAATCTGACTATCCTTCTTACTCCGCGACCTCCAGCACGGCCTCTACCTCTGCCGCCACCTTGATTACCTCGACCTCCCCCCTGAGTCGCATTTTCATCTTTAACATATTCAATCCTGTCCTTAACACTTTTTCTCGCAGTATTAGATGTTCCTTCCTCAATGTCCTCTCCACCACAATATGCCTTAACCCGCTCATGCAGCTCACTTAAAGTCGCGGGCAACCTCATCCGTAATTCCCTCTTAAAAGATTCTGACAACAGGCCCGACATATACATCATTATCACATATTTGGGATCAATCTCGGAAATTTGATTGGCAATAAGCAAAAATCTATTGGTATAAGTGACAAGGCCCTCTCCCGCCTTCTGTTTAATTCCAATCAACTCCTGTAGCACTACTGGCTGAGTCCCCACTGCTCCGAACCTCGCCAAAAACTTTCTCTTGAAATCCTGATATCCTAAGATTGAATTAACAGGCAGCTGCACAAACCAGTCCAAAGCTTGAAGCTCCAAGGTACTAGCAAAGGTTTTGCATAGCAAAGCATCATCCTTGGTCAATATCGCCATTGTGACTTCAAATCCCGCCACGTGAGTTCTGGCGGTAGTTATTCCTGCGTACTTGGACAAGGCGGGCAAACGAAATTCCGGAGCGGGATCGGCCTCCTGAATATACTTGGCAAATGGAGCGACAAATGAATCCTTCTCGCTATCAATTATACCGCCTTTTTCCAACTCTGCCAATCTTCTCGCCATCTCGGCCATCTGCTTCTTTAATCCATCTTCCTCTCCAAAACGGCTCACTCCTACACCCTTTCCTTTCTCTATCTGCTTGGATCTCTCGCCTCCTTTAGGAGTCCTCAGCTCTTGCTCTCCATATCCCGCTTCATTTGAAGCGGTGTCATCCTCCTCTTCTTCGCAATAAAGAGATGATATTTGGGAAGTATGTGGCCAATGATACACCTTTATTTTTCGCCCATTCTCCATGTATTCTCCCGCTTTCCGCTTATGCGGCCCGTCCATTCTCGCCTCTATCTCCTTATGCTTTTCAGGATCCGCCTCCTTTTGTCGCTCACCGTCGTCGACCACAATAACTTCCTTATTTGCTCCCTTATTCCCTTCCTCTGTCGCCGTCAACAAACCCTGCGGGATAGGGGTAGGCTTCTTCTTCAATGTCCTCAATCGTTTATTATTCTCCAACAATTGCAAAATCAAATTGTTGTAGATCCTCAAACTTTCCTCCTCCATTTCAGCTTCATCCTCGGGCTGTGGTGACATAACATTTCTTTCTCTTTCGCCTCCATTATCCCGCTCTCTCTCCTCAGGCATAATTTGCTGCGAGGAAGAAGTATCCTTCGCTCCGCCAGTTCCCATATTTTCCAGACCCGAAATAGGCGGGATAAGGCTCCTTCCCGCCATTGTCTTCTGACCCACTACGCCTTTCTCAGGTGTTGTCATTCCTTATCACCCACGTAATCAAATTTATGAATTCAAACTTGAAGATCTGCAAATCTTATGAAGATTTGAAGATCTAGCCCAGAAAGTTGAAGATGCCTTTCCTCCTTTTGCACTTTTTCAATCACAATCCCAAACCAGCTTCACAAATTTCACCCAAATACCAATTTTCAAACCCAGAATCAAATGAACTCCCTCAGAATTAAACTCCAGAAACACCAAAAAATTTCCAGCTATCAAATTCAAACAAACTTTTTCTACCAACCTTCACGAACCCCAAAAAATCCAGCTCTACCCAAACCAACACTTCTAAATCGAGAATTTGTAACTAAATACACAAATAATATCAATAACCACGAAGAACTTCACTCAACAAAATTATGAACCAAAAATCAATTCACCAAAACAATCAACAACCCAACTAACTTGAAAAATAATCTTCAAGTTGCTTCCAACACCAAAAAATCAATTCCAACACCTATTAACCTTCCGGATCTGCAAACCGCCCTGTTAAACTTACCAATTCGCCGCTGGAAAACTCCAACTGATGAAGAGATTCAAGTCCCGGCAACGGAACCAATTGATGTTGCCAGGAATTTCCTCAAACAGCAACACGACCGTTGTAGTCTGATTGGATAGCTCCGACTCCTTCACGTCTGCACAAACACAAACGTTAACTAAGCCGGGGGCGGCTCCGGCGTAAGGATAAGAATCTGCTTGAGCAAGGATAATCTGAACAATGGAAAGGTGCCTGTGGGTGTGTGTGTGTACGTACCTTGACAAAAAAGACCATCCATCATATATATACTCCTTCCCTCGTGCCACGCACATGACCTCCTCACGTTCCATGCCTATTTCCACGTGTCAACACTCTATTGGTCACTTATGAGAATAATCCCAAAACACGTGATCACTTTTCCCAATGCCCAACCGTTTAATGGGTCCCACTTCGTAGATATTTATATGCCGCCTCTGATGATTCGCACCAAATGGGATACATCTCTCGCTGAGTACGGTTAACTGTGGGTCATGTCGCCTCACCATAATGTCTCGCCTCTTGTCTCATATCAATGTTTCGCCGGCTTGCCTCATTATCTCGCCGTTCACCAATTAATATCTCGCCCTTATCCTCACATTATCTCGCTTTCACTACTTTGAGTTTCCCTTTCATTGAACTTAGCGGGATATTCCCCGACCCAATTTCCCGCGAACCACACCTGGGCTACCTTTATTCTTATCTTCTTCTTGGGCTTTATCTCGCTTTGGGCCCACTTGATCATTTCTTGCTTATGGACTTAGACTCAGGCCCAATTTTGGGCAGCATCAGTACTATCAATACTAAGGGGTTTTAAGATGAGACTTTCAATATAATCTATTATATCGGTCCAACTAAAGCTTACTCTCTCCGTCCCGTTCGATTTAGGACGTTTTGCCATTTTGGGCGTCCCACCCGACTTAGGACGGCCCAAAATGGAAAGTTTATATTACTTTTATATTAAATGGGACCCACTTGTCATACTCACAACAATAATCTCATCACTATTTATCACACTCATTCTCTCTCCTATTTAATTTTTCACACTCACAATACATCCTCCACTCATTCTCTCTCCTAATATTATAATAGTATTCCTTAATCTTCGTGTCGGGAGTGAATGTCTTAAGTCGGGTGGGACGGAGGGAGTATACTCTTCTTCGGACCTCCCACTTCTTCTTACCCAATTCTACCCCCAACCTTTTCTCCAAATTGTATGTGAAGGGATTTGGAGAATAAGAACAAATAAAGCTGGGGAAAATCTGTTGGTTGGAGTAGATCACTCTCAACTTTGTAGGTTTTTCTCGGCTTCTCTTGCTGCAAAACGAGTTCCCTTATCATGGTGAACTGATTATTCAGTCTTTTTCTGGTTGATGCCCAATAAAGCAGCTTATGACCTGTATGCAGGTAACTCCTTTGGGATCATGCTACTAGCACAAGTCTAAGTAATTACTCAGACCAAGTTTTCGCCCTTATAGTGGTTATGATTTACTCCCTCCGTCCCATATTAGTTTACTGATGTAAATTGGGACGTTTATTGTTTTTGTATCTTTTATTATTTCATTTGTATTTTCGGATTTAATTTTAATTGGTTGATTATAGGTAGATTTAGAATAGATTTTCAATATATTTACTAGTTTTTAAGTCCTATTAGGTTATTATATAGGTTAGGATTAATTTTAGAAGGTTTAGGAGTCTTTTTCAAGTTTTCTGGGCACTATAAGATAGGCCTTCATTGTAATTCCGAAAATTAGTCTTTTTATCAATTAAATTCATATTTTGCTCTTGCAAAACTCTTGGTCAATTTTATTGGCTTGCAGAAGGATTTCTTAGGAAATTCTTGTTATCTTGGGAATTGCGATTCCTTGCAGAAGGTTTTGATTTCGATCAGGCCTTGGTTACTATTCCGCTGCGTTTACATCGCTTGGTATCGTAAGGCGAGATCCTTGGACGATGGCCAATTCCCGGTGGAGACAACGGAGACAACCTAACCATTCTTACCGCAATCTTGGAGCGTATGGAGCGTCGTGGATCAAGCAACTAGGGAACGTATGGACCGTTTGGATCAAGAGGCTAGAGAGCACAGAGCGGCCCAAGATCGACAAAGCATACGGAACTCATGGCGGCTTTGGTCGGATTGCGTGTAGGTGGAGATGGTGTCAACCCACGAAATCGGGCCGGTCCTCATGGGAAAATCTCCACCGTGGTGATCCGATGGCGGGGATACTTCGGATAATGTTGAAGGGAGGCCAGGGCGGTGCCTCCTCAAGATCAACGACCCAAGATTAGGCGGATATTCCGGTCTTTAATGGTGAGTTGTCTATTGAAGAATTTCCTACTCAAGAAGAAGCTTTTGATGAGGAGGTTATTTGTGAGTTCAAAGAAGATTTGAGCATTGTTCAGGTTTGTGGTGATATTATTACTTCAAATATTATAGTCCCTGATAATGTCCTAGTTGAATTCAAGGAGAAAGAAGAGGTTGGTATTGATTGTTCAAAAACCCCAATTTTTTATGAAAATTTGGGTGTTTTTCACAACAAGAAAGAAATTATTTTTGAAGATTTATTGATCATTGTTGATCAAGGGAAGGAAGGGAGGAAAATCAACACAAGGAGGATGGGATTGATGGAATAATTTTATATACAGAAGAGATCATCTTACGTCAATGTATGCTTAAAAAAAAGATTTATTCGAAATATCTTTTTAAATGGGATGGCAGCTTCCAAACGTTGGATGAGAACTCGGGGACGAGTTCTTTTGAAGTGGTGGTGTATGATGTAAATTGGGACGTTTATTGTTTTTGTATCTTTTATTATTTCATTTGTATTTTCGGATTTAATTTTAATTGGTTGATTATAGGTAGATTTAGAATAGATTTTCAATATATTTACTAGTTTTTAAGTCCTATTAGGTTACTATATAGGTTAGGATTAATTTTAAAAGGTTTAGGAGTCTTTTTCAAGTTTTCTGGGCACTATAAGATAGGCCTTCATTGTAATTCCGAAAATTAGTCTTTTTATCAATTAAATTCATATTTTGCTCTTGCAAAACTCTTGGTCAATTTTATTGGCTTGCAGAAGGATTTCTTAGGAAATTCTTGTTATCTTGGGAATTGCGATTCCTTGCAGAAGGTTTTGATTTCGATCAGGCCTTGGTTACTATTCCGCTGCGTTTACATCATTTACCTGTTTACTGTTGAGAACGGAAAATAAGGAGTGAATATATACTCTCTCCGTCCAAGTTAATACTTCACAGTTACTGTTCACGCGTGGATTAAGGAAAAAAATAATGATATAATGTTGTGAGTGTAAAAGTAAAATAGGAGAGAGAATGAGTGGAGGGAATAGTAAATTATAATGGTGTTGTGAGTATTAAAATAATATAGGAGACAAAGTGTGAAGTATGTAATTGGACGCCCAAAATAGAAAGTGTGAAGTATGTAACTGGACGGAGGGAGTATAATGTTATTAAAGTAGGTGTTGTGAGTGGGAGGAGAGAGAATGAGCGGAGAGAATAGTAAATTTGAAAAGTGTTGTGAGTATGAAAAGTGAGTCCCATGAATAAAGAAGTATTAAAAAAATTCCTTTATAGGAAAGTGTGACTTTAAAGTGGGACGCCCAAAATAGCAAAATGGGTAAGTTAATATGGGACGGAGGGAGTATATGATAATCCGCGGCAGCCCACTAGGCCTGGCCCGTCAAAGCCTAGCTCATAACCCCTCGTGTCAGCCCAGCACGTAGGCCCATAAACTTCTCGTGTCAAGGCCCAATAATAGAAACTAATTTGATCAAAGCTCATTTGAGCTTTACACCCTTACATGAACCAAGTTTCTAAACATTCTAAGCCTAAAGAAAAGGTGTATTTCAGATCCTAAAGGGCATTGAATTTGATTCCAAGTTCCAATCAAGACAGACTGTCAAGATTCAGAATGGGTATCCAAGGACCTTGAGGTCAATTTCATCTACTCAAAGTTTAGCCAAAAACCATTCCCCCATGCCTTAGTACATAAATGGTCCATCTTTTTTTATTTTATTTTTTTTTTTTTTAGGCGAAAAGGGCAAAGCCTCCTAAATTTTATTAAAAATAAAAATTCAAAAGTACAATAAATAAAGAAAGACAGAAAATAAAATAAAGAAAAGGTCAATCAAATCGCCTTTTAGGATTCCAAGGCCTTTTAGGCATGATGTTTTTTGTTTTAGGCTTTCCGCTCAGATTTTTCTCGTTTCCCTTTAACCTTTTGAAATCCATCTTCTTCATCGTAATAGTCTTCAAAATTATCGCCGTCAGCCATTGGAGCACTCGGATCAACATGAACACCGCCAACAATACCCCCATAAGTGCGAGCATCATGATAAGCCGAAGGAGAAGTATCAGAAAGACCGCCTTCAGGTTCGGAATCACATTTTTCCCGAAGAATAAGAGCATCTTTTAGATTTTTTGAGTTTATAAATGGTCCATCCAAGATGCATCACAACCAATAAACATCGATAGAACACTCTCTCTCACACACACTAACCTTTCAGTGATTTTCCCATACTATGTTGCAAGTTAAAGTGTCCTCAATAATATGCACAAATGAGCTTCGCACACGAATTAAGAAAAATTGAAAAAGGTGATCTATTATGAGGATAGATAGTAGGGTAGGAGAGAGAATGTGAAGTAAGTAGATAACTGTTGTAAGTATGATAAGTGATTCTCATTTTCATTTTGAAACTTGCTAATTACTTTGAGACGAACAAAAGGTATATATTTGCATATTACTATAGGGCTGGACGAAGGGCAGCCCGGTTTTGAGGGTATGCAAGGAGTCCATTTGTACATGGCCCATAATTTTATGGAGCCTCATATTTTCTTCCACTTCTAAAACCTAGCCCAAAAAATGTTAGTACTAAATATATTAATTTGGATGTGATACCATGACAAGTATTATGCTTCTTTGGTTTGATAACTTTCATTATATATACTTCAGGTGCCAAAATCGAATCCCCACATAGCAGTTCAATATATATTTTTTTTTCCTTTAACTAATTTGGGATGGAGGGAATTGTACAAATATTCAAATAAAATGAAGATATCAAAACTAAATTTAAATATATTTACTTGGATGGAGTGTGAGAATATAAATTTAATATATATATATATATATATATATACTTTCCTAGTCCCACTCTAGTGTCCAGGTGGTGATACAATAACTAAGGAATATTATTAAGATAATGAAAATGTGTGATAGAAAATGAAGAGAGAGAATGAGTGGAGTGAATAGTAGGTTGGTTGAATAAATTGTATGGTGAAAAATGAAGAGAGAGAATGAGTGGGTGGGGTAGGGAAAATAAAAAATAATAAAAAACTTTCTAATTTTGGCAGTCTACACTAAGGTGGGACGGACGAAAAAGGAAAGAAGTCTACACTAAGGTGGGACGGAGGGAGTATATATTAAGGGTCTCTTAATAAAATTTAGCACAGAATTCCTATCATTATTGAGATGGGCCTGACGAAGGGAGTATTGCTTTGTTTGGGACTAAGAGACTTACCAGTTGACTCTAATTCAAACGATTTCACACAGATTTAGAATCCCATCCTGAGATAATGAACACTCTTAACAAAGAAATGTACAAGCTAAAGCAAGTAAGGTACAACTGACTAGATCAGCATATCCCTTGTCATTCATTCATACCCATCATGCTTGGACAAAACCAATTTTGATAATTATGGGAAGATAATTCAGGAGTGACTACCATGAGTGCACTAGTAACTTTATCCTTACCTAGATGATTGCCCAAAAATAATTCTGAAAATTTAACCAATTTGAGATAAAATGGGAAGGATGAAAGGACAAGATTTAAGGTCCCCAGAATATTGAGGATCTCTCTATTCTTTGTACATAAAGGAAGGTAGACAAACATTGATTGTAACTTGTCACATGCCCATCTAAAACTCATGCCTCTCCCATGTGCACTACCCCTAAAAATAACCCCATCAAAAATACCATCTTTCAATAAAGCCATTCCAAATCTAGCTAACTTATAATGCCAACAATCCACATTGTCTCTTCACAACAACAATTGGGACAAGGAACTGCTGCAGCCAGCATTTCGCTGCTCCGCTGTCACGTACGTTTTAGATTCGACTACATTTCTCATCCAACGAGATCTATGATTGAGATGATTAGGGTGTTTGGTCAGGTTCACAATAGCTCGATTAATCTTAGCCGCCCAACTCGCGAGCTCGTTAGCGTTGACGCATCTCACACTGTACGTGGCAGCGAAGCAGCAAAAGAGCTGGAGGAGCAGTCCAAAATTCCAACAATTGGCAGATATATCAGACAGTACCAAGATGTTTTTAACTTTTTATTATTGAGGTTTCTGACAAATAGGTACAAACAAAAAGAAAAGAGGTACATAGCCAAACAAAAAGAAGAAGGGGCAGTAATGCTTTTTTTGCAATGATTTTCTACCATTATATGAGATTCAAGAGAGGGAATAATCTAAGGAACCCTACAACAATTATGAAAATTTACAAGGACAACGGAAGGGAATTACATTTAAGAATGCCAAATTCCCCTCAATATGTTTCGAAATCGATTTGTTGACAAGTTTTTGACAATCTTTTTGGCATCCGAAACTTGGGCATCTGCAAGTTTTTCAATATTTTTCAAGTATCCAGAACTTACTATTTTCTTTCTCCCACTGTTGCAATTAGTTAAGGACATCAAAATTGTAAGTAAGAGCTTGATGTTACCTGAACTTCCCTGTTCTGGATCAACCAATTGCAGAAGCAAGCTTACACTTTGATCGTTTTGCACAAATCTTTTCCGATTCCGAGGTACAAGTACCAAGCTAGAAAGTGTCTTGGCTGCCATTTCGCGAACTTCAAATGACTTTGCATCAAGAAATTTAACAAGCTCTGGCATGAACCCTGCATCTCCCATTGCCTTCTTGGCCTCCTCTGACACTCCACATAGCCAAAATGCGGCCTTTAACGACACTTCTTGAACGGGGACCTCAACATTGCGAAGAAAATAAAGTATATGGTCCATGAACCCATAACTCAATAAGCAATTTAAATCTCCAATTGAATTTGAACATAACTTCACAATTGCCCTTAATGCCGTCTCCTTCGCCTTCGTTGAGGAAGAAGTTATTTTTGGATCCCATACGAGTGCTAGTACGCGAATCCCACCTTCATTAATGATCAAATTCCTCAAAGTTTCATCACCAGAGGCCATAGTTTGAAGCAATTCAATTGCACTGATCTGTGAAAAATCATCTTTGGACCTTGCAAGCTTGATGAACAAATGAATAGCGCCTTCCTCAACCATGAACCTCTTGATTTCCTCAACACCAACAAGATTTTTCAATACCCCACAAGCCAAACCCACCAATTCGCCACCACGGTCACACATATTATTGCAAATCTTCAATAGAGCTGTGACACCACCATGAGCGGAAATCGACCAAGCATTGTTCGAATTCTCGGTGACTTTTGTCAAACACCTGATGGCATATTCTTTCCCCAATTCACTCCCACCTTCCAAAAGCCGAATCAAAGGCCCAATAACCCCTGCACCAACTAGAACAAGCTTACTGGATTCAGACCCAGAAATCACAGACAAAGCCTTAGCTGCTGCTTCTTGAATTTCAATTTCATGTGAATCAAGAAAGTTCAAGAAAACCGAAACAATCCCATCAACCTCCATACAAACCTTAACATACCGGTCATCTTCAATGAGCATTTCATTAAAAGCAACCAAAGCTTGCTTTTTCATATCCATCCCACCAATTCGGAACCTCGACAGCAAATCCTGAACATAAAACCTCATGTCATCGCGCGATGCCAAGGCCCCCGGCCTCGAAACAACAATGGCGTAGTTACTTGTAAGGAACCCGTTTGTATAAATGTCTGACAGAGAATTTAGATGCTTATCAAACCTCGCTGCTAACATATCGAGGTCGCTTTGCATTAAAAGCTTCCCACTGAATGAAAACTCCATGCATCTCTTCGCAAGGTCGTTGGAGTCGTTGACGGTGGCTACAATTTCTTGAATTTTGCCGGAAAGAACTAAGTTATCGTCGCCGGAATCACAATTTTCGAACGCCGTGAGGCTGGAAAGAAGCTCATCTAACTTGTTCCTTATCAATTGCCATTTACCTGAAAAGACTTTGATTGAATGCGAAATCGAAATCAACGAAGAAATCAGCTCAATAGCTTGACGGATACCAGTGGCTGATTCTTCCGGTGACACGATTTCAACTTTTTCTTCAACCATTGTGATGCTCATTAATTCCGATCAGAAAAAACCCATTTCCGGTCAGATATATGGGTGTCGAGATTTCCGGCGGGTGGGGTATTAGATTGGAGAAAAACAAAAATATGATGAGGTTATCATGAAGAAGAGGAAAGAGTAAACACGGGTCCTGTCATTCTTGTTTGTTTATTTGCTTATCCTCTGCATATGTAACGTAACGGAATTGAAGGCTTTTGCAATTTAATTTAATGAAAATGGCCTTGTTGGGTTTTATTTACAGTCGTTGGTTCATCTGAATGATGGAGATGGGTAAAGGGTATTTATGTCAATGTGGAAGTAAAATGATGGATTGATCAGTTGGGGAGGTTAGAAGTTGAAACTAATTGTCTAACAATAGAATCTGGAGATTATTGGAAAAGTTGCCTTTACTCCCTCCGTCCCATAACAAGCGACGCAGTTACTGTTCCGTACGGAAATTAAGAAAAAAGTGAAAAGGTTGATGTGTTGTGAGTGTAGATAGTTGAGTAGGAGAGAGAATGAGTGGAGAGAATAGTAAATTATAATGGTGTTGTGAGTATTATAATAATGTAGGAGAGAGAATGAGTGGAGGAAATAGTAAAGATTCTTTTCCATTTTAGGAAGTGTGACTTATCAGTGGAACGCCCAAAATGGCAAAGTGTGTCGCTTGTTATGGGACGGAGGGGGTATTTATCACTTTTCTTGCATCGGCATCGCTCCTGTCAAGCTTCGTTGATACTGTGTAAGGGTGTGAGTTCGGCCAGGTCGATTATCGATCATTTTTTTCCTTTTGTGCGAGTGAAATAATTTCGATAAAATGTGATGTCAAATTCCACTTTACTACCAATTGGGGATATGGGCAAGCACTTCGATTCTCTCAATTTTTACCTTGTAATTCATAAAGTAATCAGTATTTTTTATTCATAAAATTTAATTTATTTTATTGTAAAATATAATTTAATGTTGAGTTGTACCTTGAACCAAATGCATAGAGACCAATGCGGCCGCATAAAGCGACTGCATAATGACAATAAATGCGTCTGTATTATTATCATCATAACTCATCTATAAGCATTCAGTTTTCAACACGTATGCATCCTCTCTCGTTGACATATTCGAACACCTATGCAGCCGCCTAGTGCGGTCACATAGCCCCGAATTCTTGCTGAGAAGGGACGCATCTAATTCGGGGTTTTGCAATATTTAGGGTTAGGGAATATAAATATTTTGTTATCTCCAAAGCTATATAGTAGTTAGTTGATTGCTCACTTGTTTTCTCTCTTTGTGTGCACTATGTATGTATTCTCTCTTTGTGTGCACTATGTATGTATGTTCTAGAAATATGTAGTAACACGCATCTAGATCCGTAATATGTACTTTGATCTATCATAATAATATGATATGTTATCTATTTGCTCGTGCACGTACATGCAGCTAACAAAATTAGTGAATTATGTAAATCTGTGTATTCTTGTTTTACGTTTATTTTTTATATGTTATCAAGGGGTACCGTAAAAACAATATCATATATTCACCTTTCTCTCTCGCTCTGAAGTCTACTCTTCTAATAGTACGTGCTTGCCTTTGCCTTTGCCTTTGCCTTTGCCTTTGATATGCTTGAATCGATTCTTTTCTTTCAAAAGTTAATTGGCTGTGCTATACTCTTTTTTGTGTATTATGTATGCACAATATTTTGGGGGAAACTAGTTTCTCCCTAAGTTATAAAAAGTCCTGTTTTTTTAAACTGCTCTTATATTCGTCAAATATTTGCAAGTTGAAAAAAATTGAACTTTTTATAATTTATGGAGAAACTGGTTTCTCCCAAAACTTACTCTTATCTTATGTATGTCATTATGAAGAAGAATGGGAGTACAAATAGTATTATTGCGCCATAATTCCTTTCATCTGACCATTCATTTTCAAATCTATAGCTCATAATAAATACTCCCTCCTTCCCAGCGAAAGAGCCATTTATTTCTTTTTTGGGCGTCCCATTTAAAAAGTCATTTTCCCAAAAAGGAAACCTTAAATCACTATTCTCTTCACTCATTCTCTCTCCTACTTTACTTTTACACTCACAACATTCTCTTTCTTACATCACCTCCCACTCATTCTCTCTCCTATTTAATTTTTCATACTCACAACATTTAAACTTTTTCTCTTTCCTACATCACATTTCTTATTTTGCGTGCCCGGCTAATTTGATGGCTCTTTCGCTGGGACGGAGGGAGTATATTTTAAATGAGTCTTTGAAGTTACGTCGTTTAAAATAAAAATGACTAAAATTTAGGTCGCATGCATTCAGACTATCGTACAATTCGACTGCATCATAGGACCAACAAGAGATAGTCAGAGGCATGATTTTAAATTATCAAAATCGTGAAACTCCAAATTGTTGGACAAATGCTATGGCTTCTCAAGAACTTAACGGAAAAACTGACAAGAAAAGTAACGGAGATTGGGAAAAATAGAAACAAGTCGAGTCTTGTATTATATACAATCTCCGTAAGAGTTATTTGTCCCGCACTGGTGCTTACGGTTGTATGACAAAACTCTAGTAAGATAAAACGACTTACTATTAGTTATAAGGAGCACTCCAATATAACTAATCTAACGAACAACTAAATGTTTTGAACTTTGGACTTGAAAAGATTTGATGCAACAATATGATATGATTTGGCTATGTTAATCTATCTCTCTAGAGGGTTTAAAGGCTCAGAATGACTGTATATATAAATTGAAATTCGGAGGGAAGGTATTTAAAGAGATTTAAAGGGTTCATGGCTTTCCACTTCAAGAGGTGCCAAAACTGTTCAGATTCTGCCCACGAGCGCGGCCGCTCTTGCCTTGAGCGCGACCGCTCTGGCATCCCGAGACTGAGCCATGATTTACTTAAAATCAGCGCGGCCGCTCTAGGCTGGAGCGCGACCGCGCTGAAGCCCAGAACTGAAAGGTCACGAAACCTTTTTGAGAACAGTTGTGACCCAAAATCAATTTGGATCAGTCCAAGTCAACTCAAGTTAACTTTAACCCTTTAATTAACTTCTGTTAAGTTACAAAAAACACTTGTCATTAATTCTCATTCACCCTAAATGGTTTAGAGACATTAAATAAGTATAATAATCTACAACAAATGTAGAGTACAATTTTGTAACTAGTTCCGTTAACACATAACGAACTTCCGTTAGAAACTAGATCAACGTTAAGTTAAACTTAACTTTTCGTTATCTATTTCCAACAATCCCCCACATGAATGACAATTAATGCATGTATGCAATTTCGTCCAAAGTTCCGGCGAACTATTATTACATCGGGATAGATAGCTTGTGGCCTTGAATCTTCCCTAGTGAAATATTATCGGATATACTAGCCATTTGGTAGCGAGTCGCTTTGAACCAGTGACTGTCGGGTGTATACCAAGACAATAATACTCACATAATAACAGCTCTAACAAAAGTTGTTCTCACGTTTTGTCCATTTTGGCCCTGGACCGTATCTCATTCATAAGCGTTTCTTTAGAGGCGGCCTTATTACCTCTCACTTATATAGGTGATTCTCACTATAAGGAGTATCATGCACTACTCCACCCGTAGGTATAGAAATCATTAAAAGTTTTCTCAACTTAACCTTACCACTGCTGCATGTGCTTGTACTTGGATGTTCTGGGAATGAGTATTCAACATCTCCAGGTTAATAAACCGAGTTGTTGTTTCCAAGTAACTCTACTAGAACTTATAACTTGGTTGTCTCATTGAACCAAGGGCCTGGGATCTCCATTTCTCAAGGTTGAGTGTCCGCTATAAGTCCTTTTGTTGTGGGTTTTAAACCCATTCCCTTAACAGTTTATACGAGTTGATCCCGATTTATACCTTTGGTAAACGGATCCGCTAGGTTATCACATGATTTCACATAATCAATAGTGATAACGCCATTCTTGATCAACTGTCTAATGGTATTGTGTCTACGACGAATATGTCTAGACTTACCATTGTACATACTATTCTGTGCCCTTCCAATTGCTGATTGACTATCACAATGGATTAGTACAGCAGAGCGCGGGTTTGCTCCAACAAGGAACATCCTCCAGGAAGTTCTTAAGCCATTACGCTTCTTCCCCGGCTTTATCTAACGCGATAAACTCGGATTCCATCGTGGATCTGCTATACACGTTTGTTTGGAGGATTTCCATGACGCTCCTCCACCTATAGTGAATACATATCCACTTGTGGATTTAGAGTCTTTCGTGTCCGATATCCAATTGGCATCACGGTATCCTTCTAATCTCGCTGGATATTTATTGTAAAGTATCCCATAGTTTAATGTATACTTTAAATATCTTAGTACTCTCATTAGTGCTTTCGATGATCGATACTAGGATTGCTT
This sequence comes from Adenophora triphylla var. japonica, assembly GCA_022495995.1. Lineage (NCBI taxonomy): Eukaryota > Viridiplantae > Streptophyta > Magnoliopsida > Asterales > Campanulaceae > Adenophora > Adenophora triphylla. The sequence goes on from JAFEMH010000688.1 coordinate 210,613, forward strand.
GTGAACCTACTTAGTTTGCTCACCGAATATGCAATGTCCGGACGAGTACAATTCGTTAAGTACATCGATCGCCAATTATTCTTGCATATTCCAATTGAGAAACCTGGTTCCCCTTATTCTTGGCTAAATGTAGAGCCAAGTCTACAGTGTCTTAGCCGGAGGGTCATCAAAGACATTGAATTTCCGAAGAACATTCTCTAGGTAATGGGATTGTGAAAGAACTAATCCTTCGATGTTCTAGAGATCTTTATCCCTAATATTACATCAGCTAATCCCATGTCTTTCATGTCAAAATTCTTCTTTAACATGCCTTTGGTATTCATGATCAAATCATGACTACTTCCCATTATGAGCATGTCGTCTACATAAAGACAAACGATAACGAATGATTCAGATGTTCCTTTAATGTAGACACACTTGTCACATTCATTGATCTTGAATCCATTCGATAACATGGTTCTGTCGAACTTCTCATGCCATTGTTTAGGTGCTTGTTTTAGTCCATACAAGGACTTTACAAGTTTACACACCTTTCGTTCTTTACCAGGAACCACGAACCCTTCGGGTTGTTCCATGTAAATTTCTTCATCAAGTTCTCCATTTAGGAAAGCGGTCTTCACATCCATTTGGTGTATCTCAAGATTATGCGGCTTTGCAATAGCTATGAGAACACGAATGGATGTGATCCTTGTGACAGGGGAGTATGTATCGAAGAAATCATATCCCTCTTTCTGTCTAAAGCCTTTGGCAACTAGCCTAGCTTTGTACTTTTCGATAGATCCATCCGCCTTATACTTCCGTTTAAGGATCCATTTGCAACCTAATGGTTTGCAACCTGGAGGGAGATCAACCAATTCCCAAGTATTGTTGAGCATTATGGATTCTATTTCACTGTTAATAGCTTCCTTCCAGAACGAACTATCCGGACCGGACAAAGCTTCTTTAACAGTTGATGGTTCGTTTTCTAACATGTAAGATAGAAAATCAGGACCAAAAGTTTTTTCTACTCTTGCCCTTTTGCTACGTCTCGGTTCTTCATCTTCCATTTGAGAAGGACCGGATGTAGACTCATGTGTTCTCTTATTAGAACCTACATCTTTCCTGTCCTTAACCGGAAAAATGTTTTCAAAGAATACCGCATTCCTTGATTCTATAGTAGTTCCTACGTGCATATCCGGAATGTCCGATTTATGCACTATAAACCGATAGGCACTACTATTATTGGCATATCCAATAAAAACACAGTCAATGGTCTTTGGGCCAATCTTGACTTGTTTAGGCTTAGGTACTTCAACCTTGGCCAAACACCCCCACACTTTAAGGTATTTAAAACATGGCCTACGATTATGCCATAATTCATAGGGCGTTTTATCAATACCTTTCTTGGGTATTTTATTAAGAACATAATTAGAAGTGAGTATTGCTTCCCCCCACAAGTTGTCGGGTAAGCCTGAACCGATCAGCGCGTTCATCATCTCTTTGAGAGTGCGGTTTTTGCGTTCGGCAACTCCATTAGATTGAGGGTATATGGAGCCGTTGTTTGATGAATTATGCCGGATTCCCAACATAGTCCTTCAAACGGTGCTTCATATTCTCCACCTCTATCGCTTCTAATTTTCTTAATTTTCAAGTTAAGTTGATTCTCAACTTCTTTCTTATAAGTCTCAAAAGCCCCTAAGGCTTCACCCTTACTTCTTAAGAGATAGACATAGCAATACTTGGTGCAATCATCTATAAATGTAATGAAGTACTTTTTGCCTCCTCGAGTTTGCACTAGTTTTAAATCACATATGTCGGTGTGAATTAACTCGAGAGGAGTCGTGTCTCTTTGTATGGCATTAAATGGTGACTTAGTCATTTTTGCCTCAACACAAACTTCGCACCTATTAGTCGAGTCGGATTTAGTCATTTGGATTAAATCTTGTCTCGCTAATTTCTTAATGGTGTCGAGGTTTACATGTCCTAATCTATCATGCCATAAATTAGAACTTTCCGACAAGTAAACATAAGGAACACAACTTTTATTCATCGCACCTTGGCGGATTATAGTCATTACATTCATTTTAAAAAGGCCCTCCTCGAGGTAACCTTTTCCAAGAAACAAACCATTCTTGGTTAGTACAAATTTGTCGGATTCGAATACTAGTCTAAAACCGGCCTTACTAAGCAAAGCGCCGGACACCAATTTTTACGGATGTCCTGGAACATGCACATCCAACAAGGTTACTTCTTTACGGAAGTCATCTTCAAAATCACGTTTCCAATGCCTTGAACATCGGAGGTCGCGAGAATTTCCCATGTAAAGCTTTCTTCCGGAGATGGGAGTATAGGAGGAGAAACTTTCCTTGTTACCACAAATATGGCGGGTAGCACCGGTATCTATCCACCACGATTTAGGGTTCTCCTCCAAATTTGCAACGTTGGCTTCAAACACAACCGCTGCAAAATCTAGGTCCATGTGGTCAACATTGTTCGCCTCTTTCTTCGGAGACGACAATCCCTTGACAAGTGGCCCGGTTTGCCACAATTATAGCACGACCCCTTGAACCTTTTAGAGGTCTTCTTCTTCCCTTTCTTAGCATTCCGGTATTTTCGAATGCTTTCTCTTTGTGCCGCTCGTCTTAGCCTCGGCGAGATTGACCTTTGCCTCCGTCTTGCCTTTAGCAACTTTGGCCTCATTCATTCTATTGTTCTCTTCTATTTGAAGACGAACAACAATGTCTTCCAAGGACATCTCCTTGCGTTTATGCTTGAGATAGTTCTTGAAGTCCTTCCACGAAGGAGGCAACTTTTCAATGATGGAAGCCACCTTAAATGGATCATTCATGATCATCCCTGGCATCAAGCCCATGTAGAATGATTTGGAATTCATCTACTTGAGTTGTTACCGATTTGGAATCGACCATCATAAAGTCAAGATACTTACCGACGACAAATTTCTTTGACCGGCATCCTCGATCTTGTACTTCCTTTCCAAGGTGTCCCACAACGCCTTGGCTAACTCGACTGTACTATACACATTGTATAGTGCATCATCAAGTCCATTCAAGATATAGTTTTTACAAAGAAAATTACCGTGAGCCCAAGCCTCCTTTGCCATTTGCCTTTGAGGGTCCGGATCACCTTTTTCTACCGCTGGAGGATCTTCCTTTAAGAAGCGGTGCAAGCTTAGGGTGGTCAAGTAGAAGAGCATCTTCTGTTGCCATCTCTTGAAATCCACACCGGTGAATTTCGCGGGTTTCTCACCATGACTGATGTGATGAGTTGTAGGAGCGGGAGCAACATTGTTGAATGTAGTATCACCTTGTGGAGGAGGCGTCACATTCCCTTGACTAGATGAAGTGGTGTCTTTCTCGTTTGCCATCTCTTGAAGAAGCGTCAAATAACTCTTACGATTGTTGGACAAATGCTATGGCTTCTCAAGAACTTAACGGAAAAACTGACAAGAAAAGTAACGGAGATTGGGAAAAATAGAAACAAGTCGAGTCTTGTATTATATACAATCTCCGTAAGAGTTATTTGTCCCGCACTGGTGCTTACGGTTGTATGACAAAACTCTAGTAAGATAAAACGACTTACTATTAGTTATAAGGAGCACTCCAATATAACTAATCTAACGAACAACTAAATGTTTTGAACTTTGGACTTGAAAAGATTTGATGCAACAATATGATATGATTTGGCTATGTTAATCTATCTCTCTAGAGGGTTTAAAGGCTCAGAATGACTGTATATATAAATTGAAATTCGGAGGGAAGGTATTTAAAGAGATTTAAAGGGTTCATGGCTTTCCACTTCAAGAGGTGCCAAAACTGTTCAGATTCTGCCCACGAGCGCGGCCGCTCTTGCCTTGAGCGCGACCGCTCTGGCATCCCGAGACTGAGCCATGATTTACTTAAAATCAGCGCGGCCGCTCTAGGCTGGAGCGCGACCGCGCTGAAGCCCAGAACTGAAAGGTCACGAAACCTTTTTGAGAACAGTTGTGACCCAAAATCAATTTGGATCAGTCCAAGTCAACTCAAGTTAACTTTAACCCTTTAATTAACTTCTGTTAAGTTACAAAAAACACTTGTCATTAATTCTCATTCACCCTAAATGGTTTAGAGACATTAAATAAGTATAATAATCTACAACAAATGTAGAGTACAATTTTGTAACTAGTTCCGTTAACACATAACGAACTTCCGTTAGAAACTAGATCAACGTTAAGTTAAACTTAACTTTTCGTTATCTATTTCCAACACAAATTTGGATAGCCAAAAAAATTATCTCGATCATACCACCCCAATGTTCTCTGTTATATTCCATTTGTCCCGTTTGAAATTATATAGTTTGGATTGAACACGAAATTAAGAAAAAATGTTAGTGAAGTGAGGGTTATGTGAATGAAAAGTGGGATAAGAGATAAAAATTTATAAAAAATTGTTGTGAATTTGAGAGTGGGTCACATTCATTAAAAAATATTATAATTTTTTCTAAAATGAAAATGAAATTATAGTTTCAAATGAAATAGTATAATTTCAAACTGGACAGACAAAGGGTAAATCTCGATTAAGTAGATTATTACTCCCTCCGTTCCGTTCCAGTAATACCTTCTCCATTTTTTTTCGGCACGCAAATTAAGGATTTCAAAAATGTTGTGAGTGTAATAGTAAAATAGAAGAGAGAATGAGTGGAGAAAATAGTAAATTTGAAAAATGTTGTGAGTGTAATAGTGAAATAGGAGAGAGAATGAGTAGATGGAATAGTAAAGATTCTTTGCCAAAAAAGAAAAGGTGAAGTTTTTAACGAAACACCCTTTTAAATAGTTGGTGAAGCCTTTATTGAGAGACGGAGAGAGTATCCGTTATTTTGACTTTCTTGGTTTCGAAAGTTATTGCCACAAATCCGACGCATAAAACAATTTTTTTCCCCTACTTTGTACATTTATGACCAAATGATAAAACCAACATCCTTAATTTCACTTTATCATGAAACCTATTTGGGGCTCCGAATAATTCCACAAATTGTCTATTAAGATAATCATCTTATTAATATTCCTTAAAAAGTCTTGTAACGCTTAACATTTTGAATAAAAATGAAGAATCTAATGCATGTTAAAATATTGTGAAATTTAAATGATAAAATGGCACCATCCCTAAGGTCCAAAAAAGCATAACGTGAATGTAGGATGACTGATGAAGATGAATACAAATATTAGTTTTAGTTTAATTATTATTATTACTATTTGTTATTTTAAAAAAAAAAAATCTTAACATTTAAATAGATAGTACTTTTACATTTAGTAATACTAGTACGCACGCGTGTTCGGCACGGGTGTTTTTTTTTTTTTTTAATTAAAAAAAAAAATTTTAAGGGCAAAATGGGAGAGGAACAAATGTATGAGGGCAAAATGGAAAATTTGTCGCGTGAAACTATTCATTCCACTGTTCAAAAGGAGGGTCTAATTTATACTATAAATATATAGGTCTTGTTTATTTGATATTTTAAAAATCAATTAGGTTAGATTATAAAGTATTTTTAGACGTGTGTGACTTATCTTTCAAATATTATGAAAAATAACTCCAATTCTCAAGAGATTGTACATACATAATTCATGAACTTTTAAGAAGACATGTGATACGTTTTATGCACCGTCCTTTTAGTATGTAGTGATATTGTTGATTATATAAATGTGATATCTAATAAGAAAATATCTAATTTTGAAACAATATACATTGTAATATTGCATAATTATCACAAGTAAAGAGAAGTCATAATTATGGACCACACCTTAATGAGAGGTCAATCTAGAAAATAGATTAATTAGGTGAAAAGGGCCTAGCTGTGAGATAAAGACTTGGCATGAACATACCCATTCCCCACCATGTGAACCAATTGTTGGTTGCTTGGGCTAACCTAGCAAACACACACCCCTCCTCCCTCAACACCCTTTTCTCCAAGGAATAGAAGGAAAGTAAAGCCATAATTCTCTTAACTTTTTCGGTGGACTAGATAGTGAAATGAGAGAAACAAAAAGCCAAATGTTGTTTGTGATAAAACCATTGCTAAAGGGTTAACACACTACTAGAAACTAGTTCATTACCGACGGAAATTTTCGTTGAAAAAGTTCAATATTCGTCGGCAATGAGACTTTACCAACGAACGAGTTCCGTCGGAGTCCGTCGGTATATTCTGGTTGGTAATACCGGCGAACGATTTCCGTCGGTAATTCTGGCGGACTTCCGTCGGTAACCCCAAATAAATGGTCGAAAATGGTCCGTCGGTAAAGGATGCCAGTCGGCTGCTCATCGGCAATATTCCAGGAGAAATTACCGACGGACATCTCCGTCTGTATAAAGATTGAAATTACCGACGGACCTGTCCGTCGGTAACTAAGCAAGATTTTTCGTCGGTTTTCCGTCGTAATGCTAAGTATCGTTTTTTAATAATGGATTCACCGACGGATATATCCGTTGGTAATTTGTCCAGAATTTAAAAAAAATGATGTTTTTATTTGTAAACCACCTTTAAAGGCTGAACATGTTCAAAACAAATACCAACCTAAACTAACAATAAAAAACTAACATGTTTAAACAAATACCAACATTTTCAAATAAACACCAACAACATGTTTCGCTTGAACATCAAATAAAATATAAGTGCCACAACTACCATACAAATCAAGCGAAATTGGTTGAAAAAGGGAAAGGGAAAAGGGGAAAGGGGAAGGGAAAGGGGAAAGGGGAAGGGTTTTAAATCTACTTAAGTTTGATTACATATCAAATAAAATATAAGTTAAAATTCAAGTTAAACGACTACGACCACGACTGTTACCGTTACCACCACTTCGTCTACTAGTGCCACGACCACCATCCAAATCAAGGTATTGACCGACTGATGAAACAGAGGAATTACCGCTAGTAGGTTGTTGTGGTTGCAAATTTATGATGGCCATGTATTGTTACATGTGCTGCTCAAACTGGCTTTGCATGCTCTCCTCAAACTGGCTTTGCATGCGCTGCTCAAACTGGCTTTGCTCTTCCCGAAGACATTCCTCCAACATGCTCTCCATCTAGCTCTGCATCTGGCTCTGCACTTGCTCCACTTGCCTTTGGACCTCTCCCTAAACCCGATCATCGAACGTCTCTTGATCCACATGCTGACTGTCGGAGAAAGAAGAAGAAAAGTACTGCGTAGTAGGGCTGCAGAATGGCATGTTAAAATACCCAGCACCATGTCCTCCGAATCCATGCAAGGGATCTCCCTTTAGTTGCTTGTCTCAGAGGACAATGGCCGTCCAAAGCTTTTCACGAAAGGCGGGCCGCTCGGTGCTCTCAGGCTCCATACTTCCTTCTTCAATAGCTTCGTCACAAGCACGCCTATTATAATCTTCCTGGAAAAAAAAATTATCCACTATGGTAGAAAATAATATTTCTTTAACTAAATAATTTATAATTTACTAATAGAAAGTACTATTAAAACTTACATAAAGGCTCTGGTAATAAGGGTTAATCCATTGTAGCCCTGAGCCATCAGAAGCCTCCGCAATATGCTTAGCCATAAACACAGCACCTGCATCAACCTCATCTCCGTGTTTCTTTCGCTTAACATATAAAAAATTATAACTTCAAAATTTCATCAAATAATAACAATATATGAAACAAATAGAGTATTGTTTAATTCACAAATGGATAGTAAATTAAGTAAGTTTACCATTTGGGACCAAGTCTCGCTGAAGTTAATCGAGCCTCATGTGTGCACACTCCCCTGCCCCTCTTGTGAGTTCCTATTATTCTTTGCTATTTATGAATTTGTTTTTCACTTGTCCAATAGGCTTCCCACTGGTCCCAAGTACTTTTCGTGAAATTAGCTGGAGGCAAACCATCCTTTTACCACTTTTTTTTCATGTCATAGACTTTACCAGCATATCGCTTAGCAACTAATTTCTTGAAAGCCTTCTCTATTTGAATCTCTGAGCACCCGGAGCATGAATATATGTGCTACAAAAATAGTAAAATTAGTTAAAGACTAAAATAGTTGTTGTTAATTAATTATTAAGTGTAAATTAGATCATAAAGATGAATATGTGACTGGTCTACAAACTTTACAAAGGAAAGAGAATTGAGTAATTTTACCCGAAACTGGCTATACCAGATATCGTACACATCTTTTGATATTGATTTTGGTGTGGGATAAAATTCCTCAAAAGTATACCCACTGAATATATCCCCAAACCATCGATCAGGGTCTCGACAAGCACCATGTACAAACCTATTAAGATATTAATTGTATTCCAATAAGGTAACTCCCAAAATATACTATTTTTATCCAATTATGGTCTTTACCAAATTCGTCTGGTCTATCCTTTGAAAACAACTTTCGCCACCCGACATCAGACACCTGCTCAAAAATATCCTCGCCACTCAGACGAGGAAGGGGGCCCCGACGCTCAACTCTATTTTTGGTAAAAGCATTCTTCTGTTTACGAAATGGATGGTACTAGGAAGAAACCGTCTGTGACAATCAAATCAACACTGCTTCTTGTAATGCTGAAGTGTGAATGCATCTGTATTTTCCATACAATACGGACAGGCCAATCTCCCATGTGTGCTCCATCCCGACATCATACCATAAACAGGAAAGTCATTAATTGTCCACATCACTGCAGCCCTCATGTTAAAATTTTGCAACTTGAAAGCATCCCATGTCTGGACACCATCATTCCATAGCTGTTTGAGTTCATCCATTAGAGGTCGAAGATACACATCAATGTTTTTACCTGGATTCGAAGGCCCGGGAATGAACAAACTCAAATACATATAAGGATCAGTCATACATAACCACGGGGGAAGATTATACACTGTGACTATAACAGGACAACATGAATAAGATTTTGCCCTTGGTCCAAATGGAGAAAACCCATCCGTACATATCCCCAACCTTATATTTCTAGGATCCACAGCAAAATCAGGGTAAGTGGCATCAAAATGTTTCCATGCTTCAACGTCAGAAGGATGAGTCATCACACCCTCTTCACGAGGACACTCTTTGTGCCAATGGATGGCTTCTGAGCTTTCTTTCAATGCGTAAATTCATTGCAACCTGGGAATTAGCGGCATATAACACAACTGCGCTCGAGGCACGTTTTTCTTGTGCTTGGCACTACCACGACGTGGTGGCTTATACCTACTTAGTCCACATATTGAACATGAATTGAGACCCTCATTTTCCTTATAAAAAAGCATGCACTGATTCTTGCAAGCATCAATTTTAACATACCCAAGACCGATATGCCCCACTAACTTTTTTGTCTCATAAAAATTGTGAGCCATATTATTTTCTTCGGGTAGCATCCGTTGTCCCCATGACATGATACGGTCGTAAGTATGTTATCTCATATTTGTATCAGCCTTAATAGTTAGAAGCTCGATCACTTGCTCTAACACTGTAGCCTTTGCACCAGGATGAATTTTCTCATTTGCAGAGTCCATTAAATCCATAAACTTCTTTGCAATAGGATTTGGTGCCTCTGTTGAATTTTGGGTTCCAATCAAACTTTGGGCCAGCCGCATTTCGAACCATATCATCCAAACCCACAGACGACTCCTCTTCATCAATCAAATGTTCAGGATCCCTTGGCGGACCACGTAATACAGTAGGACAATTGCGAACACTTGTTTCAACCACATAACGCTCCCCGTGCTCTACCCATACCTTGTAACCATCAAAAAATCCTGCCTCCAAAAGATGTTTCTTTATACATCCAACACTCAGAAATTTTCTATTCTTAAACTTTTTACAAGGACATATAATATTATCATCACGCATGCACTGAAGATGCTCTCTAGCAAACTCCACGAAATGTTCTAAACCTTCTAAGAATTGAGGTCTGACACCCCTTCTACCGGGATTACTACGATTATCCATCCAACTACGATCTTCTCCAGACATAATTAACTCCTGCATTTCATAATATATTAACAGTTTAGATGTAATTAACGCATTACAATTCCCTAAATTTGAATTACAAACTTAAAAGCAACAAGACACTTCATTTAGGTTTAGAATTGGGGTTGGCTTCTATCCAACACATCTATCACATTTTTTAAATTATTAATATTTTGAATAATTTTAAATATTAATATTTAATTCTTTGTTGTAAAGTATATCATTCCCTAGGATGAAAGGACAATTCATGTCCATTAGGTTTAGAATTGGGGTTGGCTTCTATCCCATCCCGAAATACACGATTATATGAATTGTAAATATCACTTTGTCTACTTGCTTTATAATCGAAAATCAAGAAATTTTGACAGCATAACCCCATGGTCTCCAAGTGCACGACGTAGACTAGGTCAATCAAACACTATCGATTAGAATCGACAATATGTAATCAACCATGTCTAGTATACACTCAGAGAACAATAGGAATGCAACCGAAATATCTCAACTATCGACTATTCAAGCAATTTTAATAGACAAAGATGATATTTACAAAATTATATAATCGTGCATTTCAAGACTGATCACACGGACAATTTAAGAATCGATGACTACATGTTGACCTCAACATGATAAGTTAAAGATTCTTAAACGGATTTCTAAGCTTTTGTGTTTCAACCGTCACAACGTTACGTCGTAACATTAATTTTTATTCATTACCGTAAAATGCATAGCATAATTTTACAATAATGAATTAACACACACATCTAACACATTTTTTAAATTATTAATATTTGAATAATTTTAATTTTTAATATTTAATTCTTTGTTGTAAAATATATCATTCCCTAGGATGAAAGGACAATTCATGTCCATTAGGTTTAAAATTGGGGTTGGCTTCTATCCCATCCCGAAATGCACAATTATATGAATTGCAAATATCACTTTGTCTACTTGCTTTATAATCGAAAATTAAGAAATTTCGACAGCATAACCCCATGGTCTCCAAGTGCACGACGTAGACTAGGTCAGTCAAACACTATCGATTAGAATCGACATTATGTAATCAACCATGTCTATTATACACTCAGAGAACAATAGGAATGCAACCGAAATATCTCAACTATAGACTATTTAAGCAATTTTAATAGACAAAAATGATATTTACAAAATCATATAATCGTGCATTTCAAGACTGTTCACATGGACAATTTAAGAATCGATAACTACATGTTGACCTCAACATGATAAGTTAAAGATTTTTAAACGGGTTTCTAAGCTTTTGTGTTTCAACCGTCTCAACGTTACGTCGTAACATTAATTTTTTTTCATTATCGTAAAATGCATAGCATAATTTTACAATAATGAATTAACACACACATCTATCACATTTTTTTAATTATTAATATTTTGAATAATTTTAAATTTTAATATTTAATTCTTTTTTCCTCTGACCGGCTTTGAGAGGCGAAGAGATTAGGGTTTCTATATGTAATATATAGTTTATAGATGAAAGACTTTCATGAATTTGTTATGAACTTATCTTTTCAGATAATATCAGGAGCTCATATATTGGCATAATCATTGAATCATGCATTTATTTAATTCTGGTATTTGCATAGACTATGGTACAATTCATTGAACATTTATGAGGATAGACTACGACTAAATAACATTCAATTGTATACGAATGACAGTAATTTCAAAATAATCTTACAATATTGAATTGGGAATGAAAAATAACGGGAAAGATTTGTTATTTCAATAAGAGGTACACAAATACATCTTAGATTGGTTGTTGTTCATGTAAATATAGCAGAGAAAGATACCTGACCTAGGGGTATAACTAGCCATACCTAGCAAGTATGCAACAGATATTCAAAGTGAATCTTACATGTTGATAGTTATCAAAGGTAGCACCACTACAAAAGACACTCTCATGAATTTGGTCAATGACATGGAAGGAATGTCGAAATAGCTAAATTTCAAGCAGAAGTTACTGAGAAGTAACTAATACTCATATTATTTGTGGCGCTAAGAATGTTTGGAACAACTGAGGACCAGTAGAAGCAAATAGTAACATCATATTCTCATCAATATCTGGCAACGACCAGAATATACTCAGCAGTACTAGTCTACAAGTCTTACAGCCAATCAAGTGCATCAATTAATGAGAACAACAAACGAAGAAACGGAAGTTATTTTCCATTTACATGAACAACAACCAATCTAAGAGCAATGACTGTAAAGCTACAGCTCTTAAACAAATTCAATTGACCTAAATTGAACCAAATCAGAACATGAGAGTGGGAACGGCGACGGCGATGAACGGCGAGCGAGACTGGGAGTGGAATGGCGACGTATGAAGTTGAACGGCGACTGCGACTGTGTTGAACGATGACTAATGAGAGAGAGAAAGTGAGTGAGAGAATTACTAACCGGTGAGAGCGCGAGCTGTGACGCAACTGACGGCGAACGGCGGAACGGCGGAATGGAATGGCGACAGCGTTGGTTCAGAAAGGGTTTAGCAATTTTGATTTCAGGCGTAAATGGCTGGGAAAGGGAAAGGATTTTATTTATAGGGCATGTTACCGACGTACTATGTTCGTCGATATTATCGGCGGACTCTATCCGTCGGTAATACCGGCGGAATTAATAGCATCACCGACGGACCAAACGAAAATTTTAAAAAAAATTCCTGCAAATAAAATTAAAATTCCATCGATAATCGTGTTTTTTTCGTCGGTATTACCGATGGACTTTCGTCGGTAAATGACCTGTTTCTAGTAGTGACATGAATTAAGTCCATTCATTGTTAATCATGGATCCTTTCAGATTTGGGACCGTTGTATCCATGTTTTATTTGTGTTGTTGTAGCTAATGGTTTGGATGAAGTAATGTCTCCCTGTTTTACATCTGAACCCCTAGGCGAAACGAAGAAAATCTAAAAACGGTCGTTGTCCTTGTCTTTTCCTTGTCTTTTGAGGGCTCATTGAAATATTACAAAGTAGTACTCCCTCTGTTCCGGTTGAAATATCTCAAAATGGATCATGTACGGGAATTAATGAATGAATATATATAATGCAAAATATAGATAGTAAAATAAATGTTGTGAGTATGAAAAGTGATGTAGGAAAGAGAAAGTGGGGTAGGAAATAGTTAGTGGATCTTTATTGTGAGTATGACAAGTGGGTTCCACAAATAAAAAAGTAATAAAAAACTTTTTTTTTTGGTTGGGACATTTTAAATGGGACACCCAAAAAGGAAAGTTGAGACACTTCGAGCGGGACGGAGGAGTAGTTTTTACCAACAACTAACTCAAAAAGATGATATTTACAACAAAAAAAAAACATGTAAGTTGTGATATTACAAAAAATTACTTTTCTTTTTTTTTTATCTTTTTTTGTCTTTTCAGTTATAAACAACTGATAAATGCATTTATCGTTGATAAATACATCTATCAGTTGTTTATAGCTAATAAATGCATTTATCAATTTTTTAATAATTATTTTGTGCTTGGTTTTATGGTTGAACAACTAATAAATGCATTTATTAGTTATTTGACAAATAAATGCAAACATATATAAATAAATAAAGTAGTTTTTTGTAATATCTAAATAGTTTTTTGTAATAACCAACTTGTTTGATTTTTTTGTAATATCTATCTTTTAAAATTAGTTTTTGTTAAATGCCCCTAAAAAATAGTTTCGAAACTAAATTTGAAACTTTACATCAAGGTAACATATGGTCAAGATATTGTCGTAGTGATTATCAAGATTATTGGAGAATATGTGAAACTTATCCTGATTAACAAAATCTTGGCCATTGATTCTTTTTTATTGGTTTTTGTGTTAAAACTAGTACTTTTATTTGTATCGATGATACGGTGACAATATGAAATAGGATAGAATATCCTACTGTTCAAAATTTTCTTCATTCTATTACCCCCGTCAACACTCACTTTTTCATCATTCTTGTTACACTCTCTCGCCCCCCCCCCACTTGCTTTCCTCTTTTTCAAAATTCTCAACCCAGCTCAGTATCCTATTCTCGATAACCCTGCTGTCCACATACTACTGAGTAAAAAAAAAGTTCCACAGTCTATTGCTATCGAGACAAAAAAACAGTTACAAAAGAAGTTGATGCTTTCAATTCCAATTAACCAAAGTCGCAATGCTTATAATACATAGCATCTTTTAGAAATCAACAATAAATTCTTTATTGTGACAGTGCAAAACTCATTTTTACCAAGTCATATTTTACACTTAAAATACATATATACCTACAAATTCCCGATTTTCTCTTCACCCTTCTTCCCCGTAGTCACCACCATCATTGCCACTCTTGGCCTTTTTGCCACTACCACCACCTACTTTCTTCGCTTGCACAATCTCTATTGGTCTTTCAGATTCTCCGTCAAATACCTTTTCTATCAACAATCCTTATGCTTGTAAATTGTCATCTACATGTATCGACATTGACAAATGATATTAAGCAATCACTATAAAGTTTGTTATAATGTATGACATGGAAACATGTCATACCTTCAACAAAAGGAATCTACATGTATCAACATTGATGACATTGAATAATCAACATTGAACATATGAAAACCAGCCAAATCCTTAAAAGGCCAGAGTAATCTAAGCAACAAAGTTAGTACACACTAAATCTATAAGTACACATGCCATATCAGTGCCCTTTTTTTGTGAAAATCAGTAGCTTGGTTTTGATGTACCACATAGCAGCATTCTCATATTCAATGTCAAGTATAAGAATACACAATAGAATGACGGCTATGCTTGGTGGAACATCTCCAGGGAAAAGAGTGTTTGTTACCAGAGTCGGATGCGGTAAAGGACTTCGGGTTGGATTATGTATCAACGGACAACTAAGGCTGTTCGGGGGGTGGGTGGGAAGACTCTTCTTGCTACAAACCTTAGCTATCTATTCTAGCTAAAAGGATAAATTCCCTAATTAACTGAAAATCAAAACCCTAATAAGTTTGGAAAGTAAAATTGAGATTAACTCTCTCTCTCTCTCTCTCTCTCTCTCTCTCTCTCTCTTTATATATATATATATATATATATATATATATATATATATATATATATATATATATATATATATATATATATATATATATATATATATATATATATATATATACTTCCTCCGTCCATTTTTGTTAGTTCACGATTCTTTGTACTCACGTAAATTAAGGAGGGAGTATTATATTGAAAGTGTTGTGAGTGTGAAAGTAAAATAGGAGAGAGAATGAGTGGAGGGAATAGTAAATTATAATGGTGTTGTGAGTATTAAAATAATGTAGGAGAGAGAATGAGTGGAGGAAATAGTAAATTATAGTGGGGTAGGGTTAATATTTTAATAATATAAAGTTTTCATTTTAGGAAAGAAATAAAGTGTGAAGTAAGTAAGTGGACGCCCAAAATAGAAAGTGTGAAGTATGTAAATGGATCGGAGGAGATATATATATATATATATATATATATATATATATATATATATATATATATATATATATATATATATATATATATATATATATATATTACCTAAAAGCATAATATTCATGGGAAGACCTATACAACAGTGCTTAGCTAAACAGTCCCAATTGCCTACACAATGTAATGACGGCTATGCTTGGTGGAACGTCTCCGGGGAGAAGAGTGTTTGCTATAGAGTCAAATGTGGTAAAGGATTTTGAGTTGGATTCTGAGTCAACTACGACAGCTAAGGTTGTTCGAGGGATAGGGGTGGGGTGGGGGTGGGGGTGGGGGTGGGAAGGCTCTTTTTGCTACAAACCTTAGCTATCTATTCTACCTAAAAGGATAAACTCCATAATTAATTGAAAATCAAAACCCTATGAATTTTGGAAAGTAAAATTGAGATTAGTTATCTTTTTTTTTACCTAAAAGGGTAATATTCATAGGGAGACCTATACAACAAATTCGCTAAACAGTCCCATTTGCCTAACTGCTATGAGGCAACAAAACCTCAGTTAGAACGTTGAAAATTATATCCCCGATAATGGTTGCATGTGTGGGTTTGCAGCAATTCTTGAACATGGCATCCATTGTTGGCGGTCCCATGGTTAGCTTCAAATTATAACAATAATTTATGGACAATTTATTCAACTTCCAGGGAAGGGTGTAATTTAGAAATGAATTTTGGACAAAATCACCCCCTTTTGATTGGATAACTAACACTCTTATCCCTATGGTTTAGACTTGGTTATTCAAAGTTCCTATACTTGAGATTGGGGGGTGGGGACTTAACTGTTATTGAGATTAGTTCCCGCCATTTAATTAGCTAGTTAATAAAAAGGGATTACAATCTATTCGTCTCATTATGTGTCTTTTAACCTTACTTTTTTAGTTAATTTGATTGAAATTTAAAAAAAAAAAAAGTTACTAAAACTCATTTATTTATAAATCTTTAAATATTATTAATACGACAATATTTTAAATTTTATAAAAGTTATTTTCTTATTAGTTTTTTATTATATTTAATATGAAACAGCTGAAGTATACGGATAACATGAAGAATAGAGGGAGATTGTGATGTTAGAACATGGATTAATTAATATGTGTTATTTAATTTCATATGTTATAAATCATTTAATAATTTTAAAGTATAGACAAAATATGTAGAATTCCATTAATTGTAAGTACCATTAAATGATGGGCATAATGGTAACTTCACACCACCAACTTTATGAAAGGGTGTAGTCCCTAAATGAAGTGCCCCTTCTCTATCTATATAAAGGCTATCCATTAGCAATTTGAGACACTTAACATTCACAAAATTCAGTCACAAATACTCTCTTCATTCATTAAGAAGAACATAAGTGAGGGCATTATCATTTAGAAGACTATCTCCCTAATCTCTCCTTTATTCAAGAACAAGATCAAGAACGTACAATGGATTCTTCAGGTACACACTTTCGTCTTCATTTTATTCTCTTACTTAATCTAGTTGTGAGACGGTTTATGGTTTAATGGATCATTTATGTTCCAACAATTTGTATCAGAGCCTGCTCATATACTAGATTGAGTTTGAGTTTCTTGTAAAGCCTTATGCTTTAAATTTTGTTTTATGTTTATATCCTTGTGTGATTTCATTTATTTTGTTCTTGTACATGATACTCATCTTGTTTAAGAGTATTATGTTCATAACTTCATTCAATTTCTGAAAATAACGGTAAAATCAATCTTTAAGAGACACAATGGTTCATACAAGATTACCCCATTTACATAGCCAACATTGTGTAATGTTTGGAGTGTGTAAATCTAGGTCTACTTGTTTAAATCATGTTGATCAAAGTACAAACTTATTCCATTTACATAGCCAGCATTTTATAATGCATTAAGTATGGAAATTTGGACCAAACCTGTTCATAAAATGGTGTAAAAATGGTGACTTTTTGTCAATCTGGGCATTGGGCATGACTCGTCCCGTGGGGGACGAGTCGTCTCCATCAATTTTCTGGAAATGGGACCTCTCTGATACAGTCGTCCTGTTAGTGTAAACTGCAGGTGATATCGTAGATGATTTCCCAAAAGTCCAGGTGATATCACAGATGATTTCCTGGACTGAAAATTATATAGTTGTATATTTCTTGTTTATTATTTAATGGACTAATGTGCTAATAAACTCTGTATAGTCTATGGTTTGTGTTTATATTTCAGAGTGCAATAGCATCAAAGAAGGAGCTAGACACGTGTGGAAATTGGAAGAAAAGAATTTATACATTTTATGTATTAATTCATAACTTGGGCAAACGATAACAAAGCGTGTGAAGACTTGGTCAAGGGTTGTTGCTGAGATATAGACGAAGTACAAGGTTGATAAAGCAAGGGAGTACAAGGCGTAGAAGCTTGGCTTGAGGATAAATCAACTTGGTTGCTAAAATTGAGGAAATGGGAGCTAGAATTGTGGAACAACTTCACCCACTCTCCCTATACTTCCTCCACGTGCAAGACCAGCCCCAAGGCTGTTAATTGAGTAGCCTTCAAGTATTTGAAGACTATAAATAAGCTTAGAAGGTTTCATTTGAAGACATGTCAATTACATCATCACATTCACACCTTCGAAAAGCTTAGAGATAGAGATCTTTGTTTGGTTCTTTTTAATCCTTTCTCCCTTGTAATTTCGCACTTGATTACTTTGGTATCAAGGTGTGTGAAGGCTAGAATAGGATTCCGTTCTTTATCTCTTGTTCCATAGAGCTCAAAATAGATATAGCTATAGGGATCTTTCGGCTTTGTAAATTCATTTATAGTGATTATAAAGTCTTGCCTAAGAGGCACTCTCAAGTTATATTTATATAACTTGAGAAAAATAATTTTGGTGTTTTTATTCCGCTGCAAACTCTTTTACAAAATTGTTTTATTTTCGAAGTGTGTGTGTGTGTGCTATCCCAAGTGCTGTCGTTGGTGTTGTTATCACCTTGGATATTACTTGTGATTCTGGCCGTGACAATTTCAATTGGTATCAGAGCAGGTCACTTGACGTTACTAAGTGCTTGGTCTAGGTGTCATGGCTTTTGATCCTGCAAATCCCAATCAAAAACCTATTCCTGTTTTAGATGGTTCGAATTATGCATATTGGAAAATTCGTCAACGCTCGCATATCAAATCAATTGATCTTCGAGCATGGCGATCTGTAGTTAATGGGTACTCTCTTCCACTTTTATCTCCTAATGAGGATGGTGATATTCAAGTTAAAACTGAAGGCGAGTGGACTAATGAAGAGATCACCCTAGCTAACTATAATGAGAAAGCTCTTAATGCTATCTTTGAGTGGGTTGACATGCATATTTTTAAACTTATTCAAAATAGTTCCACAGCTCAAGAAGCTTGGGACATTTTACAAAGGTTTTGTGAAGGTGATTCTAGTGTGCATGAAAACAAACTTAGAGGTCTTACTGGCAAATTTGAAAGGTTGAGAATGGGTGAAAGTGATACCATCTCCTCTTATTTTGAAAAATTGTTTGACATTGCTAATGAGTGTCAACTTTTAGGTGAACCTTTTACAAATAAACAATTGGTTTCAAAGGCTATTAGAACTCTCCCTGAGCCTTTTAATATAAAGGTTTCATCTATAGAAGAGGCTCACAACCTTTTCACTATGGACATCAATTCCTTAATGAGCATTTTAAAAACTTTTGAGTCAAACCTTGCTGAGCAAAGTGAAGCTTCTAAAGGCAAGAGTGTTGCTTTAAAAGTTCAATCCTCTAGTGGTTCAACTAATGAGGATGACGAAATTTTTGAGGAATTAGGTGAAGATGCCAGTGTTGCCTTACTTTCTAGGAAGTATAACTCAATGGTGAGAAAATTTAACAAAGAAAATGTGCAGGTGAAGGCTAAAGAGCAACAAACCAAGGTGTACAATTCAATGCCCAAGAGGACATTTCCATCTACTCAGAAAGGTGGTCCCATAAGGAGAGCATCATCAGATCCATCCAGATCTGATCCAAAATACCTTGAATCAATCCAATGTCATGCTTGCTCCGGATGGGGTCATTACTCAAATGAGTGTGCTAACACTCTAAGGAAGATGGGAAAGAACCTATGGGTTTCTGTCAGTGACAATGAAGATGAGGAGACCAATCAATCTGATGATTCAGATCAAACGGCAATGGTGGTCACAAACTGTGACTCGGATTCTGTCAGTGATACCCCAGGTGATATCCAAAGTGAGATAGCACCTGAGATATCATCCAACAGGTATACAGATTTAAATTTGATAAATGCTGTTTGTTTTGTGGGTTCTGTTAACATGGATGCAGGTAGTTCACAAGAGGGTGAACAAAGTGAGGAGTTCAACAAGGATGAACTCATTCGTGGTCTTAAGAACCTTTGCAAAGAATTGGTGGACGAATGGAAAAAAGAGAACAAGAAGGTGATCTCTCTGTCCAAAGAGGTTCAAGACCTGACTGATGGCTTGACTAGATTGGAAGTGCAACTCACAAAGAAGGATGTGGAGCTGGACAAAGTCAAGGCCAAGCTTACTCTTGCCGAAGCAACATTCAAGAAACTCAACACGAGTTCTTCCAAGTTAGATGCAATTCTTGGGTTGAGCAAACCACTCAAGGCAGGTATAGGTTTTCAAGAGTCTTTAAATGCTATTACATCTACTTTGGCTAATAAGGAAGATAAGGTAGTTTTTATTAAAGAAAGAGACAATGTTGAACTAATATCTTCTGATAAGTCTTCTGACAAGGTAAAAATATGTAACTATTTGTTACTCTTACGGACATTTGAAAAATGATTGTAAAACGCTTTTAAAGAAAGCAGTCAGTTCTGTGTGATACACGAAGTGTTGCCTAGCACGTCGAGATATCACCGATCGAAGAAAAGTTATCAAAGTAGGAAAGTGTGGAAACCTAAGTCCAATCTGATATGTGATGTTGTATGCACTGCCTTAAAAACTAATGTTGAAGGTTCATGGTATTTTGATAGTGGTTTTTCTCGTCATATGACTGGAACAAAAATATTTTTAAAGGAATATGAACCTATTCAAGGTGGTAGTGTAACATATGGTGGTGGTGGCAAGAGTAATATAGTAGGAAAAGGCGTTTTAAATGTACCTGGATTTCCTGCTTTGAAAAATGTTTTGCATGTTGATGGACTGGTAACTAATTTTATTAGTATTAGCTAACTTTGTGATGACAACCTTGAAGTAAAATTCAATAAAAACACTTGTGAAGTCTTTGATTGTACCAATAACTGTGTTATGACTGGTACTAGATCAAGTAACAACTGTTATCTTGTTGAGGATAAACAAGTGTGTCATTCTGTGAGGATTGATGATGCTACCTTATGACATCAAAAGTTGGGTCATGTCCATTTTCGTAACATTGTGAAACTCATAAATGCTGAAGCTATAAGAGGTATACCTAGTCTGGACATAAGTACGAAAATCATATGTGAAGATTGTCTAAAGGGTAAACAAACACGTGCTACCCATAGTGCTACCCAACATAATGAGGAGTATTCTAGGACAACGCACTGTTTTCAATTAATGCATATGGATTTAATGGGTCCAGTTGAGGTAGACAGTTTAGGAGGTAAGAAATATACTTTTGTAGTAGTTGATGATTTTTCTAGATTTACTTGGGTATATTTTTTAAAAGAAAAATCAGAAACTTTTGAAAAGTTTAAGGTCTTACATGCTAAAATCAAAAACATGTTTTCTGCTCTTATCATGCGAATAAGGTCTGATCATGAAACGGAGTTTGATAATTCATTGTTCTTTACTTTTTGTGAATTAAAAGGAATTAAACATGAGTTTTCTGCTCCTAAAACACTTCAACAAAATGGGGTGGCTGAAAGGAAAAATAGGACCTTACTTGAGATGGCACGTGTGATGTTGTTTTCAAAAAGAATTTCAAAGAGATTTTGGGCTGAGGCCTTAAACACAGCTTGTCACACGGCCAATAGAGTTTTTCTAAGACCTGGTACTAGAATGACACCTTATGAAATTTTGAATGGTAGGATACCAAAGGTTCATTATTTTCATACATTTAGGTGTGTGTTATGTTCTAAATGATCGGGATTACTTAGCTAAATTTGACTCTAAAAGTGATAAGGCTATATTTCTTGGGTATGCTCAGGACAGTCGAGCATATAGGGTTTATAACCTTAGGTTAAAAACCATTCAGGAATCAATTAACGTTGTTTTTGATGATTTAGCAAGTGTTACGGGTGATGGAGTACAGGAATCTCCATTAATATTGCTGGAAGAACTGGAGAATCAAAATCAAGTAAGTGATACCCCAGGTGCTGGCCCAAGTGTTGTCACTGAAGGGATAGCATCTCCGGTATCACCCAAGACCTGTCCAGCAACTGAAAAGGAGGAACAGTCAGATGATGATGCTCATGTGCATGAAGATTTGAGAAGGGATCCACCAGCTAGGATCAGAAGAGATCATCCTTCATCTCAAATCATTGGAGAAGCAAGTGAAGGGGTACGAACAAGGAATAAAGGACACTTTAGTAACCGTGAAATGGCAAGGTATGTGTGCATGTCCACCACATACCACAAGGTAAAATATTCCTGTTTTGTCTCTTCTTTAGAACCCAAAAATATTTCTGAAGCTTTAAAAGATAATTTTTGGATACATGCCATGCAAGAGAAACTTGAACAATTTGCTCGTAATGAAGTTTGGTGTTTAGTACCACGTCTCATTAATACAAATGTAATTGGTACAAAATGGATTTTCAAGAATAAATCAGATGAGCAAGGAAATATTATAAGGAACAAAGCTCATCTCGTAGCTCAAGGTTACACCCAAATTGAAGGTGTTGACTTTGATGAGACCTTTGCTCTCGTTGCTAGAATAGAATCCATAAGACTCCTCTTGGCTATAGCTTGTTTTCTAAAAATTACTTTTTTCAAATGAATGTTAAAGCTGCCTTTTTAAATGGTTATTTAAAAGAAGAAGTTTTTGTTGAACAACCAAAAGGATTTGAAGATCCTCATCTACCAAACCATGTGTATAGACTTGATAAAGCCTTATATGGCTTGAAACAAGCTCCACGTGCATGGTATGGTCGCTTAACCTCTTTCTTACTTGAATATGGTTTTTTAAGAGGTGAAGCAGATAGGACCTTATTTATCCTAAGGCATGGCAAAGAAATAGTCATTGTTCAAATCTATGTTGATGACATAGTCTATGGCTCTACTTCTCAAACATGTTTAAAAAATTTTGTAGAGGCTATGACATCAACATTTGAAATGAGCATGATTGGTGAGTTAACATTCTTTCTAGGCTTGCAGGTGAAACAATCAAATGAAGAAATATTCATTTCACAAAGCAAGTATGCAAAGAGCCTAGTAAAAAGGTTTGGGTTGGAAGGAGCAAAAAGTTCAAAAGTCCCTATGTGTTCTTCTCTCAAACTTGGTAGAGACCAAGTAGGTGAGGATGTTGATCCTACTCTATATCGTTCTATGATAGGTAGCCTTCTCTATCTCACTTCTAGTTGTCCTGATATCATGTTCAGCGTGTATGTTTGTGCACGTTATCAAGCCAATCCTAAAGTCTCTCACCTTAATTCTGTCAAAAAGATAATTAAATATGTCTCAGGAACAAGTGAATTAGGGATTTGGTTTAGTAAGGATACTAATACCAATTTGTTAGGCTTTAGTGACTCGGTTTGGGCGGGGGATATGGATGATAGGAAGAGTACTAGTGGGAGGTGTTTTTACTTGGGTAACAATTTAGTTTCATGGTATAGTCGTAAACAAAATTGTGTCTCTCTTTCCACAGCTGAGTCTGAGTATGTTGTAGCTGGTAGTTGTTGCTCACAACTTATTTGGCTAAAACATATGCTAGATGACTATGGTCTAGAGAGTAATTCTTTGACTATGTACTGTGATAACCTGAGTGCTATCAACATTTCAAAAAACCCTGTTCAACATTCCCGTACTAAGCACATTGACATACGTCATCATTTCCTTAGAGATATGGTAGATAAAGGCCTAATTAACATTGATCATATTGATACTAAGTATCAACTGGCTGATATCTTTACCAAGGCCTTAGATCACGAGAGATTTTCTAGTTTGAAAAGATCTCTTGGTCTTTGTAATCTCTAAGTCTGTTTGTCTGTGCTACCCCAGGTGATGTTATCACTCAGGGTAACACTTGTATATTAGTGTATTTTTTCTCTTTATTTATTTTTTTAAAAAAATGCATTATTATTTATTTAATCTGGTTAGCTTAGTTCTAACCGTGGCACATGCTGACTTTTTTGTTATGATAGGTTATTACTTAGGTTATCATGTGTGATATCACTCCCCTTCATATGCTTAAAGTGACAAAGTCACTAATCTTTTCTTTTTTGATAAATAAAAGGCAAAGGCATTTTATCCATACTATTCTCTCGAGCTCGGGGCACGGTGTTCGCTGCAACGATGTACTCTTGCCAATGAGAATGTATGAGGTGGTTTATGCTAAGTATTAGGGACATGGAGTTCGCTACTACAGTGTACCCTACTTGAAAGGCATAAATCACTTTATCTTTACACTTGAAATATAACTCGAAGCACGGAGCTCGTTACTACGTTGCTTTCTTGTTTAAAGAAGTGTATTGATACGTGATTAACAAGCAATGTACTTAAAAAATATATACAGGCATATAATGCTTAAAGTGCATGAAAAATGCTCAGCTTGTTATGCCTGGAGTGTCTGAAAATGGCTAAGCTTGTTATGCTTGAAATGCTTGAAAATGAAAATATTTATCAAGGAGATTTATATCATATGTGTTATCCTACGTGTTACCATCATTGCCTTAACACATTAGTGTGTGCTATATTAGTTTTTTTTTATTTCTTATTTTTGAAATATTATTGATTAATTTCTCAAAATCTGAAAGTCTTTTTAATTAAAGAGTTTACGATTTTGAAAACGTCTTCAACAAGTTTCCTTTATTTTTGGTAAACTTAGTTAAGTAACTATCCCATATTTATTTTGATTTGTGCATATATTGTTTTGGGCCTAGTTACAAAATTTTTAGTTTACTTATTTTTATTTTTTTACGTTTTACTTAAAAAAAATATATATATATTTTTTCATTTATTTTTTTCCAACCGTGTGTTTTATTCTTAAGTTGGTAAGGGGTTATTTTTTAAAAAAGGTGTGGTTAGGGTTAAATGGTAAATGAGTGGATAGGGATAAAGGTGAGAGTTTTTAGGGGTTTAGATGGGATGGGTAGTTTAATATGTCAAATCAAATTAATTTTTTGTTCCCCATTCATTTTTATCTCTTTAATTTCCTAAAATTTCTCTAACTCTCCTCTTATCTCTCTCTCTCTAACCGTTACTCCCTCTCTCTCTCTCCTTTCTTAAAAATCCTCATTCCAGCGTCCTCTTCTCTCCCAAAATTCTAGGTCAAAATTACGTTTCAAAATTCCCTCAAATCTCCATGGCTTCTCCATCCAAAACCAACACCGAACCTTCTCACACGGACCAAATGGACATATCACCTAGCATTGCTCCATCTGTGGCTTCTCGTGTGGCCATGGAAACTTCTCCAATGATCACTCCAAGCTCTTCTCCACCTACAATGGCGATTGTTCCAGCCCTTGCCCTGTTGCCTCGTTTGAACATGGAATCCCTAAGGTAACTCTCATTCCAGCCGAGCCAAAGAGAAAGAGGAAAGCCCCAACTTCCAAGCTCTCTCCTCAAGTTGCAAAAAGGAGGTCTTCCAACCGCATTAGGTCAATCAGGTCCAAGGCAACTTCAAATACCACCTCTGATCCGGTTGAAGTCTCAGAAAGCTCTCTTGATGTGTCCTCACCCCATGTGAGTGACGAGAACTTTGATGCAAACAAGGAGAAGGAGCCTTCTGTGGACTCATTTGATGCTTGGGTAGATGGTGATGAAGAGGAGACCCTCTCGATTTTCGAGAAAAGAAGGGCAAGGGCAAAGCAACTGTGAGTGCTACCAAAGGTGCTAGCAAGAAGAAGATATCATCTGAGGTAACACTTGCCCCCTTCTCTGTTCATAAACATTCCTCTAGTGATAATTCTGGTGATGAGGTTATTCGAATTGAAGAGGATAAAGCTTTTCCTAAACCTTTTCTTACTTTGGAATTTTATAAGAAATAAAATATGGAATTTTGGTTGAATAATTCGAGTAAGAGGTTGTTAAAAGAAAAGCACATTGATGAGGGTCAGTTGGAAAAAGAAGGAGTGGTTCAGTTTTTGAAGGACAGGAATTTTCTTAATGCTAATAATCATGCTTCTGTGTTTGTTGAGAGTGTTATACGCAATTTCTTTGCTAACTTGCATGCTCATTTGAATGCTGAAGGGTCTGCAAAATATGGGAAAGTGTTTGTTAGGGGAAAAGTCTATTCTTTTACTCCAGCCCTAATTAACAAAGTTTTAGGCCTCCCAAATGTAGATGATGAGAGCATTAGGGTCAATAGAGATGAAATGGTAAAATTGCTTACTCACAACAAACTGCAGTCCTGGCCTTTGAAAGAGAAACTTCATGCTTCTAGGATATCTTCTCTATACTCTGTGCTTCACAAATTGTGCATATTCAATTGGCTTCCTACAACTAATGAACCTATTGTGACATTGGAGTATGTGAATGTGTTGTATAGATTGGGTAAGAATTTAAGGATTAACTTTGGAAGATTAGTGTTCAAACACTTAGCTTCATGGGGTAGAAAAAAGGAAGTGAGCATTAGCTTTTTCCCCTATCCTTCTCTAATCTTCAAAGTTTTGGTATTTCAATTGTGAGGACCCCGACCCGGAACCTACACGTGTCCCGAGCTGGAGCGTCCTCAAACTAACCCCAACTTGCCTAAACTTTTAAAAACATTTATTTAACGTTCAAACATAAACATAACCATTTTAAAATAACTCCACTCCTTTCCACATTGGAGGAAGAGTTGACCAACCTTGAAAGTAGTAAACGATTTTAGTTACAAAAAGATGTCGAATATAAAATAAAATTAGACTTTATGAATACAACCCTTTTAAAAGAATTATACAAACAAACACTTTCTACACCAACCTATACATAACCCGACAATTTCCAAAATACCACTTCTAAACTCCTTTCCGCCCTTACATGGTCGGTCCACCTGTCTCGGAATCTAAAAACATTAAAGGGAGAGGGGTGAGAATAAATCTCAGCAAGCTATTATGAATGGAGCAATATGCCAAATAAGGTGCAACACATAACAAGTCACATATAACACATTGGAAAAGCTGTAAACACCTTACATTACCTTGGTTTACCTTTTCCCGTCTGAACAATAGTCGTACAACATTGGGTATAATAATACTCCAATCTTACAGTGAGCTGCTTAAGCAATACTCACATCTTATAAGACCCGTTTTTCAGGGAACCAAATAAGATAGTAGCAACTCTGTAAGGCTTTTGGCTCAATACAGATGCTATACCCCAACCTGTGGCCACAGGAGGGGACGGTCACGAGTATAACATAATCCGATCACATTAGGTCAAACTTCCATAATTGATCGTATTATATTATACCCCCAATATCAGCTGATTAACACATTATCAAGCACATAATAGTTACTTGAAATATAATTCACAAACGGGATAATCAATATAGCCACATGGTAAAATATACTCATGTTCAACAAATCTCATAGTGCAACAATTATTTAAAACATTATGCATAAATAAGCAATATAGCCACATGGTAAAATATACTCATGTTCAACCAATAATCAGAGTGCAACATTTATGTAATACACTAAGCACAATACAATCCATGAATATGTACTCAAGTAAGATAATGAAATATCATCAACCCATCTTACTTAGTCATTATACAACAATATATGATCTCTATAAGGATTCAAGTTAACTCTACCAAGTTGGAGTCACATTTAATAAACTGCCAAATGATTTCTAAGTCGGACTTAAAGTGCTTCCGTAGTTCCATTTAAACCCAATTAAGGTGTCACTAAGTGACTCAAGTGTTCTATTATTATTCTAGGTTGAAAAGAATTGATTCATATCCGAATTGAATCGGTTTCTATTAATTTATAAAGGTTAGGGGACATGCCACGAGGTTGTTGGCAAAAATCAGCAAGAACGGAAACTGGGGAAGGTCTGGCATCATGGGCGCCCGCCCACTACCTCTTGGGCGACCGCCCAAGAGGAATTTCCAAGGAGTTAAGGTTCTGTCTACATGGGCGGCCGCTCAAGCCCCCATGGGCGACCGCCCAAGGCCATTTTCCAGCAACCAGATTTTCTAAAGTCTCTATTTACTACTTTTCTTTTCCTTTTTAATCTTATTTATATTCATGAACATCAAAGGGATTTTCTAACCTTAAAACCTCATCTTCAATCATCTAGATCCAAAATAATATAGTCCTAGATTATTTACCACTTAAGTTTCCACCCATTTCCTTACTTTATTTCCAACTAAAATCTTCTAATCTAACTCCACCCATTTCATTCCTTATTTCAAGTTTAACACTTTTAATCTAAATCAATTCATGTTCTTACACTCTTGATCAACAATAACATCCATCCATAAGATTAATCAATTCCTCAACTTCCAAGAGGATTTCCAAAGCATTAAACAATCATCTAAATAACAATTACAACATTAAATAGCTCATGAACATTTAGAGGAAGGGAAGTCATAACAACTCACCTTAGGTTTTTAGAATGGAAGATTGATCTTCTTAGCTTGATTTGTTCTTCTAGATGATCCAACCTCAAAAATGCTCTTGGACTTGAAAATGGTGAAGAAATAAACTATCTATATGACTTGGGAGGGGGAGGCTTCACATGGAGCTTCCATGGAAGAGATGTAAGAAGAAGATGAAGAATGATGAATGAGGAGGTTAGAGGGGTATGGGGAGAGTAAGAGAAAGTATGGTGGTGTAGTGGGGGGTTTGACTAATTGGTACAAGGGAGGATGAGTGAATTAAGGGGAGGCATGGCCCCCCATGCCACCCAACTCAAGGCTTTCACCAAATTACAATTTGGTCCCCTAATATTCTAAAGCATTTAAATTAAAACCCTCCTACTCAAGTATTTATTCCACATACTATAATCCTTCTTCCACATTTTATTTATTTTCTATTTTTATATTTCCCTTTAGAACATTATTTTATTTCCCAAACATTTCATCCTAATATAAGAATTTAAAGATATAAAGTAAACATATAAAGTTAACATTAATATTAAAAGCATATAATGTTATACTAAAATAGTGCCTAGGGTTAGGGTCGTTACACTCACTCCCCCTTAAAGAAAATTCGTCCCGAATTTGACTGTCACTTTCCTAACTGTTCAACCCGCCTCGGTTACTTATGTATACCTCAGACTCCAATTCCCAAATAGTCTCTTCAATATTGTGATTCTTCCCCAAGATTTCTAATTCCATTAATAATAATACGATATTACATCTTGATGTTCCAAGAATACCATACAAATATTATTAACCTGAATTTTCACGACCTCAATAAAATATAACTAAATGAAAGTATTACAACTCATATAACCAAATACATTAAAATATTGCATTTAAAACTTTAAATAATCTATAAGCTGCTCCAAGCCAGTCTATGAGTCAAATCACCAATCTACCTTAGGCCTTGCTTCTCCAACCTCACCCCAACAAATTAGAGATCGATATTTTCTTCCCTATCAACGCATCATACGGTTTTATCTTAATGCTAGAATGATGATTGCTATTATACGCACCCAACCACTGGTAATCATACGTCCTATCGACTACAAAAATCCATTGTACATGCCCGTAGCATATCCTCAATAATAAGTAATGATTCCTCAAATTCTCACAAAGTTAAACTCAATAGCATTCCTACATTTCAAAAGGATCTTCCCAAATGACGCCTATTCAATTCATTTAATATTATGGGATTTATACCATCAAACTATCCCCTAACATATATGAGGACTTGATCAAAGAATCTCATCACTATATATATAATGAGTAGAAAATACCAATTAACTTTCTATGAACAAAACAACATACCCCTTTTTACTTCCAAGGTAACTCACTCACAAAATCCATCGTGATAATACTCCCAGCTCAATCTAGAACCCTAGATATTTTAATAAAGCTTCTAACGTCAAATTTCTATTTTCACATTTATGACCAAACCACCTTATGTCTTAACTCGCTTGAAACGAGTTATTTCAATTATCTCATCCCCAATTCTCATGATACAAACATTAAGTAACTGCCTATGACATAATAAATGTAAACATGCTAATAAGACCATGATTCCCATAAATGGAATACTAGTCGACTATATATCATAATTCAATGCTCTAATTAAGCTCAGGTCCAGTGACAGATCAATATTCAATCAAATGGTTGGCCGCCCACAATGGAGCCGACCCAACTCCAAAATAAAAATCGAGTCTACTGCGACTGTCACATTAACAACCCCACAATTTATCAAATCATTTCTCGGATCAAAACTTTAATGTAATTAATCACTATAGGGAAACTAAGTTGCCGTTTTACTTGCTTCTGTACAAACTATATTTTTTTTTTAAATAACATGTCTTTCTAAAATTTACAACATCTTTCAGAATTCCAAAGGATAGATAAAAAGAGATCTAGTAAGACTCGAATGGTTTATTTATTTAAAACCGGCCCATACCAGTTTGAATTAACTAAACCACTCAAAATCTTAAGAAATTTTGAAAAGATTGATAAGCTAACAAAACTAACTCGAGTGATTTAATTAACTACAACCGTCCCATACCAGTGGTAGATAATTAAATTACTCCCAGATTTTAATGTACACAAAAACGGTTTACTGACCTTAATAAATCAAACTATCCCCGAAGGGCACAAATGCTCATACCGAAGTTCAATATATAATCCAAAGTTGTAAAGCACATTTAAAGCAATTCTAACAAAATATTCTTGTTTGACCTCTATTTATAGTGTAGCCACCACTCATAATATTTATACTTAGTTGAATTTTCTATAAGAAAACAAAATCTCATAATACTAATAACACTAAAACATTCATTAAGATAATAACTTGGTAATTCATCCTCAATTCAATAATTCCTCAAGTTGCATATTCAACACTTTTACTTACTTTGAGTCATCTATTCCTTACCTTTGATATTAGCATTATACTTAGTAACATTGTATTGCATACATCAAGTTTCCGATCAATTTCCATGATCTCCTAATAAGAAAATAAAATTGGAACTCACATAGATCAATCATCCCCAAATTGTGATTAAACATCAACAGTGTAAACTAACTTACCTCTCGATAACCATCAACAACCTCAAAATCCGCATAACACTAATACCTTCCCAAGCATCACACCAATCTCTCATATGAGTCACACAACTAAGTAAACATATAGGGTGTAATCATCCTAAAGTATCCTGCCTTTCAATAAAATTTATCCTCATTTTATATTCTCAACTAACGATAATTGTTTCTCAAAGCAAACCCTATACATATATTACCAATTCCTGAAGTTGATCCTATAAGTCACCAATAACTACATCTATTACACTTCTTCACATTTACCTTATTTACCTCTCCATAATTACTACACAACCACACATCAAAACGGTCATACTATATACAAATGTTATCTTAAGTATATCCTTAAAACAAATATTCACTGCAATTGTAACACCCCGAAAATTCAACTAATAACCATTGAGTATCTTACTAGTTCTAAAACCAGTCCTACAATTCCTTCACAAGGGATAACGAATACTTATTCTTCACAGTTACTAATTTTGAGATCTCCATAATCTATAATTAACCACCAAGTATCATTTTTTCTAAATATAGTACTACTTTATCCTTACGGAGATTCGCTAAGCTAATTACCTTCTTTATCAAATAATTTCCCAAGTTGAATCATCAATTCTATTATCCCAATTAGTGTCATCTATCTAGGAATCCAAATACCAAAATAGTACCTTATCTCAACTCAAAGCCTCAATATCCTGGTATGATACCTGATGGAAACCCAATTTGAAACTCACATGGAAAACACCACTTAATCAAATTATAGGATGATATCACCTACAAGAATATCTGATTTCCTATTCAAATTAGTAGCAAGAGCACAATCAATCTCTCATTAGAGAATATACTTATAGCACATAAGGCAAATATATGTCAGTTCTATAAGAACTCGTACTCGCGATATCTTATAAACCATAAAATCCCACTTAGACTATCACTTTCAATACTAGTCTCATATATCTAGTCTCCACCACGAGACACCAATGTATAAATACTCACTCAAGTTATACAACCATTAACCACTCTTAATTAGGCCATATACCTAACCTCAACTAAGAGTTCACCAATTCATTTACCACCGGTACATGAGATAATTCAAGGGTCTTTTACTGAAATATAACACATAACCCAAATGACCTTCACATTCCTTAGGCCCTACTTTCGACATTTACATATATATGACATAATAGCAAATAATGACTTATCCGCCTCAACCGCCTACGGAGGCAAATCAAACATAAATAAGGAGACTCGCTTCTTGCGACAATCCTCTCCAAACACAACAACTACTCAATCAATTCAGGTCAATATAACAATAATTCACGGATTGGTATATCTACCATATCCACCGGCAATCCATGCCCACTTAATCACAACTACCATGATAGTCAAGGATGATTCGAGGTACTCTCCCATCGGAGTAGAACCTCCAGTACATAAGGCAAATCTCGGGTCATTTATGCAAATAACAACGAAAGGTAATGCTACACGAGAACGAAATGAATGGGGATTTATAAAAATATGACCCCTAACTCCGGAGACAGGTAATATACCTCAAATGATTGTGGAGGAATCTATCTCTCCATATTGCTCACATTTCCTTGATCCTTTGGTTGATCGTTATTATTTTTTGTCATTGAACAAACTCCTGCATTAAACACTCGACGCAAGTTATCACACACTCTCACTCAGCTAGACTCTAACCGAGAACTCTAACCGAGCTCTGATACCAACTGTGAGGACCCCGACCCGGAACCTACACTTGTCCCGAGCTGGAGCGTCCTCAAACTAACCCCAACTTGCCTAAACTTTTAAAAACTTTTATTTAACTTTCAAACATAAACATAACCATTTTAAAATAACTCCACTCCTTTCCACATTGGAGGAAGAGTTGACCAACCTTGAAAGTAGTAAACGATTTTAGTTACAAAAAGATGTCGAATATAAAATAAAATTAGAGTTTATGAATACAACCCTTTTAAAAGAATTATACAAACAAACACTTTCTACACCAACCTATACATAACCCGACAATTCCCAAAATACCACTTCTAAACTCCTTTCCGCCCTTACATGGTCGGTCCACCTGTCTCGGGATCTAAAAACATTAAAGGGAGAGGGGTGAGAATAAATCTCAGCAAGCTATTATGAATGCAGCAATATGCCAAATAAGGTGCAACACATAACAAGTCACATATAACACATTGGAAAAGTCAGAAACACCTTACATTACCTTGGTTTACCTTTTTCGTCTCGAACAATAGTCGTACAACATTGGGTATAATAATACTCCAATCTTACAGTGAGCTGCTTAAGCAATACTCACATCTTATAAGACCCGTTTTTCAGGGAACCAAATAAGATAGTAGCAACTCTGTAAGGCTTTTGGCTCAATACAGATGCTATACCCCAACCTGTGGCCACAGGAGGGGACGGTCACAGGTATAACATAATCCGATCACATTAGGTCACACTTCCATAATTGATCGTATTATATTATACCCCCAATATCAGCTGATTAACACATTATCAAGCACATAATAGTTACTTGAAATATAATCCACAAACGGGATAATCAATATAGCCACATGGTAAAATATACTCATGTTCAATAAATCTCATAGTGCAACATTTATTTAAAACACTATGCATAAATAAGCAATATAGCCACATGGTAAAATATACTCATGTTCAACCAATAATCAGAGTGCAACATTTATGTAATACACTAAGCACAATACAATCCATGAATATGTACTCAAGTAAGATAATGAAATATCATCAACCCATCTTACTTAGTCATTATACAACAATATATGATCTATATAAGGATTCAAGTTAACTCTACCAAGTTGGAGTCACATTTAATAAACTGCCAAATGATTTCTAAGTCGGACTTAAAGTGCTTCCGTAGTTCCATTTAAACCCAATTAAGGTGTCACTAAGTGACTCAAGTGTTCTATTATTATTCTAGGTTGAAAAGAATTGATTCATATCCGAATTGAATCGGTTTCTATTAATGTATAAAGGTTAGGGGTCATGCCACGAGGTTGTTGGCAAAAATCAGCAAGAACGGAAACTGAGGAAGGTCTGGCATCATGGGCGCCCGCCCACTACCTCTTGGGCGACCGCCCAAGAGGAATTTCCAAGGAGTTAAGGTTCTGTCTACATGGGCGGCCGCTCAAGCCCCCATGGGCGACCGCCCAAGGCCATTTTCCAGCAACCAGATTTTCTAAAGTCTCTATTTACTACTTTTCTTTTCCTTTTTAATCTTCTTTATATTCATGAACATCAAAGGGATTTTCTAACCTTAAAACCTCATCTTCAATCATCTAGATCCAAAATAATATAGTCCTAGATTATTTACCACTTAAGTTTCCACCCATTTCCTTACTTTATTTCCAACTAAAATCTTCTAATCTAACTCCACCCATTTCATTCCTTATTTCAAGTTTAACACTTTTAATCTAAATCAATCCATGTTCTTACACTCTTGATCAACAATAACATCCATCCATAAGATTAATCAATTCCTCAACTTCCAAGAGGATTTCCAAAGCATTAAACAATCATCTAAATAACAATGACAACATTAAATAGCTCATGAGCATTTAGAGGAAGGGAAGTCATAACAACTCACCTTAGGTTTTTAGAATGGAAGATTGATCTTCTTAGCTTGATTTGTTCTTCTAGATGATCCAACCTCAAAAATGCTCTTGGACTTGAAAATGGTGGAGAAATAAACTATCTATATGATTTGGGAAGGGGAGGCTTCACATGGAGCTTCCATGGAAGAGATGTAAGAAGAAGATGAAGAATGATGAATGAGGAGGTTATAGGGGTATGGGGAGAGTAAGAGAAAGTATGGTGGTGTAGTGGGGGGTTTGACTAATTGGTACAAGGGAGGATGAGTGAATTAAGGGGAGGCATGGCCCCCCATGCCACCCAACTCAAGGCTTTCACCAAATTACAATTTGGTCCCCTAATATTCTAAAGCATTTAAATTAAAACCCTCCTACTCAAGTATTTATTCCACATACTATAATCCTCCTTCCACATTTTATTTATTTTCTATTTTTATATTTCCCTTTAGAACATTATTTTATTTCCCAAACATTTCATCCTAATATAAGAATTTAAAGATATAAAGTAAACATATAAAGTTAACATTAATATTAAAAGCATATAATGTTATACTAAAATAGTGCCTAGGGTTAGGGTCGTTACATCAATCCTTGCCCATTGAAGCCTCTGATGTTTTCACCACTGAACCTGAGTATTATACCATTGATCAACAACTGAAAAAGGGCAAAAGGTATACAAAAGATCTCCCTTGGAATAAAACTGATGAAACAGCCCCTGTTCTTCCCAGTGCTATCTCACGTGATACCCCAAGTGCTTTCCCAGGTGTTGCCCCTAATACTTTTGCAGGAACTGATGCTGCAAGTATTCTGACCAACATGATGAACCTTTTGGGCAACTCTGGACCATCAATCCCAAAGGCAATAGTGATTAACTTCCTGCACAAACAGTCAAGTGCAATGGGAGAACTTGCTGAGGGATGGGCTAAGCTTAAGCAGGTAACAGATGCTTTTATTGATGAAATTTCTTCCCAAACAGGGGGAGGATCTGTGAGGACCCCGACCCGGAACCTACACGTGTCCCGAGCTGGAGCGTCCTCAAACCAACCCAATTTTTTCTAATCTTTTAAAACTTTTATTTAACTTTCAAACATAAATATAATTGCTATAATCATTTCAAAATGACTCTACACCTTTTCACAATGGAGAAATAGTTGACTAACTTTGAAAGTAAGAAACTATTTTAGTTACAAAAAGACATTGGTTATAACATAAAATTAAAGTTTATAAATACAACTCATTAAATGAATTATACCAAAATACCCTTTCTACGCCAACCTAATCATACCCCCACAAGTCCCAAAATATTACTTCCAAACTCCTCACCGCCCTTACTTGGCCGGTCCGCCTGTCTCGGAATCTAAAAATATTAAAGGGAGAGGGATGAGAATAAATCTCAGCAAGCTATTATGAATGCAGCAATATGCCAAATAAAATGCAACACATAACAAGTCGCATATAACACATTGGAAAACCTGTAAACACCTTACATTACCTTGGTTTACCTTTTCCCGTCTGAACAATAGTCGTACAACATTGGGTATAATAATACTCCAATCTTACAGTGAGCTGCTTAAGCAATACTCACGTCTTATAAGACCCGTTTTTCAGGGAACCAAATAAGACAGTAGCAACTCTGTAAGGCTTTTGGCTCAATACAGATGCTATACCCCATCCTGTGGCCACAGGAGGGGACGGCCACAGATATAACATAATCCGATCACATTAGGTCACACTTCCATAATTGATCGTATTATGTTATACCCCCAATGTCAGCTGACTCACAAATTATCAAGCACATAATAGATACTTGAATAAAATCCACAAAAAGGGATAACAATATAGCAACATGGTAAAATATACTCATGCCCAACCAATATCATAGTGCAACATTTAATCAATACACTATACATAAAATAACAATGTATATGAACTCAAGTAAGACAAGGAAATATCATCAATCCCTCCTACAAGGTCATTATACAATAATATAAGGCACCTATGAAGGTTCAAGCTCCAATTACCAAGTGGGAGTCACAATCTATAAGTGACCAAACAAGATTACTAAACAAATTCTGGTTCAGATTTGAAATTAAGTTCCTGGAGTCTTGGGCGACCGCCCATACCTCTTGGGCGACCGCCCAAGAGGGTTTTCAAAAGCACATCAGTTTCTGGACACATGGGCGGCCGCTCACGCCCCCTTGGGCGACCGCCCAAGTGCCTGATCCAGAATTTCCAAGTTTCCTAAAGTCCTTTCTTACCATTTTTCTCTTCCTTTCCAAACTTCCTTCTACTCTAAATTCAAGGAATCAACAAGAAGATTTTTCCTAGCTTTACTAAGTTCATCCTAAATCGTGCAACCCAAAATAAAGAAGTTCTAAGTTATTTATCACTCCACATTTTACCCATTTTATACCCTCTATATCATCTTCCAAGAACATTATCCTCAACCCAATCCATTTACCCATTTTCCAATTCATGTAAGGTTTCCAAGGCTTGAAACAAATTCATAAGAACAAGCATAACATTCAAGAGTTATGAACATTTAGGAGAAAGAAAATCATAACAACTCACATACTAAACCATGTAACGCAAAAATGATTAAATCTTATATCATTTACCCTTTGAATCACTACCCATTTCACTATCACATTCTAAGTATAAACTTCTTAATTTAATTAAACCCATTTGCTTACCTTCTTGACCCACTTTCCTAACCAACAACAACATTCTATTTTATTACTAAATTTCTCAACATCCAAGAAAGTTTCCAAGCATCAACAACCATTTTATTAGCAAGAACAACTTTAATTAATTTATGAACATCACATAGAAGGGAAGGTCATAATAACTCACCTTAGGAAATAAGAGGTGGATTAAGGATTTTCTTGGCTTGATCAACTCTCCTAGATGCACCAATCACAAAAGTACCATTGGATTGAAAAATGGAGTAGAATTGAACTTAGTATGATCTTGGGAGGTGAGGCTTCCATGGAAAGTATCCATGAAAAATGATAAGAGAGAAGGAGAGAATGAGGAGGAAGTAAAGAAGGAGGATGGAAGATGGAGTATAAGAATGATAAAGGAGATATGGGAAGTAAGGGGGGAGGTATGGTGAGGGACACATGGAGGGATATGGGGGGAGTAAGCCTTTCTTGGCCCCCCATAAAAAAAATCTAAGGCTTTCACCTTTTAAAAAAAAATTAACCTTTCCCCCTAATTATTTATTCTACTCATTTTAACCTCCTCTTACTATTTATCTATTTTCTATTTTTATTAATTCCCATGGTCCTTTATTTAATATCCAATGATTTCTCAAAAGATTCTAAATTTACTTCTCACCCAACTTATCTTAAAATAAAAATTTAAAGACATAAATGAACACATAAAGTTAACATAAATATGAAAAGCATATAATATAAGATTTAAAATTTGTGCCTAGGGTTGGGGTCGTTACACTCACTCCCCCTTAAAGAAAATTCGTCCCGAATTTGACTGTCACTTACCTAACTGATTAACCCGCCTCGGTTACATGTATACCTCAGACTTCCATTCCCAAATAATCTCTTCAAGGTTGATTCTTACCCAAGATTCTAATTTCATTAATGATACGATATTACAACTTAATTTTCCAAGAATACCTTACAATATCACTAACCCGAATTTTCACGACCTCAATAACTACATAAATAAATAAAAGTATTACAACTTATGTCACCAAATACATTACAATATTGCATTTAAAACTTTAAATAATCTATAAGCTGCTCCAAGCCAGTCTATGAGTCAAATCACCAAACTTTTCCAAAACTTCAAATGGATTAACAAACTTTGGCGCCAATTTACCTCAGGCCTTGCTTCTCCAACCTCACCCCAACAATTTAGAGATCGATATTTTCTTCCCTAACAACGCCTCATACGGTTTTATCTCAATGCTAGAATAATAACTGCTATTATACGCACCCAACCACTGGTAATCATACGTCCTATCGACTACTAAAATCGGTTGTACATGTCCGTAGCATATCCTCAATAATAAGTAATGATTCCTCAAATTTTCACAAGGTTAAACTCAATAGTATTCCTACATTCCAAAATGATCTTCCCAAAAGATGTCTATCCAGTTCATTCAATACTATGGGATTTATACCATCAAACTATCTCCTAAGATTTATGAGGACTTTATCAATCAATATCTCATCAAAATATATATATATTGAGTAGAAAATACAAATCATCTTTCTATAAACAAAACAACATACTCCTTTTTTACTTCCAAGGTAACCCAATCACAAAATTCATCGTGATAATACTCTCAGCTCAATCTAGAACTCTAGATATTTTAATAAATCTTCTAACGTTAATATTTTATTTTCACATTGGTGACCAAACCGCCTTATGACTTGACTCACCTGAAACGAGTTATTTCAACTATCTCGTCCGCAAATCTCATAGTACAAACATTAAACCACCGCCCGAGGAATAATAATAATGGACATGCTAATACGACCCTGATTCCATAAACGGAATATTAATTAACCACATTTCACAATTCAATGTTCCAATTATGCTTAGGTCCAGTGACAGATCAATATTCAATCAAATGGTTGGCCGCCCACAACGGAGCCGACCCAACTCCAAACAAAAACCAAGTCTACTGCGACTGCCACATTAATAACCCCACAATAAATCAAATCATTTCTCGGATCAAAACTTTAATATAATTAATCACTATTAGGGAAACTGAAATTTGCCTTTTAGCTTGCTTCTGTACGAACTACATCTTTAAAATAACATGTCTTTCTAAAATTTACAACATCTTTCAAAATTCCAAGGATAGATAAAATGAGATCAAATGAGACTCGAATGG
The DNA here is from genome assembly GCA_022495995.1 of Adenophora triphylla var. japonica. Lineage (NCBI taxonomy): Eukaryota > Viridiplantae > Streptophyta > Magnoliopsida > Asterales > Campanulaceae > Adenophora > Adenophora triphylla. Next base: position 249,848 of record JAFEMH010000688.1, read on the forward strand.
CTTATTTATTTAAAACTGTCCCATACCAGTTTTAATTAACTAAACCACTCACAATTTTAAGAGATTTTCAAAAGATTGATAAGCTAATAAAATAACTCGAGTGATTTAATTATCTACAACCGTCCCATACCAGTGGTAGATAGTTAAATTACTCACAGATTTTAATGTACACAAAAACGGTTTACTGACCTTATTAAATCAACTATCCTCGAAGGGCACAATTGCTCATACCGAAGTTCAATATACCATCCAAAGTAGTAAAGCACATTTAGAACAATTCTAACAAAATATTCTTGTTTGACTTCTATTTATAGTGTAGCCACCACTCATAATATTTATACTTAGTTAAATTCTCTATAAGAAAACACAATCTCGCAATAGTATTACTATCTCCGATAAATAACACTAAAACATTCATTAAGATTATAAACTTGGTAAATCATCCTCAATTCAATAATTCCTCAAGTTGAATATTTAACACTTTTACTTAATTTGAGTCATCTATTCCTTACCTTTGATATTGGTATTGTACTTAGTAACAACGTATTGCATACCTCAAGTTTCCGATCAATTTCCATGATCTCCTAATAAGAAAATATAATTGGAACTCACATAGGTCAATCATCCCCAAATTGCGATTAAACAGTGTAAACTAACTTACCTCTCTATAACCATCAACAACTAAAAATCCGCATAACGCCAATCTCTCATAAGCATCACACCAATCTCTTATATTAGTCACGCAACTAAGTCAACATATATGGTGTAATTATCCTAAAGTATTCTGTCTTCCAATCATATTTATCCCCATTTTATATTCTCTACTAATGATAATCGTTTCTCAAAACAAACCTTATACATATATTATTAATTCCTGAAGTTGATCCTATAAGTCACCAGTAACTACATCTATTATACTTCCTCACATTTACCCTAATTACTTCTCCATAAATAATACACAACTACAAATCAAAACGGTCATACTAGATACAAATGTTGTCTTAAGTATATCCCTACAACAATTATTCACTGTAATTGGAACACCTCGAAAATTCAACTAATAACCATTGAGTATCCTACTAGTTTCTAAAATCAGTCATACAAATTATCAACAAGTGATAACGAATACTTATTCTTCACAGTTATTAATTTGAGATCTCTCTAATCTATAGATAACCACCAAGTATCATCTTTTCTAAAATAGTACTAATTTATCCCTACGGAGATTCGCTAAGCTAATTATCTCCTTTATCAAATAATTTCACAAGATGATTCACCAATTCCATCATCCCAATTAGTGTCCTCTATCTAGGGATCCGAATACCAAAATAGTACCTTATAGCAACTCAAAGCCTCCATATCTTGGTATGATACCTGATGAAAACCCATTTTGAAACTCACATGGAAAACACCACTTAGTCAACTTATAGGGTGATATTACCTACAAGAGTATCTGATTCTCTATTCGATTTAGTAGCAAAAATACAATCAATCTCTTCTTAGAGAATATACTTATAACACATAAGGCAAATATAGGTCAGTTCTATAAGGATTCGTACTCGCGATATCTTATAAACCATATAATCCCGCTTAGACTATTATTTTCAATACTAGTCTCATATATCTAGTCTCTACCACGAGACACCAATGTATAAATATTCACACAAGCTATACAACCATAAACCACTCTTAATTAGGCCATAGACCAACTCTAAACTAAGAGTTCACCAATTCATTTACCACCGGTACATGAGATAATTCAATTGTCTTTTACTCAAATATAACACATAATCCAAATGACCTTCACATTCCTTAGGCCCTACTTTTGACATTTACGCATATATGACATAATAGCAATTAATGACTTATCCGCCTCAACCACACACGGAGGCAAATCAAACATAGATAAGGAGACTTGCTTCTTGCGACAGTTCTCCCCAAATACAACAACTACTCAGTCAATTTAGGTCAATATAACAAGAATTCACGGATTGGTATATCTACCATATCCACCGGCAATCCATGCCCACTTAATCACAACTACTATGATAATCAAGGATGATTCGAGGTACTCTCCCATCGGAGTAGAACCCCCAGTACATAAGGCAACTCTCGGGCCATTTATGCAAATAAAGATGAAATGTAATGCCACATGAGAACGAATGAACGGGGATTTATAAAAGTATGACCCCTAACTCCGGAGACAGGTAATATACCTCAAATGGTTGTGGAGGAATCTATCTCTCCATAACTCACCTTTCCTTGATTCCTTGGTTGGTCAATATCATTTTCTGTCTTTGAACAAATTCCTGCATTAAACTCTCGACGTAAGTTATCGCACACTCTCACTCAGCTAGACTCTACCCGAGAACTCTAACCGAGCTCTGATACCAACTGTGAGGACCCCGACCCGAAACCTACACGTGTCCCGAGCTGGAGCGTCCTCAAACCAACCCAATTTTTCCTAATCTTTTAAAACTTTTATTTAACTTTCAAACATAAATATAATTGCTATAATCATTTCAAAAATGACTCTACACCTTTTCACAATGGAGAAATAGTTGACTAACTTTGAAAGTAAGAAACTATTTTAGTTACAAAAAGACATTGGTTATAACATAAAATTAAAGTTTATAAATACAACTCATTAAATGAATTATACCAAAATACCCTTTCTACGCCAACCTAATCATACCCCCACAAGTCCCAAAATATTACTTCCAAACTCCTCACCGCCCTTACTTGGCCGGTCCGCCTGTCTCGGAATCTAAAAACATTAAAGGGAGAGGGGTGAGAATAAATCTCAGCAAGCTATTATGAATGCAGCAATATGCCAAATAAAATGCAACACATAACAAGTCGCATATAACACATTGGAAAAGCTGTAAACACCTTACATTACCTTGGTTTACCTTTTCCCGTCTGAACAATAGTCGTACAACATTGGGTATAATAATACTCCAATCTTACAGTGAGCTGCTTAAGCAATACTCACGTCTTATAAGACCCGTTTTCAGGGAACCAAATAAGACAGTAGCAACTCTGTAAGGCTTTTGGCTCAATACAGATGCTATACCCCATCCTGTGGCCACAGGAGGGGACGGCCACAGATATAACATAATCCGATCACATTAGGCCACACTTCCATAATTGATCGTATTATGTTATACCCCAATGTCACCGACTCACAAATTATCAAGCACATAATAGATACTTGAATAAAATCCACAAAAAGGGATAACAATATATCAACATGGTAAAATATACTCATGTCCAACCAATATCATAGTGCCACATTTAATCAATACACTATACATAAAATAAACAATGTATATGAACTCAATGTAAGACAAGGAAATATCATCAATCCATCCTACAAAGTCATTATACGCTAATATAAGGCACCTCTATGAAGGTTCAAGCTCCAATTACCAAGTGGGAGTCACAATCTATAAGTGACCAAACAAGATTACTAAACAAATTCTGGTTCGTATTTGAAATTAAGTTCCTGGAGTCTTGGGCGACCGCCCCCCGTACCTCTTGGGCGACCGCCCAAGAGGGTTTTCAAAAGCACATCGGTTCTGGACACATGGGCGGCCGCTCACGCCCCCAGGCGACCGCCCAAGTGCCCGATCCATTCCCAAGTTTCCTAAAGTCCTTTCTTACCATTTTTCTCTTCCTTTCCAAACTTCCTTCTACTCTAAATTCAAGGAATCAACAAGAAGATTTTTCCTAGCTTTACTAAGTTCATCCTAAATCGTGCAACCCAAAATAAAGAAGTTCTAAGTTATTTATCACTCCACATTTTACCCATTTTATACCCTCTATATCATCTTCCAAGAACATTATCCTCAACCCAATCCATTTACCCATTTTCCAATTCATGTAAGGTTTCCAAGGCTTGAAACAAATTCATAAGAACAAGCATAACATTCAAGAGTTATGAACATTTAGGAGAAAGAAAATCATAACAACTCACATACTAAACCATGTAACCCAAAAATGATTAAATCTTATATCATTTACCCTTTGAATCACTACCCATTTCACTATCACATTCTAAGTATAAACTTCTTAATTTAATTAAACCCATTTGCTTACCTTCTTGACCCACTTTCCTAACCAACAACAACATTCTATTTTATTACTAAATTTCTCAACATCCAAGAAAGTTTCCAAGCATCAACAACCATTTTATTAGCAAGAACAACTTTAATTAATTCATGAACATCACATAGAAGGGAAGGTCATAATAACTCACCTTAGGAAATAAGAGGTGGATTAAGGATTTTCTTGGCTTGATCAACTCTCCTAGATGCACCAATCACAAAAGTACCCTTGGATTGAAAAATGGAGTAGAATTGAACTTAGTATGATCTTGGGAGGTGAGGCTTCCATGGAAAGTATCCATGGAAAATGATAAGAGAGAAGGAGAGAATGAGGAGGAAGTAAAGAAGGAGGATGGAAGATGGAGTATAAGAATGATAAAGGAGATATGGGAAGTAAGGGGGGAGGTATGGTGAGGGACACATGGAGGGATATGGGGGGAGTAAGCCTTTCTTGGCCCCCCATAAAAAAAATCTAAGGCTTTCACCTTTTAAAAAAAATTAACCTTTCCCCCTAATTATTTATTCTACTCATTTTAACCTCCTCTTACTATTTATCTATTTTCTATTTTTATTAATTCCCATGGTCCTTTATTTAATATCCAATGATTTCTCAAAAGATTCTAAATTTACTTCTCACCCAACTTATCTTAAAATAAAAATTTAAAGACATAAATGAACACATAAAGTTAACATAAATATGAAAAGCATATAATATAAGATTTAAAATTTGTGCCTAGGGTTGGGGTCGTTACACTCACTCCCCCTTAAAGAAAATTCGTCCCGAATTTGACTGTCACTTACCTAACTGATTAACCCGCCTCGGTTACATGTATACCTCAGACTTCCATTCCCAAATAATCTCTTCAAGGTTGATTCTTACCCAAGATTCTAATTTCATTAATGATACGATATTACAACTTAATTTTCCAAGAATACCTTACAATATCACTAACCCGAATTTTCACGACCTCAATAACTACATAAATAAATAAAAGTATTACAACTTATGTCACCAAATACATTACAATATTGCATTTAAAACTTTAAATAATCTATAAGCCGCTCCAAGCCGCCCATGAGTCAAATCACCAAACTTTTCCAAAACTTCAAATGGATTAACAAACTTTGGCGCCAATTTACCTCAGGCCTTGCTTCTCCAACCTCACCCCAACAATTTAGAGATCGATATTTTCTTCCCTAACAACGCCTCATACGGTTTTATCTCAATGCTAGAATAATAACTGCTATTATACGCACCCAACCACTGGTAATCATACGTCCTATCGACTACTAAAATCGGTTGTACATGTCCGTAGCATATCCTCAATAATAAGTAATGATTCCTCAAATTTTCACAAGGTTAAACTCAATAGTATTCCTACATTCCAAAATGATCTTCCCAAAAGATGTCTATCCAGTTCATTCAATACTATGGGATTTATACCATCAAACTATCTCCTAAGATTTATGAGGACTTTATCAATCAATATCTCATCAAAATATATATATATTGAGTAGAAAATACAAATCATCTTTCTATAAACAAAACAACATATTCCTTTTTTTACTTCCAAGGTAACCCAATCACAAAATTCATCGTGATAATACTCTCAGCTCAATCTAGAACTCTAGATATTTTAATAAATCTTCTAACGTTAATATTTTATTTTCACATTGGTGACCAAACCGCCTTATGACTTGACTCACCTGAAATGAGTTATTTCAACTATCTCGTCCGCAAATCTCATAGTACAAACATTAAACCACCGCCCGAGGAATAATAATAATGGACATGCTAATACGACCCTGATTCCATAAACGGAATATTAATTAACCACATTTCACAATTCAATGTTCCAATTATGCTTAGGTCCAGTGACAGATCAATATTCAATCAAATGGTTGGCCGCCCACAACGGAGCCGACCCAACTCCAAACAAAAACCAAGTCTACTGCGACTGCCACATTAATAACCCCACAATAAATCAAATCATTTCTCGGATCAAAACTTTAATATAATTAATCACTATTAGGGAAACTAGGCTGCCTTTTAGCTTGCTTCTGTACGAACTAAATCTTTAAAATAACATGTCTTTCTAAAATTTACAACATCTTTCAAAATTCCAAGGATAGATAAAATGAGATCAAATGAGACTCGAATGACTTATTTATTTAAAACTGTCCCATACCAGTTTTAATTAACTAAACCACTCACAATTTTAAGAGATTTTCAAAAGATTGATAAGCTAATAAAATAACTCGAGTGATTTAATTATCTACAACCGTCCCATACCAGTGGTAGATAGTTAAATTACTCACAGATTTTAATGTACACAAAAACGGTTTACTGACCTTATTAAATCAACTATCCTCGAAGGGCACAATTGCTCATACCGAAGTTCAATATACCATCCAAAGTAGTAAAGCACATTTAGAACAATTCTAACAAAATATTCTTGTTTGACTTCTATTTATAGTGTAGCCACCACTCATAATATTTATACTTAGTTAAATTCTCTATAAGAAAACACAATCTCGCAATAGTATTACTATCTCCGATAAATAACACTAAAACATTCATTAAGATTATAAACTTGGTAAATCATCCTCAATTCAATAATTCCTCAAGTTGAATATTTAACACTTTTACTTAATTTGAGTCATCTATTCCTTACCTTTGATATTGGTATTGTACTTAGTAACAACGTATTGCATACCTCAAGTTTCCGATCAATTTCCATGATCTCCTAATAAGAAAATATAATTGGAACTCACATAGGTCAATCATCCCCAAATTGCGATTAAACAGTGTAAACTAACTTACCTCTCTATAACCATCAACAACTAAAAATCCGCATAACGCCAATCTCTCATAAGCATCACACCAATCTCTTATATTAGTCACGCAACTACGTCAACATATATGGTGTAATTATCCTAAAGTATTCTGTCTTCCAATCATATTTATCCCCATTTTATATTCTCTACTAATGATAATCGTTTCTCAAAACAAACCTTATACATATATTATCAATTCCTGAAGTTGATCCTATAAGTCACCAGTAACTACATCTATTATACTTCCTCACATTTACCCTAATTACTTCTCCATAAATAATACACAACTACAAATCAAAACGGTCATACTAGATACAAATGTTGTCTTAAGTATATCCCTACAACAATTATTCACTGTAATTGGAACACCTCGAAAATTCAACTAATAACCATTGAGTATCCTACTAGTTTCTAAAATCACCATACAAATTATCAACAAGTGATAATGAATACTTATTCTTCACGCTTATTAATTTGAGATCTCTCTAATCTATAGATAACCACCAAGTATCATCTTTTCTAAAATAGTACTAATTTATCCCTACGGAGATTCGCTAAGCTAATTATCTCCTTTATCAAATAATTTCACAAGATGATTCACCAATTCCATCATCCCAATTAGTGTCCTCTATCTAGGGATCCGAATACCAAAATAGTACCTTATAGCAACTCAAAGCCTCCATATCTTGGTATGATACCTGATGAAAACCAATTTTGAAACTCACATGGAAAACACCACTTAGTCAACTTATAGGGTGATATTACCTACAAGAGTATCTGATTCTCTATTCGATTTAGTAGCAAAAATACAATCAATCTCTTCTTAGAGAATATACTTATAACACATAAGGCAAATATAGGTCAGTTCTATAAGGATTCGTACTTGCGATATCTTATAAACCATATAATCCCGCTTAGACTATTATTTTCAATACTAGTCTCATATATCTAATCTCTACCACGAGACACCAATGTATAAATATTCACACAAGCTATACAACCATAAACCACTCTTAATTAGGCCATAGACCAACTCTAAACTAAGAGTTCACCAATTCATTTACCACCGGTACATGAGATAATTCAATTGTCTTTTACTCAAATATAACACATAATCCAAATGACCTTCACATTCCTTAGGCCCTAATTTTGACATTTACGCATATATGACATAATAGCAATTAATGACTTATCTGCCTCAACCACACACGGAGGCAAATCAAACATAAATAAGGAGACTTGCTTCTTGCGACAGTTCTCCCCAAATACAACAACTACTCAGTCAATTTAGGTCAATATAACAAGAATTCACGGATTGGTATATCTACCATATCCACCGGCAATCCATGCCCACTTAATCACAACTACTATGATAATCAAGGATGATTCGAGGTACTCTCCCATCGGAGTAGAACCCCCCAGTACATAAGGCAACTCTCGGGCCATTTATGCAAATAAAGGTGAAATGTAATGCCACATGAGAACGAATGAACGGGGATTTATAAAAGTATGACCCCTAACTCCGGAGACAGGTAATATACCTCAAATGGTTGTGGAGGAATCTATCTCTCCATAACTCACCTTTCCTTGATTCCTTGGTTGGTCAATATCATTTTCTGTCTTTGAACAAATTCCTGCATTAAACTCTCGACGTAAGTTATCGCACACTCTCACTCGCCTAGACTCTACCCGAGAACTCTAACCGAGCTACGATACCAACCGTGTGAGGACCCAGGCCGGAACCTACACGTGTCCCGAGCCGGGAGCGTCCTCTAACCAACCCAATTTTTCCTAATCTTTTAAAACTTTTATTTAACTTTCAAACATAAATATAATTGCTATAATCATTTCAAAAATGACTCTACACCTTTTCACAATGGAGAAATAGTTGACTAACTTTGAAAGTAAGAAACTATTTTAGTTACAAAAAGACATTGGTTATAACATAAAATTAAAGTTTATAAATACAACTCATTAAATGAATTATACCAAAATACCCTTTCTACGCCAACCTAATCATACCCCCACAAGTCCCAAAATATTACTTCCAAACTCCTCACCGCCCTTACTTGGCCGGTCCGCCTGTCTCGGAATCTAAAAACATTAAAGGGAGAGGGGTGGGAATAAATCTCAAAGAAGCTATTATGAATGCGGCAATATGCCAAATAAAATGCAACACATAACAAGTCGCATATAACACATTGGAAAACTCGTAAACACCTTACATTACCTTGGTTTACCTTTTCCCGTCTCGAACAATAGTCGTACAACATTGGGTATAATAATACTCCAATCTTACGGTGAAAGCCTTAAGCAATACTCACGTCTTATAAGACCCGTTTTTCAGGGAACCAAATAAGACAGTAGCAACTCTGTAAGGCTTTTGGCTCAATACAGATGCTATACCCCATCCTGTGGCCACAGGAGGGGACGGCCACAGATATAACATAATCCGATCACATTAGGTCACACTTCCATAATTGATCGTATTATGTTATACCCCCAATGTCAGCTGACTCACAAATTATCAAGCACATAATAGATACTTGAATAAAATCCACAAAAAGGGATAACAATATAGCAACATGGTAAAATATACTCATGCCCAACCAATATCATAGTGCAACATTTAATCAATACACTATACATAAAATAACAATGTATATGAACTCAAGTAAGACAAGGAAATATCATCAATCCCTCCTACAAGGTCATTATACAATAATATAAGGCACCTATGAAGGTTCAAGCTCCAATTACCAAGTGGGAGTCACAATCTATAAGTGATCAAACAAGATTACTAAACAAATTCTGGTTCAGATTTGAAATTAAGTTCCTGGAGTCTTGGGCGACCGCCCATACCTCTTGGGCGACCGCCCAAGAGGGTTTTCAAAAGCACATCAGTTTCTGGACACATGGGCGGCCGCTCACGCCCCCTTGGGCGACCGCCCAAGTGCCTGATCCAGAATTTCCAAGTTTCCTAAAGTCCTTTCTTACCATTTTTCTCTTCCTTTCCAAACTTCCTTCTACTCTAAATTCAAGGAATCAACAAGAAGATTTTTCCTAGCTTTACTAAGTTCATCCTAAATCGTGCAACCCAAAATAAAGAAGTTCTAAGTTATTTATCACTCCACATTTTACCCATTTTATACCCTCTATATCATCTTCCAAGAACATTATCCTCAACCCAATCCATTTACCCATTTTCCAATTCATGTAAGGTTTCCAAGGCTTGAAACAAATTCATAAGAACAAGCATAACATTCAAGAGTTATGAACATTTAGGAGAAAGAAAATCATAACAACTCACATACTAAACCATGTAACGCAAAAATGATTAAATCTTATATCATTTACCCTTTGAATCACTACCCATTTCACTATCACATTCTAAGTATAAACTTCTTAATTTAATTAAACCCATTTGCTTACCTTCTTGACCCACTTTCCTAACCAACAACAACATTCTATTTTATTACTAAATTTCTCAACATCCAAGAAAGTTTCCAAGCATCAACAACCATTTTATTAGCAAGAACAACTTTAATTAATTATTGAACATCACATAAAAGGGAAGGTCATAATAACTCACCTTAGGAAATAAGAGGTGGATTAAGGATTTTCTTGGCTTGATCAACTCTCCTAGATGCACCAATCACAAAAGTACCCTTGGATTGAAAAATGGAGTAGAATTGAACTTAGTATGATCTTGGGAGGTGAGGCTTCCATGAAAAGTATCCATGAAAAATGATAAGAGAGAAGGAGAGAATGAGGAGGAAGTAAAGAAGGAGGATGGAAGATGGAGTATAAGAATGGTAAAGGAGATATGGGAAGTAAGGGGGGAGGTATGGTGAGGGACACATGGAGGGATATGGGGGGAGTAAGCCTTTCTTGGCCCCCCATAAAAAAAATCTAAGGCTTTCACCTTTTAAAAAAAAAATTAACCTTTCCCCCTAATTATTTATTCTACTCATTTTAACCTCCTCTTACTATTTATCTATTTTCTATTTTTATTAATTCCCATGGTCCTTTATTTAATATCCAATGATTTCTCAAAAGATTCTAAATTTACTTCTCACCCAACTTATCTTAAAATAAAAATTTAAAGACATAAATGAACACATAAAGTTAACATAAATATGAAAAGCATATAATATAAGATTTAAAATTTGTGCCTAGGGTTGGGGTCGTTCACGTAATCTGCCGCCGCTGGAACTTAAGGAGCCGGTGCTCTGCTGCAGTGCTACCACCGATCTTGGCCCAAGTGATGGTGGTAGTGATAGGAAAGGAGATCAGGAGGAAGAAGAAGAAGAAGAAGAGGAGTTTGAAGAAGAAGAAAGCTGAACCTGAAGGTTGACAAACCTGAAGGTTGATGTTGCCACTATCATATGGGTGACTGATTTGGTGGTGGTTCTAAAAATAATTTCTTTTATTTTGGTGATGTTGGTGGTTCTCTAAACAATTTTCTTTTTCTGTTTATATTGGTTTGCTAAAACACTTTAGTTGGTTTGTTTATAACTTAAACTGCTAGGTTGTTTTTGCTAGTTTTGAATGATATTTTGATACAATGGTTTATGGTTTTTTATGTTAACTTAGTTTATTTCGAAAACTTTTTAAAGTTTGAAATAAATTAGTTTTATATGATTAATCATTGTTTGTGATTAGCTCCTTGATTAAGGGGGAGTTAATTTCTTGTGGAGATATTATATTGTGTTCTATGCTCTGTTCATTTGTATATATACTAATCCTACAGGACAGCAGCACATTGAGTTTGGAAAGAAATATTCAACTAAGGGGGAGATTGTTAGTGTAAACTGCAGGTGATATCGTAGATGATTTCCCAAAAGTCCAGGTGATATCACAAATGATTTCCTGGACTGAAAATTATATAGTTGTATATTTTTTGTTTATTATTTAATGGACTAATGTGCTAATAAACTCTGTATAGTCTATGGTTTGTGTTTATATTTCAGAGTGCAATAGCATCAAAGAAGGAGCTAGACACGTGTGGAAATTGGAAGAAAAGAATTTATACATTTTATGTATTAATTCATAACTTGGGCAAACAACAACAAAACGTGTGAAGACTTGGTCAAGGGTTGTTGCTGAGTTATAGACGAAGTACAAGGTTGATAAAGCAAGGGAGTACAAGGCGTGGAAGCTTGTCTTGAGGATAAATCAACTTGGTTGCTAAAATTGGGGAAATGGGAGCTAGAATTGTGGAACAACTTCACCCACTCTCCCTATACTTCCTCCACGTGCAAGACCAGCCCCAAGACTGTTAATTGAGTAGCCTTCAAGTATTTGAAGACTATAAATAAGCTTAGAAGGTTTCATTTGAAGACATGCCAATTACATCATCACATTCACACCTTCGAAAAGCTTAGAGATAGAGATCTTTGTTTGGTTCTTTTTAATCCTTTCTCCCTTGTAATTTCGCACTTGATTACTTTGGTATCAAGGTGTGTGAAGGCTAGGATAGGATTCCGTTCTTTATCTCTTGTTCCATAGAGCTCAAAATAGATATAGCTATAGGGAACTTTAGGCTTTGTAAATTCATTTATAGTGATTATAAAGTCTTGCCTAAGAGGCACTCTCAAGTTATATTTATATAACTTGAGAAAAACAATTTTGGTGTTTTTATTCCGCTGCAAACTCTTTTACAAAATTGTTTTATTTTCGAAGTGTGTGTGTGCTATCCCAAGTGCTGTCGTTGGTGTTGTTATCACCTTGGATATCACTTGTGATTCTGGCCGTGACAATTTCACGTCCCTTTTATAGGAACGAGTCATCCCCTGAGGGACGAGTCGTCCCCTGAGGGACGAGTCGTGCCCTAAGGGACGAGTCGTCCTCATTGATTTTTCAGATTAGGGTGCCTCTGATAGAGTCGTCCCCCTTACAGGCACGAGTCGTCCCCTTGAGGACGAGTCGTCCCTTGAGGGACGAGTCGTCCAGAGAGACTTCAGGTTCAATTTTGCCCAGAATTTTGTAATTTTTCACTTGTTTCTTTACCCTTTAAATTTTCAGAAATTACCTTAAGGCCTTATATTTCCGATTAATTATATCCTTAACATTTTTTGGACAAAAATTAACATCGTCGCCAAAGTGATTTTGTTGATTAAATTCAAACTTGTTAAAAGATGAATGTAAATATTGATATGTGATAACATGCTTGTTTCTCAAAGGAGACCTTGTTGTTGACTAAGTATTTGCATTCATGGGGTAATAATTGAATAAAACATTTTGATTATTTTAAATACTTTGTACCATCCCAAAGAAAGGCGGGTGTTTAAAATAAATTGTTTGTATTCTTTATTGCCGGGTAGCAAGTACCTTAAATTTTAGGACATTTTTATACTTGAACCGGCCCAAAGGAAGGCAAGTATTTAAAATCTATTGTTTAGATTATTTGTTCACCCTAAGATGAATCAAATTGTGAGTCAATTCGCAATCCAAAGATTAGTCTTGATGTCATATTGATTATCTTTTTATTTTTTGATGGAATTCATTTGATATAATTAATCATTGTGTAGATTCTTATATATGTTTTGTGTTTCATATTGTTCTTTTCCTTCAGATTTGATAAATGTTTCATCCGTAACTACTGACATAAATAATATACCTTTGCTTACTGGGACTAATTTTAAAACTTGGAAAAAGAAAATAACAATGATCTTAGGCTGTATGGACCTTGATCTCGCATTAAGAGAACCAAGTCCCGCCCCTCTTACCGACAAAAGCACTGCGAAAGAATGCTTAAGTCTAGAGAGGTGGAACCGTTCTAATCGCGTAAGCCTAAGTATCATGCAAAATGCAGTCCCGGAGACCTTTCTGAATAGTGTCTCCGAGGATATTAGTGCTAAAGGTTTCCTGGATTCCCTAGAGAAACGCTTTGCAAAAAGCGAGAAATCGAAAACAAGTGCTACCTTAAGGAAGCTTGTTTCCATGAGGTATAAGGGTACCGAAAACTTAAGGAAATACATAATGGAAATGTTTCACCTATCGACAAAATTAAAGGCACTCAAGTTGGACTTATCGGAAGACTTGCTTGTGCATTTGGCTTTAATTTCTCTCCCTCCTCAATTTGGTCATTTTGAAACGAACTATAATTTTCAAAAGGACAAGTGGAATATTAATGAATTAATTTCACATGTGACGGAGGAAGAAGATAGATTGAAACATATAAAATCCGAAAGTGCCCATTTTGCATCTACCTCTTCTCGTGGGACAAAGAGAAAAGGGAAAGAGATTGCGATTGCAACAAAGAAGCCTAAGGGATCATTCAATGATCAAAAGGTGAAGAAATGCTTCTTTTGCAAGGACCTTACGCACATGAAGAATGACTGTCCTAAGTATCGCCAATGGCGAATTAAGAAAGGTATGTCTTTTAGCCTTGTTTGTACTGAGGCAAATTTAGTTTCAATTCCTTCGTATACGTGGTGGTTAGATTCTGGTGCAACTACTCACATAAGTTCATGTATGCAGGGTTGCCTGAACTACCGAATGCCCAATGAAGATGAAAGATATATCTACATGGGAGCTGGAAAGCCGGTAGAAGTGGAAAGCATAGGAACTTTTAGATTATGTTTAAATACTAGATTTTATTTGGTTTTGAATAATTCATTTATTATACCGTCTTTTAGACGCAATTTAATTTCCATTACTGCCTTAGATAGGGAAGGATATTCCTGTTTCTTTGGTAATAATAAATGTGATATATAATTCAATTCAAAGCTCTTCGGTACTAGTACTTTATCTTATGTTGATAATCTATACTTGCTTGACACAGACAATTCAATAAATGAGTCCCATAATAATGAAACTAATTCTCGAGGCACAAAACGAAAGTTTTCAAGTAAAAATTCTTATACCTTGTGGCATAGGCATTTGGGTCATATCTCTAAAAGGAGAATTGACAAGCTTGTGTCCGAGGGAATATTACACAAACTTGATACTCTGGAAAATAACTTTTGTATTGAATGCCTTAAAGGAAAATTTACAAACACTAAAGGTACAGAATCCTTGAGAGCCTCAAACGTCTTAGAACATATTCATACGGATATATGTGGACCGTTCACTACCCCTTCATGGAACGGTCAAACATATTTCATCACGTTCATAGACGATTTCTTTCGTTATGGATACATTTATTTGCTTCATGAAAAGTCTCAATCTTTGGACGTTTTCAAGTCTTTTAAGGCCGAAGTTGAAAATCAACTTGGAAAGACTATTAAGAACGTTAGATCTGATCGTGGTGATGAATACTACGGACGAAATGACAGTTCGGAAGAACAACGTCCGGGTCCTTTTGCTCGCTTTTTGGAAGAGTGTGGGATTGTCCCTCACTACACCATGCCAGGGAAACCCAATATGAATGGTGTAGCCGAGAGACGTAATAGAACCCTTAAAATTTTGGTAAGAAGTATGGTTTCTTGTACTTCATTACCTCACTCATTATGGGGCGATGCACTAAAAACTGCAGCTTATCTACTTAATAGAGCTCCTTCAAAAGCTATCGACAAAATCCTTTATGAGTTATGGACGAATAAGAAACCGTCCTTAAATCATCTTCATGTATGGGGTGTCCAGCAGAAGCTAGGCCTAATGAGGACAAACTGGATCCTAAAACTGTTAGTAGCTATTTTGTAGGGTATGCCGAGAGATCTAGGGGATATAAATTCTATGACCCAAAAACTAGAACATTTTTTGAGACGGGAAATGCTAGGTTTTTTTAGGATGTTGATTTTAGAGGGAAAAATTTGAATAGTAATTTTGAATTTGAAGAGTTAGGGGAGGAATCCGTTTATATACCTCTTCCTATAGTTCATATTGAAAATCAAGCACTTGTGCCTGAAATTCAACAAGAACATATAATTCAAAATAACATTAATTCTCCTACTAACGAACAACATGAAAATGTTGATGAGAAAATTCAACACCCTCAAAATCAAGAAGAACCGGTGCCCTTAAGGAGATCTAATATAGCAAGAAGGAGTGCTATTTCTGATTATTATGATGTATATCTTACCGAGAATGAGAAACCGTTAGGTTTAGTGGGAGATGAACCAATCACCTTCCATGAAGGCATTATTGGTCCAAATTCTCATAAGTGGATTAATGCCATAAATGAAGAGTTAAAATCCATGAAAGGTAATGACGTTTGGGATCTTGTCCCATTACCTAAGAATGTGAAACCCATTGGGTGTAAATGGGTCTTTAAGATCAAAAATGATTCACAAGGTAATGTGAAAAGACATAAGGCTCGTCTTGTCGCTAAAGGATTTACTCAAAAAGAGGCATTGATTACAAAGAAACATTTTTACCGGTATCCTCTAAAAATGCTTTTAGGATCATTATGACTTTAGTGGCACATTTTGATCTTAAGCTTCATCAAATGGATGTAAAGACAGCTTTTCTCAATGGCGACATTGAGGAAACTATCTATATGAAGAAATCAGAAATGGTGACTGATTCGGATCAAACTAGTCAACTAGTTTGTAAACTTAAGAAATTCATTTATGGGCTTAAGCAAGCATCTCGTCAATGGTACTTAAAATTTAACCAAGCTATTCTTTCATTTGGTTTTGAAATGAATCTTGGTGAAGATTGTGCGTACCATAAGTTCATTGGAAGTAGATTTATATTTTTGGTCTTATATGTGGATGACATTTTACTTGCTAGTAATGATAAGGAACTTCTTAAGGAAACCAAAAAATTTCTCTCAAAGAAATTTGAGATGAAAGATCTTAGTGAAGCTTCTTTTGTATTAGGAATCCAAATACATCGTGATCGTTCACGGGGTATTTTAGGATTATCACAAAAGAGCTATATAGAGAAGGTATTACAAAGGTTTAGCATGCAAAATTGTAAACCACATGACACCCCTGTCTCTAAGGGAGATAAATTCAGTCTAAAGCAATGTCCTAAAAATAATATTGAATCCAAGTTTATGGAAGAAATCCCAAATGCATCGGCAGTAGGAAGCTTAATGTATACACAAGTCTGTACTCGTCCAGATCTTGCTTTTATTGTTGGCATGCTTGATCGACACCAAAGCAATCCGGGAAAAGAACATTGGGTTGCAACCAAAAGGGTGATGAGATACTTACAAAACATAAAGAACTACATGCTTACATATTCAAAGTCGGATCACCTTGAGATCGTTGGTTATTCCGATTCCGACTTTGCTGGGTGCCAAGATAGTCGAAAGTCGACATCCGATTACGTTTTCACATTAGCTAGTGGAGCGATATCTTGGAAAAGTGTCAAGCAAACATTAGTAACTTCCTCCACCATGAAAGCCGAATTTGTTGCTTGCTACGAGGCATCCAATCAAGCTATATGGTTGCGAAAATTCATTGAAGGACTGCAAATTATCAAAGATGTTGAAAGACCTCTTAAGTTATAATGTGACAATCTGGCCGCAGTATTGTACTCCAATAACAACAAAAGTTCATCTAAATCTAAACATATAGATATTAAGTTTCTTGTTGTAAGAGAGAGAGTACAAAATGAACAAATAGAAATAGAACTTATTGGTACAAACTCTATGGTTGCGGATCCATTTACTAAGGCATTATCTCCTTTAGTATTTCACGAGCAAGTTGCTCATATGGGTGTAATGACTTTTGATAATGCTTAAATCAGTGGGAGTTTTGTGTTGTTTTTATTTACTTATGTTGTTTTATTTATATTGATCTCATTTGGTTAAATAGGACTAGTTGGAAAATATGTATATGCATTCATAATACATACTGTATTCATTAATATTCCATGCTACATATCTGTACTTAATCTATGTCATTTAGTTGAATATATATATATATATGTGATTAATGTGGGTTTAGTTACAAATCAATTACAAGGACTGCCTCTTTAGTCCCTATACTTATAAGACTAATGGACGAGATTGTATTGAATGACAATAAAAGTGCACATAAGAGTTGTCATTCATATTATAAAATGATTTAAGGAATTTGTTTAGTAAAGGATACATATTAATATTAATTCAAGTGGGAGATTGTTAGAACATGAATTAATTAATATGTGTTATTTAATTCCATTTGTTATAAATCATTTAATAATGTTAAAGTATAGACAAAATATGTAAAATTCCATTAAGTGTAAGTACCATTAAATGATGGGCATAATGGTAACTTCACACCATCAGCTTTATGAAAGGGTGTAGTCCCTAAATGAAGTGCCCCTTCTCTATCTATATAAAGGCTATCCATCAGCCATTTGAGACACTTAACATTCACAAAATTCAGTCACAAATACTCTCTTCATTCATTAAGAAGAATATAAGTGAGGGCACTATCATTTAGAAGACTATCTCCCTAATCTCTCCTTTATTCAAGAACAAGATCAAGAACGTACAATGGATTCTTCAGGTACACGCTTCCGTCTTCATTTTCTTCTCTTACTTAATTTAGTTGTGAGACGGTTTATGATTTAATGGATCATTTATGTTCCAACAGGTGATTGATATATTGAGGGATAATTTTAGAAATCACTTAATAAGAGCCGTTGGATTAACATTAATAATTAATCTTACGGTTAGACTTGAAAAAGAAAATAAATTATCAAATAACAGCTCTTGAATCGTAACAGTTATGCATCGATCTTAGTCATTCTTTGTCTAAACTCATTTATTCAATTCCCACTAACTAATCCATGTCTTTGTAAATCCAGGTTAGTTGATACAGAGAAGTTACAAGATATATTTCTTGATTAATTAAAAAAAAAAAAAAGTGATTCACCTTGATGATTAAGCCCATATAACAACGTAAACAAATCTCAATATTCAAGAATCAAGGCCAACTATATGATTAGCTGTCTAACTTCATGGTTAATGACTTTTCCATTACGTGACAAGAAATACCCATAATTTCGGATAGCAATTTTAAATATAATATTCTATAATGATTTTGCTTTACACTTAAAAGTGTTATAGATAATCAAAAATAACTGTTTGAAAAGCATTTGGGTTTGTTAAATTAATTAAGTGGAGTGTCGATAACTTTACGTTTAATCATTTGGGTTAATTATTGTGATTGTGCGGACTTTCTCAATAATATAATCCATCTAATGTTGAAATAAATGAAATTTTTTAATTTGAATTTACTTTTCCACAGAAAACGATTGATAGATACTCCTTCCGTCCCACCCGAATTTGGACAAAGTTACTTTACACGGAGATTAAGAAATAACAATAAGATAATAAAAATGTGTGGTAGAAAATGAAGAGAGAGAATGAGTGGAGTTAATAGTGGTTGGTTGAATAAATTGTATGGTGGAGAATGAGTGGAGTTAATGAGTGAGTGGGGTATGCCCATTTTTTTATTATTATAAACTTTCCTTTTTGGGTTGTCCAAATTCGAATGGGATGCTCAAAAAGGAAATTTGTCCAAATTCGAGTGGAACGGAGGGAGTACTCTTTTTCAGCCAAAAATAAAATAAAAAAATCTCACAATTTCATGCATGTGATACATTGAGAATGAAATATGCCTGCTCTAATGCACTATAGTACTTTATTCTATTACAACGGTTAAAAAAAATTAAAAAAAATTAAAAAGAAAAAATTGAGAATTGTGTGGAGTTGAACTAATTATCAGTTTAATACTATTCGAACGGTATAAAGCGAGATACGGACGTGAGTAATGATCGGGGAATGCCCAATAGATTGAGACCAAAATATAATCCATACAAGTCTCAATTATAACAAAGGGAATGGGCCTTTCATACCTTTACTCGTCGTGCTAATTAACTCGTCATTCCCACTATTTCGACATAGACATAACAGAGTGAATAATTAATAAGCCACAACAATTGTATATGCCGACGAGGCACAACTTTCATATACCGAGCAAGGTATCCAGTAAGGCCAACCTAGGCCTCATTAAAAGACGAGGAGCTCCCTTATCGTATTAGGAATATAATATAATATCATTATATTATATTATATTCAAAGTATATATTGTTATATAGTATTAGATTAGGAAACACAATCCTTGTATTAGATTAGGAAACACAATCTTTGTATTAGATTAGAAACCTTCTCCTTCTAGGAATTAGAAACATTCTCCTTCTAGGAGATTACCTCCTCATTGTAACCCTATAAATATGTATCTCTAGCATCATAATCAATTGAGTCATTCAATTCAATTCCTCTCTTCCCTGTTTTGATTGACTTCGTCTAAATCTATTTATTCGAATATGGTATCAGAGCATATTCGAATAAATAGATTTAGACGAAGTCAATCAAAACAGGGAAGAGAGGAATTGAATTGAATGACTCAATTGATTATGATGCTAGAGATACATATTTATAGGGTTACAATGAGGAGGTAATCTCCTAGAAGGAGAATGTTTCTAATTTCTAGAAGGAGAAGGTTTCTAATCTAATACAAAGATTGTGTTTCCTAATCTAATACAAGGATTGTGTTTCCTAATCTAATACTATATAACAATATATACTTTGAATATAATATAATATAATGATATTATATTATATTCCTAATATATCGATGCTCAACAAATCAAGGAAATAGGATTCTCCATCCTTACCACTCTCTTCCTCGGCATCAAAACAGGCCGACCAAGCATCATATGTGGAGTAGCATGCCTCTGAGGCGCATATGCGAAATAATGTTACCTAATCCTATTCAAACAAGGATTGTGGGTATTTATAATCCTCCTAGGATTATAACCTCCTCATACACGAATTCCAATTCAACATAGATTCTACAATGCTATGCCTATAAATACAAGCCATAATTCACATTATTTTGGTAACACATCTTTTGACTCTAAACTCTTGTCAATCGATTTCTCTTTCTAAACACAAATACTTACTCTCAAGCCGGAGGGCCTTCGCCGGTGAAGCCCCGTCTTAGTTTACGTGTTTGATCTTCTTTTTCAGGCTATTCAATCATCCAGGATACAACCAGCCGCTGGATTTGGGCTGATCCGAACGTTTTTTGCATCATCAGTTTTGTTCAATTGCCGGAAAACAATTTGAATCATCCGTTGAATAGCTTGAAAAATTCCGCTCCACTCTCCTAATTCTAATGGAATACAGACATACTTCTAGTATTACTCCTGATTAGTATAATATTCACGTGGAGGAGACTCATGTCAACACTATGACTGATTTTCCTTTTCCCAATGGGAAACTGCCTCCTCCCCCGCCATTAATTGATGGGCTGCTGCCCCTATGAATGAATCTTTGTTCTAGGGGACAGCCAGTAACCGAGGGAGCGCTGCCAAACCCTCCTCATCGTCGGCGCCGAGGGAGACCTTTAGGCAGCCAGACGGGGAGGAACGCCGCCTGGGGGAACTGGGCTTCCCCCCAACAGTTTGATCGCAAAACTCTCCTTTATCAACAGATGGAAACGTTACAACGCATTTATGAAACACAAAATGCCTTGCTGCAATTGGATCATGAACACTCTCTGGCTAAATTCATGAGGCATACGAGGGCTGGAATTTCCCTTGGAGGGGAAAGTCATCGTGACAGGCGTGGTAGTCGGGGAAATAGAGAAAATCTTCCTCCTGGCCAACATCCCCCTCATTATGGCGTTGCTGGTAGATCCAAGTAAAACCCCCAAGATATCCCTCCTCGTTATAAGGCTCCTGGATATGGGAACACGAGAAACGAGGTAGACTTGAGAAGTCATTTGAACCACCAAAGGGAACAAGAGGTTGATTCTGCTGACTTGAGAGCAAGGCTTAGTCAGGAAAGGCAAAAATCCCCTCCTCGTCACAACCCCTCTCCTCGGCATAGGAGCCCTACTCGGCATAGGAGCCCTCCTCGGCCTATGAGCCCTCCTCGTCACAGGACTCCTCCCCATCCATAAATGGCACCTAGAAGGGACAGAGAACCATCTGGACATGTGAACAATCACCAGGAACATGTGGAACACAGTAGGGTGAATGGACACAGAAACAAAGAAAGGACCCACCGTAGCTCTCATTTCAGCTCAGGGATCGATGCAAGAGAAATTCTCCTCTTGAAAAATAGACTAGATGAAATGGAAAAGGGGAGGAAGAAAGTGGATGATGATGATACCAGTGCCACTCATCCTTTCTCCCAATGGATTATTGATCTACCTCCCAATCCTGCTCTTAAAATCCCAAGTTTTGAAAAATATGCAGGAATCACACACGCACGGGACCATGTGCAACGTTTTGAATCCACTATGGCCCTCCTCACTAAGGAAGATGATATTCTCTGCAAGTCCTTCGCGAGTAACTTTTCTGGAACAGCTTTATCCTGGTTTTGTGAGCAAAAGAAGGGAAGCATCGATAGCTGGAAAATCATGAGCAGGAGATTCCTGGATCACTTCGCTACAACAGGAAAGAGAAAGAAAAGACTCAAAGATCTTGCTAACATTGAGCAAGGAAAGAATGAAACCACTATGAGTTATTACAATTGATTCAGAACCATGGCAGACCAAGTAGAGGAGCGCCTGACTGACAGGGAGGTGATTGTTTGCTTTAACTACGTACTGAGATCCGAACAGTTGATCTATGAACTTTCTGCCAGAGAGCCTAAGTCAAAGTCTGATATGTACAACATGTCTTACGCCATAGCAATGGCAAAAGAGAAAAGCAAAAAGAGGTCTGAGAAACCAAAAGCAGAGGCAGCTGACACCAATCAGGCTTCAAATGGAAGTGGCTATAAGGGGAAAAATAGAACTCGGGCTACTGAAAAAGTTGAGGTTTTTACCCCCCTCACCAAACCTATTACAGAGATCATGAAGTTGGTGAATCTACCAAATCCACGACCCGATCGCTTGATGAAAGAACAAAGTATACCCGTGACAGCTCCAAGTATTGTTCATTCCACAATGACCATGAACATGACACGGAGAATTGCATCTCCCACAAGAGAATGATCCATAGATGGGTAGACGAGGGAAAACTTGATTTCTACGTTATGAGAAATGATAGCAAGCGAAAAAGAAAGGATGACGATGACGATGACAAAGACGATGAAAGGGAAGACAGACCTCCTAGTGCCAAGATCCATGTTATAAGAAAGGAAACTGTTTCCAACAAAAAATTGAAAGACCAGATACACGAGCTAAGTAAGGTCTATCACATCCCCGCCTGGATTCATAAGGTAGAGGAAGTAATCAGCTTCTCCCCGAATGAACTAGCCAGAAGTCGCGCGGCTCGCGAACATCCCTTGGTGATTAAAGGGAGGATTGACAATTGTGAATCCGAGAGACTCCTCAAAGAATCGAGGGCCTCCCGAGATATTCTATATTACTCTACCTTCCAGAAGATGAATCTGAAGGACAGCATGCTGGAACCATACTATGGAAAACTAGAAGGCTTCACCAACCACAATATCAGCGTCATGGGGACAATTGACTTATTGCTGAAAGTGGGGGATCATCCCTTCTGAGCTGAGGCCACAGTAACATTCGTGGTCATGGATCTGGCAAGTGACTAGCATGCCATCATATGCATTCCAAGTCAAGGCAAACTTGGGTTGGTCGCCTCCCTCACTCACCAACGAGATAAATTCCCTACTCGTGCTGGAGTTGGATGCGTGAGGGCGACCCCCAGATACTTCTTGGAACATTGATGAGGAGCAGAAAAACATCAAGAAAGGCGGAGGCAGACACACCAGAGGAAAATATGAAAATCTCTAAGTCTGTAAAGACTACCAACACCAGTTCTAGGCTGAATCGGATTTCTAAAACCGAAAACAAGGAACACATGATACTAAATATCCATGAAAATAATGACACAATTTTGTCCATCCCGGATATAACCCCTAATCTTGTCAATGGTCAAAACTCTGGGGCCAATCCCGACTTGAGACAAGGAGAGGTATCAGACGTAGACGAACTAGTGGTGATGGAAGACCTAGACATAAATGGTGAGGAAGGTAGAAGAATTAGAGAAATAATCATCGAAACTTTGTAATTTTGAGACGGTCCAGAGATGGAGCCCGTAGACGAGCTAGAGGAAATTATGCTCAATCTTGACTATCCAGAGCAGAAAATAAAAATCAGGGGCCAGCTCTCCCCGAAAGAAAGGGAGGAGATCATCACCCTGCTGAAAAATAATCTTAATGTCTTTGCCTGCAAGGTAGAGGATATGAGGGGAATAAAGGAAGAGATATCTCTTCACAAGTTGGAAGTTGACCCATATGCTAAACCTATCAAGCAAGGTCGGAGGGTTTTTGCCAATGACAAGGATAATGCAATCAAGGCAGAGGTGTAGAAATTACTAAGTGCTGCAATAATCAGGGAAGCAACCTACCCTGTTTGGTTGGCCAACGTTGTAATGGTCAAAACATTTAAAAATTGTCTAAGACCTATGTCGAATAACATTCCTCGGCATAGAGAGACAACCAAAAAATTGCCTAAAATCTATGACCGAACGACCCTCCTCGGTATAGAGAGGCAAAACATTCAAAAATTGTCTAAGACATATGTCGAATGACCTTACTCGGCATAGAGAGACAACCAAAAAATTACTTAATAACTATTTCCGAACGATATTCCTCGACATAAAGAGGTAAAAATATCAAAAAATTGTCCAAAACTTATAACCGAACGACCCTACTCGGCATATAGAGACTAGTACTCAAGAAATTATCTAATACCTATAGCCGAGCAACTTTCCTCGACATAGAGAGATGAAACAAAAAATAACCTAAGTGTTAAGCCGAGCAACCTTCCTCGGCTTAATGAATAAACTTGCAGATTATCCAAGCGTTTAGACCGAATGAGCTTCCTCGGTTTAGAACTAATTACGAATGAGGAGGAGATCCTCCTCGACTTCCCAAGAAAGTTGAGTACTTGGGCAAAAATGTACAAGACTTACATCATTCAACACACATTCAAATATACAATCATTCAAGTCCAAAGCAGTTCAAGTAAAGGCATAAATATTAAAGACGATGACGAATTGATGAAAGGCATTATATTGATAAAATCATTGAAGTACAAAGGGCCCTATTACATCGATGAACAACAAAATAAAACAGGAAGACCCTAAGCCTGATCATCATTAGTAAAGAGGTCATCTTGGTTGACCTCGGCTTCAGGGATTGTGATCTGCTCGGCTTGATCCTCCTCGGCCTCACCCTCCTCTCCCTTTGAAGCCTCATCGTCTTGAATCTTCTCGATTAGAGCATTGATGTTTTGAGAGTCGACGGGGGGAGGAATCCAAGCCGAGCAGCCTTCTAGCGTCCTGAGCAGCTATGACCTTCAAGGCATTCTCTGAAAATGGCACCAAGGCATGACCGGATAGAGCAAGTTAATCATAGGCATCTTGGCAGATAAGACGCGCAAGCAAGCCTACGTCGGCATTTAGCGTTGGGTCAACTAATGCTCTTCTGGCCAAATGGAGATAGCCATCAAAATACATAGTGGCCGTCTTATCAGCCAAGGCCTGCTTGAAAGCCGAGCTAGCCTTGAACTGGGAGAGTGCCTCATCAATTTTTGAAGGCAAGTCAGCCTCCAACTGTTTACACCGAGCATCGGCTTCCTCAGCGTTTCTCCCCAGCTCGGCTTGAAGCCTTTCAATCTCAGCCTATCCGGCATTATGAGCCTCTTCAACTTTATCTTGGGCCTACTTGGCGATCTTCTCAGCTTCCTCGGCCTTTCCCCTGGCCACCTTCTGTTCATCTGCTTCAGCCCTCAAGTACTTCAGCAGCCCTACGGCTTTGGCTACATCGACCTTATTTTTCTCGATCTGTCTATTGAGCTTTTGCTTCAGATCGTCAATAGCCTTGCTTTTTATGGCTTCATAAGTCATGATGGTGGCAAGCTACACAGACAAAAAAATAATCATCAAAAGATACAAGTACTGTAAAAACCGAGAAGGAAAAAAGAAAATGACGAGAAGGTTCACCTCGCTGAGAATAAGGCCCTTTTTGTTGGCCAAGTGCTCCCTGCTCAGCCGGGCATCAATGAGGTTGTCAGGCAGATCCTCGTTCATAGCTCGACGGACGACCGGCTGACCCAGCCTGAGCTTGGGGCCCTTCCTAGCCAGCACGTCAAGACCCTTAATTATTGAGTAGACGGTTAACTTCTTGGCCACCACCACGGCCTCAGCATAATACTTTACATGCCGGGCTGTGACTTCCTCAGAGGTAGAATCAACAACAATGCTTTTCGAGTAGGGCTCCCCTTGAACGGCTTCGCCTTGGCCTTTTTACCAGGGAGTTTCTTTGGACGGCCTCGGCCACTCACGTGTCTCGGCCGACCGACATTCCTTAAGGCCTCCTCGATTTCAGGAGCCTGAGCTTGGGAACTCTGTCCTTCTTCAGTCTGGGCCCCTTGCCCGTCATTCCGCTCCTCGGTGGAAGTAGCAGGGGCCCCCCACCGGCTTCAAGGGCAAAGCCCCAGCTTCCTTAGTGGCCAAGACAGCCTGTCTTTCCACGGCGTCAGAGCGCCTCTTATTTTGAGCCGAGTAGCGTGATGTCCTTCTCTTCAGCTTCACAAGAGCCTGGGGGTCAAGAATTTCTTCCTCCATTTTCCTTTGTTGCTCGGCTGTCAGATCTGCAATGACGAGAAAGATTAATTTGTAGAAGACGAGAAGGACAAAACATTTCAATTAAAAGACATTTAAAGTTGCACAAGTATGAAAAAGACGAGGAAGTAGAAAAATTTACATTCGGGGATGCCATCCTCGGCAAGGCATCTATCCTCATAGTGTTTGCAGACATCGCACTCGTCGTGAAAAACAAGGCCAGGTGCACCCTGTAGTCGGAAAACCTATTTCCTCTTACGACGGGGACGAGGGGCGCATCAACTCGTACTAGGGCCCAGTCATGATGCCGACTTTAGTTTTTTAATGGGTGTTGAAAAAGTGATCAAATTGAAAATAAAATTAAAGTATGCATGTGATATTTCACGTTTATTAAGCACGCATGTGATATTAAATATTCTAAAATAGTATCCAGGTCAATTTGATTAAAAACTCTTTTATAATTTTATAATGGTTGTGAGATGTTTGGTGGAAAAGGGACATGTACAAAATAAAAATTATATAGTTATTGTGTTAGGAAGAGTTTAAGTGAGGAAGAAGTGAAAAATTCGAACCATAAAAAACACCTTAGCTTTGAAGAGAGAGTTATAGATAACAATAATATTGCATGTGTCAATATCCCCTCTCTATTCAAGCATGATGATGATTTAATAATGAGTGGGATTTATCTATAGGAATCAAATCTAGTTGCTTATGGAGTAGAAACTTTGATAGAGATTGCTTGATAATTGTACTAACTCCAAGTTAATTACTTGAAGAAAAAAGTTGTCTATTTGTTTTAATAATTTAAGAAATAAAATATATATTAGAACTTGCATACAAATACTCTTAATAATCCCATCATATAATTGTCATTATAGATTAGAATATCAAAATTAAGAAAGAATGGCTAGCAACTTCATTAGAAAATGAATATCCATTAAGAAATATTAATTATTTATTATTTTTACAAAAGATAAACGCATGGTGAACATTGGTCCCACTCATAACTAGTAACTAGGGGTGAGCAGAAAAATCGAAAAATCGAAATAACCGAATAAAATCAAAAAAACCGACGCCGATAAACCGTACCAACGGTTAATTGGGTAGGGACGGTTTATGAAATATTGAAAAATCGAATTTATCGATTCGGTTTGGGATACATGATATCATGCCAATTACTCACACCAAACCGTACCGATATTCTTTTAAATAATAATTATTCCTAATATTTACTATAGTTTTACATCTATTCAATTTTCATATATATTAAATAAATAAAAATTATCTTCAAGATTTACAAGATTTAGTAAATCTTGTCAAAGCCAATTAGCCAAATATCCTTTTGAAAGTTGAAACGGTGAAACCTTTTCTCTCTCTACCAGCCTGACGAGCGACTTCAATCGTATTTCACGTTCAAATCAAGTCTGTAGTTTTACATCTATTCAATTTCCATATATATATATATATATACAGTCAATAGTGATCAAATAAATCACTATTTTTCATATCATCATTATTATCGAGGTTATAAAAAGTGTTATAGCGAATACTAGACGGCGGATTCGAACCTTACACCAAGGGGCCTAAGCGTAGTATATGCGGGTCAAGTATTTAAACATAAAGGTTATGAAAATTATAAGGGGCCGTTTGGTAGCCCTTCTTAGGCTGGATAGGATTATTAATCCAATAAGTTTGGTGTTTGGTACATTAAATGCAACCACTGTATTATTTCTAATAACCTGGATAATAACCTCCTATCCCCTCTTATCCCCTTCTTATTAATTCCAAAAAAAAAGGGGTGGTATTATTAATCCCCTGATTAATAATCCCCTCACTATTAATACAGACTAATCCTATCGGCCTACCAAACGAGCCCTAAATGTATTCAATCAACCACAACATAAACTAAAGTACATAAACTAAAGTCACGTCAAATTAAACCTTGTTTCTTTTATTTTCATTTTAACTGACGTCATTTTAGGGCAACATAAAAAATACTTAGATCCGCCTACACCTGCCAAGGCCCGCCTAAATCCGTCCAAACCGCCTAATCCACCCATACCGCCCACACCGCCTAACGTCTAATTTAGCACCTAATAGAAAAAATCACAGCGTCTTGGGCCAGCCTAGGCCCTAGGCAAAGCCTAAACAGGCGCCTAGCCCGCTTTTTGAACACTGGCTATTATGACATCATCACTAATAAACGCGAGTATATGATTAATAATGGTGCACAAGTGATAATCCCTCCGTCTCACTATGTTTGGTGTGATATACCTCATTGCACATCGGAAAAATATTGCCACTGATTGGGTTATATAGAAATTCAATATTCCCTCCGTCCCAGTCTAAAAGCCACAAATTTTCTTTTTGGGCGTCCCATTTAAAATGGCACTTTCCCAAAAAGGAAACCTTAAATCACTATTCTCTCCACTCATTCTCTCTCCTACTTTACTTTTACACTCACAACATTCTCTTTCTTACATCACCTCCCACTCATTCTCTTTCCTATTTAATTTTTCATACTCACAACATTTAAACTTTTTGTCTTTCCTACATCACATTTCTTATTTTGCGTGCCCTCTCCATTTTGTGTCTTTTAGACTGGGACGGGGGGAGTACACTAATACTAAATATCAAATTATCCATTAAACTTTTGTAGGCACGTGATGGTCAACAGCAATAAATTTTGATCAAACATAAAAATCAATCCAATCATCCTAATTTAATTTTAAAAAAGTTTATTGATAAGTCTTTTAGTTATTTATCAATAAAAAAATTAAAATTTATTAAAATGATTAATTTAACATTAATATTTGGTCAAAATTTTCTTTCGTTGATTATCAAAAGTCAAAAGTAACCAGACAAACAGAGAGAGTACATGATTTAAAAAAAAAAAACTCCAAACGGGAACGGGAAGGATAGAAAATGAGTAAAAAGGACCTCAGACTTAAACCATACACCAACAAAATAATGGCTAATGAGTATGTAATAATTAAGATTAAAAAAAATGAGTGTGATATCTATAATAATAGATAGGTTGACTATTAGTTAGTTAAGAGTAGATGAAATAAATAGAAATTAAATAAAAATGAGCATAGTTTTAAGCTTAGCTTAGGTAACAACAAGCAAGATATTGATGTGTGAACTAACGCAGCAATTGAGGGAGGGGCCTATTTTCCATTTCATAAAGGACAATATTAGCTTATAAGTTTAGAATGAGACAGACACCCAACCACTAACTTACTCCCTCCGTCCCGTTACAAATGAAATGAGACAGTTACTGTTTACGCGTGGATTAAGAAAAAAAAATAATAATATAAATATTGTGAGTGTAAAAATAAAATAGGAGAGAGAATGAGTGGAGGGAATAGTAAATTATAATGGTGTTGTGAGTATTAAAATAATGTAGGAAAGAGAATGAGTGGAGGGAATAGTAAAGATTCTTTGCCATTTTAGGAGGTGTGTGATTTGTAGTGGGACGCCCAATGAGGAAAGTGTGTGATTTGTAGCGGGACGGACGGAGTATATGTTAAAAAGATGTGCACAATTCTATGGCAAATAGTAAATCAATTCCCACTCAATCCATATGCTCTCTTCACTAAAAATAAAAATAAAAATAAAATAAAATAAAATAGTTTCATTCAATTTTTATAAACCAAACTAAATATTTATTTTATTCCAAAATAAATGCCCTTTTAAAACTTTACCTTCAAATAACTTTGATTTTTCTTAATAGTATAGTTCGTTATATTTTTGCAAAACTAAAATTTTAAATATTTTTGCAAAACTAAAATTTTAAAAGTGAATACAAGAATGTAAATGATTTTTTTCTATTAAAAATCAATCTTTTCAATGTCCCTTAAATCCCAAATGAATATTCATTTTGAGAAGTAGTATATAAACACCCACTCAGGTTCGTAAAACCTTTTTATATTGGTAAGTTGTAATAAAAATGAGGAATTGTTCCTTTCGTTCGTCTGGATCCGTAATAATAAGTGTCGCTCTTATAAATAAGATTAAGTATATTTGTAAAAAAAAAAAAAAACGGAGGGAGTATTAAGTTAAAATAGAAGGGCAGAAGAAAGGAAAAATAAATAAATAGGATTTGTCTTTCTTCTTTTTGGAATATTGGAAGGGATAAAAAGATATTTACATTGGGCTTGATACTTGACAAATGGCCCAATAGACTTGTAAGTCTAGTAGTAGTGATCTTCGGCCAACTATTTGGATTGTGGTATTTGGGTCGGGGTTGGGGTCGGAAAGGTTTGTTCTTCTGTCCATTAATCATTTCATTAAGGACCCCCTGTTAAACCAAGTACGGCCCATGAAAACACTAGATAATCTATACGACAAATAAAGGGTTCAGCCAAATTGAAATTTCAAATAAACCCCTTATCCCCACGCAAAACCTCTCCCCTCATTCACGTCACAAACACATACACACACATAGACTTTTTGTCTCTCTCTCCTCTCTACACTCTGACAACTTTCTCCGGCCCCCTCTCCCATTATTGACCATAATGATACAACAAATGATTCCTCTACGTCTGCAGCAAACATGGTTTCACAAGGATTGCCACATGGACTTACTCATCAGTTATTTAAGTGTTGGAGTAATGTTATGTATAGAGAGAAAGATCAATGGAGCTGATTTTGTTACAATAGTTTGTTAGAAGTTTGTTAGTTCTGTTAGTTTGTTAGAAGTTTGTTAGTTTGTTAGTGAGATATTTTCAAGTTGTAAGGCAATATAAATGTGTGGTTTGTAAATAGAAATAATCACAATGATGAATGATATTTTTCAATTCATCTTCATATCTCTGTACATCTTCTTCAACCTTGAGCACTTTATCAAATCCATGGAAACTTCAATCAAGTTAACATGGTATCAAAGCTTACGATTCTGATTCATGCTTCCGCAATACAAATCCATTCCAGGTCCATTCTCTGTAATCCTGCAATCTCTGTTTCATTAATTTGTTCTCGTAATTCGTTGAATCATTGATTTCTGTTGAAATCAATCTCTGTTCCTTTGATTCGATCAATCAAATTTCTTCGAATTTGCTGTTATATTCAATCATGGCTGCTGATATGCCTGAGTTTCCCATTGAATCGAATATGCATCCATTGTATATCCATAATAATGATCATCCTGGTCTTATTTTGATTGCCACAAAGCTTACTGGTTCAGAAAATTATAGTGCCTGGGCTAGATCGTTCTCAATAGCTTTGTCTGCCAAGAACAAACTGTCAATTATCAATGGCGGGTTTGTTGAACCAACAAATGACACGCCTACATTCTCTGTGGGAACGTGCAAATGATATGGTGATTAGCTGGATTTTCAATGTCGTATCACAAGAGATTAGCAACAGTCTTCGATTTGTCAAAACAGCAAATTCTGTTTGGAGTGAGCTCAAGGAAAGATTTTCTTCCATCAATGGTCATAGAGTTTTTCAACTTGAAAAGGAGTTTGCCTGGAAATTTAGAACAAGGTTCTAGTTCGGTTGAAATATACTATCATAAATTGAAAGGTTTGTGGGATGAAGGCAATGCTCTAGACACGGCTAACACATGTTCACGTGTCTGCATATGTGGATCTGTCAAAGCACAAGAAGAGAGAGATGAAGTGAAGAAGTTCATGCAATTTCTTATGGGATTACATGAAAGTTTTGTGAATATTAGAGGACAAATTCTTGTTATGAATCCACTTCCAAATGTCAGCATAGCATATGGAATGGTCAGACAAGATGAATCTCAAAGGCAAGGGTTCATTCCTAATGTTTCAGATGGTTCACATATAGCAGCAAATGTGAGGTTTACACCTGTCACACATAACCACATTTCACAACCCAAGTTTCAAAGTAACACTTATGTTAGAGCACCTTTTAAGAAAGGGACTCATTGTGCACATTGTAGCCTGAAAGGACACACTAGAGATGAATGTTACAAGCTTATTGGCTATCCACCGACATCCAATTCATTCTCAGGAAGAGTGCGAGGTCGAGATCTAGCTACAATAAGATTGGGATTGGAAAAGCAGAAACCGATTATGCGAAACACATCGGTAGTGGCTTCACAAGTAATGCAAAGGCAATGCAAGTTATGCAAGGCAACACTGTGCAAAGCAACACTGAATCTTCATCCACTCAAGCTTCTATTGATCTACTGCAGAGTCAAATGAGTCAGCTCCTTAGCATGATGCAGATGCAGAAGTGTAACATTGATAATCCAGAAGAACATCGAATCCCCAACATATGGCAGTATGGTTTCTTCTAGAGCTTTTGTTTTACGTATTCATGACTTCAATCCATAAAACACACACTTGGATAATTGATTACGGAACCACGAGATCACATTTGTAATTCATCTCGCTCTTATGCATTCTTTGATTCCTTTATCTACACCTATCATTTTGTCCCTCCCCAATGGACAAAGACTCAAAGTTTCTCACACCGGCTCGGTTTTCATAAACTCACACATTACTCTTCATGATGTATTGTTTGTTCCTCAATTCACATTCAATTTGCTTTCCATATCCAAACCGACTCAAGCAAATTCATTGTCTTGTTTCATTTCATCATGACAAATGTGTTTTCCAGACCCTCATCGATGAAAACAATTGCAACCGGAAATCTCCATGATAGCTTCTAGACATAATGCATGGTTCAGAAGCCGCCCTTAAAGAACCCTTTCGCTTTGGTGCCACATTCAATTCGATTCCATATCTTCTAATACATCATCGCTGGCATCGAAAGATTAGGCCATAGTTCAATCTCTCATTTCTACGAAGAAAATTCCTTCCTTAAACACTTGTTACACAATGTTTCTTGTCAACATCCATATTGTAAAACTTCATATTGCAATGTATGTCCCCTTGCTAAACAGCATGCTTTGTCTTTTCCTACTAGTATTACTGTTACTAATTCTCCTTTTCAGTTAATACATTGTGATTTGTGGGGCCCATATAGAACTTCGACTCTAAATGGTCAGAGATATTTTCTTACAATTGTGGATGACTATTCTAGAACCACATGGACTTTCTTGTTCCCACTAAACAACATGTGTTCTCTCAAATCAAATCCTTTGCGTTCCTATGTCCCGTAACCAATTTCAAACCACCATCAAAACCTTTAGGAGTGACAATGGTACGTAATTCTTCAATCAACAAGTCATTCCTTTCTTGATATCTTCGTATAGTTCAAAGAAAGTTCATGCCCCGGTACTCCACAAACAGAATGGTGTGGTTGAGAGAAAACATAAACATCTTCTCGAAATTCAAGAGCTCTAAGATTCCAAGCCGGTTTTCCTATTCATTTTTGGGGTCATTGTTTATCGATGTACCACTTATATCATCAATAGACTTCCTAGTAAAGGCAATAAAATTTCAAGTTCCATACACTCTTCTTTTCAATTCGTAACCTTCATATGATCACCTTCGTGCTTTTGGTTGTCTTTGTTATGCTTCCACACATCCTCAAGATAAATTTGCTCCTCGTGCCATAAAGTCTGTATTTCTTGGTTATCCTCATGGACAAAAGGGTTACAAATTATACAATCTCGATACACATCAAATCTTTGTCAATAGACATGTGGTTTTCCATGAACACATTTTTCCATTTCATTCCAAGCCTTCTGATAATTTTGTCCCAATTTCTGACTATCCTTGGATTGATGAGTGTCCTCCATCAGTTCCTTCCATTCAATCTTCTCCACAGATCAATGATATTCCAACTCAAGATTCAGATCAGTCTCCAGTTCCACACAATTCTATCCTTCAGACACCTTCTATTCCTACTAGAACATCAACAAGAATAAGGAATGTACCTCATAAACTCCTTGATTTTGAAGTTTCTTTGCCTCCTTCTAACATTCCTCCTACCTCATCTATTCATTCATTTTCTTCATCTCTTCCAAAGTTTCATAATTCTCATTATGTGTCATATGCTTCTTGCAAACCTTCATATATTCACTTAGTTTCTAATCTTGATTGCATTACTGAGCCTTCCTCTTATACACAAGCCATTAAAGATGTTAGATGGATTGATGCCATGAATAAAGAAGTACTTACTTTAGAATCTAACAACACTTGGCAGGTGGTTCAATTACCTATGGATAAGAAAGCCGTTGTCAGAAGTGGGTATATAAAATTAAGTACAAAAGCCGATGGCTCAATTCAAAGATTTAAAGCAAGGCTTGTTGCTAAAGGATACACCCAATGTGAGGGAATTGATTTCCAAGAGACATTTTCTCCCGTTGCTAAAATGGTCTCTGTTAGAACTTTATTAGTCATGGTCAGCCGCTAAATCTTGGCATGCGCATCAATCGATGTCAACAATGCTTTCTTACATGGTGATTTGGATGAAGAAGTGTACATGGAATTGCCCAAGGGTTATGGTTCTACCTACGGTCCCAATTACGTGTGTAGATTGATCAAGTCAATTTATGGTCTTAAGCAAGCATCTAGGCAATGGTTTGCAAAGTTAACCGATGCTCTTTTGCGCTTATACACTATGTGCGATCACATGCAGCATTACTCTCTCTTCACTCTTCAAAATTCGCATGCTCTTCACAAATGTTTTGGTATATGTTGATGTCATTGTAGTTCCGGGAATGATATCAATGCCATCAATGCTCTTAAGGAATTTTTGGATCTTAAATTCAAGATCAAGAATCTTGGGGAAATAAAGTATTATTTGGGTATAGAGATTTTGAGATCTCCTTCGGTTTCCATTTAAGCCAAAGGAAATATGCTCTTGACTTGGTTTCTACAAGCAGATTGATAAATGCCAAACCCCTCACTTTACCTTTGGATCCAAATGAGAAACTCTTCCTTCATGAAGGAGAACTTTTGCCTGATCCATTCATTTACAGACAATTGGTAGGGAAGCTTCTTTATCTCACCATAACCAAAGCGTACATTGCCTTTCACGCTCATACTCTTAGTCGGCTTGTTCATAACCCAAGACTCCCTCATCTCAAAGCCTTACATAGAGTTCTCAGATACATAAAATCTTGTCCTGGTCAAGGGTTACATTTTTCTTCCACTTCCTCTCTTAAGCTGACATCCTATTGTGATAGTGACTGGGGTGGTAATCCTAATGACAGAAAGTCTATTTCTGGTTTCTTTCATCTTTGGTGTCTTGGCATTCTAAGAAACAATGACAATCGCTGCCATTAGATCATCTATAGTCCAGAGTATAGGTCAACTTTTGCCAACGGCACTGCTACATGTGAGGTTTTATGGCTTCGTGCTTTCTTTGAAGGATTTGCCAGAGGTTGTTGTTGATCTACCCATTCCCGTATCTTTAGACTTGCGATCATCTGCTGCTTGCTCCATATTGCTTCTAATCTGTTTATCACTCAAAAACAAAGCACGTTGAATTGGATTGTCACTTTGTGCGAGAGAAAGTCCAACAAAATCTCATTGTTCCTCTCTATGTTCCCACAAAACAACAGCTTGCTGATGTTTTTACTAAGGCACTTGGGAAGGATCTACATTGGTATTTTCTTAGCAAGTTAAAGGTATTAAATCCTTTTATACCTTCAACTTGTGGGAGGGGTATTGACCATAATGATACAACAAATGATTCCTCTACGTCTGCAGCAAACATGGTTTCACAAGGATTGCCACATGGACTTACTCATCAGTTATTTAAGTGTTGGAGTAATGTTATGTATAGAGAGAAAGATCAATGGAGCTGATTTTGTTACAATAGTTTGTTAGAAGTTTGTTAGTTCTGTTAGTTTGTTAGAAGTTTGTTAGTTTGTTAGTGAGATATTTTCAAGTTGTAAGGCAATATAAATGTGTGGTTTGTAAATAGAAATAATCACAATGATGAATGATATTTTTCAATTAATCTTCATATCTCTTTATCAAATCCATGAAAACTTCAATCAAGTTAACACCCATTGTCAAGCCTACTTACCTCCTTCCACTATGTTAGATATATTCATATTTGTCCAGATCTATCCTTTCCAACCAACTCCGGCAACCTCTCTCGCCGGTCAACACCAGTGTTCCCCCCCCCTTTTCGCGCTGGCACTGTCAGAGATCTGATTTTCCTCTTTCCTCCTTCGGTGACCTTCTTCCTTCCCTCCGGCATTATCAAAAAAAAAATCTCTCCCGCTATTTTAGATTCGTTTCTACCAACAACATTTTCTAAATTATTCCTTCAGATCTGTAGTTGTGCTAACAAATATAATGGTTCAACAACTTTCTTGTTTAAATTTTTAACAGACTTGATGCATTTAAATCCAATTGAGTCTTATACATTAAGTATAAAAATAAAATGGGCATAATAATTAAAATACAAGAGTCAATATTAATCCAATAAGAGACTTTTTTATGTTTTTTAAGCAAATGTGAAAATAAATGACTCTTATATTTCACGTATAAGAGACGAACTAGTCTTATAATTCAAATATAAGATTCAATATTAATAAAATATGAGAAAATTTTATTATTTTGTAATAAAATGTGAAAAAAAATAATAGTAATTCGTATACCTTTGATATAAGAGGGGAAATAGGCATATACGGAAGGAAAGTATACGAGGACAAAAGGCTTATTTTAATTTTAAATATTGGAAATCCGATGATGGTCTTATTTGATTGACCCTAGGGATCAATCAATAAGACCCTAGGGGAAGGGACTAATAAAAGAATGAGCAGTGAAGCAATTACTATGAATCATCAAAATGTAATATCTGAGTTGATCTCTAGCTCCTTGTTCAACATAATTATCCATGTCTGACAAATGTATTATTAATGAACCAACATACGGAGTATTTTCTAGAGCAGATAGTTGAATAAGCAATTGTACAACATACGGAGTATTTTCTAGAGAGAGAGAGAGAGAGAGAGAGAACTCACCATGTTTGATACGCTAATTTAGAGCGTGAGAACAAAAGGAGGAGCATCCTTTCTTGGCCCCGCGACCGTACGATATACATATACTTTACCAGCTTCATTCTCATCACTTTCATCTTCCTTCATTACCTCAACATTCAACCTCGCCTTTTCCTTCGCCAGTACCCTACATGTATTCATGCTCACCATACATGCTGACATCCACAGAGATCTCATCGATTCATATTGATCCATCCCCGAAAGCAGAGCCGAATCCCCAAAAGGACAATCTCTTATCTCAAGTTTCTTAAGCTTCGGGCACCCTCCCATCACATTCTTCATTGCCAAATCACTACTCCCAGCAAAAGCCACCGATAAAGTCTCCAAATTCTTTGCATACGTTCCAATATATTCAAACGCCTTGTCAGTTAAAAGCCCTGAAACCGAAAGTCTCTCGAGCTTAACGCAAGTTTTTACAACTGCACCAAAAGCCTCGTCCATTGGTTCACCAGTTACACAATCAGGCTCCCCTGGATTCATTATGCAGAGGCGGAAAACGGTGAAGTTGGGGCAGTTTTGAACTACGGTTGCAACGGCTGCATTAGTCATCTGGCTGCAAAAGTAGAGGACGTAATGGAGTTTTGGGCAGCCACGAGACACTGCCAGAAAACCCAATTCTGTGACACCGTGAGCCATTTCAGCATCAAAGGGATCAGCAGGGAACACACGTAGTTCCTCAAGCAACGGACAGCTGGATCCAACGGCTTCTAGTCCTTTATCTTCTACTGTGTCCAATACCTGTACCAAAAACGATTCTTAAATGTATAAATAGAGAAGAGATATCGCCATTCTGAACCATCGCACTTTGCTCAAGCTTCAGTTTTAACCATCTATGTATTATTTTTTTAGCAGTTTTAACTGTTTTACTTTAAATATGCACTCACATCCCCGAAAACCCTTTAGGTAGGATGGTTAAAATTGCTAAAATTATGCACTAGATATTCCTACTTTTGGGGATACCGAGTGTGTATCTAATGTACAATAATGGTTAAAAGTGCTAAGAAAATACATGGGTGGTTAAAACTGAAGCTTAAGCAAAGTGCGATGATTCAGAATGTAGATATCCCAATACATAATAAATAGGCTAAATAAAGAGAAAGTACTTTCTTTAAAATCATCGTACCCAGAGGCGCCTTAGATTTGGGCAGTGAATAAGAAGCTTGGAAAGTTCATCACTACGTAAGGTTGCATAGCTCAGATTCAGAAAGGTGAGAGTGGCACAGGCAGGATATATAACTGGAAGGTGGAGAGAAGTAGCATCCCACAAACCCGAGAGTGTGTGTAGATTTTCGCAGTTTTTGAAAGCATTTTCGAGTTCTGCAGATGAGCTAGACTCGAGCTCTTGCTTGAAGGAGCCAGTGCCAAGCTCCTCCAGTTGAGGTGCTAGTACAAGCAGCTTTTGCAGTTGTTCCAAGTTAATTTTCTTATTAACCTTTAAAACCCTTAATGATTTGCATCTAGCAACAAGTTTTTCAAGAGCATCAAAACTGACTTCACTGGTGATACTAGCGAAATTGAGGACTTCCAATAATGATAAGTTTTCTGGAAAGCAACTTAGCCAATCACCGCC
The DNA here is from genome assembly GCA_022495995.1 of Adenophora triphylla var. japonica. Lineage (NCBI taxonomy): Eukaryota > Viridiplantae > Streptophyta > Magnoliopsida > Asterales > Campanulaceae > Adenophora > Adenophora triphylla. The sequence goes on from JAFEMH010000688.1 coordinate 288,774, forward strand.
AAGATCCTCCATGCCATTCTCCTGTATGTCAAGCTCGGTCAACTTCCTGCAAGTCGATGCAAAAGTGAGGAGTCTTTCTATACAACTTATTCTCATTCTTGGAATGATAATGGTCAAATAGAAAATCCCAAAGAGATATAAACATTGGCCTTTGATGAATCAAACAAGTTTCCGAACAATATACCACAACAGGAACTAGTTCAAGAAGTGCACGGAGATACAATCAAGGAAAGTTCCAAATAATCCCATATGATGCAATTTCACCTGAAATGAAGAAACAATTCTTGAATCCCATTCCATACCACGTGTAAGTAGTTTGGGTAAATTTCTTTATCATGGTGATAACCTGCCATTATGATCAAGGTTCTAAAAAGCGCTAGGCGGATGCTAGGCGGCGGAGCCGGGCCTAGCGCCTAGGCGGGGACTAGTCGGGGACTAATCGGGATTAGTCAGGATTAGTCAGGACCTAGGCGGGGCATAGAACTAGGCGTTGGAGAGGGACTTAGCGCCTAGGCGGGGCCTAGGCGCCCTTAGGCGGGGTCTTTTAGAACAGAGATTATGATGACATGGCATAACCAGCACATCAAATTGTGCCACTTGGTACAAAAAGTGTAAAGCCAAAAAGTTAATATCGAACATGTGACCCTTGAACTCTTTACATGGCCAGTTTGGTTGCTTAGAGATATCTATTACGTGGCGTTGTTAAACCAGATTTATCCCACATTTCAACAATGAAATGCTTGTTGGGGAAGTTTTTGGTTTCCGGCATGTATACTAAGTATATCTAATAACTATGAAGAAGACTCAAGAACATCTAAAGAAGACTCAGGAAGAACTATAAGAAAAACTTAAGAACAAGAACTAAAAGAAGAATTTCACTAGAGAGAATTGAGAGAAGGAAGAGATATATAAGAAACTAAGTTTATATTTCTTCAAGGAAGGGATGATTTCAAATGAAAACCTTACCCCCTATTTATAGTACATAAGGGGAGGATACAAACAACATACTTTTTACAAGAGATAAGAGAAAATCTTATCTTTATTTTACAACCACATATAATGCTTTAAATTAAAACCACATAGAAAGCAATCAGCCCTAAAGGTGACCTAAGTGCTTACATCATAAAAATATAACCTAAGAGCTTACATCATTAAATTAATGACATAATCATGATGGATGATGCTTGTCATTATTTTTCTTTAATTGCTGATTTTTAATTGCTTATTTTATTTTCACCTGAAATCTGGATGAGAATGATCATCTTCATAAGAATCAAAGTAGCTTCCTTCATTATCACTCTCATCGCTATCATACAGATAGTCAGTACCATCTGGTGTAAGCTGCTTGGTTAGGTGTGATGCATTCCATTCTTCTAACGCTGTAATCCATCTTACGGCTACCGGGTGATCTTTCAGCCAAACTTCTTTTGCAGATAGTATTTTCGCCGGGATTGATTTTGGATCAATCATGTTTGTTCTTGCCATTTTTTCTCTCATGCCTACATGGATATCACGATATTTCATGGAGATCCGGAGATCATTCCTATCAAGATTATACCAGTCGTGGATGAAAGCAATCGGAGCATGATAAACAAATGATTCTCCTTGATTGTTGATGATTGCTGGTGGAAGATATGAGCATGGCCCTCGAAATATTATTACCACTTGATCTTTACGCTTCGGGATGGTAAGCATTTGCATCCATTGATGAGAAGGGAGGAATCATTAGAAGAGTTTGAACAAATAGCGGGAATTGTGGGGCGTCCGATCAAAGTGACATTGGAGGATGTATGATTGGAATCTGACTGTGTTGAAAGAGACACCTATAGTATACGATTCGAATAAATACCAGAAAAAGCAGAGTGCTTCTTTTGAAAAATTAAACAAGTCGTATATCCTGAAAATATTCAAGAAAGGATATTCTGGATGAAACTTGTAGCCATCCATGATTATTTCAAACTTACGAAGGATGACAGTAAAAAGGGCTTGATGGTTTGGGATGGCTCTCTGGTTGAGAGTCATATCTGCAATGACTTCAGTGACTTCTTCGGGAAGGTGACAGTGAATATTTCGAGGGCTTCTGAGGAAGAAGTATTTGGACCAGAAGAGGAAGAGGCTTTATCGACGGTGAACGCCATTGGAAGGATGGGATGGTTTATCTGGAAAACTGGAGAGGTTGTGCATTTTCTTTTATAGTCTCTAGGCCTTGAAAGAAAATCAGCAAGAATGTTTGTCGTACCTTTGATATGCTTCACAGTAAATTTCCATTGGAAAAACCAATTGGCCCATCGTAAAAGTTGTGGCTGGGGAAGTACTTTCTTCTTGAATTCTAGCATGCGCGGAAAGGAGGACATGTCCATCTCGATTTGGAATTCGTGCCCGATTAGACGAAACTGAAATTTCTCTATTCCTCTTTTGACAGCAAGAATCTCTTTGAAAGTGGAGTGGTAGTGCTTTTCTGATTGCTTGAACGTGCCACTCTTGTAGCCACATATTGACCTTTTGATTGTCTTGACTGCTTCCGTTTGTTTTATTGTCCGTGGGGATCTTTTTTTAGCATGAGGAACATCCACACTGTATGACTTGATAGCTTGGGTAAGAAATCGGTCATATAGTTGATTAATCCTAGAAACTGTTGAAACTTTGAGAGTAAGTCTATGTGAGACTTTTCATCAGCAGAATACAACAAAATATCATCAATATAAATCAGGGCATTAGAAAGTATAGGTTCAAAAATGGTTACCATTGCTTTTCGAAAAGCAGATGGTGCATTTTTTAAACCAAATAGCATGACTTTCCAATGGTAGTGATGATCAGGTATGCAAAAGGCCGTCTTCGGTCTATCTTCAGGAGTGATCCCTAATTGCCAAAATCCTGACTTGAGATCGAACTTGGAGAGGAGTTTTGCATCAGAAAGAGACTGGAACAAGGATTTTTTCTGTGGAAGAGGAAATTTATCATCCGCCAAAAAATGATTTAATGGCTAATAATTAATGACCAATCTTAGTTTTCCTCGGACTTGTTCACTACGCTTGTTGACATAGAATGCTTCACATGCTCATGGGGATGACGTAGGCTCGATAATTCCTTGGCCAATAAGATCAGTGCATTCTTGAAGGGCAAGCTGGTAATGGTCTGGATTCATTCCGGGGTGACTAGCTCTAGTAGGATTGACATCTTCATTTTGCTTAAATGGCAAGGAAACAAAGAATGAAGGGTTTAGCCACAAAGGTGAGGAGTGTTTGGAGAAGAATTCAGTATGGGAAAAGGCACATGAGGACTGGATAAGCTGGTGTTTTATTGACTCAATAGGATTGGCAGATGCCATGAACAGGTGCGAAACTGGGCTCCAGGGGTTTAAAAAGCTTTTGTAACGAAGACCGCTTTGTGTCCATCTTAAGTTAGGTAACTTATGAATGATATTAAAGCCAATGAGGTCTTTTCCATGAGAACTTGAGCCGAGTAACCTATGCTTTATGACACACTTGGGAAAGAGGCGAATGTGGACTGGGGCACTGATCTTGTCTATTAAGAAGACTTCTCCATTAGCTGTGAGAAATGTTTGATGATTTGGCTTCCAAAAGCTCGGGGGAAGGATTTTGGGATTCAGTATAGAAACTGACGATCCTGTATCAAAGAAAGTGACTACCTGGATGGGCTTAGCATATGTGGAGGTGAGAATACGTACTTTGGCTAATGGGACAGGCTGGCTTCGGATTGGGAGAATGTAGGAAATGTGAGGAATAGGATTCACCATGAGAACTTGCAGATCTGGGTAGTCATAGGATGAATTTGAATCAGAACTTTCGTCTGATGAGGAGTCAGGATAGGCAATTGTGCAAATAGCAGAATCACCGGGATCATCATCAAGTGAGTATAAGGACTCAACGTCAGAAAGATCAACTGACTCGATCTGGCTGAGCGTCTGGATTAATGCTTGGGATTTCTTCTTGTCTGGACAATCCCTTGTAAAATGTCCTTTCTTCTGACATATATAACCTATGATGCTCGGACTCTTCGGTTTATCCCGCCGGATCCTTGCCAACAAGACTAAAATAGGAGTGTCCGACATGGGTACGGCAAAGTAAATCAAAGAGTCCGAGCATCAGAGGATATAACATCTATCAGACGTTCGGCCACATTGGGATTTCTTTCTTATGAACTTCCACTTCTTTTTGAACTTTAGATTTTTTCGAGAATCTTTCTTCTGTCTAAACGTCTCAAAGAAGCTTGAGCTAGAGATCTTCTTTGAATGCTCCTTCTTCTTTGTATGGCTGCTGTTCTGGCCAGTACGGCTGACTTATCTTTCGCGCTTGATTTGAAGGTACTTATCATCACATGCCGAACCAAGATGCTTGCCGGTCCTCTCAGGCTCGACAAGGAATTTCTTAAGTTCGCAAGCTTTTCCACAGCATTGAGTATTAACTGGTAAAGACCACCAAGTGAGGTCTGTGCCACTGTTGCATTTCTTGCTTCAAGTGCTCTATAAGCTTCATTTCCGAGGGACTCTGGAAAGGAGTTGAGAAAGACTTGTTTGAGATTGATATCATCAATACCATGAAGGCAATAGAACCGCTGAGACATGCGGTTATAATGTTTCTAAAGATCCTTCTTTTGGAATGAACAACACTTCATCTTAAAAAAAAAATCTCGTGCACGGATCGTATGTTCAATTGGATTTCCAATGAATTCAGAATAAATGATATTCATGAATTCCTCAGGTGAGGGGCTCTGTTGAATTTGCGATTGCCGATATTCTCCGAGGCTAAGTTACCAGTCCCGAAGGCGACCTTGAAGTCGGGCCAAAAATCTCATGATAACCATGTCTATAGAATAGTATTGCAGTTCAGCAGAACACCATGTCAGCATTTCAACACTTCTTTCTCGCCATTTGGAGGGTGAGATATCGTCGAAGGTAAATTGATCTTTCGTGTCGGGTCGGGGAATAGAGTTGGCTTTCGTGTTACTCTGTGGTAGATTTTGGCTTGTGGACTCATCTAGATCTGAATCAACGAGTTCAGTTTCTCCTTGGAAGGTTGGCTCACAGCTGCCACCGTGAACAGTGTTCAGCATCGAAAAGTCTGATCCATCATCAATGATTGGTCCGATAAAGATTGAGACTGAACTGGATGCTGGAGGGGATTTGTCTTGGGCTAGAGATCGTAGAAATAATGAAACCGGGTTCATTTTTTCTATTGGGAGGATACTTGGGTCTTTCGACGAAGTATGGGTATCTGGAGGGTCATTTGGGGTAGACTGGACTGCAAAGGTTGAAGAGGATGATGTGTGTAGTGGATCATTGGGAGTTGGTTTGGGCTTCGTAACAGGCAGAGGCACTGAGGCCCAAAAGGAAAGAGAGGGAGATGATTCGGTCAGAGAAGAGGTTGGTTTAGGCTGTGGGTCATATGCTGGTCTGACAAAAGGGGTTGTGGGTAACCTCCAAGGATCATCAAGTAAAGTTGATACCCTTTGTTGCTTGTGTTGCCGCTCAAGATCTTGAAGTTGTATTTTGAGAAACTTCATTTCTGCTTCCTTTTGGGAAAGAGCAGAGGCATGGGATGCTGGGAAAGTATTAATGATCTGCCGCAATTCTTAGTATAGAATCTAAATTTTGTGGCGAATTTCTCCAATCATTCCTTCTAAATTTCTGATTTTTGATGAAAGGCTTTCTTGAGATCTCACAACCTTGGTTTGCTGAGAGATGATGTGCTGTAAAGCCTTATTCTGAGTTCAAAACCATTGTCTGGACATCATGGTCCCCGGTCAAGAAAATTCAGGAGACGCTCTGTTTCTTGATATCAATTCAAATGCAACTCCAACTTGCACTTACGTTCCAAGACATTTGACCAGAGTTGAGTTGCTCAAACTCCTCCCAGAAAAATGGGTTACAAGTTACGAGTAAATTCATCAAGCCTCCCAAGCTCCAGTTCATACCAATTGCCTTAGGAATTTGTCCGTCACTCAGATGGACTTGTTGAGGTAAAATTCTCGTCTTCTCAAGATATATCAAGTAATGTCTTCCCTACAGGAGTACATATGATTGAACCTCCAGCCACTAGACACATCTGGTGGGATGTTTGCGATTGCCCTGCCTGTCTAGATGAAGCTTTCAAAGTTGAAGCAGATGAAGACATTCCCCCAAAGAAGAAGAAGATCCTCCTCGAGCAAAACTAAAAAGAGATATGAAGGCTGGTGACACCACATCTCGGTGACACCGCATATGATTGAACCTCCGGTTCTTTAAGCACGTACGGTGCGATGTTTGCGATTGCCCTGCCTGTCTAGATGAAGCTTTCAAAGTTGAAGCGGATGAAGACATTCCCCCGAGAAGAAGAAGATCCTCCTCCAAGCAAAAACTAAAAAAGAGATGAAGCTGGTGACACCACAGTTGGAACCCTCTGAGAACCATCCGAAAAAATTAACTATTATGTCACTTATCCAAACAAATCTTCCCAGCCTAACCCGCCCCCTTCACCATGCAAACCCGATCTACCTCCATCACTTCCTCCGTACTACCAAAAAGCCCTTTCCATAATTCATAAAAGCCCTCGGAAATGAAGCTTACAGAGCACTAGAAGCAAGAAATGCAACAGTGGCACATACCTCACTTGGTGGTCTTTACCAGTTAATACTCAATGATGTGGAAAAGCTTTGCAACCTGAAGAAATTCCTTGTCGAGTTTGAGAGGACTGGCAAGCATCTTGGTTCAACATGTGATGATAAATACCTTCAAATCAAGTGCAAAGATAAGTCAGGCTGTAGCTGTAGTTACAGCCATACAAAGAAGAAGGAGCATTCAAAGAAGATCTCTAGCTCAAGCTTCTTTGAGACGTTTAGACAGAAGAAAGATTCCCGAAAAAAAATCCAAAGTTCAGAAAGAAGTGAAGTTCATATGAAAGAAACCCCAACGTGGCTGAACGTCTGATGGATGTTATATCTGTCAGAAGAAAAAACATTTTGCAAGGGATTGTCCAGACAAGAAGAAATCCCAAGCATTAATCCAGGCAGCTCGGCCCGGATCGAGGCCGGTAGATCTTTCCAGGCCTTGAGTCCTTGTACTCACTTGATGATGAGTCGGGTGATTCTACTATTTGCGCGGCAAATTGCCTATCGACTCCTCATCGGACGAAAGTTCGATTCGATTCATCCTAAGACCACATCTGCAAGTTCTCGTGGTTAAACATATTCCCTCACATTTCCCACATTCTCCCGATTCGAAGCCGGCTGCCCCGTTAGCCAAAGTACATATTCTCGCACCTCCATGCTTTAAGCCCGTCCAGGTAGTCGCTTTCTTTGATACTGAGGATCGTCGGTTTCTATCTTTGAATCCCAAAATCCTTCCCCCGAGGCTTACGGAAGCCACGTCGTGAAACATTTCTCGCATCCAATGGAGAAGTGTTCTTAATAGACAAGATCAGTGCCCCAGTCCACATTCGCCTCTTTCCCAAGTGTGTCATAAAGCATAGGTTACTCGGCTCAAGTTCTCATGGAAAAGACCTCATTGGCTTTAATATCATTCATAAGTTACCTAACTTAAGATGGACACAAAGAGGTCTTTGTTACAAAAGCTTTTTAAACCCCTGGAGCCCAGTTTCGCACCTGTTCATGGAATTTGTCAATCCTATTGAGTCAATAAAACACCAACTTATCCAGTCCTCATGTGCCTCTTCCCATAATGAATTCCTCTCCAAACACTCCTCACTTTGTGACTAAACCCTTCATTCTTTGTTTCCTTGCCATTTAAGCAAAAATAAAGATGTCAATCCTACTCCAGCTAGTCACCCGGGAATGAATCCAAACCATTACCAGCTTACCCTTCAAGAATGCACTGATCTTATTGGCCAAGGAATTATCGAGCCTACGTCATCCCCATGGGCATGTGAAGCATTCTATGTCAACAAGCGTAGTGAACAAGTCCGAGGAAAACTAAGATTGGTTATTAATTATCAGCCATTAAATTATTTTTTGGCAGATGATAAATTTCCTTTTCCACAGAAAAAATCCTTGTTCTAGTCTCTTTCTGATGCAAAACTCCTCTCCAATTTCGATCTCAAGTCAGGATTTTGGCAATTAGGGATCACTCCTGAAGATAGACCAAAGACGGCCTTTTGCATACCTGATCATCACTACCAGTGGAAAGTCATGTCGTTTGGTTTAAAAAATGCACCCTCTGCTTTTCAAAAAGCAATGGTAACCATTTTTGAACCTATACTTTCTAATGCCCTGGTTTATATTGACAATATTTTGTTGTATTCTGCTGATGAAAAGTCTCACATAGACATACTCTCAAAGTTTCATGCCCTGATCACAAAGTATGGTATGATGCTGTCAGAAAAGAAGATGGAGATTGGTGTATCGTCTATCAATTTTCTCGGTCTGGACATATCCGATGGCAAATATCAGCTTCAAACTCATAGCTCAAGAGTCGCACGCTGATTCCTGATTTGTCTTCTCCAAAAGCAGTTCAACAGTTCCTTGGACTATTCAACTATATGATCGATTTCTTATCCAAGCTATCAAGTCATATAGTGTGGTTGTTTCCCATGCTCAAAAAAGATTCCCCCCTTGGACAATAAAACAAATGGAAGCAGTAAAGGCAATCAAAAAGCTGACTGATGTAATGCCCCTTTAAAGATTCCCACTTCATCAGAAAAGAGAATACTGCAGACTGATGCTAGTGATTAGTACTGGGCAGCAGTGTTATTCGTCCAAGACAAAGACAAAAGGTCAATATGTGGCTACAAGAGTGGCACGTTCAAGCAATCAGAAAAGCACTACCACTCCACTTTCAAAGAGATTCTTGCAGTCAAAAGAGGAATAGAGAAATTCCAGTTCCATCTAATCGGGCACGAATTCCAAATCGAGATGGATAAGTCCTCCTTTCCGCGCATGCTAGAATTCAAGAAGAAAGTACTTCCCCGGCCACAGCATTTACGATGGGCCAATTGGTTTTCCCATTGAAAATTTACTGTGAAGCATATCAAAGGTACGACAAACATCCTTGCTGATTTCCTTTCAAGGCCTAGTGACTATAAAAGGAAATGCACAACCTCTCCAGTTTCCCAGATAAACCATTTCATCCTTCAAATGGCGTTCACCGTCGATAAAGCCTCTTCCTATTCTGGTCCAAATACTTCTTCTTCAGAAGCCCCCGAAATATTCCCTTTCCTACACCTTCCCGAAGAAGTCACTGAAGTCATTGCAAATACGACTCTCAGCCAGAGAGCCATTCCAAACCACCAAGCCCTTTTTACTGTCATCCTTCGTAAGTTTGGAATAATCATGGACGACTACAAGTTTCATCCAGAATATCCTTTCTTGAATATTTCCAGGATATACGACTTGTTTAATTTTTCAAAAGAAGCATTCTGCTTTTTCTGGTATTTATTTGAATCGTATACTATAGCTGTCAGTTTCAACACAGTCAGACTCCAATCATACATCCTCCAATGCCACTTTGACCGGACGTCCCACAATTCCAGCTATTTGTTCAAACTCTTCGAATGGTTCCTCCCTTCTCATCAATAGATGCAAATGCTTACCACCCCGAAGTGTAAAGATCAAGTGGTAGTATATTTTGAAGGCCATGCTCATACCTTCCACCAGCGATCATCAACAATCAAGGAGAATCATGTCTTTATCATGCTCCGATTGCTTTCATCCACAACTGGTATAATCTTGATAGGAATGATCTCCAGATCTCCATGAAATATCGTGATATCCATGTAGGCATGAGAGAAGAAATGGCAAGAGCAAACATGATTGATCCAAAATCAATCCCAGCGAAAATACTATCTGCAAAAGAGGATTGGCCGAAAGATCACTCGATAGCCGTAAAATGGATTACAACGTTAAAAGAATGGAATGCATCACACCTCACCAAGCAGCTTACACCAGATGGTACTGACTATCTGTATGATAGCGATGAGAGTGATAATGAAGGAAGCTACTTTGATCCTTATGAAGATGATCCGACTCATCCAGATTCCAGGTGAAAATAAAATAAGCAATTAAAAATTAGCAATTAAATAAAAATAATGACAAGCATCATCCATCATGATTATGTCATTAATTTAATGATGTAAGCTCTTAGGTCATATTTTTATGATGTAAGCACTTATGTCACCTTTAGGGCTGATTGCTTTCTATATTTGGTTCTAATATAAAGCATTATATGTGGTTGTAAAATAAAGATAAGATTTTCTCTTATCTCTTGTAAAAAGTATGTTGTTCGTATCCTCCCCTTATGTACTATAAATAGGGGGTAAGGTTTTCATTTGAAATCATCCCTTCCTTGAAGAAATATAAACTTAGTTTCTTATATTTCTCTTCCTTCTCTCAATTCTCTCTAGTGAAATTCTTCTTTTAGTTCTTGTTCTTAAGTTTTTCTTATAGTTCTTCCTGAGTCTTCTTTAGATGTTCTTGAGTGTTCTTCATAGTTCTTAGATATACTTAGTATATAGGCTGGAAACCATAAACTTCCCAACAAGCATTTCATTGTTGAAATGTGGGATAAATCTGGTTTAACAACGCCACGTACTAGTATAATGTTCTTATAGGTCTTCTATAGATCTACCATACACTCCCCCCCCCCATTTTTAGTCGCGATGGTATGTATCACGGGTGATATGATATCCAATGTCTAGTATTTGTAAGACCAAGTAGTTTTTCGGTTAGCCTAATGTTTTTCAATATCAGTTGACTATACCTATAATCTTGTTTCAAACATTTATATGAATGAAATACGATGTGGCTAGAGAACTTAGTCGAAGAACATGTAAATTATCGTCCCTTCATCTCAAGTATATAGTCTCTTTTTGACAAGTTAAACTTTTCAAGGAATGATTCGATTTTCGTTTACTCACGTTCTTCTGCAAGTGAAAAAAACTTGAGACAAATTGCATTATAACTATAGCTATAAGAGGAGTAAAATTTTTAATCTTAGTTAATGGTAAATATTACATTGATAGCTATAATCAAGTAAATTGCACCTATTCCAAATTTAAAGAGGGTTGCTACTTGCTAACCTTCTATCCCAGTGGGGAGCCACATTATCACAAAGGGGATCAAGTGATCCCTTAAATTTGGAACAAAGACAATCTACCCCTTGTAGCTATAAGGGGGGAAATGATATTATACCACTAAAATTGTTGACTTTATCAACTTTGACTATTTGTGACCCCCCTTTGTGCTAAGTTTAAACTGCACCATGTAAGTTTCTACCTTCATCATAATCCTTTTGTTCTCCAAATGGCTCCCCCCACTAATTTGAATCGATGACAAATTGACAATATGGAACGTGGGAGGAGAGGGCATACGATATCCTTCAATCACAAAAAAATTCTAGCAAATCTCTTCTAAACCTCATGCCTACCACTCCCAATATGCTCCACTACCACCACCCTTCCAATAGTCAAAAACACATAATTCTCTCTCTCACACACACACACATCCACTCTCTCACACTCTCTCCATAACTATCCAAAAGCAAGCAACGACCTAAATTCCAGAAAAACAAAATCAACTACTCCCTCTGTCCCAAATGAATGATCATTTTGGACTGATGTAGGAGTAGTAGTTTTGAAAATGGAAAATTCAAGCTCCACTTTTAGGTGAGGTCAAAATCAACAATATGACAAGTCTTTTTAACATGGAGAGATTACACCTCTTTGTTTGCCTTACTTTCAATATCGTTAGAGGACGACATACAACATAATAAATTTAGTATATGAATCAGTCGTGTACAATGCATGTGGCTAATTTTGGTGTGTACTAGTGACTTTTAACGCCAACAATAGTGTTATTTGAGATCAATCTCACATCAAGTGTGTCACTTTTGATCCGTGCCACCTGGGGAGAATATGAGAACATATGTAGATCCTTTTTTATAAAAAATATTAAAAAAAAATTGATCCATGCAAAGTGAGATCAAATTGATATTTGAATCATATTTTTGCCTATCAGTAACTAGATGAATCATGATACTCAAATTTTATTATGATTCATGTTTACTTGGATCTATCGAAACACGGCTGTTGGATTATGAAATATTAATTTAAGGAATTGTCTAACTGAAGATTTAGATAAATTCAAAATTAGAACTGCAAATTCATAGAGACGGAAAGGGGGCTTACTTGCAGCAAGTAGCAATAGCTTCAATCCCATCAGTACTAAACCCTTCACAGCTCAACAATGACAGCGCCTTAAACTCACTGAAATTCGTCGCTATAAACTCCAAGCTCTGATCACTAACCGCCATTCTCTTCAACCTCAGCTCTTCCAGAAACGGGTAGGCCGTCGCAAACACCGCCAGCCACGGCTGTAAATCCGCGCCCCATCCCTCCGGAACCAAATTGAAATCCGAGAACCGCGGCTTCCCCTTCAGCGTGACGCTCCGTATGTTCGGAAACCTCGCGGCAACCATTTCCGGCGAGATTGAGTAGCAGTTTCCGATGAACACGCGGGCGCGGGTTCTTCGATCGACATTGTAGAAGTCCTTGCAGACCAGTGATAGTGAGTTGCGGTCTTTGTGGGAGTTCGTGAAGGAGAGAAATCGTTCCAGGACCTCGTCGGGGAACGGGTTCGGACGAGTTGACTCAGTATTTTCGGCCGAGTCGACTCGTTCACTCTCCAGATGATCCAATTCCGGATCCATGCTTGATTCAACAATCTGCACCTAAAATGAAAAATACCCAAAAGACATTTCAATGCATGAAAAAACAAACAGCATCCAAACTGCGATTTTTCACGTGGCAGTTCTAACCAATCATATTATGAAGCAAAAAAAAAAAACAAAAAAATATCATCATCTTAGCAAAGACATGAAGAGTTAAGGGAAAAAAGAAAGTAAATTTATATATAAAGTGTTAAATAGATAATATAATGCTAGTTTGGCATAAGTGTGTTTACCTTTTTGTTGTCATTTGTTGATCGTCGAGTGGAAGGCATAATGGAAAGTGGAATTTTTTGTGATAATTTCTAACGAAAATGATGCAAAACGCTCATAATCGCCTTGCTTAATGAAGCATCACAATCACTATTATCACTTCGGGTTCGGAGACAAATGCACTTGTCATTTATGAAACAAAAGAGTCAGCTTATATTCTTTCATTTTCTGGGTAAAGAGTTTAAATGTATTTTAACTTAATTTATCTTTTATAACAAATTAAATAATATATTTATCTTGACTTAATTGTATTTTTTGAAAACTACTGATCAGCAAACAAAAAGGGGAAAATATCAAATAATCCCTATTATAAACTTTTATTTTCAAAAAGCCAAAAAATAATTCTTCCATCAAAACACGCCAAAAACTAGATATTTAATATCAAAAAGTCCAAATTTTAAAGATTTAAATAATGTCATTAGATTTGAGAACTCATAATAATGGAAACTTGATTTTCTTTTCAATTATAAGTTTATAAAGATAAAATCCATCCATCTTATCTTGATCTTGAGTAATAATAATAATAGTAATAGTAATATTTACATTAAAATATTGTTAAAATTAATAAAAAAAATTAAAAAACGTAAACTGTCAATAATATTTTTTTAATATAATGATGACAGTGATGATATTCAGAAAAGATAACTAATGATTGTTATTAACTACTCCCTCCGTCCCAAAAAGTTTTCCGCTCTTCTTTTGTTTTGAGCAATAATTTAGGGTTACGTTTTTAATTATCCTAATGAAAATCTTAAACCTATCACCATTATATATATTATCAATAACAATTTTTAAATTCTCATTAGTAGGAGAATTTGAAGTTACATAAATTATTGCTCAAAATTCTTCAAAATAACGATGAAAAGATGAAAAAAGAGGGACTAACTTTGCGGGAAAAAGAGAGTGAGATTAAGAATTCATTTTTTTAGTACTCCATAATATTTTTGTAATAAAGATAAAATATTCTATTATTATTATAAAAATTATTGTTATTTCTTAAAGTACAATAACTTTTACATTTGTAAGGCGTCACCAGTGGCGGACATAGGAAATTAAGTAAGGGGGGCCAAGATTCTTTGAAGCAAAAAAAATTTTTTTGGCTATTTTTTCTACATGCAATACAACTTTAGTGCGACTAAATGAGAAGGAGAAAAAATCTTAGCTGCAACAGAAATTACAGATAGTTACCATTTTGCTTAATATCCGAAACAAACTCAAAACATCAAGCACCATAGGAACAATGAACAATTATGTAAGTCCAAGTAGTTAGTATGGCATGTCTAAATACAAAAAAAATACTTCCGTCCCAAAATGAATGTCAAAAAAAAGTTTCAAATTTACTCTTAAATCAAAAGCAAAATTGAAAGAAAAAAAATGGACATTTATTTTGGGAGAAGAATGACAAGCATAATACAAAGGGATAATGACAAGCATAGTTAAAAAAAAAAAAAAAAAAAAAAAAAAAAAAGTCAAGCAGGGCCTAATGTACCTGCTTGGCCTTCCCCGTGTCCGCCCATGGGCGTCACTATCTTAAGAAAAAACAAATTTTCTTCTTAAAAAAAAAAGCTCCAAACTTGACTACATTGATTAAATAGTTAATATTTGAACTTTTTGTTATTGAAAATTAAACATTGTGACTTTCTAGACTGAATAAATAATGTTAAGATTTTTTGGATATAAAAATTTTTTAGTGGGAAACTTTTGATATTATTCCCAAACAAAAACATGGCATATCCCACCACATAAAGGCGTTTGTCCTTTTTATTTTGTAATTTTATAAAATTAGATCTAGAATTGGAAGATACCTATAGTATAATGGCAACATTAATGGGCATGTTATGTTCCGACCATCACCATGTGCTATTGCCGGATAAGTTGCCAATCACTTCACTTGTGTGTGGTGAAAATTTAGCTACAGAAATTAATAAATCAATGTTTTTTTTTTTTTTTGTATTCATTTGTTCAGATTCAATCAGGTCTAATCCAAATTTTATCTATCATGACTTGTACTGACACAATAATATCATTCAGGAAACAATCTATTTATTCTTAAATTTGATTTTTTATTAATGAATAACTTTATCTATTTAAAAAGAATGACACTTAAAAGTGCTAGAAATTGTATTTGTCGAGATTAAACCCCTAATCTCTCGTTAAAAAAAAATTGAATGTCAATTGAGTTAGAGTTATTTGGCTCGTAAACAAACAGTTTAATAGGTGCATATATACTCCCTCCGTCCCAGCGGAGTGTGAATTTTTGGTCAACTTTGATCAACTTTGACCAATAATTTTAAAAAATAATAATGATCCTAATAAAAATCCAAAAAATGTTATTGTTAATATTATTAAGCGTGATACAATAACAAATTTTTAAATTTTTATTAGTATCATTATTATTTATTTAAATTATTGATCAAATTTGATCAAAAATCCACACTCCGCTGGGGCGGAGGGAGTATATATTAAGCTGACAAAATGGAATGGACACAGCTAACTTGTTCGGGTGTGCTAGTCACATGGTTTGAATTAATGAGGATAAGTGGCGGAGAGACAGATCTCATAAAATTTTGTTTAGACAATTATTTTAAATCCCGCATTAACAGGAGGGGTTCGTGGACTCCCCATGTTCAATCATTATGAGGAAGCCAGCAAGGAAGCTAAACTGTTTCGGTGCAACAAGTGGTAAGCTGCAACTAATGATCAGGATGAAGCCGCATCTTCTTACTTTTACATCAAGGACTAAGATTTATTTTAATTAATGTAGAACCACCTTAAAATCAAAGAATCTGGAACATTGATGCTGAAGCAGGGACCCCGTGGCACAATCTAAGGAACTCTTCAATTGAGAAAGTTATATCTCAATTGATTTTGGTAACTGAATCATCCGAGACTATCTAACACATGAAAGCTGAGAAAATGAGGTCTAAAAATCACCATATTATCAAACCAAGAAAAGCTAAATCAATATCATATTGTACAAATAACTCTATCCTTCACTCGATGTCTGACCAATCATATCTCATCATCATCCTCAACAATGGCGGACTTCCGGCCTTACACGTCGACACCCCAGAGATGAATCGAAGAGCTCAGATTAAAAACCTTTGAGAGACCCTCTGATGCTCTGCTCGGACTCTTTGATTTACCCCGCCGTACCTATATCGGACACTCCTAAATAATTTTTACTCTTGTTGACAAGGGTCCGGCGGAATAAACCAAAAAATCTGACCATCATAAGACCAAGAATTGCTAACCACTAACTTAAATGCATCTTGTCTTGCCAATTTTCCTTCATCATCAACTGAGCTCCATGATCACTCGAGTACATGCATTGCTCAAGATTTCAAGTAGTTGCCATCTCTTCAAAATTTAAGTCAAGGGCAAAAATGATCATTGGCCATGAAAAAAAACGTTGACGTTCATCAAGGGCTTAACCAAGAGGAAGTTTAGCAAGAAATGCAGCCTTGGAATAACTTTTTTGGCTAGTCTAGGATCCATGTTTTTCTGCACCCAGAACTGTGGCCTTTACTTTGCCTTATAGATGTACAGCAGCCATGTGAAGTTTGTTCTGGGCCTTCAGGAAGGAAAGATTATGACTACCTGGCTCGACATGCAGGAAACAGCAGCTCAATGAGAAGTTACAGATTTCCTATCCCCATAACTTACTTTTTGACCATGCGATACAATAATACATCCATTTCCTTTTCATGAATCCTGCCTTTTTATTGTAGAGCTACTTGTACGTAGACCTGTGACCAACATATACAAAATTCTATAAGAACCATGATACATGGGGATGCAGTACAATATGCAGAACATCAACAAGTCGGTCATTTTGAATTGTGAAAAGAGAAAAGGTGTAATCTTTGGTGTCAGATGCATCTACCATATAACTGAAGATTACAAATGAAAGAAGATAAAACTTTTTTTAAATTGGGTTTATTATTAGTAAATGGCTTAATTTGTTAGAAGATGTGGCACTTGAAAGTGCTAGAAATTGAATTTGGTGGGGGTTTGAACCCTGACCTCTCGTATAAAAAGGAAAATCGGATGCCGTTTGAGCTAGAGCTTTTTGGGAAAGAAGATAACCTATAAAAGAAGTAGCTACTAAAGAATACTTTAGAACATGTTAAACATGGAGGGATACATCACCGGTAATGAATAGGGGACTAGTGCTTTGAAAATATTATTCCCTCCGCCCCAGAATGGTATTTATTTGACTATTCAGATTTTTTAGGGATACCCATTTCTTTCAAAATTACCCTTGAAAGAATGTACTTCTATCATGTTTTGCCTGGCTTACTTTCCATCAGTTTTTTTCGCATAAGGTAAGAAAAAGGTTTAAGCTTGAGCATAAGGCATGAAAATGGTTTACTTGTGCACACCAAACACCTCTACAATTGTTTTACTCCCTCATGAAATACTTTCGAAATACTTCCTTTTTCATACCTTTGCAGCGGGATAGTAGCAGTTGCTTCCTTTTTATCGTTTTTATCACAAGGCAATGTAGGAAGTTCAATAGTTTTAAGCCCTCAATTTAGGACATGAGACTATCTTTTTGGGACAAATGAAAATGGAAAGATTGACTAAGGGAGTTTTTGTTTTTTTTAAGTGTTAAGTGTTGAAATCTGATTTCACCTCTGAAATTGGCTGAAACCTTAAGAGGTAGTGTCTGAAGACTGAATTCTGAATTAGGCAAGTTGTTTGATTTTTCATCTGAATTGTTTTCTGAAATGTAACCGCGCGATCGCACCCTTGGAGGGGGCGATCGCGCCCCCTTAAGCGAGCGATCGTTTTTTGTGCTCAAGCTAGTGCAATCGCGTGATCGCACCCTTGCAGGGGCGATCACACCCTTCATATCAGAGGCGCTCAACGACATTCTTATCGCTTAAAATTGAGTGGATTTTAAGAGCCTATCAGGTCTGAATTGGAAAAAAACAAACACACTTATTTGCTTAAGGTCTGATCGAATCAGACCTACACCCCATTAAGAGGCTGTGAATCAAAAAACAAACGCAACCTAACTTTGAGGGACAGAGGTAGTATTGAATCCATTCATGCATGCAAGGGGGGGAAGAGAGAGAGAGCTAACCAAATTTATCTGTTTAATTTAGAGGGTAAGAACAAAAGGCGGAGCATCCCTTCTTGGCCCTGCAACGGTCCGATATACGTACACTTTATAAGCCTGGCTATCATCACCATCATCTTCCTTCATTACCTCAACATTCAACCTCGGCATCTCCTTTGCTAGTAGCATACACCCATTCATAGTCACATTACAAGCTGACATCCACAAAGACCTCATTGATTCATACTTTTCCAACCCTGAAAGCAATGCTATATTCCCAAACGGACAATCTCTTATCTCAAGTTTCCTCAGCTTTGAACAACCTCCCAGCACACACTGCATTCCCCAGTCACTACTTCCAGCAAAAGCCACCGAAAGTGTCTCAAGATTCTTGGCATATTTGCCTATATATTCAAATGTCTTGTCGGTTAAGAGACCTGACACCGCAAGTCTCTGGAGCTTAGTGCAAGTTTTTACTACTGCCCCAAAAGCATCGTCCAGAGGTTCTCCTGTTAGATAATCAGGCTGGCCTGGATTCATTACACACAGACGGAAGTGCGTGAAGTCAGGGCAGTTTTGAACTATGGTTGCAACGGCGGCATTAGTCATCTGGCGGCAAAAGTAGAGCACGTAGTGAAGTTTTGGGCATCCACGAGAAACAGCAATAAAACCTGATTCAGTCACGCCATGGACAATTTCATGATCAAAGGGATCAGCAGGGAAGACACGTAGTTCCTCAAGTAGGGGGCAGCTGGATCCAACCGCTTCTAGCCCCTTGTCTTCTACCGTGTCCAAAACCTGTACCGGAAAAAGATTGCCACGAGAATTAGATTTAACTGAAAGACAATCGTACTTTGCTCAAACTCCGGTTTTAACCATCCGTGTATTTTTTAGCAGTTTTAATCATAGTACTTTAGATACACACTTTTTATCCCAAGAGTAGTGATATTTAGTGCATATTTTTAGCAATTTTAACCATCCTACTTTCATTTTTAGGGAATAATGAGTGTCTATCTAAAGAACAATGGTTAAAACTACTAAAAACTACATGGATGGTTAAAACAAGAGTTCGAGCAAAATAGGATGGTTCAGAATGTCGATAGGCCGTAAGTAAAACATAAGTCTACCGGACTGGCTAGACAAAAGAGAAGGTACTTCTTATGTAAACATCTTACCCAGAGGCTCCTTAGATTTGGGCAATGGATAAGAAGCTTAGAAAGTTCAGAACTATTTAAAGTTGCATAGCTCAGATTCAAAAAGGTGAGAGTAGCACAGGCAGGATATATAACTGGAAGATAGAGTGAATTAGCTTCCCATAATCCCGAAAGTGTATGCAGATTTTTGCAGTTACTGAAGGCATTATCGAGCTCTGCATATGGGCGAGACATGAGCTCCTGCTGTAAGGAGCCAGTCCCAAGCTCCATCAATTGAGGGGCCCGTACAAGCAGTTTTTGCAATTGATCCAAGTTAATAGTTTTATTGACTTTCAAAACCCTTAACGATTTGGATCTAGCAACAAGTTTCTCAAGATGTTCAAAATTGACATCACTATTGAGGCTGGCGAAATTAAGTACTTCCAATGAAGATAAGTTTTCTGGAAAGCAACTTAGCCAACAACCACCAAGATCATCCATGCCATTTTCTTGTATGTCAAGCTCTGTCAAGTTCCTGCAAGTCACAAATAGGAATTAAAGGGTCTTTTCCTTCATTTACAAGAAATATCCGGCGTATATGATTATAGAATTAAGTCATTCTTTACAGAAGTTTGACAGGGGAACATTCCAGAAAGAAGCCATTGGCCTTTCTCTGACCACCCTTATTTTCAGAACAATATCCAACAAGGCCCACTAGTTGTAGGCACTTAAATAAATTAGAATGCAGATATCTTCAGGATAATTTTCCAAATATGGACTTTCATATATAGAGCTAAGAATTTTTTGGTTAACATACCCGACTTGTGCCCGAGCATATTAAGAATCCGCCTGGTCAAATATGGGTTAAATGTAATATATGATCAGCTATTTCATCGAATTATTTGTGAGTAAAACTTGGCACGAATCTGATAAAAATGTCAACATTCAAAATAAAAACTTCCGTCCATGATCTATCAAGGTTAAATTCACAACAGTGTAACTTGGCTTAACATCTTTTCTAGGATAGGATTTTAAGGTAAATGAACAAGAACATCATCGGTTCTTAATCAAACTAAACTACAACCACCTTAATTAATCAACTTAAACCCAATTTGATTTTTTATAGTATTACTCATTTGGTAGATGAGTGGTTTGCAACAGAAATCAACAACCAACCTTCTTTACTAAATAGAACCAGGATATTTGGCAGATTATGACATCAAGAACATGCCATACATTAAATGTTCATAAACAGGTCATATGTCACATCAGGAAAGCAACTATAGAAAGAACAGAAAAATTAAATTACAGTGTTAAAGTGGATCTGGGCATGCATGTGCAGTTAAGTCTCATTTCCTTGTAATATGATAGGTATTAGCGTCTTTTAACACCCCAACCCCGAACCAATAGAGACCACTCATTTAAACATGATTTTATTTGTACAGTCGAATGCACCTAAATACTGTATAATGAAACTGCACTTGCCTCGAATCCGTATAAGCAGTAGTCACTTCAATTTTCTACCAAAATTCAAGCGATTAATAACAAGAAAACAACCCCAAAAACTTTAATGGCAACCTTTTCTATATGCATGCATACACATCTATTTTCTGCCTACTGACTTTTTCCTACTCTTATCATTTAATCTTTTTCTATTTCCATTTTCATGATTAAAAAAAACAAAAACAAAAGCAGAAAACGTCTGAAAGGTGCAGTATAAAGGAAAATATGATGAAAATACTAAAATTGAAAAGCAGAAAACTATGATTAAAACAAGAAAAGAGACCTTAAACAAATATAAAAAACAAAAACTTTACCATTATCCCAAAAGGGTGTTAAATTATTTGCGCACATCTCATCCAAATATCAAAGAAACCCAAAGAAAATTCACCAAAATTGGAGTCAACTTAACTTGATTCTCCTAATTAACTACATGAATCACCAGGAAAAATTGTTCTTAAAATTCAAGTTTAAAGCAATATACAAAATCAGTGGTCAGATTATTAAAGAAAATACTAACATTAGATAACCATGGATGAAGAAATTTGAATTTTTTTTGCACATTCATTTTGGGAACGGAGGTAGTAAAAAAGAGGGAGGTCTTACTTGCAATGGGTGGCAATGGCTTT
This sequence comes from Adenophora triphylla var. japonica, assembly GCA_022495995.1. Taxonomy (NCBI): domain Eukaryota; kingdom Viridiplantae; phylum Streptophyta; class Magnoliopsida; order Asterales; family Campanulaceae; genus Adenophora; species Adenophora triphylla. Next base: position 310,050 of record JAFEMH010000688.1, read on the forward strand.
AAGGCCATTAGTACTGAACCCATCACAGCTCAACATCGACAAAGCTTTAAACCCAGAAAAATTCGTCGCTAAAAACTCCAAGCTCTCATCGCTGACCGCCATTCTCTTCAACCTCAGCTCCTCCAGAAACGGGTACGCCGTCGCGAACACCGTCAACCACGACTGAATATCCGCCCCCCAATCGTCCGGCACTAAATTGAAGTCCGAGAACCGAGGCTTCCCCTTCAGCGTCACGCTCCGTAACCTCGGAAACCGGGCGGCAACAATCTCCGGCGACACAGAGTAGCAGTTTCCGATGAACACGTGGGTTCGGCTCCACCGCTCAGCGTTGTACCAGTCCTTGCAGACCAGGGATACCGAGCTGCGGTCTTTGTTGGAGCTCATGAGGGAAAGAACTCGCTCCAATACCTCGTCCGGGAACGGGGAGGCCTGAGATAACTCGGCCGAGTCGACTCGGGTCTTCTTTGAATTATTGCTCAGATCCATGTTTGATTCAACAAAATGCATTGAATTATGAAATGCTAGTTGCCATAATCTCTTTCATCCTTGGCTTGTCACTTCATTCCTTTTTTTATTGTGTGTGCTTTCTCTCTCTTACATATTAAATGGAAGCACTTGAAGATGGATAACAAGAGAGGAGAGAGAAGATGCCAAAGCACTTGTTTGTGCCTTTGGGGTAAGAAATGAACAAAATTGGTTTTGAACGGCAATCAAATTCTTCATTCATCGTTTACAAACTACACCCACCCTCATTCTTATAATAATAGCTTACTCATTTACTTTATTGTTGATAATGAAAAATAAGAAATAATTTATAGTATAAATTAGAACGGGATGTTACAGTACAATTTGCCTTCACTAAATTGTTTCTTTCCCATTTTACCCTTAAAAAAAAATTAAAATAAAAAAGGACTTAATTAAAAAAAAAAAAAAACGTGTCCTCGAATACGAGTTTTTACTAGTGTTATTAAAGTAGGAGTTGTGAATGGGTAGATGAGAGAATGAGTGAAGAAAATAGTAAATTTAAAAAGTGTTGTGAGTATGACAAGTAAATTCCATGAATAAAAAAGTATTAAAAAGTTTTCTTTTTAAAAAAGCGTGACTTTAAAGTGGGACGCCCAAAATAACAAAATGGGTAAGATATTAGACTACCCACAATGGGTAGATGAAATGGGAGATGAAATCCCATTTCATCTACCTCAAACCTTGAAATGGTTGTCGGCTACGGGTTGGATTAATTCACGGGATGAAATGTTTCATCCCGGTTGAAACTCTGTTTTGCCTTTTTTTTTTTTTTTTAGTTGCCACGTGTCAAGACCTTATTGGTCTTGACTTTATTATTTTTTCACCCAATTACTTAAACTCAATTATCTCATAATAAATGATTTAAAAATAAAAAGAAAAATTCACCAAAATTCATCCTTTTTTTTCCCTACAAATTGATATAAGTTTCATTTGATTTGGATACAAAAAAAAAAAAACACTTAGTTTTCAATTTGGGCTGAATTATTACCTAGTAAATTAATTATTTTTTTAATTATTTTTTTCACCAAAATTCATCATTTTTTTTCCCTACAAATCGATATAAGTTTCATTTGATTTGGATACAAAAAAAAAACACTTAGTTTTCAATTTGGGCTGAATTATTACCTAGTAAATTGATTATTTTTTTAATTTTTTTTTTCACCAAAATTTATCATTTTTTTTCCCTACAAATCGATATAAGTTTCATTTGATTTGGACACAAAAAAAAAACACTTAGTTTTCAATTTGGGCTGAATTATTACCTAGTAAATTAATTATTTTTTTAATTTTATTTTTCACCAAAATTCATCATTTTTTTTTCCCTACAAATCGATATAAGTTTCATTTGATTTGGACACAAAAAAAACACTTAGTTTTCAATTTGAAATTTGAATTATTACCTAGTAAATTAATTATTTTTTTAATTTTTTTTTTCACCAAAATTCATCATTTTTTTTTCCCTACAAATCGATATAAGTTTCATTTGATTTGGACACAAAAAAATAAAGAATATAAATAAAATAAAATAAAAGTAGTGGGGTATAGAATGATGAGTTGGAGGGAGTTGAAATTTAATTTAAGTTAGCCATTGGAGTGGGGGTAAATGAAATGGGTAAATGAAATATTAGTTGAATGAGAAAAAGTGTAAAAAGTGTTAGATGAAATGGGAGAGTGGGATGAAACCATTGTGGGTAGTCTTATGGGACGGAGGGAGTATATACTTTTCATTATAAACTACTAGCCTAAGTCCGTGTCCAAGTGTCCAAGGCCACGTTTTTTGTTTGTTTTTTTTTTTTAATTTTTTTTTAAATTAAAAAAAAAATTTAAAGGACAAAATGAAAAAGGAACCAAATAATGAGGGCAAAATGGGAAATTCCCCCATTGAAACTGTTCAAAGAACTGTTCATGAGGGAGTTTCCATTTATACTATAGATACAACTAAAATAAAAAAAATGTTATTTTTATATTAATTCGACCCACATATTATAATTACAAAAATAATTCAATTATTAATTTGACCCACATATTATAATTACAAAAATAATTCAATAATTTAATTTGACCCAAATTTAATTTTATCCGATTGCTATTAGCCGAAATTATGTATGCAAAAATCGCACTGTATTAATATGTAAAAAATGTGGCATGTTTGAATTTTTTTTTTTTTTAAAGTGTCTTTCACGTGAAATATCTTAAAAAGAAATTTGTGCTTCTTATTATAGAAAGGAGGGGAGTAAATTATTAAGATGATTAACCATAACATTTTTTATTTTATTTTTAAAGCAAATAACACATAGTTGCATTAATAAATTGCATGAAAATGACTTTTCACAACTGTCGTAGAATCATCTGAAATATAATGATTGCAATTAAGATATACACATAAATAGCCTAACACATCTCGACTAGTGATGGTCAACCTCGAAGCAAATCTCCAATGAACGTTCTTGGGAACTATAACCTATGATGTTCAAATGGTTCTCCAAGTAAAACTTGAACACGACTCAACACTTGCCTTTAGTAAATCCCGCACGTGAAAACACGACAAAGTATCGCATTTGATTTGGCAGTAAATGCAAAACCAAACATCTCAGACATTGCACCAAGAAAAAATATCAAAATCATTCTAAGTCTCTCTCACCGGAGAGAGGACAAAGGCTTCCGATAAAGGGGGGAATGCAAAGGCTTCCGACAAATGGGAGAAGGCATGTAATAGAACGAGAACTAAGATAACACAATTTATTCAACAGATTAACAACAAAAAGCAACAGAAAAACAATAAATCTAAAAATGAATCCCTAGTTTCGCATTATTAACTAATAAAGTGACAATTAATGAATGTAAAAATTTGAAATTTTACAAATCTATTATACCAAGGAAAGAAGAAACCGAGAAAGATAAGAAAATGGAAGAAAATAAAGAAAGATAAGAACAATGGAATAGTTTGTACCGGAGAGAAGAACAAAGGAGAGATATGGTTCTCTCTGGTAAAAAAATTGAGTAGGTAGTACGGTTGGACAGAAGAACAAAGTAATGGTGTTAGTCCTTATGTGATGACAACAACGACTACACGAACATATTTGTTGCGGAATAATTAAACAAACAGAATATAAAACAGGATTTTACCACTTATCTATAGCAATTTGATGTAGACAATAAAAACTTCTTTTAATAAAAACTTTTAAGATTTGAATACAATAAAGAGTAAGAGAAGAAACAAAAATATCAATCACTAAAAAGACAAGTTTAATGAGAACTTTGTGTAACAAAATAACACTTAAAAAAAGCACTCAAATATATCAGATCTCTCTTAGGAATCGCAGGAATGCATAAGATATAATGAAGCAGTCTTCTATTTTTAGGAATCGCAGGAATGCATAAGCCGTGAAGAGTCTTTGCTTTGAAGGAAAAGGAAGACCTAAACCGTGTAGAAATCTTCCTTACAAATCCATGTATATCTAGGAGTATTATTCCAGCAAATCCTTTCCACCATTTCATAGAATAAAGACCATGTAAGCCTGCAGGAAAATCACAAATACTTCCTTCCAAAACGTGTGAAGAGATTGAATTGTAGTCTTTCTTGTGTTGATCTTCTCAAAAAATTGAGTTTCCTAATATATGTGAGAGTCCTACAAAATAACCCGAAACATACACAAAACTGTGGAAACTAATTATTATGTTAGTTTACAAATAATAAATAGTAAACAAAATAAAAAAGATATCTACAAATATATCCTAAACATAAGAAAGATACAAATCCTAATAATTAGAAATTATAATTGCTAAAAGCGTGTGAAACAACTCACACTTTCAATCTTTCCCTGATTTGTAGCTTTCTGGTCGAAATCAAGATTTGATAAACAAATCAATCAAAATACCAATTTTAGAAACTCCCCCTAAATTATCAAGCAATCCCACTCCCCCTAAACCTATGTCTCTTATCACACAATCCAACTTCACTTAATTTTTTACAACTTACTATATATCAAACTTCAGTTTTCTCTTCCCCTTTTTGACCAGAATAGAGGGTGTCTTTTCAACAAAGCGTCTGCATATGACTCATAATATGGCCACACCAGGAGTCACATCACACACAATACTATATACCTCCAAAGAATAGAAGTTTCAACTAATGTGCGTGTTGGGATGTGGAGTCAAAGTCATGGATAAAGGAATCAAGAAGAAAATCGTCGAGGAGTGACTGTCGAGCTGGGCGACCGCCCAAGGTGGTGATGGGCGACCGCCCAGTTGTACAGAGGATTGGGCTCGGGGAATTTCCTACTTGGGCGACCGCCCATGGCGTGGTGGGCGACCGCCCACGTGACGAGGAGGATATTTCTGCAACTGATTGGTTTCCTATTTGGACAAGATCTCCTCCTACATTGGTGATTCCTTTTGGTAGTAATATTTGGAAGGACTTGTGAAGAAAGAAGATTACTTTCTTGAGTAGGAATTCTTTTATTACTAGGATTTGATTTATTGTTTCCTATAAATACATGTGATAGCCTAGAAACAAATTGTAACATCTGAAAATATTGGAGAGAATATTTTGACTTGGTAGCGCCCCCGGACGTAGTTGTTGTTGCAACGAACCGGGTTAACAATTCTTGTGTGTTCCTTTGTGTGTGATTTACTTTTCGTGTGTGTTGCTCTTATTATTACTTCAAAGATTGGACCGTTCCGCTGCGTGTATTCACAACAACTGGTATCAGAACCTTTGGTTTTGTCGAATCATTGGTTGGCTGGTCTTTTGCTATGGATTTTTTGGGAGCTTTGGAGGATGGTAATAAGGTATTGATCGAAAAGTTTGATGGGACGGATTTCAATTTTTGGAAGACACAAATCGAGGATGTTCTGTGGAACAAGGATTTGTATCTACCATTAAAAGAAAAGCCGGCGGACATAGAGGAAGCAAAATTCGAAATCATGGATCGGAAAGCGTTAGGGCTTGTTAGGCAAACGTTGACCAAGGATGTGGCGAAGAATGTTTTGGAGGCGAAGACTACCATGGAGATGTTAGAGATGTTGGCGAGCATGTACGAGGCACCATCGGCGGCGAATAAAGCTCATCTAATGAGGAAGCTGTTGAACGTAAGGATGGTGTAGGGCATGTCGGCAACAAAGCATATAAGTGAATTCAAATCTACTGCGACCCAACTATCTTCCGTGGCTGTTACTCTTGATGACGAGGTACTAGCGTTGATATTACTTTCTTCTTTGCCGGAAAGTTGGGATACGACTGCGATAGCAGTTAACGTTTCAACAGGAAAAGTGAAGTTGAAGTTTTCGGATGTCGTTGATGTGATTCTTGGCGAAGAAATTCGTAGTAAGAGCAAGGGTGGGACATCGGGGCTAGCACTAAATGTCGGTGAAAAGAGTAAGGGTGGCAAGAAGGTGATTACTTGCTATGATTGTGGGGAGAAGGGGCACTTTAGGAGAAGTTGTCCGAAGCGGTCAGACAAAGCGAAGGAATTGAATGTTGCTGAGGAGATAGCGGATGCATTAATCTTGGGTGGGAGCAGTTCAACAGATTCGTGGGTTTTGGATTCGGGCTCGACGTTTTATTCATGCACCAGTGCAGAAAGAATGGAGCAGTACGTTCCGGGTGATTTTGGGGTTGTTCGTTTGGGAAACAATAATCCTGTCAAGGTCATTGGAAAGGGGGTTGTTCGGGTCAAAGCAACGGATGGGACTGTTTTACGGCTACGTGATGTGCGACATATTCCGGATTTGAAGAGGAACTTGATTTCCATAAGGCAACTTGATAAGGAGGATTGTGTGGTGACCTTCGGTTGTGGGACATGGAAGGTAAACCGCGGAGCTAGCTTGGTGGCTCGTGGCGGCGTGGAAAATATGTTGTATACCACATGCAACATGAGTCGTTGGGGGAAACGAAGGCGCATCCCAATGATGAATGGTGGTGACCGAGATCGCCATGGTAGGATAAATTTCACTAAACGATATGTTGGTAGAAAATTGGGTGATGAAGTCGACCGACGCGGAGCCAATTTGGCCAACATGGGAGCGGGATCTAGAACGGTGATGCGATGGGTTGCAAAGAACACACAAAGGTTCCAAGCTTGTGATTGTGTGGGGCACGTGGATTCGCGCTGTTCAGGATCGATAGTTAGCAAGCAAGTGAGCGGGGATGTGCAGGGAGGATCATTCGGAATGAAGACTCGAAGCATGGTAGAACCGACAGTTATGTTGAAGCGTAGCTCAGTGTTCGGTCGAAACCTAACGGTTTATTTATATCCGCAAGTGAACGGGCTATTGTAATATAGCGGGTGCAAGTACGAGTCGATCCCACAGAGACAGGGTTTACTTAGGGGATATTTTTGTCTTTAGAAAGTATAGAAAAGATTGGGGGGGGATAAAATTTGTTTTTAGAAGAATAGAGAGAACATAAACAGAAAATACTTTTAATTAAATTCTTTATAAAACGAAGCATTCTTGGGATTGGAAATCATATACATAATCTTATTCATCAAATCGTCATTGTCTTAGAGATAAAAGGTTTTCATAAAAAGCAAGGATGGTATGTTAAGCCTACGCTACTTCGGGCTAAGATAGTAGCGTTTGTATTCTTCACTAATTATGTCCTAACTGTTTGAGATTTCCGTTTACGTTGTTCCCGCCCTGTCACAAACGGGCGTTCCAGCTTATCTCTAGCTGACCATAATTAGTAAGAATCCATTAAGGACGAGAGTCAACATACTTTCCATTAAAGGAACATCCCTAGGCCATTGAACTACTCTCGTGATCAATGAAACCTAGTTTCTTTATATGGTTCCGTCAATCGAGATTCTCCGCTAGGTACTTCTCTCAATTGACTGAATCATACAAATTGAACATCTCCAAAATGTAAGGCATTTAGAGAATAATATAAAGAAATTGTTTAGATGAAGGAAGAAGACAAGACTTAACATTTTTAGATGATGAATAAGTATGCTTTTGAGTTTCCAACCCCAAGAATAAGGGGGATTACTCACAAGCCATTTATAAAGTATAAGCAATAATAAAAGATTGAGTAAGAAATACTTATGAATGTAGAAGGCAAATGCTGAGAATAATGCTTCACTTTTATTTCTTTTCCTCCAAGGTAATTCCAAGAACAAACAATGAACTTGATCTTCAAATCTCTTTGGAAATTTGTTGTCACAAGTAATTGTATTATCTATCTATCAAGTATCAGTGATTTCTCTCTCAAAATTCGTCTCTAAGACTGATTACAAGGGTCCTATTTATAAAAGGGAGGAGACTCTTCAATTGGGTGCCATCAAAAGGTGCCTTTACATCTGCAGTCACGATTTGCACGGCCGCGTCAAGGAAGTTGCACGGCCGTGTGACCCTTGGCGCCAGATTTGAATTTGAGTCTTGACACTTCGCACGGCCGCTCCACTCTAAGCTGCACGGCCGCTCTGTATTTTGGCACGGCCACTCAATCTTCAAGACACGGCCGTTCTATATTTTAGGGCAAAAAATGGCCTGAGAATGGCTAAGTGCACGGCCGCTCTGTCTTGGCCGCACGGCCGCTCCATCTGAAATTCAACTTTGTGTGCTTGATTTGGTTGGTGCTCTTCCATGCCTTTTGCCTTGAAGTGTCCAAGCATCCTTTTAATAAAAAGAACTTAAAACCTGTCTTTAAATGCAAGAAATATATCAAAAGCGTAAAATCTAGATAATATGAAAAAGGAACTAAAAAGTACATGAAATGAAATGAAAAATGATATTTTATGTAATAAAAAGTATATAAAACTAAGGATAAATGACTATATAATAGTCACTTATCAAACTCCCCCACACTTAAGTTTTTGCTTGTCCCCAAGCAAACTTAGAATGAAAATACGGAGAGGGAGAAAAAGCAATATTGATCCCTCAGAAATAAAGTAGCAAGCCCTAAATGCCTTTTAGATAATGCCTTTATCTTTCTAATCATATTTTGTATACCTTTAAAAATTTATTAGGAAGAAGCATTTTGAGGATATTTATAAAGAGATAAAATGCAAGACAATAACCTAATATAGCATATATAGAATTTTGATCAAGTAAAGCATGCTAGAAGGATAAATCTTAGATTCATTTCTTGGTAGAAGAGAAGCTTTCACTCATTAGAGTGATTTTTGAGAAAAAATGAATTTATTTCTTTAAAATGTACAAGAGAAGGTATAAACATTTATTCACAAATTAAAAGTTCCCGAAAAATTGAATTGCATTCTTGAATCACAAGGGTGGAAAATGGATGATGATAGTGGAAAAATCTCATCAAAGTTAAACAAATTTATCTTATTTTTGCACGTGTTATAATTTTTGCAAAAGACCTAAGTTATTTTTTTGATCCTTTCAAGTAGGAGACATTGTGGTCGTGAACCCCATATTCCTAATACTTAGATCAAGAATACTTTTGGATATTATTCCCGTTTGGCAAGGAAGCATCGTCGCAGCGAACGCCGTGCCCCGAGTTACTTTAGGAAGTAATAGGTTTCTTTTTGCTTTTAAGGATTGGTGACAAATGTCACTCTTTTTAGCAATAAGATAAAGGTGTTTTACTTTGATTTGATTTGAGAAATGGAAAGATGAAATTTTTGATGAAAGGGTGCAGGGGCGGAGCCAGGGGGGGGCATGGGGGGGCACTCGCCCCCCCCCAGCGGCGGAAATGCAGTGGAAAAAATTTTTTTTTGCCCCCCCCCCATATTTTTTTTATATATGTATATATATAATTAACTTCGAGATTAACATCAGTGAGTGGTGTGGTTCAGTGGTAGAAGGGGTGAAGTTAAAGCCTTTGGTGTTTCCTTTCAAATCCATGTTCGAACCCTGCTACCTACATTTTCAATTCATTTTATTTGTCCTCCATCTTTGCTATTCTCTCTTTCTCTCCATCCATTTCTTTTTCTTAACAGTTTTGTTTTTCTCTTTCTCCTAATTTCCTCACATTTTTTCAATCTTAATTAATTAGTTAGGCTTTTCCCATTTCTTAATTTTTTATATTTTTAACTAAAATACATTGTATTTCATGGATCCGACCCATTTTTTACTTGTCCGACCCGGAAAAATTTTTTCGGGGGCGCTGCCCCCGAACCCCCGTGAAATCTTGCCCCCCCCTCGAGCAATTCCTGGCTCCGCCCCTGAAAGGGTGTGATTCAAGGGATGCAAATAAAAGGTGCTTCTAAAAAGGGAATAAATATTTAATAAAGATAAAAGATGTACAATCTTAAAGAAATATTCTCAATACATTTTTTTTATAAAATGATCAAGTGTAGATTTAAAGATTCCTTCTAATCAAATGCATTTTCCTTGATGAGACTCTATATTGTGTTATACTAACTTATGAGGCTTTCAATTATTTCTTAAAAATATCCTTAAATTTTTCCTTTTATAGATTTCTAAGTTTATAGAAAATATGAGAGGAAAGATAAATAGGCATTATACTAGGAAAAATGGCAAGCATAGAAATAATGACTATGGATCATCATAGGGATTTATATATATATATATTTTTTTATATACTATTATACATGCATAAAAGAAAAAATGCAACTAAAAAAAGAAAAAATTACACTAAAAAGCAGTTAAACCTAATCTAGAAAGCAAGTAAAAATTTAAAACTAGAAAGCGAAAAAATAAAAGGATAGATATACCCCCCACACACTTGAAATGAACATTGTCCTCAATGTTTCAAGGAACAATGCCAAATCCCGGGAGGGTAAAGAGAAAAACTTACTAAAATGGTGGTGGTGGTGGAAAGTTGTCCCAATAGTTTTCCCCATAGTTGTAAATGTCGTCAATCCTTCCTTGAGCATGTTGAATACGACCATCCATTTGGCCGAGTTGTTGAAGGATTTGAGCGTTTTGCTCAAGTAGTTGACCTTGTTGGGCAAACATTTGATCGAACCTTTGGTAGAAATCAGGTGGCAATGGAGCTTGAATCTCTTCTTCTTCTTCTTTTTCTTGGCCTTCTCCTCCAATGGCATTTGGGAATATCCAAGTCTCGGATTCTCTTATCCGGATGGTGGGGAGATTGTTGCTTGGGAGTACAATGTAGGGCGTTTTTCCCGCTCCTACTAACCAATTATACTCATTATTCCCCCTCTCCGAAATGAGTTGCATAGTCCGAAGGGTTGGAATATCCAGTTTTGTTGACCCTCTCACCTCAACCCAATTATTTGGAATCTCAAAATTAAAATGCTTGGCAAACAAAGTAACAATTCCCCCCATATGAATTTCTCCATTAAAGGTGGGAGAAACGATATCACCAATCAACTCAAAGAAGAAATTGCAAAGATTCATCCTTCTTCGCTCCCAAACAAAACACCACAACACAAACAACTCCTTTCTATTCACGGTTCCCTTATCCTCCCTAGCAAAGATGGTACAGGCGAACATCCTATGTATGAGGCGGAGGGATGGGTGAATGATAGAAGAAGCTTTGGCACTTCGGGATGTATAGGATGGAAGGCCGGAAATTTGGTTCCAAAAAGCAGTCTCATTATATTCAATGGGCATGTCGGGAAAAGACTCAGTTTGGAATGATAAACCCAAAATTCTACTAATTTCAGCCCCGGTCAAATGAAGCTCCCTTCCTCCAAGGCGAAAGTCCAAATGGAACTGATTAAAAACCCTTCCTGTTAATCTACAAGTTTCCTCCACAATTTTCATCTTTAATGAACTCAGAAATTCTAAGGTAAGGACCTCATAAGTTTTCTCATGCTTCTGAAGGAAGCCATCGGATCTCAATCCCATATAAAGAGTAAGAACATCCCCATAAATTCCTAATGCTCTCAGGGCAAGCCTATCAGGAAATTGGGTTGGCCTAATCCTTTTAGAACTTAAGGCAACAAAACGTGCCGTCTCCCTTGGACTTCTAAAATCAATCCCCAAAGTATTGAGAGTATGATTCAAGTTAGAGGAAGAGCCTTGCTCTTTTCGAGACTTCTTTGTTACTCTCTCTGTAGCCTTCCCTTTCCCCTTGGTAGACATTATCTCAAAACCTAGAAAAATTGAAAGACAAGAGAAGTGAAAGAGTTTTTTACCCGAAGAAATTTCTGAATAAATCTGAAATCTTTGATGCCCAGCCACTGAAATGTCCAAGAGCTTCCTCCTTAACCTTAATCTTGAGCAATCCCTTCGAATTTTATGAAATGGGTGAAGGGTTTTGGTATTTTCGGAATTGGGGTTTTAGGAGGGTTTTGGACTGATTTTGGTGGGGGAGAAATGTTTGAGAGGTGGATTTGAGGATGACTGAGGGTTGTATTGTGGGTTAGAATGGTAGAGAAATTGGTATTTAAGGTGTGTGGGGCGGAGGTATAGAGAGAAGAGTGAAGGAGATGAAGTGAATGAGGGAGGAGGGAGAAGGGTACGTCTTTTTGACTGAAACGACGCAACTCCCCAGACGTTTTGCACGGCCGTGTCAAGGGACTTGCACGGCCGCTCCCTTTTGCTGAGTTAACCCGTTCTGACTCGATATGAACTGCACGGCCGCTCCAATGTGTACTGCACGGCCGTGTTAACCAGAATTTCACCATTTTATAATCTTTTTCTTTTTCTCTTTAATACCTACAAAACAAGGTTAGCACAATAATAATAAAAACTAAAAATATAAAATATAAAATAAAGCAAAAATAATCCATCGGTTACCATCCCGATGATGCTTGTTTTAGGTCCTTAGCTTGATCCCTTCCCGGTAGTAGGAGATGCATGATACTTGGTTGGCCTTTTGTCATTGACAACTTGCCATTGCAATCCTTCCGGGGTAATGAGTATCTTTTGTGGTAGACATTTCTTCCATCCCGATTTCTTAGTTAGAACAAGCGACCTATAGTGTTTGCACTTTCGGAAATTCGAAGTGACCTCCTTCTTTGTTCCTTTTGGCTTTTTCACTGCATTGTTAGTTTTGGGACATGCAGAAATATCTATAACATCATTGCAAATCAAAGGTTCAATATTTATGGGATCATTTTCTATTCCTTCCTGATGCTGCAGGAAATGTGCTTATCAATCTTCCTCCACGTGGCAGGATTGATCACCTGGCTCCTTGACCTGAAAACAGAACCCACGACTAGCCGGATGTGTCTCCGGCGAAGACGCTCGGGCGTGAGAGTAAGATTACCGTTGTTTATAGCTCAAAATGTATAGAATAATGAATTCTGATAGCAAAATGGCAGTTACCTTTGCACCGTTGGTAGTGACGAAGTATTTATAGGCAAAGAGTAATGTATTTTTGGTGAGGAGACATGTCCTCAGAGATTATAGCAACGGTTATTCGGTCATGTGAACGTGTTAGTAACTTGTCCACTGATTTGTAGGGATGTGGTTACGTGAATGGTTCAACTAAATAAGCCGACAAGTGTCAAGTCGCTACTTGTAGGTTAGGTCGAGGTCGCCACTTGCAATATGGTCGACCTGACTGTCGGGTAGAGCATGGTTCGTACCCGAATTGTAACATGGATCACGAGGTCGGACTAAGTTAGGTCGGGACCTAGTAGGTCGGACCATGGGCTTAGTCGACTGATATTTGAGATGGGCTCTGGGCCTTGTCCTGATTGGGCCAGCCTTATTAAGAATGTGGGGACCAAGGCCATGCATAATTGGACTTTCTTGGTTTGGCCCAACTCGACACTTTTGGTATGTTCGGTGGCCCCCAACTTTCGAGTTGACTTTGTCGGACTGGGAAGTTAAGGAAATCTTGCTTGGAAATTTGTTGTTACTCGCAGGTCGATACTCGTTCTGAGGTTGAGTCGATTAAGATGACGTGGCACAATCCAAGACGTTGAGGATGAACGGTCGGAGATGAAGGAGCGCCGTATTCCGCAATGATTATTATTCTGACGCTTGGGAAACCGCCTTGGGAACCGTTTCCCTCATTTAATTGGAACAATGATTTTTTGAATCTCCTTCTCCTTTTCAAATTAGTAAGATATAAAACCCAGAATCCTCTCCCATTTAGAACTTTTGCATTCGTATCTTTGTGGCGGATTTATCGGAATAGCGATAGGATTTATTGGAACTTCGGTCTTCCTCAACAATTTCGTCTTTCACGCCTGATCAAGGTACCCCTCTTGTCTTCTTTAGGGCTTCAATTTTTTGTTGCTCTTTTTGATTCCACCATGGCTAGAACTTTTAGTAGTGAACCTGGGGCTTGGTATGGCCATTGCTCCGCCAATCGTAGGGTATACAAATGTCTAGGCGGAAAGTGGAAGGAGATACCCCTTGATGAATGTTCCACCATTCTGACTAGGTGGGGTTTGCGCTTCAATGGGCTTGAACTTCCTGTAGGTGATGAACTAGATGATTTGCTTGTTGATGATCCTAGAATAATAGGTTTCCATCTGTTCCATGAACTGTTAGACCACTTGGTGATGCACTATATTAGGGGATCCCAAAAACCTTGTTTTGTTAGGAATAGCAAAGGCTTCCCAGGGGAATCTAGGTCGCCCTTAGATAGGTCATGGGAGTCTGTACTTAGGACTGATTCCCCTGTTTCTTCTTCCTCAGATATGTCGGCTCAGGCGTCAGCGAGCTCCTCCTCTGGTCGGATTGTGGATGCGTTCTGCTCAAAGACCGTTCCAGGTCGCAATGAAAGGGAATACGAGGCTCCTAAACCAGAGCTTGGAAATAAAGGAGCTGAGTCCAGGGTAGAGCTGCTCTACAATTTCTTTGAGGTGGATAGAGAGAATTACCAAATCACTCATGTCAACCCCAAGGAGAAGAAAACACAAAGCTGGCAACATTGGGCTTGGGATTCCACTAGGGTGGCCTTCTTTTACGGCCAATTCGAAGCAGGATTGAGACTTCCATTAGATCCTTTTATTTGCGAATTTTTGGAGTGTATGAACGCTGTCCCAATGCAGATCGGAGCCAATTCTTGTCGGGTATTAGTTTGCTTTGCCATGGTTTGCCGCTTCTTAGGGTATGAACCATGTATGAAGGTGTTCAGAGAGTTCTTCAGGGTGGCTTTTGATAAGAGGACCAAGGGTTATAGTACTCCCGCTAAGTCTAAGGCCCCCAAGCTGTTCATTAATCTCCCCGACAAGGTGACAGGCTGGAATTCTCACATGATCCTCGTCGAAAGTCGACTTGGCTGGGAATTTCCTCTCCCCAATGAAGAGTCTGCTGAACTGAAAGAGGAGGATTACTGGGCCCCCGATTGGTGCAAGGCTCTTTCTGATAGACTACGCAGGATTGTCGCCGAAGGGCCGATTAGTCAGGGCCTCCTTGGTGCAAACAAAATAATTTTATTCAAGCAGGGATGTGTTGGGAGATGAGGAGGTAGCTCCCTTGGCATTGATTATGAGGAATCCCATGTACCCCAATTGGGTGACCCATTGCCCATGGAAAATTTTCGTATAAGTGTAGTTTGTGTAGCAAGACTCTCGGCTACCTTTTTGTAAGGAAAATGGTGATCACTTTGGTGGTAAGTATCCATTCATTGTCTTTCTAGGGTCAAGTAGATAGGCCATTAGCTCGTAGGATTTTAACCTGTGTTGGATAGTAGGACTTCTTGTTCGCAGGTGTATTGCTCGTATGTAGAATTTTTAACTCGTACATAGAACTTTATTTTGAACATATAACTGTTAGTTCGTAGACAACTTGCTCGTATGCAAAACTTTTTGTTTATACATAGAACTTTGATCTAGCATTCTCACTTTTGGATTTTTCGCAGTTTTGACCCCGAACAAAGAAGCAAATATGGTTCGCATTGTGAGCACCAGCCAACGAAGGAAAACTGCCAAAGGTCATGGAGCGACCAATGCTCGAGCTGAGAGAGAGAAAGAAGCTGTGAAGAGAAACGAACTGTTACCCAAAGAAGGGATTGGGATGATTCCTCTAGAAGAAATGGAGACTGAAGATCTTGCAAAGTCTGATCCTCCCAAAGACCAAACAAATGGGGTGGACCCTCCTGAGGTTGATGTCTCATCTGATAAACCACTGGGTCCTGAGTCTGCGCGAGGATCAATAGAGGATGTTCTCCCTGAGAATGTCGATGTCGACCTCATCGATTTAGAGGACGAAACCACCATGCCACCAAAAACCAGGTCAAGGAAGAGGGCGAACGACGACCAAGAACTTGGAGGTGGAAAGTCGCTAAAATCTTCGAGCTTTACTCACCCTTCTCCTCCTACTCCCTCTAAATGGGAATTTATCCAATCAGAGGTATGCGGGTTGAGTGAGGTTCCTCCCCTTGCCCCCATAGATTGTACAAGTCGCACTGTCCGGCTAGAATTTGGGCAGGTAGTAGTGAGGCGAGCTGTGGATCCCAACTTGCAAGCACAACTAACGGAGCAAGGATTCACTCCCGAGGAATATATTCAACGATCTGGTCTTATTCATAGCGAGGTATCCCTTCTGCTTTCGTTTGTTTATGATTCTCTTGGCTTCCAATCTTCTTGTAAACTAAACCGTATTTTTGTTTTTGTGCAGTCTCTTACTATCAACGAGCAAGCTAAAAGTAGTTGGAAGGCTGCTCTGGAACAAGAGAAATTGGCCAAGATCCAATATACTCGCAAATGCCAGGAGGTGACTAAGATAAGAGAGGAGTTGGTCGATGCCAACTCAGAGTATGATGCCCTGAAGCTGGTTCACAATGACACCGTGAAGGAGAGGGATGAATCTCAGTTCCACTTGGGTGTGGCCAACGCGGAAGTAACCATGCTGAGGGAGGAGAACACTGGCTTTAGGTTGAAGAACGAGGCGACCAAGGCTGAGCTTGATACGATCAAGGAAAAGCTTCAAGATAAAGAAGATTCTCTGAAAAAGCTGCAAGAAGATCATGCTGCGTCCTGCGCTAAGTGGAAGGAGGATGCTGCCGCTCAAGCCAAAGCCGCCGTGGAAGCTTATAAAATTAGTGACGAGTGCTTTGATGAGGTTCAGGCTCAAGCTTTCAAATTTTATGATGTTGGCCGACGTCATATGGCTCGGCGTATCTTGGTCGACCTCCGCCAATATTTCTCTCGACCAACCGGTCAAATGGGCATCTCGAGAACAAGATCGACATGGAAGCCCGCCAAGGACATCCCCAAGTCCCATATAACGATAATGATTTGGCCGCCTTAGCTCTGGAAGATGCCGACATGGGGTTGGAGCCTTGGGATCCCCTTCCTATTGAACCTGTTAATTTTAACACGATGTTGAAGGAACTTGAGAATCCGAGGAACTCCGCCTCGAGGTGGTGACGTGTCAAAGGATGCTTCTACTGAGTCGGGGGAGCCCAAGACTTTCGAGCAGAGGGAGGAAAATGGAGGAGATCGAGCTACTATGGACGGCCAAACTGAAGCCGAGCCCTCTACATGATTTTCCTGTGAATGTTAGAAAATTTATGTAACAAACAAGTACCAAACAATATTTATTTTTGTTTAGTGTGTACGAGTGCCTTGGCCCAATTTTTGGGAGGCATGATACTTTTGTATTTTTAGTTTTGCCCAAGTCTTAACCCGCTTTTGGGAGACTTGTGATATCTAATCTTAGCTGACCTTTGATCTCTGTATGTTATATGTTTTTCATTTCATAGTGTATGTCGAGCTAGATGTAGACAAGGTAAATGAGTCAACTTAAGTTAAAGGTGACTTGATCGTTATTGACTTAGTCGACCTCAAACTAGGTTAACTTTCTTGTGAACATGATTGACTATGAGTCAAACCTGCTTACATTGTTGAAGCTGACCTAGGGTCGAGCTGATTAGAACAAACTGACTAAGGGTCGAGTTGGTTAGAACGAAGTCGACTAAGAGTCGGACTTGTTAAATGAACAAAGCTGATTAAGAATCGAGCTAAGCAGATCAAACTGACTAAGAGTCGAGTTTGTTAAAACGAAGTCGACTAAGAGTCGGACTTGTTAAATGAACAAAGCTGATTAAGAATCGAGCTAAGCAGATCAAACTGACTAAGAGTCGAGTTTGTTAAAACGAAGTCGACTAAGAGTCGGACTTGTTAAATGAACAAAGCTGATTAAGAATCGAGCTTGTTAGGACGAAGCTGACTATGAGTCGAGCTTGTTGGGATTGGTGTAACACTATGTTTGATCGAATAAACTGAGCTTTTTATTGAATTGGGGAATATGCTTACATCAACTTGAAACTAGAACTTAATACAAGCTCGAACTTTGAAACTGAAAACTAGAAGTAGTATTTGATGAGGTGAGTAGCATGCCAAGGATGTTTCAATTCGTCCCCTCCAGGATGAGCTATCATGTAGGTCCCTTCCTTGACGACTCGAGTAACCACATAAGGACCTTCCCAGTTAGGAGATAGCTTATTCTGCTGGGTCCTTCTACCCGTTGCTTCAATTTTTCTCAACACATAATCTCCAACTTGGAACGACCTTGCCTTGACCTTCTTGTCGTGGTAACTTTTAGTTCGCTGCTTGTAGTTGACCATTCGGAGGTAGGCTGTTTCTCGCTTCTCGTCGATTAAATCCAGGTCGATCAATCTGTTGTTATCATTTTGCTCCTGATTGAAGAAAGTCACTCTAGCAGTGGGGAATCTGAGCTCAGCAGGTGCCATGGCCTCTGATCCATATGTGAGAGCGAAAGGGGTTTCCCCCGTAGGCCCCCGAGTGGTTGTGCGAACTGCCCAAAGAGCAAGTGGGAGTTCGTCCAACCAGTTGTTGCGTCGACCTACGAGTCCTGTCTTGAGTGCTGATAGGACAAGTTTATTCGCTGCTTTGCCTTGCCCATTTCCTTGAGGGTAGGCGACGAAGATTGCCAATGCTTGATTCCCACTCGCTCATCTCTCGCTTCGAAAGCTCACGGAGAATTGCGGTCAGGTTGTACGATACTATGGCTCGAGGAAAACCAAATCGACACCAAATGAAATCATGAATGAAATTGATAGCATTTTCCTCTCGTGATACGAGCTAATGGTTTAGCCTCAACCCATTTAGTGAAGTAATCTATAGCAACGATCACATATTTGCAATTTCCTCGGGCGGGAGGAAGGGTCCAATCAAGTCGACACCCCACATGTCGAATGGCCAGCCGCAATTGGAGTCTCGCTCGGTTGTAGGCATATGAGGTAAGTTGGCAAACCTTTGGCATTGATCGCACCGTTGAACAAAATTATGAGTATCGCTCTCATGTGCGCGTAGTATCCCAAAGTGATTAATTTGTCGCCTAGAGTCTCGGCCCCCGGTGTCCACCACAAATTCCACTATGCACTTCGTGTATTAGTAGGGCGACCTCTTGAGGATGGACACACTTTAGCAATGGTCGAGTGTAGGATCTTCTGAATAGCTCGCCTCCCTGAATCACATACCTCGGAGCTTTCTTTTTGATAGCTCGAGCCTTCTTTCGTCATCCGGCAGCCTCTCCATTTTCTAAATATGCTTTCATTTCCTCGATCCAACACCTCTCCCGAGTCCAATTTCTTGAGGGATCATCTATGCACCGAATTTTTACCCTCTCATAAATTTGGATTTTCGAGGAAGGAGATGGGCTCACATGTGGCTCATCCGAAGTAGCAAGTTTCGAAAGGAGATCAAACAAATTTCGTTATCTTCTCTTCCAATCCTTTGAATCTCCTGCATTCTAAGTCCTTTATTAGTTCCTTCACCAGGTCGCAAAGATTTGATGAGAGTAGAACCGAGCACTTCGTACTCGCCTCGACCTGGTTGACTATCAATCGTGAGTCACAAGTAGGGCCATGATCTTAGTTGCTCCGAAGCACTTGGCATACTCGATAGCCGCAATCAAGGCTTCATATTCAGCTTGGTTGTTGGAAGCGTCAAATTTGAACCTTAGCGATTCCTCGTAAACAGTCCCAGACTACGCTCGACCAAGACAATTCCAGCCTCCACCGACATTTTTGGTTGCCGACCCGTCTGAATAGACCTTCCAACAATCGACGGGTAGAGTGATGGCGACTTGTGACTACGGCTCTTTCCCTTTGCCCTTTTCTTTTGGAGCTCGCCGCTCGTCATCTTCCTTGGTGAACGTAAGCTCGACCAAGAAGTCGCCCGAGCTTGAGCTTTCAACGCCTTTCGAGGTCGATACTCAATGTCAAATTCGGTGAGGGCAATTGACCAATTGAGTAGTCGACCTGAACTCTCCGGCTTGTGCAATATTTTTCTTAAAGGAGCATTGGTAAGAACCACGATTGGATGAGCCGGAAAATAAGCTCGTAACTTTCTTGAAGCTACGACTAGAGCATAAGCAACTTTCTCAAATTTGTAATACCCTGCTTTCCACATCTCGATAAAGCTTTGCGATATAGTACATGTGCTTCGAAGCCCTTCATCCTCTCTAATCAATACCGCAAAGAATCGACTTGTCTCCTACGTATAGATACACAAATAAAGTCTCACTGGCCATCGGGCTACGAAGCGAGAGGTGGAGTAGCAAGATAATCCTTCAATTGTTGGAACGACGAATGACATTCGGTCGTCCATTCAAAGCTTTTCGTCCCCTCAACGCTTTGAAGAAGGGGAGAGATCTCTCTGCTGATT
Organism: Adenophora triphylla var. japonica; assembly: GCA_022495995.1. Classification (NCBI taxonomy): domain Eukaryota; kingdom Viridiplantae; phylum Streptophyta; class Magnoliopsida; order Asterales; family Campanulaceae; genus Adenophora; species Adenophora triphylla. Next base: position 330,011 of record JAFEMH010000688.1, read on the forward strand.
TAGATATGAAGCGACCAAGAGCCGCTACCCTTCCGTTAAGTCGCTGCATCTCTTTGACACTGGTAGGAGCCTTCATGTCGACTAAAGCCTTTATCTTTTCTGGATTAGCTTCTATGCCTCTTTGAGATACCATGAATCCCAAGAACTTGCCAGCACCCACTCCAAACACACATTTCTTGGGATTGAGCTTCATGTCGTTTGCTCGTAAATTGGCGAATGTTTCCTTTAGGTCGACTACGTGACTCCCGGCCTTGGTTTTAATGACCATGTCGTCAACGTAAGCCTCCATATTTCGACCAATTTGTGAGGCAAAGACTTTATTCACCATTCTCTGATAAGTTGCACCTGCATTCTTCAAACCAAATGGCATCATATTGTAGCAGTAGATGCCCCCAGCTGCTTGAAATGCTGTTTTGACTATATCATCCTCGTGCATCTTAATCTGGTGGTAGCCTGAGTAAGCGTCGAGGAAACTGAGGGTGGAGTGACCAGCAATAGAATCAACTAGCTTGTCGATCCTTGGAAGGGGATAACTGTCCTTTGGGCAAGCTAGATTAAGAGTAGTGAAGTCGACACACATCCGCCATTTGCCATTTGATTTCTTCACCATGACCACGTTGGCCAACCACGTTGTATGAGTGGCCTCTTTGATTATCCCTGCACTCAAAAGTTTTTGTACCTCGGTTTTATAGCTTCCTCCTTGTCGCGAGCAAAGCTTCTCAATTTCTGAGGTCTAGGCTTAATGGTCGGGTTGACTTCGAGCCGATGAACAGCGACCTCCTCCTTGATTCCCCTCATGTCCTCTACTCTCCATGCGAAGACATCACTGCTTTCTTTGAGTAGCTTGATAATTTTTGCTCGCTCCTCAGCTGATAACTGCTTTCCAATTTGAATTTTTTGATCGGGGTAAGAAGGGTTGGTGATTACTGACGCTAGCTCCTCCACGGCTTCTAGCTCAGTCCATCTCTCGAATTGTAGGGTCTCCACTATGATCTCCCGACCTTTTGTCTTTCCTCGGCTCCCAAGTGTGGAGCCTCCTCGGTATCATATCATCAAGCTTGTCTCGCAACCTTGTTGGTAGGGGCCCCGAGTTATTATTGTCTATCCGGGAGGCATAGGTCACCTATGACGACTTGATCGACCATAACTACATCTGAATCGACCTCAGTGGTGTTAGAGTGACGTGTCGACTCAAGCATGACCTCGTCATTTGAGCGATAGGTCGACTCTACCACGTCGGTGATTGTTGATCGGGTAGTTTTGGTGATCGATCGAGACAGCTTCAAGTAACCATCGGCAGTCTCGATCTCCAGCTCTCCCTTTTCTTTCTTTCTCTCGAACATGATCCCGGATAAGCACGAGCCGTGCCTTGTACGCAACCCACTCCACAGTGTGGGGAACTTTACTCGCTGGTGAGGAATTGATGCTACCATTCCAAGAGCGACCTGTCCAGGAATTCCAAGTATGGCGGCATAGTCACTATTTACATCAATTACGATAAATTGTACCTTCGAGACAATCCTGAGGGGGTGCTGGCCTAGGTCGACGTCGAGCACTATCTGGCCTTTAGCATCAACTCGGTGGTTGGTGAAGCCCTCCAACCTGCCATCATATCTCTCCAACTGTTCATCATTAAGACCCATCTCCTTGAAAGTTTTGTAAAACAAAATATCCTCCTTGCAGGCCCCCGTGTCGACTAAGAGTCTGCTCGTCGTACATCCATCAATGAGACCTGGGATGACGAGAACTTGCTCCCTAGCCGCCATATTAGTTGCCAATTCGTGGGGGTAGAAGCTGATCGCCTCATCTCTTACTTCTCTCCTGGGAGGCACATGTGGGGCCTTATTGAGCTGGAATATCTTGTGCTTGATGGCCGTGTTGCTCGCTTGTTCAGTGATGACCCCCAGGTTCAGTCTAGGCTGCCTAGGTCCTTGTTGTCCACCTGCTGGCTGCTCACCTCCCCCAGCTTGAGGTCTCTTCACATAAGCTTCGAGTCTCCCCTGGTCGACCATTCTCTGGATAATACGCTTTAATCCCAAGCAATCCTCTGTGAGATGACCAGTGTCTTTGTGGTAGTCGCAGTACTTGCTGTTGTCCCTCCTAAACTTGTTGCCTGGATTCATTGGGACTGGAGGAGCCAGTTCAACAGCGTTCAAAATCTCCGTTCGACTCACCGTGAGGGGAGTGAAAGCTTCGGGCACCTTCTCTGTCGCCCTAGTTCTGTTCTTTCCATTTTTATTGTTCCCCCCATTCTTGTTGGAGTCTTTTTTATCGTCAGCGACTTCAACCTTGGGGCTCTTACCATTCTTCTTTTCTTTCCTTTCCTCAGCAAGAGCGACGTTATACACCTTTTCAAACAACTCCTGTCGAGTTGTGACCGTTCGGACTGTGAGCTCGTAGTCCATGTCTTCTGAGGAAATACCACTTCGGAAGCAATTTATTACCTCTCTGTCTGTGAGGTCTTCCTCTATCTTATCAACCATTTCTTTGAACTTGGTGAAATAGCTCATCGAGCTTTCATTCTTACCCTGCACCAAGTTATTCAGATCAGTGACGGTTATCTTCCGAGCTCCTGCAGTCGAGAAGCGGTCTAAGAATTTTGTTACGAAGCATGCCCAAGTGGTGATACTACCGGCCAAACCATTGAACCAAGTTAAGGCCGCCCCAAGAAGTGTGCTTAGGAGAGCTTTGCACATGTTGTCGTCCTCATTGGCGACAAAACACATAGTGGCTTCCAGATGTGATATGTGGCTCCTGGCATTTGTCGACCCAGAGTACTTCTCCGTAAGAGGCAACACCGAAAGTAGGAGGAGGTCGACTATCTCTCGATTTCTTTGGAAAAAGGTCGAAGAGCAAAGTCAATTCGTTCAACCTTTCCCGTCTCTTTTTCTTCTCCTCCTCCCATTGCTCAAATTTCTTTTTCATCAACAACCATTCTCTCGGCATCGGGTCTCTCATCTCCCGGAGGGGAGCGTTGGACCTCTCGGCCTTCACTTACGGGGGAGCACCGCCTACTCCTTCGTCCCTGTGAGAATTGGTCCTTTCGATCTTATTGGAGATCTATGTCTGTTACTTCTTTGAGGCGACCTGCGCCTCTCACCGCGAGACGGCGACCTCGCGCTGTGATCTCCATGTGGCGACTGCGCCTTTCCCTCTCACAGCGACCTATGCCCATTTCTGTCTCTTTGAGACCCCGATCTCTGTGTTACATGGGCCGGGAAACATGTCTGTTTCTATTGGCCGTTAACCGAGTCCTCAAATCCGATTGAGCCTCCCGCTCTCGTTTACGTTGAGGCTAGCTCTTAAATCATTACTCGGCACATGAACTATAGTGGGAGCTCGACGTACCATTCTGTCCTCGCCGTTACGTCCCACACCTTCATTTGGCCTAGCACTCCTGGCCCGTTGCCCATTAGAAACCCGAGCGGGTGCCACTTTCTCGTAACGTATGTCGGCTCAAGCTCTGCCTCCTCCATGGCTATTAAGTCGGCCAGACCTGGGCTCGCTCCAAAGATCATTTCTTTCTTGCTCATGGGATTAGTGGAGGGACCTGCCCTGCTTCCCACATTAGCCTACCCAGGTTGTACGTTTTGGGTGAGGTGGAGCTCCTTGTCCTTCCATAGGACGCTTTTCTCTTCTTGCATCCGGCAATCCCCGCCATCGGCCACGCCTGTTAGAGCGTGTCGCCCTAGCATGATGTCGTTGAGGAGGGGAGGAGGAGGCAAATCTGCATTTCCAACGTTTGCATTGTTGTTGTTGTTCACTTCATCGTGCCCAAGTGAAGCCTCGGATACGTGTCCTTCTGAAGTCACCATTGTTGCAGGTTTGATGGAGTTTTCGAAGTCAAGTCTAAAGCACTTTCCACAATGGAACCAAACCGATGCCGCAGAAATGTGCTTATCAATCTTCCTCCACGTGGCGGGGATTGATCACCTGGCTCCTTGACACAGCAGAACCCACGACTAGCCGGATGTGTCTCCGCGAAGACGCTCGGGCGTGAGTAAGATTACCGTTGTTTATAGCTCAAAATGTATAGAATAATGAATTCGATAGCAAAATGGCAGTTACCTTTGCACCGTTGGTAGTGACGAAGTATTTATAGGCAAGAGTAATGTATTTTTGGTGAGGAGACATGTCCTCCGAGATTATAGCAACGGTTATTCAGTCATGTGAACGTGTTAGTAACTGTCCCTGATTTGTAGGGATGTGGTTACGTGAATGGTTCAACTAAATAAGCCAGCAAGTGTCAAGTCGCTACTTGTAGGTTAGGTCGAGGTCGCCACTTGTAATATGGTCGACCTGACTGTCGGGTAGAGCATGGTTCGTACCCGAATTGTAACATGGATCACGAGGTCGGACTAAGTTAGGTCGGGACCTAGTAGGTCGGACCATGGGCTTAGTCGACTGATATTTGAGATGGGCTCTGGGCCTTGTCCTGATTGGGCCAGCCTTATTAAGAATGTGGGGACCAAGGCTGTCTATAATTGGACTTTACTGGTTTGGCCCAACTCGACACTTTTGGTATGTTCACTTCCTTAGATTGCGGTTCCTCACCCATTAAATCTTCTTCACTTGGAATCCAATTTTCTTCGCTAGGGGTGTAGGTCTCCTCATTTGGGGTCCAATTCTCTTCACTAGGTGTGTAGGCCTCTAAATAGGGATCTTCAAGAACTGGCCTATGCATACTAAATTCGACCCTTTCTTTCCCTATATTTAGGGAAAATGTGCCATTTTTCACATCTATAATTGCCCCCGCAGTGGCAAGAAATGGCCTTCCTAGAATGACGGAAATATAATGGTCTTCCGCCATATCCAAGATAACAAAGTCGACAGGGATGATCAAGCTCCCTACTCGACAAGGCAAGTTTTCCATAATACCAACGGGGTATTGAACGGATCGGTCTGCCAATTGGAGAGTTATGGTTGTGGGCTTTAGTTCCCCTATACCAAGCTTCTCGCTAACCGATAATGGCATTATACTAACGCTAGCTCCTAAGTCAAAGACAGCGTTATCTATGTTTATTCTGCCAACACAACAAGGAATGGTGAATGTACCAGGATCCTTTAATTTCGGAGGGTCTTTATTTTGCAAAACAGCGCTTACTTCCTCCGCCAACATAACATTCTTATTTTCTTCTAGCCTTTCTTTTTCGAAAATTAATTTTTTCAAAGGTTTAACGGCTAAAGGCATATCTTCATCTTTTCTAAAATATGAAATGTTAATATTAATGGCATCTAGGTTATCAAGGAATTCATCATAATCCTTGTTTTCTTTTTTAGGGGATTCCTTCCCCAAACTAGTCTCAATCATCAGAGGGATTGGACTATGATTATTTCTAGGGCATTCATTTATCTTTTCTTGCTCATCCCTAGTTTTTACTACATTAACTTGCTCATTTGGCCTTTGAGGTTGACCGGGAAGACTCCCTTGTGGCCTATTCATTGGGGTAGCCTGTTGAGCTTGTTGAGTTTCTAGCATCTTATTATGCGCTGCCAAGTTATCAAACCTAGCATTAAGCAGTTTAAAACATTCCCAAAATTCATTATTGATCTTTTCTTGGGAATTTTTATTTTCCACTACAAAATCCATTATAAGATCCAATTTAGATTTAGGGGGGAAGGTACTTGCATTGTTGTTGAAATTCTTAGGTGCAAATCCCGGGGGTTGTGTAGATGGTTGCGGGTTAAGAACATTGTTATTCTTATAGGAAAAATTGGGGTGATTCCTCCATTCGGGATTGTATGTATTAGAATACATCCCCCCTTTTTGTCCAAAAGAATTAACAAAGTTTACTTGATCGTTAGAAGTAACGTCAAGTAACTCGCAGTTATCCGTACTATGTGAGTTAGACCCACATAGTTCACATAATACATTTACACTAGCAATGGGATTGACATTAAGATTTTCAAACTTTTTCAAAAGCATGTCAACTTTAGAAGAGAGAAGAGTAACTGCATTAACATTATATTTACCGGGCGTACCTTGTTGCTGCTCCCTCTCATTTGACCATTGGTAATGGTTCAATGCAATGTTCTCGATAAGGTCGTATGCCTCATCGACTCCCTTGTTCATCAATGCTCCTCCTGCAGCGGCATCAATGGTCTCTCTTGTTTTGAATATGAGACCGTTGTAGAAGGTGTGAACAATCAACCACTTTTCAAGCCCGTGGTGGGGGCACATTCTGAGAAGTTCCTTGAACCGCTCCCATGCATCATACAAAGTCTCACTATCCGTCCGACGTAAATCGGTGATCTTTGTTCGTATCTGGCGCTTTGCTTGGTGGGAAAAATCGACCAAGGAATGCTTCTTGAATTTGGTCCCATGTTGTTAATGAATTCTGGGGGACCGAATTCAACCATTGTTTCGCCTTATCCTTAAGAGAGAAAGGAAAAAGGCGCATCCGGATTGCTTCCACCGTAACATTTTGAATACGTGTGGTATCACAGTATTCAAGGAATGTTTGGATGTGTAAATGGGGGTCTTCGAGAGCGGTGCCGCTGTATTGGTTATTCATAACCATATGCAATAGCTGCGGCTTTATCTCGAAGTGTGCCGCTCCGGCATTTGGCACAACAATAGGGGATCTAGTTCCCGGGGTACTTGGATTAACGAAGTCCCGTAGGGTCCTAGCGGGTGTTTGTTGTTCTCCTTCCATATGTTTCTTCAAAGTTTCTCTGAATCTTCTTAATCTATCGTGAAAGCTTCTTTCGGGTTCCGGATCAAAGTTGTCAACGTATGTCCGAGTCCGTTTCATAAACTATAAGAAAAACACTTGAAGAGAAATTAAACGCAACTATTTATCGGAAGAGAAAGCAAAATAGTAAAAATAAAACAAAAAATTATGTAGTAAAGACAAAAATAAAAGTAAACCGTTGTCCCCGGCAACGGCGCCAAAAACTTGTTCGGTCGAAACCTAAAGGTTTATTTATATTCGCAAGCGCACGGGCTATTGTAATATAGCGGCTGCAAGTACGAGTCGATCCCACAGAGACAGGGTTTATTTAGGGGATATTTTTGTCTTTAGAAAGTATAGAAAAGATTGGGGGGAGATAAAATTTGTTTTTAGAAGAATAGAGAGAACATAAACAGAAAATACTTTTAATTAAATTCTTTATAAAACGAAGCATTCTTGGGATTGGAAATCATACACATAATCTTATTCATCAAATCGTCATTGTCTTAGAGATAAAAGGTTTTCATAAAAAGCAAGGATGGTATGTTAAGCCTACGCTACTTCGGGCTAAGACAGTAGCGTTTGTATTCTTCACTAATTATGTCCTAACTGTTTGAGATTTCCGTTTACGTTGTTTCCGCCCTGTCACAAACGGGCGTTCCGGCTTATCTCTAGCTGACCATAATTAGTAAAAATCCATTAAGGACGAGAGTCAACATACTTTCCATTAAAGGAACATCCCTAGGCCATTGAACTACTCTCGTGATCAATGAAACCTAGTTTCTTTATATGGTTCCGTCAATCGAGATTCTCCGCTAGGTACTTCTCTCAATTGACTGAATCATACAAATTGGACATCTCCAAAATGTAAGGCATTTAGAGAATAATATAAAGAAATTGTTTAGATGAAGGAAGAAGACAAGACTTAACATTTTTAGATGATGAATAAGTATGCTTTTGAGTTTCCAACCCCAAGAATAAGGAGGATTACTCACAAGCCATTTATAAAGTATAAGCAATAATAAAAGATTGAGTAAGAAATACTTATGAATGTAGAAGGCAAATGCTGAGAATAATGCTTCACTTTTATTTCTTTTCCTCCAAAGTAATTTCAAGAACAAATAATGAACTTGATCTTCAAATCTCTTTGGAAATTTGTTGTCACAAGTAATTGTATTATCTATCTATCAAGTATCAGTGATTTCTCTCTCAAAATTCATCTCTAAGACTGATTACAAGGGTCCTATTTATAAAAGGGAGGAGACTCTTCAATTGGGTGCCATCAAAAGGTTCCTTTACATCTGCAGTCACGATTTGCAAGGGCGCGTCAAGGAAGTTGCACGGCCGTGTGACCCTTGGCGCCAGATTTGAATTTGAGTCTTGACACTTCGCACGGCCGCTCCACTTTAAGCTGCACGGCGGCTCTGTATTTTGGCACGGCCACTCAATCTTCAAGACACGGCCGTTCTATATTTTAGGGCCAAAAATGGCCTGAGAATGGCTAAGTGCACGGCCGCTCTGTCTTGGCCGCACGGCCGCTCCATCTGAAATTCAACTTTGTGTGCTTGATTTGGTTGGTGCTCTTCCATGCCTTTTGCCTTGAAGTGTCCAAGCATCCTTTTAATAAAAAGAACCTAAAACCTGTCTTTAAATGCAAGAAATATACCAAAAGCGTAAAATCTAGATAATATGAAAAAGGAACTAAAAAGTACATGAAATGAAATGAAAAATGATGTTTTATGTAATAAAAAGTATATAAAACTAAGGATAAATGACTATATAATAGTCACTTATCACTCAGCTTCAACTCACTTGGATAACTAGACAAGAGGCCGGGCGCTACCAACGCATTAGCTGGCCACTGAAATTTGTTTCAAGAGAGGTATCATGGATGGTTTGTCTCCAGGTGGGAGATTGTTGGGATGTGGAGTCAAAGCCATGGATAAAGGAATCAAGAAGAAAATCGCCGAGGAGTGACTGTCGAGCTGGGCGACCGCCCAAGGTGGTGATGGGCGACCGCGCAGTTGTACAGAGGATTGGGCTATGGGAATTTCCTACTTGGGCGACCGCCCATGGCGTGGTGGGCGACTGCCCACGTGACGAGGAGGATATTTCTGCAGCTGATTGGTTTCCTATTTGGACAAGATCTCCTCCTACATTGGTGATTCCTTTTGGTAGTAATATTTGGAAGGACTTGTGAAGAAAGAAGATTACTTTCTTGAGTAGGAATTCTTTTATTACTAGGATTTGATTTATTGTTCCCTATAAATACATGTGATAGCCTAGAAACAAATTGTAACATCTGAAAATATTGGAGAGAATATTTTGGCTTGGTAGCGCCCCCGGACGTAGTTGTTGTTGCAACGAACCGGGTTAACAATTCTTGTGTGTTCCTTTGTGTGTGATTTACTTTTCGTGTGTGTTGCTCTTATTATTACTTCAAAGCTTGGGCCGTTCCGCTGCGTGTATTCACAACAGTGCGCACACCCTTAAGATTATCTAATAAAGAATGAAGCACCATAGAGAGAAAACGAGAAGAAGACATGGGAGTTGGAAAACAGGGAATGATACTTACCAAAATTGCTTCTCCAACCTTTTGAATTCCATGGAGATTAAGGAATTCAAGAAAATGGCAATAAGATCTTTTCTTCTATGAGTAATGTACCTGCCATAAAAATATCAAACAATACCATAGAGCACGCCCCCCTAACCAAAAACTATTAGACAAAAATCAAATTTAATTGGAGAGACATTGAGCAAAAGATTTTTAGCCGAAAAGTATGGGAAGAAATAAAAAAACTGATTAATATTTTAACCAAAAACAAGGATGATCTAAATTGTGTCTAGACTAGGATGCATAATGTATAAGAGAGTGATTTATATATCTCAGTATAGTGTGGCATAAGTTGAAATCACTCCTGGGGACTCATACTCTCCAAGAAAGTCAATGAACTATTTTCCAGTCTTCTCAGCCTTTAGAATGCACCCACCCATTTTTTGTTAAGGGAATTAATTTGTGGGTAGCTTCCCCTCTTTTTTACTCCCAATGATAGCCCTTTTTTGAATGATTTTATCAAATTTGAAACAAAATTTTATATTGATGTCGTTTGATCACATTAGAGATGTGGGGCCTCCCCACCCAGGACCTATAGACTCGTGCCCTGAGCTGGAGGGCCCCAAACCACCTCCATAAAAAAACTTTTTGTTTAATTAACTTGAAAGTATAACAACCTTTAACAAACCAACATTAATATCTTCACTTGGAGGTGATATCTAGACCAACTTTGAAAAGACATAACCTGCTTTAGTTACAACCAACTACAAATATAAAGGCTTCTAAAAGCCACTTTGAAAGAAAACAACTCAGATTTAGTTACAACATAACACAACTGAAAATGTTTTATAGACAATCTCCCTAAAGACATAACATCCAAAACTACTCCCAACTCCCAAACCATATACATACACTGACAACCCAAAAAGTACGCGATCCAAACTCCTTTCCATCCTTACCGGTCTGGTCCACCTGTCTCAGCGGGATCTAAAACAGTAAAGGGAGAAGGGGTGAGAATAAATCTCAATAAGTTATTATGAATGCAGCAATATGCCATATAAAATGCAACACATAATCAAGTTTCTCATAATCACATTGGTAAAGCGGTAAACACATTACGTTACCTCATTTTACCTTTCCCGTCTGAACAATAAGTCGTACAACGTGAGAGTAAAACTCCGCTCTTTGGTGAACTGCCCCCGTGCACATTCACCGCTTATAGGACTCATACTCCAGAGATCCATATAAGAAAAAAACACTTATATGAATCGTCTTTCAGAGCACCGTATAATATCGCAGCTATCTGCAAGGCTCAATACAGAAGCATTCCACCCAGAGCAACATAGAAGATCGCAGCTATTTGTAAGGCTTTTGGCTCACTACAGAAGCATTCAACCCCAATCTGTGGCCACAGAAGGGGACAGTCACAGGTATAATGTAATTCAATCACCTTATAGAACACATCTATAATTGATTGTATCCCATTATACCCCTAACCTCAGCTGATATAACCACATTCAAGCACATAAACAGTTACTTGAATATAAATCCACAATCAAGATATCAATACATGACATGGTAATATTACTCATGTTAAAATCATCATAATAGTGCAACTTACATTTTAAACACTATTAAATAAGATAAATCCAACAACATGGTATTAATACTCATGTTCAAATCAATAAAATAGTGCAACACGTATTTCATACACTATTTGCACAACTAACCATGAATATTTAATTAAATATAGGCACAATGTATTACAAATAAGCCCTACATATTCTTTACACCACATTGAATACCTTCTATAAAGGTTCACGATTACTATACCAAGTTTTAACATCTTTGGTTAAGGTTTCATAAGGCCTTTCAACCATTTTCAGGACCATATTTAAAGACCTTCCCTATATCATTTTGGACCATTTAAGACTTCAGTGCAAAGCCCTAATATTGTACTAGAATTATAGTCAATTTGTGTTAAAAGATATATTAGGGAACTAGGGTCTACAAGGCTTGAAAACTTGTTCACAGTGAACTGCACTGGGCACGACTCGTGCCTCCTGGCACGACTCGTGACCCACCCCAGTACGACTGCCTTCTGGAGCACGACTACTTACTACGAGTGAAAACAGAAGGGCTCGAGTCGTGCCCTTCTCCATATTTCATGCCTGAGTTTAAACATCAGCAACCCAAGCACCCAAGCAAGAAAATAACCATTTTGTGCCCATAACCTTCTACCTCAGCCTTAGCAACCTACCCCGACTTCAGCATAAACCCTTTCCATCTCAATTTCTACCCTTTACAAACCACATAACATGCTCCCACCAAGCCAAATAACATAGTTATACCAACCCTTCCATATCAACCAATTCTTATACCACTTTTGCCATATTCCTTTCCAAAACCAATTTTTCCTTTTATTACAAAAGCCAAATAAATTGACCAAAAATATCAAAACTCATTTATATCACAAAATATCATTATTTAACATTGAATGAACAATTATTGAAAGAAATCATAATAACTTACCAAAATATTTTGAAAATAATAAAAACTTTAATCGGCTAGAAATGATCTACGCAGCTTTCCGATCATTTTGACGTAGTCGAATTAAAAAACGGACTAATATTGGATTTTTATGGGAATTTTTGAATGAAATAAAAGTATAATAATTTGAAACGAAGAAACGGGGGAGGAAAGATTTGCTGGCTTAGTCTCGGTTGCTCTGGAATGATTTGGAAGACTGAGGATATTTATTAAGATATATATTAAGAAAATTTCCCTTAAGCTCCTCCAAGAATTTAGTTGCTGCAATTAAATTCTTAAGTTTCACTTTTGACACATAAGCACCTCAATAAAATTTATATATTTTTACTTAAATTTCACCAACTAAATATCAACCACAAAATTTCTATTTATTCCATTTAGACATTAAATAATTAAAATTAATTTATTAACATAACTAAAATGTCAAATGCATTATTAAAATATTAAAACTAACACATAAAAATCACAATTGTTATGAAATGCATAAAAGGAGAGGCCACGCTCCCTACCCTCCACGTGCTCAACATGTGATCAAAATAGTGCCTAGGTTTAGGGTCGTGACAAGAGAGGCTTCATACATTGGATGGAGCAGTTGTTTCCCTTAGATTTAAGCACCCACTGAGCGACAACCATTAGGATAAAAGTAAGTTAACATTAGCTAACATACATTGAAAAAGTTCACAATCCAAAGATGAGATAAGTCAATGGAAGAATTCAAGTGACCACACTAAGATATATAGTGAACATTAAACTAATATGCATGCATTTTTTAAAAAATAATATACAATACAAGTGTAGATCATGATGTTACCACACAGGGGATCAAACCATCAGATAACACACAAACAAAGAGACTTCCTTAGAGTAAAAAGTCTCTCTAAATTAATGGCTTTGGTGAAAATGTTATCAAACTAGTTTTCAATTTTTACAGGTTCTAGGCTAATATTCTTTTGCTTAACAAGGTCTCGAATAAAATGATGTCTAATGTATAATGTCTATGTGTTTATTGCGAGAGTGTTAAGCAGGGTTTTTTGACATGTTTATAGCACTTACATTATCACAAAATACAGTTAAAACATTACTTTTAAGCCCGTGATCCTTAATCATCTTATTCATCCAAAAGTATTAAGATCAACATATGTCTACTGCTTTATATTTAGATTCACCAGTAGAGTGAGAAGCGTAGTTTTGATTGTACGACAAGACCATGTTATTCCCAAGATAAAAACAACCCCCAATTTTACTCTTCATATCATCAGTACCCCACTCATCTTTCACTATTTCAACAATTTTGGGCTTAAGATAAGATACGTAATGACAAACACTTACCTTTAGTAATACGGAAGATGTCCATTTTAGGCCAGCAGAGTCTTTGTAATTGACTCTAGCCTTCAGTCTGGTGCTTACCTTTGCATGCACATCTCCAACCACTTGTGAAACGGGGTGGTCCGTTTGTATTTTGCTTGGGATGTCTTTGGACCTTTCCATACCTGCTTCTTCACTATTTGAGTTGTTGGAGGATGCCTCTGAATCTAGACAGTCATTAGTTTCCGCTGGTGTGATCTGCGATGTGATCACATCACGTGATACATAAGCCTTTTCTGCATTCTCTTGTTTTTTCTCTAGAATTTTCTATTCAGATTCTTCATTGGCGGTCTCCAGCTCTTCAACTAAACTTGTTACATCACAAAAATTATAGCAATTGTCTGAAATTTTAAATCTTTTAAAGATTCAATTGCTTGTTTTATCAAAAACCTCACAAACTTGCTTATCAAATTTCACATGCATATCATCGTCACACAAATGACTAATGCTTATAAGATTGGTTATGAAGAACAATATGGAGATTTGGTAGACCATCAACACTCAAGGTTCCTTTACCAACAATTTTACCTTGGGCACCACCTACATATTCACAATTCCTCCATTTACAAGAGAATAATTTGATAGAAATTAAGTTGTACCTGTCATGTGCCTTGAGCACCCACTGTCAAAATACCAAGAGCTAGACATACTGCTCTTCAGAGAAGTGAGAACAACCTTACACTTCTTATCCTTCCTTTTAACCCACACATATTCCCAAAATTTTGGCAAGTACATTTTGATTTGTTGCATCAAGAGTCTGACTGGGATTAGGCCCAAAGGACTGAGAGACTTCATTCTCATTTGCCATTTTTCAAGAAAACAGAATATCTTCTTGCGATTATTGGGTAAATATTAGAAATAATATTTGAAAAGGCTTTCCAAAAAATAGCAAAATAATAACAATTAATAATAAATGTGGAAATTAGAATAACCGGAAGTCGAGTCTTGTGTTGAACACAATTTCCGCAAGAAGATATTGCCCCGTCCAAATGCTTACGGTTGCTAGCAATCTTCTCGTAAGATAAAACGACTTATCGTCTTTTTGATAGAAGCACTTCAAATCAAAAGACTCGGCGAACTTAATTGGTATTTAGAACTTCTGAACTTTGAAGGGAGGAAGAATGCTACAAGATGATATTTAACTAAATATCTAATGCTTTGGATGAATTGATGAAATGAATTGACAACCTGGGGGCCTTTTATAGATATTGAAGAGTTCTAATGACCTTTCTGCCAAAGGTCATAACTTTGGACTATCAAATCTGGACTGTTGGATTGTACCTGATGGGAGATACACCTAATCAGCCCACCCAAACCGGTTCCATGAACCGCCCAATTCATCCGAACCGGACCTGGTTCATTCGGACGTGACCCAAGGCTAACCGACCCGCACCCTGGCGAGTTGGTGCGGATCCGATCTGTGGCCCATGGCCGCTCCAAGCCCATTCCGAATGGGCCAATGCCCATCCAACCTAGCCGAGACACAATCGCCACAGGCCCACTGAACCAGGACCGAGCCACCACCAAACCGGACCATGCACGAGCCAACTTTTGTCAAAAGTTGAAGGCTCCTTAGCTCCTAGCGACGATGCGCACATTTTAAGTGCAAAGTGCACCCTTAAACGCCCATTACGGCCTTCGCGGGCTTCGCGGTAGTGGTTCAAATTGAGCTAGTACAAAATTAGCACAATTCGAACACAATTTCCGCAAGAAGATATTGCCCAGTCCAAGTGCTAACGGTTGCTAGCAATCTTCTCGTAAGATAAAACGACTTATCGTCTTTTTGATAGAAGCACATCAAATCAAAAGACTCGGCGAACTTAATTGGTGTTTAGAACTTCTGAACTTTGAAGGGAGGAAGAATGCTACAAGATGATATTTAACTGAATATCTAATGCTTTGGATGAATTGATGAAATGAATTGACAACTTGGGGGGCCTTTTATAGATATTGAAGAGTTCTGGTGACCTTTCTGTCAAAGGTCACAACTTTGGATCTGGCAAATCTGGACCGTTGGATCGTACCTGATGGGAGATACACCTGATCAGCCCACCCGAACCGGTTCCATGAATCGTCCGATTCATCCGACCTGACCTGGTTCATTCGGACGTGACCCTAGGCCAACTGACCCGCGCCCTGGCGAGTTGGTGCGGATCCGATTCGCGGCCCATGGCCGCTCCAAGCCCATTCCGTGGGCTAATGCCCATCCAACCTAGCCGAGACCCAATCGACATAGGCCCACTGAACCTGGACCGAGCCACCACCAAACCGGACCATGCACGAGCCAACTTTTGTCAAATTTTTAAGGCTCCTTAGCTCCTAGCGATGATGTGCACGTGCAAAGTGCAAAGTGCGCCCTAAAACGCCCATTACGTGCTTCGCGATAGTGGTCCATATTGAGCTAGTACAAAATTAGCACAATTTGAACACAATTTCCGCAAAAAGATATTGCCCCGTCCAAGTGCTTACGGTTGCTAGCAATCTTCTCGTAAGATAAAACGACTTATCGTCTTTTTGATAGAAGCACATCAAATCAAAAGACTCGGCGAACTTAATTGGTGTTTAGAACTTCTGAACTTTGAAGGGAGGAAGAATTCTACAAGATTATATTTAACTGAATATCTAATGCTTTGGATGAATTGATGAAATGAATTGAAAACCTGGGGGGCCTTTTATAGATATTGAAGAGTTCTGGTGACCTTTCTGTCAAAGGTCACAACTTTGGATCTGGCAAATCTGGACCGTTGGATCGTACCTGATGGGAGATACACCTGATCAGCCCACCCGAACTGGTTCCATGAATCGTTTGATTCATCCGAACTTGACATGGTTCATTCGGATGTGACCCTAGGCCAACCGACTCGCGCCCTGGTGAGTTGGTGTGGATCCGATCCGCGGCCCATAGCTACTCCTAGCCCATTCCGCATGGGCCAATGCCCATCCAACCTAACCGAGACCCAATCGCCATAGGCCCACTGAACCTGGACCGAGCCACCACCAAACCGGACCATGCACGAGCCAACTTTTGTCAAAAGTTTAAGGCTCCTTAGCTCCTAGCGACGATGCGCACGTGCAAAGTGTAAAGTGTGCCCTAAAATGCCCATTATGGCCTTCGCGGGCTTCGAGGTAGTGGTCCAAATTGAGCTAGTACAAAATTAGCACAATTTGAACACAATTTCCGCAAGAAGATATTGCCCCGTCCAAGTGCTTACGGTTGCTAGCAATCTTCTCGTAAGATAAAACGACTTATCGTCTTTTTGATAGAAGCACTTCAAATCAAAAGACTCGGCGAACTTAATTGGTGTTTAGAACTTCTGAACTTTGAAGGGAGGAAGAATGCTACAAGATGATATTTAACTGAATATCTAATGCTTTGGATGAATTGATGAAATGAATTGACAGCCTAGGGGGCCTTTTATAGATATTGAAGAGTTCTGGTGACCTTTCTGTCAAAGGTCACAACTTTGGATCTGGCAAATCTGGACCGTTGGATCGTACCTGATGGGAGATACACCTGGTCAGCCCACCCGAACCAGTTCCATGAACCGTCCGGTTCATCCGAACCTGACCTGGTTCATTCGGACGTGACCCTAGGCCAACCGACCCGCGCCCTAGCGAATTGGTACGGATCCGATCCGCGGCCCATGGCCGCTCCAAGCCCATTCCGCATAGGCCAATGCCCATCCAACCTAGCCGAGACCCAATCGCCACAGGCCCACTGAACCTGGACCGAGCCACCACCAAATCGGACCATGCACGAGCCAACTTTTGTTAAAAGTTTAAGGCTCCTTAGCTCCTAGCGACGATGCGCACGTGCAAAGTGCAAAGTGCGCCCTAAAACGCCCATTACGGCCTTCGCGGTAGTGGTCCAAATTGAGCTAGTACAAAATTAGCACAATTTGAACACAATTTCCGCAAGAAGATATTGCCCCGTCCAAGTGCTTACGGTTGCTAGCAATCTTCTCGTAAGATAAAACGAATTATCATCTTTTTGATAGAAGCACTTCAAATCAAAAGACTCGGCAAACTTAATTGGTGTTTAGAACTTCTGAACTTTAAAGGGAGGAATAATTCTACAAGATGATATTTAACTGAATATCTAATGCTTTGGATGAATTGATGAAATGAATTGACAACCTGGGGGGCCTTTTATAGATATTGAAGAGTTCTGGTGACCTTTCTGTCAAAGGTCACAACTTTGGATCTGGAAAATCTGGACTGTTGGATCGTACCTGATGGGAGATACCCCTGATCAGCCCACCCGAACCGGTTCCATGAATCGTCCGATTCATCCGAACCTGACCTGGTTCATTCGGACGTGACCCTAGGCCAACCGACCCGCGCCCTGGCGAGTTGGTGCGGATCTGATCCGCTGCCCATGGCCGCTCCAAGCCCATTCAGCATGGGCCAATGCCTATCCAACCTAGCCGAGACCCAATCGCCACAGGCCCACTGAACCTGGCCAAGCCACCACCAAACCGGACCATGCACGAGCCAACTTTTGTCAAAAGTTTAAGGCTCCTTAGCTCCTAGCGACGATGCGCACGTGCAAAGTCCGCCCTAAAACACCCATTACGACTGAACATACCCCGATCCTCATACCGAACGCATGGGAAGTTTGAAAAAGGTTTTAATTGATAATTTTGAAAAGGAACGGGAATACGAACGCGGTTTTTAATAAAATGAGAGTCGCCACTCCATTTTTAGGAAAACGTTGAGAAACCATAAACACTTAGTTGGGTTCGAGGGTCAAGTTACGACGTGGGAAGAGAATATAGAGCTCACCCACGTCGCCTCTTTCGAGACTTTCAATCAAACAAGGACAATGTAACTCACTCTAGGTGTGTGCAAATCGTGTCAACAAACAAGGCATATAAGTTTGTATTTTAATAATGATAATAAGGACGAGATACAACTTGTGAGCCATTAAAATGGGGGCCACACCCTTACAATTGATGAACTTGAATTACAAGGAAATAGGATGAGGCAGTCTGTCCAGGGACTTGAGTGTCGTACAACACAGGATTTCCTCAGGAGAGGGTCTGTCGTATGACACAGGATTGCCCATGAGCATGGATGTCGTATGACACAGGATGACCTGGTCAGACTGTCTCTTATAAAGGGGGTGCAAAGGCCACCAATACTATTCTAATGCTAAAAGAAGTAAAGTATTACACTGAACAAGGCTTGAAACTACGAAAGGGAATCAATCTGGGTTAACCAAAGTCACTGAAGTCAAATCGACTTTCTGGGATCCTTATGTCGTATGACACAGGACATCTTAGGGTTGTCCTGCGTCGGACGACAGAGGCATCCTCTGTCAGTGAGCTTCACCAGATTGATCCACACTGCTCAGAATGATAAGATTATACTAAAACACTAACTTAAAGCAGTAAAACGACAGTAATAAGTGAGCATTGTGGGAGGGTCATGTGGCTTTGATGGCCAAATGTGAATGATCACATATTTTGGACCATGATCAAGGGGCCATCACCTCCTAACTCAAACAAAGATGATCAAGATTCAAACTTTAATAGAACCAAGTTTACTAAATGTCTAGATCTGAGATGAGGAGATGTGAATATTGGTGATTCACATCTCCACCATCTTGATCACACAAAATCCCAAATAAATCACATATTATCAAATAGCATGAACATGCATGGCAAATGAACAAGCAAGATATAAAGGGAGATGGAAAGGATTCAGGGTCTACCTATTGTAGTCCACAAGACAAGGCACCAATAGTATGGGGTTTGTCTCTTTAAACCTCCAACAAAGAATGGTCACCTTTCTCTTTGGTTTGGATGTGTGTGTATGTATTAGGAGGGAGGTAAATGTGTGTATATGTGAGAGAGAGTCTCAGTGTATATTCCAGCAGAGTAACCTTACTCCAAAAAGTCTCCCCAAAATGATCAGCAAAGCCCTGTATTTATAGGCTGCTGAGAGGAGCTTCCATGTCGTACAATATGGGGATTTAAACCGCCTTAGGGTTATCCTGTGTCGGACGACACCAGTCTTCCTCAGGGCAGAATGGGCCGAAGGGAGGCAGGCCCAAGAAAAACTAATGAATATAAATAAATAAGTTTAGGCAAGCCCAAAATTAAGGCATATAAATAATTAGGCAAGCCCAAAACTAAGGCAGGCCCTTTGCAACTCAAGGAAAGCAGGCCCAAAAACACGAGTTCGGGTTGGGGTACTCACAGAGCCCCTCGGCGACGTCGCTTCCACGAGAAGTGGGGTCGTCGACAAAATGAGAATCCCGAGCCGGGCAAAGACTGGCGGGAAAAAAGAGATGACCAAGATGGTCGAGTGGCTGAACCCTTATGAAAAGGATTCCTACGTATCCCATGAGGGAATCAAGCCGAATCGTAGTTCATCAAAGAGGTGGCGATAATAAGAGGCCACGGGCGTTTGTACCCAAGAGTGAGGTGATCGGCGTTCTTATACCCAAAGAGTGACTGTTTAGGGGAGTCACCCCAAGACTGACTATTTAGGGGAGTCACCCAAAGATTGACTGTTTAGGGGAGTCACCCGAAGATTGACTATTTAGTGAAGTCACCCGAAGAATGACTGTTTAGGGGAGTCACCCCAAAAAATAAAGATAACAAGGATGGGCGTTTGTACCCGAGGAAAATATAACCAATAAACACTTACCCAAGGTTGACTGTTTAGGGGAGTCACCCCAAGATTGACTGTTTAGGGGAGTCACTCGAAGATTGACTGTTTAGGGGAGTCACCCCAAGAATGACTGTTTAAGGGAGTCACCCCAAGATTGACTGTTTAGGGGAGTCACCCGAAGATTGACTGTTTAGGGGAGTCACCCCAAGGATTGACTGTTTAGGGGAGTCACCCTAAGATTGACTGTTTAGAGGAGTCACCCCAAATATAAAGATAACAAGGGCTTTCGTATACCCAAACAGTGACTGTTTAGGGGAGTCACCCCAAAAATAAAGATAACAAGGATGGGCGTTTGTACCCGAACAGCGACTGTTTAGGGGATTCACCCCAAAGATTAAGATAACAAGGGCTTTCGTATACTCGAACAGCGACTGTTTAGGGGAGTCACCCCAAAGATTAAGATAACAAGGCTTTCGTATACCCGAACAGCGACTGTTTAGGGGAGTCACCCCAAAGATTGACTATTTAGGGGAGTCACCCGAAGATTGACCGTTTAGGGGAGTCACCCCAAATATAAAGATGACAAGGGCTTTCGTATACCCGAACAGTGACTGTTTAGGGGAGTCACCCCAAAAATAAAGATAACAAGGATGGGCGTTTGTACCCGAACAGCGACTGTTTAAGGGAGTCACCCCAAAGATTGACTGTTTAGGGGAGTCACCCCAAGATTGACTGTTTAGTGGAGTCACCCGAAGATTGACTGTTTAGAGGAGTCACCCCAAAGATTGACTGTTTAGGGGAGTCACCCAAAGAATGACTGTTTAGGGGAGTCACCCCAAATATAAAGATAACAAGGGCTTTCGTATACCCGAACAGTGACTGTTTAGGGGAGTCATCCCAAAGATAAGGAAAACACTTGAAAAAGATCGAGAGACGGGCGTTTGTACCCGAAAGAAAGATAACCATAAAAGGAAAGATAGCCATAATAGGAAAGATAACCATAACAGGGGCGTTTGTACCCGAAGGAAATATAACCATAAAAGGAAAGACAATCATAACAAGAAAGATAATCATAACAGGGGCGTTTGTGCCTGAATGAAATATAACCATAAAAGGAAAAACAATCATAACATGAAAGATAATCATAACGCGGGTGTTTGTACCCGAAAGATAAATAACTATAACAGGAAAGGAAATCAAGGGACTTTTGGAGGAGTCGCGAAGATAGGTCTTCGATGGACCTTAAGAAATTTGTGGAGACCAACAAGTGATTTTGTAAGCAAGGTGCCGAGGAAAATGGCAATTTGAAAGTTAATTTTAATAAGGATGCCTTATGATTAATTATGCCCCTAACTAACTTAAAGAGTTTGCCTCATGCTGATCTTGATGACAAGGGATGCCTTCTTGCTAGATATGACCCTGTTGAAGCCCCGACCTTTATTGTAGCCCTGGTTCTTGATGAAGAGAGCCCCAATATTTGACAAATGTACTATGGCACCATCTCTAATCTTGGAATCGTTCAGTCGACTCAAAAGTTAAAAGAAAAGAATTGTACTAGGACACCGCAGGGGCGTAACGGTAAGAGAAAACTTTTGTGTTTTGATTCTTGGATGACCAAAGAGAGATATATGTATGAGTGAGTGGAAGCCCCTGCTTGACAGAAAGTAAGTGTTTGGCTCTTCCTAGATTGTAGAAAAGAAGACTTGTCGAGACATTCGAAGATTGATTTTATTCGCAGTTATCACTTAATTGCTTGAGAAAAGGCCTCACTGATTGATTTGTCAAATTTTGATTATTAAACACGTAGTCTCGAGATGCTAAACGCTTGTGATCTGAAATTGTAATGATAGATAGAAAGCCGATTAATGGTGGAACCGGTTTTGATTGTCGGAAAGGTAGGACGCTCCGTTGTTGCTCGCTGCTCGAGGCTGCTCTGCTGTAATTGTCGCGCGGGTTGCCGCTGCATTGATTCTTCTTTGTGAGAAAAGAAAGAAAACAAATAGAGGATGAAAAGGAGTAGAAGGAAAAAAGTGGGACGTGACGGATGATAGCCCCTTCTATTTTTTCTTTCTTTCTCGCAAACCGAGGGAAAATGTCCCTGACACGTGTCTCCTTGCTTTTACCGAAGTGTCGAGGAGGCACAGATGCGAAGCCCCAGAGAGACTTTCACGGACCGTGTTTGTTGAATTGAAAGAATGAATTGCTTTCTAGAATGAGACGAGTTCCCAAACTTGGAGAGAGTATGTAATATGCCCACATTTAGATGATAAACGACTCAAGAACTGAACATGCATTTATTTTAAACAGTCTTTAATTGATGAGAATGAATCTCTTTGAATAAGAGATGAGAATTCCATTTGGTAGAGGTCAGAGCTGGGCTTCGAGTTGCGATCGGCCATTGGGAAATTTGAATCTTCGTGAATCATGACCTCTTTTAAGATGAGAGGTCGGCTGGGCCTTTTACTGACTACACCTCTAAAGATGAGAGGTTGGTTATGGGATGTGTTTAGGAGTTCTAAGGCGAGAGGATGGTCCTATCGTGTCTTTGAAAGACCGAGATCAACTTTGGCAAGAAAGATGGTGATATCCTCTAAGAGTGAGAGGATGGCTTTGAAATAGGTAGGGGATTTGCCGAGAGGGGAAAATTTCCGCTCCTTCACAATGTCGCTTCTTCATTTTGAGCAGTTGGGGAATTATCCACGAGGTGTACGTGTTTTAGAGCATTGATCGCTTTTTTTTTTTTGCGAGAGCGAAACTGTGGTAGCCCCATGTGTAAGCCTTAGATAGCGTTCACATTGTCTCTCTTCTTGTGTCGTCCATCACTTTTGAGCTAGAAGATGGTACTTCTATTGCGGGCCGAGGGAGCCTCTTACATGGGCTTTCCCTTGGGGTTTCAAAACTTGCCGATCTTGAAATGAAAGGATATTATGAAGTGATGGTGGGGTAATGGTTTCCTATGGTGAGAGGTTTCAGCTTCGATCGCTACCGGATGGCATTCTCATTGCCTAGAGAGTGCTTAAAAGAAATGCAAATTCATTTAACCGACTTATCAAGTAAGGAAAATGTATTTGGACCAAGGGAAAGATATGTGAGCATATTCAATGAAAGCTTATCAATCAAATGGAAAAGCCGAGGAGACGCGAGAATGGGGAATTGATGAACCCCAAATTGATCTTCATGTTGCATTTGTGAGGGGTGGAAATAGCCCCTTGCCCTTTCTTTGAATTGTAGCAGCGCGAGCGTCTCTACTTTGAAGATGAGCAACAACAAGCTTTGTGAAATAAGAGTAAAATGGATTGTAGAAAGTATATGATTGGGAGAGCATTTGAGATAGTGTATGGAATGTAAGCGAAAATGGTGTATGGAGATAGTGTATGAAACGCGCACATAAAGAGTGGATGCGAATGAGATGTATGGAGATAGTATATGGAGAGAATGTGTAAGAGAAAGGAATTTGCTCCCCCAATCGAAGCATTCGTCATCTTGAGATTACGTGTTCACTTTGTCATGAGTTCTTGTTAGTTAATGAGTTTATCAGTGCGGTTAGCAATCAAGCGATATTTACAAATAAAACAACTTTCATTCAAAGATAAGCAAGATAATGTCTCAAGTCTAGAGAGAAAGGAAATAAAAGACTTTTAATTGAAAACATAAAAGATAAATGTTCAAGATGAACAAAGACCAACACACTAGAACCTACGATGACTGAGTGATTCCATTAGTTGTGAGGCAGAGGGTTGGCAACTGCGCTTGAGGGCTTCCCAATCTTGCTCTCATCGATCAAACCCTGGCCTGGATGATCTTCTTGAGTAAGAAACAGTCGTTGGTGGTGTGACCATGGCACTGATGATATCAGCAAAACTTGGATGTATCAAGATTGGGCTTCTTGGATGATTGTGTAGTGCTGACATACGGCTCGATCAAACCCTTCTCCATTAGGACATCAAGAAACTGATCCATAGGCATTTCCAAGTCATCACATTGTCTCTTCTCACGGATTGACTTTGGGGAGAACTTGGGCGATGGCGTCTTGTGATAGCGGACAGGCATAGTAGGAATCTTGAAAGTGGGAACTTGGTATGTGGGACCAGGAGCAAGATCACAAGCGTACGGATGGGAAGGACCCTGGGAGGTAGTGGAGGGCAAAAATCTTCACAAGTACTCATGGATGTCACGGAGGCAAGACAATTGACGCTCCTCGAAGGCTTTTAAGGCCTCAAGCACTTCGTAGAGAAAGTGGATCAATTCCAACCTTAAATTCTGAATCTCCTTTAGGGCTTCTTGGCTTTTGATGCTTTCCCTTGTAGACATGGTGCCAAAATCTATTGTAGCAAAAGATTGAATTAGATGCATAATTAATCTTAAGGCAATCCAAAAAACACAATTTTTCTTTTGAAACAACTAGTTGGTCTCCACACTGCGACAAAAGCTTAGAAAGTTTGACCGAGCGAAAGTTGCCTACGTAACTCTTACCATATAAGGTGCGAGTCTCAGGTCACCGTAGTTCGAAGGAGCCCCGGTTAATGATAAGCCCGGGGTCAGCTTTTGGAAAAGAGAGAGTGAGTCTAAGAGATGGACGGAATGGGCCTTTGGAGGTCCAAGAAATAAAGAATGGACCTTGGAGGGTCCAAGATTGTAGAAATGACCCCTGATGGGCCAAGATAGAGGGATGACCCGTAGAAGGGCCCAAGGTTGTGAGAGGTTGACCTCGGTGGGCCCAAGATAAAGGGATGGACCTTCATGGGTCCAAGATGAAGAGTGGATCTTTGGAAGTCCAAGATTGTGAAATGGACCTTGGAGGGTCCAAGAGATAAGAAAGTGGACCTTTTGGGGTCCAAGATGGAGGGATGAACCTTCGTGGGTCCAAGATAAAGAGGTGGACCTTCAAGGGTCCGAGATTGAGAAATGGACCTTGAAGGGTCCAAGATAGAGACGTGGACCTTCCTGGGTTCGAGAATGAAGAATGGACCTTTGGGAGTCCAAGATTGTGAAATGGACCTTGGAGGGTTCAAGAGATAAGAAAGTGGACCTTTTGGGGTCCAAGATGGAGGGATGAACCTTCGTGGGTCCAAGATGAAGAGTGGACCTTTGGAAGTCCAAGATTGTGAAATGGACCTTGGAGGGTCCAAAAGATAAGAAAGTGGACCTTTAGGGGTCCAAGATGGAGAGATAAACCTTCGTGGGTCCAAGATAAAGAGGTGGACCTTCAAGGGTCCGAGATTGAGAAATGGACCTTGAAGGGTCCAAGATAGAGACGTGGACCTTCATGGGTCCGAGAATGAAGAATGGACCTTTGGGAGTCCAAGATAGAGAAAATGGACCTTTGGAGGTCCAAGAGAGGGAGAATGGACTTGTGAAGGTCCAGGAGCGAGGGAGGCAGACTAAAGCGAGTAACTTGTTTAGGTGCAAGTAGAAAACAACGTCTTATTAAAATCCTAGAATGGTTGGAAAAGCGGGACACCTTCTTTTTCGCATTCTAACCTATTTTGAACTAGAGCGAACCTAAGGGGTATACAAGTCAAAACAAGTCAAACTCAAGATTTCAAAACAAAGTTCAAGTCAACAACGTCCCGACTCGAGAGAGAAGAGGCTCGGAAGTACGCATGAATGTAAGAGACCGCAATTCGCAGGTAAAATCCTGGAAAAATTTCGGCATGACCTCTCCTCCCTTCTAGTCGAAAATCCGGCATGACCTCTCGTCGCTTCATGGCAAAATTTCGGCATGACTCCTCAGTAGTATGTGTCAAGAATTCGACATGATCTCGCGTTAGCACATGTCGAAAACGCGTCATGACTTCTTGCGAAGCCATGTCGAGAAATCGACATGTACCTATGTCGAGACACGTCGAAAAATTGACATGTACTCACGTTAAGTCATGTCGTAAACTTCAACATGAAGATGGAGGGTACGCCGAGACTTTTGAAATGAAGTACGACTCAAACTTTGTGGGAAAGTTTTGAAAATCGAGTTTGAAAATGTTTTGAAAAGTATTTTTGCCAAAAACCAATCGGTCACGATAAAAAGTGTGTCACGGACAAGTGTGGCTCCTAACACTCTATAGGCCGGGAGGACTTTAGGCGCTCAAGCGTAGGCGAGACATATCACCGTCCGCGATGCCGTTCATACACTCCAAGGGTTCTAACTTTATGTGTGGGTAGCGTGCGAGTAGTGTGAAGGTAATTTCTAAAAAAATTTTGTTCTTTGTAAAAAAAGTTTTCAAAATGCAATAATTACAAGTATGCAAAAAGAAAAAACCAAAATAATAAGTCCATAAGCATGGCAAAAGGGGACTTCCCTAAATGCCAGGAAAACACAAGCAAACTGCCTGCATAAATGCTCAGAATCACCCTGTCCAACTGTTCAAACTGCCAAACTGAAACTGCCCTGTATTGCCTTCCTTTGTCGTCCGACACAGGACTTCCCCAGGAAAGCGATGTCGTCCGACAAATAATAGCTCACCAGCAGTTTCCAGACAAACAGCAAGGGGGTAGGGAGGAGAACCCCACCACCAAACACCAACATATCAAGGCATAATAAGCAGGTAGGCACATAAGCATGGAAACACACAAGCCACGACTCGTACACAAAAAGAATGAGAAAATTGTCCAAGTTGATTAAAGAAAGTTAGACCCTCTAACAAAATTGGTTTAGAAACTCAATTTAAAACATCCCCAGCAGAGTCGCCACTGAACATACCCCGATCCGCATGCCGAACGCATAGGAATTTTGAAAAAGGTTTTAATTGATAATTTTGAAAAGGAACAGGAATACGAACGCGGTTTTTAATAAAATGAGAGTCACCACTCTGTTTTTAGGAAAACGTTGAGAAACCATAAACACTTAGTTGGGTTTGGGGGTCAAGTTACGACGTGGGAAGAGAATATAGAGCTCACCCACGTCGCCTCTTTCGAGACTTTCAATCAAACAAGGACAATGTAACTCACTCTAGGTGTGTGCAAATCGTGTCAACAAACAGGCATATAATTTTAGATTTTATTAATGATAATAAAGACGAGATACAACTTGTGAGTCATTAAAATGGGGGCCACACCCTTACAATTGATGAACTTGAATTACAAGGAAATGGGATGAGGCAGTCTGTCCAGGGACTTGAGTGTCGTACGACAAAGGATTTCCTCAGGAGAGGGTCTGTCGTATGACACAGGATTGCCCATGAGCATGGATGTCGTATGACACAGGATGACCTGGTCAGACTGTCTCTTATAAAGGGGGTGCAAAGGCCACCAATACTATTCTAATGCTAAAATAAGTAAAGTATTACACTGAACAAGGCTTGAAACTACGAAAGGGAATCAATCTGGGTTAACCAAAGTCACTGAAGTCAAATCGACTTTCTGGGATCCTTATGTCGTATGACACAGGACATCTTAGGGTTGTCCTGCGTCGGACGACAGAGGCATCCTCTGTCAGTGAGCTTCACCAGATTGATCCACACTGCTCAGAATGATAAGATTATACTAAAACACTAACTTAAAGCAGTAAAACGACAGTAATAAGTGAGCATTGTGGGAGGGTCTGAAATTACCCGAATCGCGCGCGGACTGCGGCGAGCGGTTCTTTCGAATGGACTTCACTTTGGAAAAGAGAGTCGCCACGCCGTTTTGTATTATGAGCCCAAACTTTGAAAATGGCTTTGAAAACAAGGTCGTTTTTATTGGTAGCAAAAACTTGGAAAAGGCTTTGAAAATGGAACGTTTTGATTGGTAGCCAAAACTTTACAAAAGGCTTTTTAGGACCAGAGATTGTTAGGTTCGGAGGTCACGTTACGTTTCGGGAAGAGTATGTTGAGATCACCCGAAACGCCTCGTATGACGAGTCTTTCTACCTTTCTCGAAAAGTGTGCGTGTGTGTGTGTTCGTGTTACTTTTGAAAATGAGCTTGAATGACAAGCTTAATCTTGGTTTGAATGTCAAACTTTGATTATGTGATTCTTTTTGGAAAAGGCGAGCGTTTGAATGACAAACGTCGGTTTTGAGACGGAAATGAGCGTTTGAATGTCAAACGTCGGTTTTGAGATGGAAATGAGCGTTTGAATGTCAAACGTCGGTTTTGAGACGGAAATGAGCGTTTGAATGTCAAACGTCGGTTTTGAGCTTGAAAATGAATGACGAACTTTTGGTTTTGAACCGGGCATTACATTGTTAGCGATTTTACGGGAAAAGGGCATTAAATGATATGCAATCAACGAATCGTTTTGCGACTCGGACTTTGAAAAGTAAATACTATCACGAACCAAACGACTCGGACTTGTAAATGACAGTATTAAAAGTGCGGTATCGACGGAATCAAACGACCCGAAATTGTAAAGTATGATCGACGAGCCAAACGGCTCGGAATTGTAAAGTTGAGTAATTTAAATGACGATCGACGGATCAAACGATCCGAAATTTGTAAATGACATGAAAGTAAATGACGATCGACGGATCAAATGATCCGGAATTGTAAAGTTGCGATCAACGAACCAAACGGTTCGGAATTGTAAATGACATAAAAGTAAACGGAACGGGGTCGGAACGTCGTTTTAACCCGAGATTACTTCTCTTACGGGAAGAGAAGAGGATCAGGGACTAAAACGTATCGGACCCCGTTTAGACGATGACGTCTACATTTCAACAACGTCGCCCGAAACGGTTGTAGCAACTGGCGCGTAAACCGAGATAGAACGAGAGTTTAAAGAGAGAGGGAGCTACCTATGGCTAGGGTCGGCTCCTTTGGCTCGGTGGGCGTATACGGGATATGAAAATGTGTTTGGAACGGTGTTTCGAGGTGGCGGGGGTTGTATTTGATCAAAATACGAAATTTTCACGCAAAACGAGGTAAAACGGGGCTCGGGAGGGGTGAGAACCAATTTAGGCCGTGGCTTTTGGGTGAAAGGGAGTAATTTTTGTTCTTTTTTTCAAATGGCTTTGACAGCCTCTGTATTTATAGGTGCAATTTCATGATGAGTCCGTACGGACTGAGGGTAAAAACCAGGGGGTTTTGTGAAACTTTGGAAATTGGAGGGGCTTGCTGGCAATTCTGGATTGTCTGCAAATGAGTCCGGCCGGACTGAGACTGTATATCAGGGGTATTTTAGTCTTTTTTCATTGATTTTTGATTGATGTTGAAGAGGGAGCTGTGGCATGCACGCCACGTGTCCCTGTGACTCACCAGGTTGTGGGAGTTCGTGCCATTATCCCCGGTTTTGTCCGTTTTTAAAATAACTATCCGAAAAATATCCGAAACGCCCCCGAAAAGTGCCGGAAAGTGCGTTTTTCAGGGAAATCCGTACTTTTACGTGCAACGACGTGTGTTGAGTACGCTTCGATGTTGGGATGCACGGGGCAGTCCCGGGACGTCTCGTTGGCTTAGCAACGGGGAGCCTAACGGGTTCCGGTTAACCTGGAGCGGGCCAGTTAACGGATTCCGATTAACTTCTAACGGATTTTGGCGATCCGAATTTGGGTACTTACAGGGTCATGTGGCTTTGATGGCCAAATGTGAATGATCACATATTTTGGACCATGATCAAGGGGCCATCACCTCCTAACTCAAACAAAGATGATCAAGATTCAAACTTTAATACAACCAAGTTTACTAAATGTCCAGATCTGAGATGAGGAGATGTGAATATTGGTGATTCACATCTCCACCATCTTGATCACACAAAATCCCAAATAAATCACATATTATCAAATAGCATGAACATGCATGGCAAATGAACAAGCAAGATATAAAGGGAGATGGAAAGGATTCAGGGTCTACCTATTGTAGTCCATAAGACAAGGCACCAATAGTATGGTGTTTGTCTCTTCAAACCTCCAACAAAGAATGGTCACCTTTCTCTTTGGTTTGGATGTGTGTGTATGTATTAGGAGGGAGGTGAATGTGTGTATATGTGAGAGAGAGTCTCAGTGTATATTCCAGCAGAGTAACCTTACTCCAAAAAGTCTCCCCAAAATGATCAGCAAAGCCCTGTATTTATAGGCTGCTGAGAGGAGCTTCCATGTCGTACGACATGGGGATTTAAACCGCCTTAGGGTTATCGTGTGTCGGACGACACCGGTCTTCCTCAGGGCAGAATGGGCCGAAGGGAGGCAGGCCCAAGAAAAACTAGTGAATATAAATATATAAGTTTAGGCAAGCCCAAAATTAAGTCAAGCCCAAAACTAAGGCAGGCCCTTTGCAACTCAAGGAAAGCAGGCCCAAAAACACGAGTTCGGGTCGGGGTACTCACAACGGCCTGCGCGGGCTTCGCGGTAGTGGTCCAAATTGAGCTAGTACAAAATTAGCACAATTTGAACACAATTTCCGCAAGAAGATATTGCCCCATCCAAGTGCTTACGCTTGTTAGCAATCTTCTCGTAAAATAAAATGACTTATCGTCTTTTTGATAGAAGCAATTCCAATCTAAAGACTTGGCGAACTTAATTGGTGTTTAGAACTTCTGAACTTTGAAGGGAGGAAGAATGCTACAAGATGATATTTAACTGAATATCTAATGCTTTAGATGAATTGATGAAATGAATTGACAACTTGGGGGGCCTTTTATAGATATTGAAGAGTTCTGGTGACCTTTATGTCAAAGGTCACAACTTTGGATCTGGCAAATCTGGACCGTTGGATCGTACCTGATGGGAGATACACCAGATCAGCCCACCCGAACCGGTTCCATGAACCGTCCGATTCATCCGAACCTGACCTGGTTCATTCGGACGTGACCCTAGGCCAACCGACCCGCGCCCTGGCGAGATGGTGCGGATCCGATGTGCGGCCCATGGCCGCTCCAAGCCCATTCCGTATGGGCCAATGCCCATCCAACCTAGCCGAGACCCAATCGCCACTGGCCCACTGAACCTGGACCGAGCCACCACCAAACCGGACCATGCACGAGCCAACTTTTGTCAAATGTTTAAGGCTCCTTAGCTCCTAGCGACGATGCGCACGTGCAAAGGCAAAGTGCGCCCTAAAACGCCCATTATGGCCTTCGCGGGCTTCGTGGTAGTGGTCCAAATTGAGCAAGTACAAAATTAGCACAATTTAAACACAATTTCCGCAAGAAGATATTGTCTCGTCCAAGTGCTTACGGTTTCTAGCAATCTTCTCGTAAGATAAAACGACTTATCGTCCTTTGGATAGAAGCACTTCAAATCAAAAGACTCAGCGAACTTAATTGGTGTTTAGAACTTCTAAACTTTGAAGGGAGGAAAAATGCTACAAGATGATATTTAACTGAATATCTAATGCTTTGGATGAATTGATGAAATGAATTGACAACCTGGGGGCCTTTTATAGATATTGAAGAGTTCTGGTGACCTTTCTGTCAAAGGTCACAACTTTAGATCTGGCAAATCTGGACCGTTAGATCGTACCTAATGGGACATACACCTGATCAGCCCACCCGAACCGGTTCCATGAACCGTCCGATTCATCCGTACCTGACCTGGTTCGTTCGGACGTGACCCTAGGCCAACCGACTCGCGCCCTGGCGAGTTGGAGCGGATCCGATCCGCGGCCCATGGCCGCTCCAAGCCCATTCCGCATGGGCCAATGCCCATCCAACCTAGCCGAGACCCAATCGCCACAGGCCCACTGAACCTGGACCGAGCCTCCACCAAACCGGACTATACATGTAAGTACCCAAATTCGGATCGCCAAAATCCGTTAGAAGTTAACCGGAATCCGTTTACTGGCCCGCTCCAGGTTAACCGGAACCCATTAAGCTCCCCATTCTCAAGCCGATAGGACGTCCCGGGACTGTCCTGTGCATCCCAACGTCAAAGCGTACTCAACACACGTCGTTGCACGTAAAAGTACAGCTTTTCCTAAAAACGCACTTTTCGACACTTTCCGGGGGCGTTTCGGACATTTTCCGAACAGTTATTTAAAAAATGGACAAAACCGGGAATAATGGTACGAAAAACCATGCCCTGATGAGTCACAGGGGCACGTGGCACGCATGCCACATCCCTCCGATCAACATCAATAAGATTTCAGTGTGAAAAGACCAAAATACACCTGGGATGCAGTCCCAGTCCGGCCGGACTCTTTTGCAGGCAAAATAGAAATGCCAGCAAGTCCCTCCAATTTCAAAAATACCACAAAACCTCCTGGAATTCAGGTTAAGTCTGTCCGGACTCTTTTGCAATTTTAGCCTATAAATACAGATGGCTGTCAACATTAAAAAAAAAAAAGAAAAACTTAACACATTTTCTCTCCACAGCCACGGCCCAAACCATTTCCTCCCTCTCCCGAGCCGCGTTTTGCCTAGTTTTGCGTGAAAACTCCGTATTTCAACCAAATACAAGTCAAACCACTTCAAAACACTGTTCCAAACACTAAATCGTATCTCGTATATGCCTCTCGAGCCAAAAGAGTCAACCCCTAGCTATAGGTAATACTCTTTCTCCCTAAACACTCGTTCCGTCTCGGTTTACGCGCCAGTCGCTACAACCGTTTCGGACGAACGTTGTTGAAATGTAGACGTCACCGTCAACGGGGTCCGATACGTTTTAGTCCCTGATCCTCTTCTCTTCCCGTAAGAGAAGTAATCTCGGGTTAAAACGGCGTTCCGGCCTCGTTCCGTTACTTTTAATGTCATTTATAATTTCGGATCGTTTGATCCGTCGAACGTCATTTACTTTACGCAACTTTACAGTCCGAACCGTTTGGTTCGTGATAGTAATTTAACGGTTCGGATCGTTTGATTCGTTGAATGCTATTTACTTAACGCACCTTTACAATCCGGGTCGTTTGATTCCGTCGATACCCCACTTTTAAATACTGTCATTTACAAGTCCGAGCCATTTGGCTCGTGATAGTATTTACTTATCAAAGTCCGAGTCGCAAAACGATTCATTGATCGCATCTCATTTAATGCTTTTTTCCCATAAAATCGCTAACAATGTAATGTCCGATTCAAAACCGGAGTTCGACATTCGAACTCTCTTTCAAAACGCGCGAAATGACGTTTGGCATCCAAACGATCATCTTCAAACTTAAAACCCAACATTTGACACTCAAATATCATTTAATGCTTTTTTTCCCGTAAAATTGCTAACAATGAAATGCCCGGTTCAAAACCGCAGTTCGACATTCGAACTCTCTTTCAAAAACGCGCAAAATGACGTTTGGCATCCAAACGATCATCTTCAAACTCAAAATTCGACGTTTGACATTCAAATGCTCTTTTCTTAAAAGTCAACATTTGACACTTAAGTTAAAAGTTCAAAATCAGCACTCCTGTCATTTCCTAAAAAAGTTCAAAACCGACGTTTGGCATTCAAACGCTCGCCTTTTAAAAAAGAATCACAAAATCAACGTTTGACATTCAAACCAAGATTAAGCATGTCATTCAAGCCCCCATTTTCAAAATGCAAACACACACACATACATGCACACATTTTCGAGAAAGGTAGAAAGACTTGTCATACGAGGCATTTCGGGTGATCTCAAAATACTCTTCACGAAACGTAACGTGACCTACGAACCTAACAATCTCTGGTACTCAAAGCCTTTTTCTCGTTTTTTCTACCAATAAAAATGACACCCCTTTTTCAAAGCCTTTTCTTAAGTTTTTGCTACCAATAAAAACGACACCATTTTCACTAAATCCGTTTTTCAACGTTTGGGCTTAAAATACAAAACCGCGTGGCGACTCCTCTTCTTCCCGAAAGTGAGGTCTCAAACACCAACAACCCCGCGAAAGACAACCGCTTCGCTCGCGCGAACCCGGATAATTTCAGTTGGCGACTGCGCTGGGGACATGGATACTTTTTCAAAATTGCCGTTGTTTTAAAAAAGCCTTTCGTGGGTCAAACTTTCGTTTACCCTTCCTCGTTTTTGTGTGCGTGTGTTATTTTAAACCTCGAACGGTTTCTTTTCAAAAGGTGTTGCATTATCGTCTTTTTCAAAATCATAACATGTTCGTGCATTCCCGTTCATACTTGATTTTCATGCTACATTTTGAACTGCGCATAAAATTCTTTAAGACACATTCTGAAAATCTCTGTTTTACTCAGAAAAAGAATTTTAGTGACCGCACACTACTTGCACTTGCTGCCTCGGTACACCGCACTTCACGTACACTTGCTGCCTCAGAACACTGCACACTACGACCCATAACCCGGGATTACCGTTCAGTTGCATCTCGGTTGGTCTGCCAGACACCTTTCGAGCGCGCACGGGGTCGTTCCAAACAGCCCATCCTAGCCCGAGTAAGCCATGCACTCTTTGTGTCACACTTCGTCCAAGACCCCGGTTGGTTTTTGGCTTAGTACGTGTCATAAAGCCCAAGTGTATGTTTCTACGCCGGGTTCCATCACGAGTCAAGCTCGAAAGATTGAGTCGAAGGTCGTTCCCGACCCGAAGTCTTGAGCTTTTCAGCCTTGACTTAGACGCGGAGCTCTGCCGAAAAATATACATGAAGGTTCAATGTGACACCGTGTCACCAAACCCTCAATGTATGCACCGTGCCAGCCACAACTTGGCCAACGCCAAAAGCTAAGGCCCCTCGCGCAAGCGAGTCAGGAGAGGTCATGCCGAAATTTTGGCACGATCCCCGCCTTAACTTAAGGACGTTGACTTCAACCGTGGCCCATGTGTCACATACGTTGGCAGTTTGCGTGATCAGCTAGCCTTAAGTTCACTTTTTCCTTTGTCGGTGGAACTCGCTTGCCTTATAGGACCCTCGCTCGGGATTGTCCATCCCGGGAAGACGATTTACAGGTGAAAAACGAGGAGCTTATAAACGTAGTGACGAGATCCACTGATTAGAGCCTTAGGTTAGTTGCGAAAAAGAAGACACGATCTTTTCCAACTGATTAGGACTCTGAGAAAATGCGTTTTAAGTAAACATTAATCAGTAACTGCACATTGCACTAGCCCAAAACCCTGAGCCAAATACCTTTTTCGAAGCCTAAACCCTGCCTTTCGTTCCCTGCAGCGAGCAGAAAGTGGTTCAAATTTCTGGGTCAGCACCTCGCTAGAGTCACAGTTACGGCAACGTCGGCACAGTTCTTCTGCTCCCTCGCCCTCACCTGTAATATCCGACATGTCTAGCTCACCGAGAAATCGTGACGGGGAAGGACCCCCGCCACCGGTAACAGATATGACATTGGAAGAAGCCATCCGGGCTTGTGAGGTTCACAAGAGGCAGAAAGAAGATCAGCAAAATTTCGTGGTACAGCTTCTGAATGAGCGAGGTATAGCAGCTATCCCCCAGTCAGACGGTACTTTCGTCCTAATTGAGGATGACGATTCCCCGAAACCAGCTCCTCAAACCTTCAACCAGGTTCCTCCCCTGCCAACTTACGGGATGCCTTCGAATCAAGGAAACAGTCGACCTAGGCTTCATGTTGCTACCTCTCAGGGCAACCCTGTCATATACGGCCAGGCCAGTACTACTCCCATCACTCAGTACAACCAGCGCACCGCTGGACCATCTCAAACAGATGCCAATATCCTTCAATACCCTCCTGGGTTCATCCCATTGCCTATACACGAATCCCAAAACACCGGGGACAAACCCCGATACAGTCCAGAAATGGCCCCCATATATCCCCATTTATCGAGCCTTCCACCTCCAATCACTACCACTCACATGGTAGCACCCGGCGCCGAGCCTCAAAGTCCACCACTGGACCCAACCTTAGCCTGGATGGTCGAACAGATGAAAGACCTGAAAGCCAGCATGAGCAGCTCAAAGCAAGAAACGCTCAGATCCACAGATCCGGGAATGGTCACGCCTCTCCCTGCCAAGTTCAGAATGCCAGAGATGGATCGATTCAACGGAACCGAATGTCCTCAAACACATGTTGACACCTACGTTCTCGGCATGAGAGCGAAAGGATCAACCCTTCAGCAAATGGCCGATCACTTCCAGCATACGCTCAAGAGTTCAACGTTACGATGGTTCCTAAGGGTCAAGCCTGCAGAGCGCCATACCTGGGATCAGATCAGTAACATCTTCCTAGAGCGGTACAGATCCAACCTGGAGTGGGAAACAAGTCGTGAGGACTTAATCACCACCGAGTAGAAAGCAGATGAAAGCGTCGGAGAATTGTACAAGAGGTGGAGTTGGAAAATCTCCGAGATCATGGAGCCACTCTCCAAGGATGAACAGATGCGAATCTTCAAGTCCTGCTAGAGGCCGTCCATCAGAACTCTCATCAGCCATCACTTCTTCCCCGATCTTCGAGCCATGGTCAATGTCGGCTCACAGTTCGAGAAGGATCTCAAGGAAAAATTGGCCACAGCATAGCCATACAGATACCGATCAGCAATTGCATTCAATCCCGCACCGGCCCCCGGCAAAGGGAAAGATACGTCTGTCAACTACATCCATCAGGGACAGCAGTCGGGCAACAAAAACCTAGTCCCACAAAGCAACAAATCCACTCCTAAGCAGCCTACCGTACACTTCGACAAGTTGGACATGCCGCTGAGTAAGATGCTAGAAAGGTTGATCAAGGAAGGCCTCCTCAAACTCGTTGCAAACTACAAACCCAAGAATCCCGTAGTCAACGGTGACAGGAGCAAGTACTGTGCCTTCCATCAGTATCATGGCCATACCACCGACAACTGCATGGGGTTACGGTACGAAATTCAGTATTTGATAGAGGAAGGAAAATTGGAGCGTCCCCGTGGACCTAATACAGTCGGAAACCCTTTTCCGAACAACAAGAGTGTGAACTCCATTGAATGGGTGCCATAGAAGATTGCCGCAGAGCCAGTTCCTCCGCTTCTTCCATCCAGGTCCTCATCAAATGTCCACATCAGTTACGATGTTTGTGATTGCTCCGAATGCCTTGAGTACGAGTCCCAAGACATGATCAGGAATGATTCTCCCAGAAAGCAGAAGAAGAAGTCTTCTCAACAGAAACTGAGAGAAAGATATGAAGCTGGAGACACCAGTGTGGGTACACTCGGAGAGCCATCCGGGAAGTTCGATTACTACGTACTCTACTCCAGCCAGTCCTCCCTTCCTCCAGACCACGCAGCTTTAGAGCAGACAGGGGTGGGAAAGCTGAAAAATCCTGCTGACACCAGAGTTCAGGCCTCAGGACACCGGAATACCTCAAATCTTGACAACCTCACTGCCAGTCAGAAGCTTAACCCCCCGCGGGATCAACCAAGGTTCAATTTGCCCAGCTTCAGGGCACGGGCCGGCAAAGGAAAGTCAAAATCAGCTTGGCACTCGCATTCAATCAACGTGCTGACCAAGGGCGGCCACCGTCGCAAGCAGCCTCAACACAATCCCGAGGCACCACCAAAAGCTTTACCTCGCAAGAGGAAGACAGGAAACGGATGGCTTGATGACTCTCCTTCTCCGAAAAGAGACCATATCTACGATTCCCGACTGTATGGCAGTATGCTCACCTTCTGTGACGAAGACCTGCCAAGAGACGCCTCAGGGCACAGTGAAGCTTTGTACATCACTCTCCGGCTTAACACCATATCTCTCCCCCGGAGTATTGGTAGACAACGGATCAGCAGTTAATGTCCTCCTTCTCAGCATGATGCGAGCCCTACGCATTGACGAAGGCCACATGATCC
This sequence comes from Adenophora triphylla var. japonica, assembly GCA_022495995.1. Lineage (NCBI taxonomy): Eukaryota > Viridiplantae > Streptophyta > Magnoliopsida > Asterales > Campanulaceae > Adenophora > Adenophora triphylla. Next base: position 367,332 of record JAFEMH010000688.1, read on the forward strand.
CATCTGCCCGGACTATCAAGGCCTACAACAGCACGTCTCGTCCTATCCTGGGGACGGTAACTCTGGAGCTCTGGTTCGAAACCCAATTGGTGCCAGCAAAATTCCACGTGATGGACATTCCGTCCGAATTCACAGCTCTATTGGGACGCCCTTGGCTACACCACATGAAAGCCATAGCTTCCACTCTCCATCAGTGCGTCAAGTTCATTAACCGGCAGGGAGATCTTGAAGTCATCAGAGGGGACAGTTTCCTCATAGGGAACAAAGCCGAGACAACAGCCAAGCGTGCCCGCAGCCAGGCACCGAGGCTACCTCCTTCAAGTCGACCAAAGGACTATCGGGGCAAATATCATCAGAATCCCTCAGAGTCCGGAGATGCTAACTATGTCAACGTCCTTGAGCAGGCAGACCCCGAAGCAGTCGGGTTCATCAAGTTCAACTGTCGTTTCCGAAACTTGGAAGCAGACTGGAAAGAAACCCTAAGCATCGCAATGATGCGGGCACGAAAACCCCCTGTCTCCGATCGGAGATTTGTCAGCATCCTTCAATCCTACTCTCTGGCCCCGCCAGGCGAAGAAATCTTCGTGATGAAGGTCAACAAGCATCGTCACACTCGTGATGAATGTATGGCAGTCGTATGGGATGTCCTCCACGAAGAATTGCCCGCCGAGCCCCTCTTCTCAAGCGAAGGGCATGATGTTTTTCTAGCAGCTCCGGCATCGCAGCAGGACGCGAGGCGTCCTTATGTCTGGGTTGAGCCGTCAGACTACAACGAATCAGGACTCTCCGGAGTCGAGGACGCGGCAGGTCCGCAAGAAGATCCCTACATACATATGCTCAGTTTTGAGGACGGCACCAGTTCCGATGATGTCACCTACGATGAGGGCTCCAATACCATGGAAATTGTCAAGCTCAACATCCCGTATAGGCGATTATCCAGAGAATGGAAACAACTGGTTGACAAGACAAAGAACCCCTCCGATCAAGTAACTGACGGCGACTTCATCAACATTATCTTTTCCAGATATCCCGATGATACCGAGGATCCGGTCCTTATTATCAGATTCTGCAATGCCAAAGTTACCCTCGACGACTGCCTGCTCATGGTAAACGAGGCCCTGGCCAATCGAGCTCAGAGCTCATCATCACTTCCGACCACCAGCCCCAATGGCAACCGGTCCGTGCCGTCAGTCAAGCTTACAGCCGCAAGCGCCAAGGCCAAGGGCATCAGCAAAGGAGACAAAGCTCCTCACCCTGCCATGAATCAAATCAACCTCGGGAACGCTTCCAGTAGCTACCCTGAAAACATCTGTATAAGTCTTCCCCGCAAGACAGATCCGGCTTCCGAAGAAAGGAATGATCACCTCAGCATCAACATGCTCAAGTTCAATCCTGCTCCCAGTCGTCACGGCCACAGATTCAGGCATCCCGCCAGCAAACTGCTAGCTCTGATAGACTTGGCGATCCAGCGAGATCACGAGACTATCAACATCGCAGAATTCAATACCCCCGTGGGTTCAATCAAGCAGATATGGGTGAACTTCTTGGTAACCGAGATCAAGGAAGGCCGCATGGAATGTCCCAGCCCGACTTCCTTCGTCAATATAATCCAAGTGTTTCCGCCATTCGGAGATTTGGATGTGATCACAGTTCTAGACACCAGTCAGACGGCGCGCACCTACGGAGACTGTTTAGCTCTTGCAAGGAAAGCCCTCATGGAACTAGCCGCTCAAGAAAATTGATAAGTGACTATTATATAGTCATTTATCCTTAGTTTTATATACTTTTTATTGCATAAAACATCATTTTTTTCATTTCATTTCATGTACTTTTTAGTTCCTTTTTCATATTATCTAGATTTTACGCTTTTGGTATATTTCTTGCATTTAAAGACAGGTTTTAGGTTCTTTTTATTAAAAGGATGCTTGGACACTTCAAGGCAAAAGGCATGAAAGAGCACCAACCAAATCAAGCACACAAAGTTGAATTTCAGATTGAGCGGCCGTGCGGCCAAGACAGAGCGGCCGTGCACTTAGCCATTCTCAGGCCATTTTTGGCCCTAAAATATAGAACGGCTGTGTCTTGAAGATTGAGTGGCCGTGCCAAAATACAGAGCGGCCGTGCAGCTTAATACAGAGCGGCCGTGCGAAGTGTCAAGACTCAAATTCAAATCTGGCGCCAAGGGTCACACGGCCGTGCAACTTCCTTGACGCGGCCGTGCAAATCGTGACTGCAGATGTAAAGGCACCTTTTGATGGCACCCAATTGAAGAGTCTCCTCCCTTTTATAAATAGGACCCTTGTAATCAGTCTTAGATACGATTTTTTAGAGAGAAATCACTGATACTTGATAGATAGATAATACAATTACTTGTGACAACAATTTTCCAAAGAGATTTGAAGATCAAGTTCATTGTTTGTTCTTGGAATTACCTTGGAGGAAAAGAAATAAAAGTGAAGCATTATTCTCAGCATTTGCCTTCTACATTCATAAGTATTTCTTACTCAATCTTTTATTATTGCTTATACTTTATAAATGGCTTGTGAGTGATCCCCCTTATTCTTGGGGTTGGAAACTCAAAAGCATACTTATTCATCATCTAAAAATGTTAAGTCTTGTCTTCTTCCTTCATCTAAACAATTTCTTTATATTATTCTCTAAATGCCTTACATTTTGGAGGTGTCCAATTTGTATGATTCAGTCAATTGAGAGAAGTACCTAGCGGAGAATCTCGATTGACAGAACCATATAAAGAAACTAGGTTTCATTGATCACGAAATTAGTTCAATGGCCTAGGGATGTTCTTTTAATGGAAAGTATGTTGACTCTCGTCCTTAATGGATTCTTACTAATTATGGTCAGCTAGAGATAAGCCGGAACGCCCGTTTGTGACAGGGCGGGAATAACGTAAACGGAAATCTCAAACAGTTAGGACATAATTAGTGAAGAATACAATCGCTACTGTCTTAGCCCGAAGTAGCGTAGGCTTAACATACCATCCTTGCTTTTTATGAAAACCTTTTATCTCTAAGACAATGACGATTTGATGAATAAGATTATGTGTATGATTTCCAATCCCATGAATGCTTCGTTTTATAAAGAATTTAATTAAAGTATTTTCTGTTTATGCTCTCTCTATTCTTCTAAAAACAAATTTTATCTCCCCCCAATCTTTTCTATACTTTCTAAAGACAAAAATATCCCCTAAGTAAACCCTGTCTCTGTGGGATCGACTCGTACTTGCACCCGCTATATTACAATAGCCCGTGCGCTTGCGGATATAAATAAACCGTTAGGTTTCGACCGAACAAGTTTTTGGCGCCGTTGCCGGGGACAACGGTTTACTTTTATTTTTGTCTTTACTACATAATTTTTTGTTTTAGTTTTACTATTTTGCTTTCTCTTCCGATAAATAGTTGCGTTTAATTTCTCTTCTAGTGTTTTTCTTATAGTTTATGAAACGGACTCAGACATACGTTGACAACTTTGATCCGGAACCAAAAAGAAGCTTTCACGAGAGATTAAGAAGATTTAGAGAAACTTTGAAGAAACATATGGAAGGAGAACAGCAAACACCCGCTAGGACCCTACGGGACTTTGTTAATCCAAGTACCCCGGGAACTAGATCCCCTATTGTTGTGCCAAATGCCGGAGCGGCACACTTCAAGATAAAGCCGCAGCTATTGCATATGGTTATGAATAACCAATACAGCGGCACCGCTCTCGAAGACCCCCATTTACACATCCAAACATTCCTTGAATACTGTGATACCACACGTATTCAAAATGTTACGGTGGAAGCAATCCGGATGTGCCTTTTTCCTTTCTCTCTTAAGGATAAGGCGAAACAATGGTTGAATTCGGTCCCCCAGAATTCATTAACAACATGGGACCAAATTCAAGAAGCATTCCTTGGTCGATTTTTCCCACCAAGCAAAACTGCCCAGATTCGAACAAAGATCACTAACTTCTGTCAAACAGATAGTGAGACTTTGTATGATGCATGGGAGCGGTTCAAGGAACTTCTCAGAATGTGCCCCCACCACGGGCTTGAAAAGTGGTTGATTGTTCACACCTTCTACAACGGTCTCATATTCAAAACAAGAGAGACCATCGATGCCGCTGCAGGAGGAGCATTGATGAACAAGGGAGTCGATGAGGCATACGACCTTATCGAGAACATTGCATTGAACCATTACCAATGGTCAAATGAGAGGGAGCAACAACAAGGTACGCCCGGTAAATATAATGTTGATGCAGTTACTCTTCTCTCTTCTAAAGTTGACATGCTTTTGAAAAAGTTTGAAAATCTTAATGTCAATCCCATTGCTAGTGTAAATGTGTTATGTGAACTATGTGGGTCTAACTCACATAGTATGGATAACTGCGAGTTACTTGACGTTCTTCTAACGATCAAGTGAACTTTGTTAATTCTTTTGGACAAAAAGGGGGGATGTATTCTAATACATACAATCCCGAATGGAGGAATCACCCCAATTTTTTCTATAAGAATAACAACGTTCTTAACCCGCAACCATTTACACAACATCAAGGATTCACATTTGGAATTTTCAATAATACTTCAAATATTTTTTCTCCCCCTAAATCAAAATTAGATCTTTTAATGGATTTTATAGTTGAAAGTAAAAATGAGTAAGAAAAGACTAATGCTGAATTTAGGGAATGTTTTAAATTATTTAATGATAAATTTGATAACTTAGCCGCCCATAATAAAATATTAAATGAGCATGCTAAAGCAATAGTTACTAGAAGTGGGAGAGAACTTATTGATTGCCTACCTAAAGAGAGTAGTCCCACTGAAGAAAGTATTAGTCAAAATCCACCCGTGGTTGAGACTAATGATGAGGAAAATAAGGGGACGGAATCCCCTAAAATAACTAGAAATTTTGATCCACCAATACCTTACCCTCAAAGGTTGGTGAAGGCAAAACTCGATAAACAGTTTGCAAAATTTTTAGAAGTTTTAAAATCTATCTACATTAATGTATTTTTTATTGATGCTTTGCAACAAATTCCTTCTTATGCTAAGTTCCTCAAAGATATTCTTTCTAACAAAAGGAAGCTAGAAGAAAATGAAACTGTTGCATTAACGGAAGAAGTAAGTGCTGTTCTACAAAAAAGGTTACCCCCAAAATTAAAAGATCCCGGCACTTTCTCTATCCCTTGTAATATAGGTAAATTTAATGTTGATAATGCCATGTTAGATCTAGGAGCTAGCGTGAGCCTCATCCCGCTTTCGGTAAGCAAGAAAATTGGTGTAGGGGAATTGAAACCTACGACCATATCCCTGCAATTAGCGGACCGTTCCATTAAATATCCAGTGGGTATTATGGAAGATGTTCCTTGCCAAATCGAGAAATTAGTCATCCCGATTGATTTTGTTGTTCTCGAGATGGAAGAGGATAGTCATATTCCTGTAATTCTAGGTAGACCATTTCTTGCCACAGCTGGGGCAGTTATAGACGTTAAACATGGTAACCTAACTTTGAATGTAGGAGATGATAAAATAGAGTTTAACTTGTCTAAATTCATGAGAAATCCTAATCTTGAGAACCCTTGCTTGAACATTAACATGTTAGAATCAATTAGCAAGGAATTAGAAAGTCCCCAATCTAAAGATCCGCTAGAAAAAAGTCTTATAGATTGGAAGAGAACTTTGCATGATGATGACGATGAAGAAATTGCAAATTATACCATGCTTTTAGATACAGCAAAGTCTAGTGGCAACAATGATTTCGAAAAGTTGGAGACTACAGCGGAGCCATCCAACAACAAGGAAAAAGAGGTAATTAAGGCACCTCAAGTTGAGTTAAAACCACTTCCTGCAAATCTAAGGTATGAATTCTTGGGACCTAACTCCACTTATCCTGTGATTATAAATGCTAACCTAGGTCCTCTAGAAACTGAAAAGTTATTAAATGAGCTTAGGTTGCATCAAAAAGCTATAGGATATACAATAGATGACTTAAAAGGGATTCACCCAAAAATTTGCATGCATAGGATTGATTTGGAGGAAGATCATAAACCTTCCATTGAACATCAAAGAAGAATCAATCCTAACATGAAGGAAGTAGTTAAAAAGGAAGTCCTTAAATTACTTGACGCAGGCATCATCTATCCAATTTCAGATAGCAAATGGGTGAGCCCCGTCCAAGTTGTCCCTAAGAAGGGAGGAATGACAGTCATTCGAAATGATAAGGATGAATTAATCCCAACAAAGACTGTCACGGGTTGGCGCATGTGTATAGATTACAGAAAGTTAAATAAAGCCACCCGAAAAGATCACTTTCCCCTTCCCTTTATAGACCAAATGCTAGAAAGATTGGCCAAACATTCCCATTTTTGTTATTTGGACGGATATTCGGGATTTTTCCAAATCCCTATCCATCCAGACGATCAAGAGAAAACTACTTTTACTTGTCCTTATGGTACCTTCGCTTATAGGAGAATGCCTTTTGGGCTTTGTAATGCTCCCGCCACTTTTCAGCGTTGTATGATGTCCATTTTTTCCGATTACATAGAAAATATAATGGAAGTTTTTATGGATGATTTCTCTGTTTACGGATATTCTTTTGACGAATGTTTGAAAAATTTATCTAAAGTCCTACAACGCTGTGAAGAAGTAAATCTTGTTTTGAATTGGGAAAAATGTCACTTTATGGTAAATGAAGGGATAGTGTTAGGACACATGGTATCCGAAAAGGGGATAGAAGTAGATAAGGCGAAGATTGAAATTATTGAGAAATTACCTCCGCCTATTAATGTTAAAGGAGTAAGAAGTTTTCTTGGTCACGCCGGTTTTTACCGACGATTTATAAAAGATTTTTCAAAAATCTCTAAACCTTTAACTAATCTACTAATGAAAGATGCTCCATTTGTGTTTGATAGCCCTTGTATTGAAGCATTTAATAGGTTAAAGGAAGCTCTAATATCCGCTCCTATCGTGTAACCACCCGATTGGGATCTCCCTTTCGAAATAATGTGCGATGCAAGCGATTTCGCGGTTGGAGCTGTTCTGGGACAGCGAAAAGACAAGAAAACACATGCAATATATTATGCTAGCCGAACACTGGATGAAGCACAAATGAATTATTCCACCACATAAAAAGAGCTATTGGCCGTAATATTTGCTATGAAAAAGTTTCGGTCATATTTGGTAGGATCAAAGGTAATCATATACACGGATCACGCTGCAATTAGATACTTGTTGACAAAGAAGGATGCAAAGCCAAGATTAATAAGATGGATCCTTCTACTCCAAGAATTCGATTTGGAAATCCGTGATAAAAAGGGAACGAAAAATTTGGTCGCGGATCATTTATCCCGTCTTCCTAAAGAATTAGAAATTTCCGATAAAGATGACCTTCCCATTGATGACTCATTTCTGGATGATCATCTTCTTGCTATAAACAATGTCGAAATTCCTTGGTTTGCAGACATTGTTAACTATCTAGCATGCAAGATTCTTCCCCCAGAAATGAGTTATCAACAAAAGAAGAAATTTTTATCAGAAATTAAAAATTACTTTTGGGAAGATCCGCTCCTTTTTAGACATTGCGCAGATGGAATCATTAGGCGGTGTGTACCTAATGAAGAGATCAATGACATTCTTTATCATTGTCATTCATCTCCTTATGGCGGTCATGCAAGCACAGCCAAAACCGCCGCCAAGGTTCTTCAATCAGGTTTTTTCTGGCCCACATTCTTCAAAGATTCTCGAAATTTCGTTATCTCTTGTGATCGTTGCCAAAGAACCGGCAACATTTCAAGAAGAAATGAAATGCCTCTCAATAATAATCTAGAAGTTGAGATTTTTGACGTTTGGGGCATTGATTTCATGGGACCATTCCCCGCATCCTTCAACAATAATTATATTTTGGTAGCGGTGGACTACGTCTCAAAGTGGGTAGAAGCTATAGCATCCCCAACAAACGACTCAAAAGTCGTCATGAAGCTTTTCAAGGATACAATTTTTCCAAGATTTGGGGTTCCAAAAGTCATCATAAGTGACGGAGGGTCGCATTTTTCGCACCGCCAGTTTGATGCTTTATTAAAAAAGCACGGAGTCTATCATAAAACAGGCACCGCATATCATCCTCAAACAAGCGGCCAAGTGGAAATATCAAATCGAGAAATAAAGTGGATCTTGGAGAAAACGGTAATAAGTTCAAGAAATGATTGGTCAATAAAGTTGAACGATGCTTTGTGGGCTTATCGCACCGCTTTTAAAACACCTATCGGAACCACTCCTTTTCGATTGGTTTATGGAAAGCCATGTCATTTATCGGTGGAGCTTGAGAATAAGGCATATTGGGCAATTAAAGCCCTAAACTATGACTTGGCAGAAGCCGATGAAAAGCGGAGACTACAGTTACAAGAGCTCGAAGAACTCCGATATGAAGCATACGAACGTGCCAAGTTATACAAGGAGAAAACGAAAAAATGGCATGATGCTCGTATAATAAGAAAGGATTTCAAAGAAGGAGACATGGTATTACTTTTTAATTCTCGCTTAAAGCTTTTTCCAGGTAAATTAAAATCAAGATGGACGGGCCCATATCAAGTGCGTAAAGTATATCCATACGGAGCCATCGAAATTGGGACCGAAGCACAAGGAGATTTTAAGGTAAACCGTCAAAGATTGAAACACTACATGACCGGAGACCCAATTGGAGTAGTTTCATACGTTACTTTGGACGAACACACCACATCATTTTAGTAAGTTTTTCTCTTTACCCTCCCGAGATTTGGCATTGTTCCTAGAAACATTGAGGACAATGTTCATTTCAAGTGTGGGGGGGGGTATATCTATCATTTTAGTATATTTTTTTCTTTTTAATTTAGTTGCATTTTTTCTTTTATGCATGTATAATAGTATATAAAATATATATATATATATATATATATATATATATATATATATATATATATATATATATATATATATATATATATATATATATATATATAAATTCCTATGATGATCAATAATCATTATTTCTATGCTTGCCATTTGCCCTAGTATAATGCCTATTTATCTTTCCTCTCATATTTTCTATAAACTTAGAAATCTATAAAAGGAAAAATTTAAGGATATTTTTAAGAAATAATTGAAAGCCTCATAAGTTAGTATAGCACAATATAGAGTCTCATCAAGGAAAATGCATTTGATTAGAAGAAATCTTTAAATCTACACTTGGTCATTTTATGAAAAAAAATGTATTGAGAATATTTCTTTAAGATTGTACATTTTTTATCTTTATTAAATATTTATTCCCTTTTTAGAAGCACCTTTTGTTTGCATCCCTTGAATCACACCCTTTCATCAAAAAATCCATTTTTCCATTTCTCAAATCAAATCAAAGTAAAATACCTTTATCTTATTGCTAAAAAGAGTGACATTTGTCACCAATCCTTAAAAGCAAAAAGAAACCTATTACTTCCTAAAGTAACTCGGGGCACGGCGTTCGCTGCGACGATGCTTCCTTGCCAAACGGGAATAATATCCAAAAGTATTCTTGATCTAAGTATTAGGAACATGGGGTTCGCGACCACAATGTCTCCTACTTGAAAGGATCAAAAATAACTTAGGTCTTTTGCAAAAATATAACACGTGCAAAAATAAGATAAATTTGTTTAACTTTGATTAGATTTTTCCACTATCATCATCCATTTTCCACCCTTGTGATTCAAGAATGCAATTCAATTTTTCGGGAACTTCTAATTTGTGAATAAATGTTTATACCTTCTCTTGTACATTTTAAAGAAATAAATTCATTTTTTCTCAAAAATCACTCTAATGAGTGAAAGCTTCTCTTCTACCAAGAAATGAATCTAAGATTTATCCTTCTAGCATGCTTTACTTGATCAAAATTCTATATATGCTATATTAGGTTATTGTCTTGCATTTTATCTCTTTATAAATATCCTCAAAATGCTTCTTCCTAATAAATTTTTAAAGGTATACAAAATATGATTAGAAAGATAAAGGCATTATCTAAAAGGCATTTAGGGTTTGCTACTTTATTTCTGAGGGATCAATCTTGCTTTTTCTCCCTCTCCGTATTTGTAAGTACCCAAATCTGGCTCATGCCTTCCGGTTAATTTTCCCGACATTTCGGTAAATTTTCCGGTAATTCCCCGGACCTTCCTGGTGTTCCGGAAATGTCCTGGAACAGTCCAAATTTAAATTAGGGCTGTAAGGAGCCTTCCTAATTAAGAAAACACGTTTTTCTTAATTAGGGAGAGGCTTCTAGAATGATGCCACCTTGCATGGTTCTAGAATGCTGAGTCATTGTGGATAATGCCGCACGGCCTCATTTGCAAAGAGCCTGCAGCCGCACGGCTTCATTAGCCTTATCCAGACTGCCTATAAATAGAGCCCTCCTCTACCCATTTCAGAAAGAACAACAACAACACCAACAGTCACACACACACAACCAGCCACTCCCAGACGTGAAGAATCCCTTTGAAGGTTCAAGAAGGTGAAGAAGAAGCTCAAGAAGCCATCTCCCTCCTCCTTGAAGGTCCAAGACCAACCTCCTCCAAGCTCCGTCCAAAGAATCGAAGAAAACGATTGGTAACCTCGCACGCCCTACCTTTGCATCCTAATTGCATTATAAATTGCTCATTGCATTGTCTTTATATTGCTTGGGACTTGGTAGATTAAAGATCATATCTTTATAATCCCCTTCCCCTTTTTCATGCATTAAGACCTCATTTGTCATAAAAATGTAGTCTTTTTCATAAAGGTGCATCCTTTGCACCTAAAACCCCCATTTTCCAATAAAAATGTTATCTTTATGCATCATTTGCATATAAAGATCAAATCTTTTTTAATAAAAATGCATCCTTTGCATCAAAATCCCTTTTCAATGCATCCTTTGCATAAAAATCAAATCTTTATGCATCATTTGCATAAAGATCATTTCTTTCAATCAAAAAGCATCATTTGCAATCTAAAAATGTCATCTTTTCATTAAAGAGTCATTTTTTTATCATGCATTTCCCCTTTCCCCCAACCTTGGAACGGACCGGTGTAAAAGTTCTCATCTTTGCATCGTTCCTTCCGTTAAAGGTTCATGACTTCTTTAGGACAAGGATAACCTTGAACCCTATATCTCCGATTATCGCTTAAGAATGAGTATGAAGCCTCCATACGAGCTCGACCGTCTTAAAGCGTAGGATTGATGGGCTAAGAACATTCCTTCCTAAAGAACCTCATCTTTGACCCAAAAGAGAGTTATTCTCTCGATCACGCAAGTCCCGAGGGTCCCGAGGTTTAAAATGCGATGATCACAAGTCATAAGATGAGGACGGGATCATAATCCCTAATACATAAATTCCAAGGAATCCCGAGCGACAACCAACAAATGGTTTGTACGTCCGGAAGATAACTTGGGACATTCCCCCCCCTTCTTATTTTCAAACACATGCACACAAAGAAAGCACGCAAGCAAACACGATTAATGAAATCTAGGGAGACTTGTTCCGGCAAGGCACCTTGGGTGAACGCCAAACGTTCTTCCCAAGGGGTAACTTAACCTCCGAACCCATAAAACCTTTTTTTCAAAGTTTTGAGGTAATCAAAATGGCGTGGCGACTCCGTTTTTCAAATAACTCGGATGTCTTCAAACCCGCGTGAATTCCAATAAACAAAAATTTTGGGCACACATTCACAGTTTGGCGACTCCGCTGGGGAAAATCCCAAAGGAGAAAAGCTTTATTTTCAAAACAAAAATCGATACTTGGTATATAGGTGGAAACCACTTAACCTTCCTGTACACTCCCTGACGTGGGAGTTGGGATGACCGGTGGTTTAACAATCCACGTACCAGTATCCCTTTTCGAAAATTTTTTTTGAAAAAAGTAAAAGAAAGCTTTTCCCTTTGAGTGGGTTAGACGCCCATCGCCGATTTCATTAATCATGTTTGCTTTCTTTTACCATGCATTGCATCATTTGCATCTTGGAATCAGGCATACTTTGAACGGAAACAACCCGAAAATAGCAAAGGAGTGGAACCCGGAAAATTGATCCATGCAAATGCCGTACGGCTAATCCTCATAGGATTCTCGACCATACGACCTCGCTGGCAATTCCACCGGGAAAAATCATGGTTAATCTGGCAGCCCTAGCGCCTTGGGGCTATTCAGCTCCACGATCGACCGGGGCTTCCTTAAAATTTACGTGCTTATGTGTTGCATTTTCCCCGTCCCGAAAATCATTCCTTTAAAACACATTTATGAAAATCTCTGTTTTAACTCAAAAAGGAACAATTTTAGGAGACCGCACACTACGCGCACCTGATATATCCTGTACACTTCTGCACGCACGTCCTTCAAACCCGAGGGTGGTTCCACCAGCCACGGACAGCCTTACGATGCTCCCGGCGCGCACGGAATCATCCCAACCTCCCCATGGCAAACAAGGTCGACCAATGCACAAATCCGTGTCACACGTTTCAAAAAAAAATCCGTGACTTTTGGTTGGTTTTTGGTCTAGTCCGTGTCATATAGCCCAGTGGCATACCCACGTAAAGGTCAAGCCTTAGCTCATAACGGAAGCCAAGATTCTCGCTCAAGCGAAATCCTGCCAAAATTCCAATAAGGAAAAATTGGTGGGATCTTGACTCCGACATTGACTATTGACCTTGACCCGCACGGAATGCGTAAAAGTCAAGACCAAGTCTTTGCCAAAATAAAAGATCTTTCGCTCAAGCGAAGCTCTGCCAAAATTCCGACAAGGAAAAATTGGCAAGATCTTGACCGGCATTGACTTCGAGTCCGACTCGCCAAGATCGCGTATGCAACGAAGTTCAATGTGACACTGTGTCATCCGGCTTTTGCCGCCCGACCCATGCCTATTATATTCTCGGACATTACCGAAAGTCAAAAAACCGTCATTCGCTCAAGCGAAACTCTGTCAAAGATCCGTCAAGGCAGAGACGAGACTTTCCCGCATTGCCTTGACTATAATCCGCATCGCTCGTGCGTTGAAAGGTCCTATGACCCGCTAGACCCGATAGGAGCGTTCTTACTCTCGGCCGGTGGGATCCGCGTGCCCTATAGGACCCTCGCCCGGGCCGTCCACCCCGGGAGGTCGAAATACAGTGGAATACGAGGGGCTTATAGACGTAGTGACGGAACCCACCGATCCAGATCTAGAGTAGTTGTGAAAAAGAAGGGCAAAACCCCTTTTCCAACCAAATAGATATTAATAAAAGACACTGTTTTAAGTAAACTTGAAGCTTCTAATTTGCATACTACCCGAGCCTTCACCTAAACACCTACCCCGAGTCTAAACCTTTTCCTATCCCTTTCCCGCAAAGAAAGAAGTGGGTGAGAACACCGGGTCCGCCGACTTGTTAGCGCAGAATCCTCGTACAGCCGCCGTAATCCTCGCTCATCGGCCCGTAGAGTCGAATGACCGATTTGACAGAACAAAGGCCGGTTTGGGTAACCAGATGACTAGGGAAGAAGAGCTAGCCTATAACCAATGCCCTCCCCCATCTTCATATAACCCATTGCCAAAGACTGTCCTTTCTCGCCTTCTCCAATACCCCAAGCCGTTAGTGGTCCCGACACCTCGCTTCCTCTCGCATTCCCCATGGGACCCTTTTCCTCCTTTCACTCGAGCCAAGTTTCCCTACTATGGAATCCCAAAGTGCGCTTGACCTTTCCAATTTTGTCAACGCCCGTGAATTTGCCTACCTCTCGACACCTACAGTGAAGAGTCACGGAAATGAGAATAGGAATGGATGGATTTACAAAGTGATGACGACAGCTCAAGTAGAAGGAATGGACTTGGAGCCAATAGAAGTGAAACCCGAAGGGCAAGATGAGGCGTAAAGCCACGCACTGGAATAGGGATGAAATCACTTCAAAGTGTGTCTCAGCCTCTACGCAAAAGCTCTGAGAAGGATGAGGTAGTGTATGAGTCCTATATCCTAGAGTTCAATACTCCGTACAAGGACTTGGTAGGTGAATGGAGAGATTTGATCGAAGCTTTAGCCAAAGAGGGAAGTGGGCTCCTCCCACCGATCTAGAACATGTAAGCGTCGCCGAAGCCAAACTCTCATCAGAAGGGTAGACTCTATCACAAGCAGGTTGGTAGTCACTCCCGAAACTTGGTCCGAAGAAGAATGTATGGATGCCTTGGAAAGAGTCCGAGTTTAGAGGCGACCCAGCCCCTTTATGTCCTACGATGATAATGATGTCTTCCCGGTAATCCCTAAGCCCGAAGAAGAGTCTCGAGATACCCCTCATATGGCGTCAAGTATCCCGACCCGCTTTTGCCCTCATTGGTCATAAGAGCCAAGACGAAAGTTCCCACGAGAGCTACGGTAGTGACACCGATGAAGACACAGTGCGCGCCGGAAGGGACAATAGAGGAGTGGTTAGCCCGTAAGCCAAAAAGCCCGGAAAATATCTCTCGACAAGAAGGAAAAGGAACCCGCCATGAGGTTTCGACCCCGCGTAAATCCTTATTGATGATGGAATTTCCCATTTCGTAAAGTGTTTAGCCAATGTCCAAAATGCCGTCAAAAGGTTGACCCTGTGGAAAGAAAAGACATGCTTGACAAGGATGAGGAATGTGATCCTACTCGTTAAAGAAGTTGCTAGGATCGGATGAGAAAGCCATTTGCCAAACTCCAAAATCCGGAAGTGATAATTCTTGTTGCATGCCGACTTTGAAAAGTTTGAATGAGACCGTGAAAGCTTTAAACGGAGAATGTGAAAAGGTCAAAAAGCCGGTAACCCGGGACCGTATTCGAAGCCGCCATGCTTCCGACAGGGCGTCAATCGATCAATCGCCAGAATTGGCCATACGCCGCAAGAATCCGCCCGACTTTGAAAGAATTGACAGAATCCTCCAAGAGGAATGACGACCAAGGAAAATCCAATGTCTATGTGATGACTCGATCCGGACAGATGAGTATTGAGCACTAAGGGTGACAAAAGGAATGCCGTCTCTAACCAAAGACAGATAAAAGACCTTATAAGCTAGAAGTAAAAGCCCGACTGATAAGGAGGATCCAGCCCTAACTCGCTGAAGTGTACCCAAGCCAATATCTCCTTATGGTCCCCGTTAACCTCCTCATACCCTCATAAGTTGAAACTAGAAGAAAGTTTGGCCAAGACCACGGTGCCCATAGACGTCACCCCCATGAGGTCGTCCAAATGATTGGAAATATCCACTACGGAAACATCATTACCTTCACCGAATTGGACCTCGCCAAAGTATGGGGCTAGTCACAACGAACCTCTTTACATCACACCAGCTTAGAAGAGCGTCGATTGCCACGAGTACTAGTTGACGGGGTCTCGCAATGAATGTCTTGCCGCCTAAGATGATGGATTTATTGGATCTAAAGCCAACAGACTTAAAGCCTTCGAGTCGACTATTAAGGCCTACGACTCCACCGCACGATCGCTTTGGGGATCGCCACTCTCAAGATGTGGTTCGGAAAAAGGTCATGGATGTTGATTTTCAAGTTATTGACATTCCGATTTCATTTACCGCTCTTGGGACGGCCTTGGATCCACCGTGATAAACGGGGTAGCCTCTACTTTACATCGTTGCATCAAATTTCGCCGAGTGATGGAACTATCACCACCATTTATGGGGACAAAGGTCACAAGAGAAGGAACCAAAGACCGGGACATCCCGATATTGGAAATCAAGCATGATGATGAAGGGTTAGCATTGACCGGATTCTCCGTAGCTTCTTCCAAGACACAAGTGTGTTGCACCGACCTCACCACTACTTCCGATAAAATCCCTCCCGCCATGAGAATGATGCGAAAAATGAGCTATCTTCCGGACTTGGATTGGGTAGAAGACTTCAAGGTCGTAACACCATCATTGATGTGAAGGAGCAGACTACCGTATATGGCTTGGGGTACAAACCAAACTCTCGGGATGCCGGAAAAGCTAAAGGCAAGAAAGGTGAAGGGATCCACTCCATCCTTACGCTTTGTCTCTCGACTCCATTACTTTATAAAAGGAGGAACACAATATCATGAAAGTGATCACCGCATCTCCTTGCGTAAAATCCTTCTAGAGAACCTTGAGAAAGTTAGGGGAAAGCGCCCAATCCCATTCGAAGAATGTTCCTTGATTTGCCGATATCCCCGGGGCTACCACTACTGCTCGTAATGAGTACGTCTTCAAAGGAAATCCGGCCGTTGTCAAAAGATCAAGATCCGGACAATGGACTTCTCCGCCTTTGAGTTAGCTCTTCCGCAGATCAGCCGAGATAGAAGCTACCAAAGCCAAGAAGACAAATGGGGTTTGCAAGAGTTGTTTGACGAAGAAGCACGTATCCCACTTGATCGACTTCGCCCGTATGATGAGATAGTTGCCGTTATTGGAGACGATGGTGAAAGTCATTTTGATCCTCGCACTTTGGTGACTAAGACAGTAAATGCCATCAAGAATTGGGAGACATTCTCAGTGGCCGATAGCCGCCGACAAGAAATGATCACGGAGCTTGGATTGGTACCCCGTCCTCCTCAACCCTGGCCGTGTCAAACACCCCGTTGTCTATTCGCTGAGTCAGAATCTTCGAATTCCAGCCTCGTAGTCATCCGAAGGCCTCACGCCCGAGGATTATGAAAATGTAATCGATGTCATCTTTCCCCTTATCTTGAATGAAATGACAGATCTTTCGATTATCCTCTTATTGCCAACTTAACAAATGATAAATTAACTCAAAACTTAACAACAGCTTAATAATGAATCATTTGAACAAGATGCAAACACACTAAACGAACAATACATTAAAGAAATCTTTAAGGTGTTTCGTAAAAGAGGAAAACCGGGCCCAAGCCGCCGAGGAGATTTTGATAAGTGTGAATTTGGGTACTATTGAGGAACCTAAAGAGACACAGATTGGAAGCTTCTTCCGTGGGGTTGAAAGGGACAGATTGATTGAGCCGCTCGTAGAATACGTCGACGTGTTTGCATGGTCATACAAAGATATGCCTGGGCTAGACAATTCGATAGTAGAGCACGTAATCCCTCTAGCACCGCATGCTAAGCCGCAGCGTAAACCGAGAAAGATCAAGCCGGAATGGTCTCTACAGTCAAAGAAGAAATTGAGAAGCTACCGCGGGTAGGATTCATCGTAGTCATTGAATACCCGACATGGTTGTCCAACATCGTAACCGTAACCAAGGCCAATGGGAAGGTGCGTTGCCGTGTGGATTTCCGAGATCCGAACAAGGCCAGCCCCAAAGACGACTACCCTCTCGCCAAACATAGACATCCCGGTAGACTCCACGCCAACTACGAAGTCAAATCCTTCGTTGATGGTTTTGCAGTGCTACAACCAGATCAAGATGGCCGAGGAAGACCAAGAAAAGACAGCCTTTACCACACCGCTGGGGAACCTATCGTTATACAAGAATGCCATTCGGGCTCAAGAATGCCGGCTACTTACTGCAGGGCAACGACCGCGCTTTTTCATGACATGATCCACAAGGAGATTGAGGTCTACGTAGACGACATGATAATCCACTCCAAAGGAGAAGGTGGGCAAGCACTTTGTTGACCTACGAAAATTCTTTCGAGAGGCCGAGACAAAGATTCCATGAGACTAAACCCCGCCAAATGCACCTTCGGAGTGACAAGGGGAAAAGTGCTCTGTATATGGTCACTGAGCGAGGTATAGAAGTTGACCCCGAAAGATCAAAGCCATCATGGATATGAGGCCACCTCAAACCTGCATGTAAGTCAAGAGCTTCATGGGTAAATTGCAAGACATCACCGTTTCACAATCGCCTGACCACTATGTGCGAGCCCATCTTCAAACTCATGAAGAAGAATGTGGACACGTAATGGACCGAAGAATGCCAAGATGCCTTTGACCGCATCAAGGCATACTTAGTACATCCCCGCACTATGCCCCCACATAGACGTAAGCCTCTTCGCTTCTATCTAATCGTGCGTACACGGCAATGGGGCTATGCTTGCTCAAGAGAAGAAAGACTCTCGTAGAGAATGCCATTTACTTTGTCACCGGAAGCTACAAGGGAGTGAGCTCAATTATTCAGCGTGTGAAAAGACTCCGTGCAGATCGTCCGGGTAGTCGGCAAGTTGAAGCATTATATGCAAGCCCACCCCGTAAACTTGGTCTCAAAAATGGACCCCATCAAGTACATCTTTGACAAGCCTTCCTCTCGATGCGTCTAGCGAAGTGGTCCTTCTTCTTGGCGTAATACGACATCAACTATGTGACCGTAAAGGCCATCAAGGGTCAAGCATTGTCGATCACCCGGCGAATTTCCCCAAGAATGAAGACAGAGGGCCCGAACCCCAATTTCCGCATGAAGGGATCTTTGCAGCTGAGCCCGAAAATAGATGGCAGCTTGTTCTTTGACTGAGCCGCTAACAAAAGAGGAAATGGTGTGGGAATGCTATTGGTCGATCCAAAAGATGAGCATACCCCCATAGCCCTCAAGTTGAACTTTCTCGCCACGAACAATGCCGCCGAGTATGAAGCCCGCATTGCCGGTTTGGAGGCCGCCTTAGAAAGAAATGTCAAGGAGCTCGAAGTTTACGGAGACTCACTGATCATCAACCAAGTCTCCAACAAGTGGAAGACTCAGACCCTAATCTCGCAACGGTATCATGCCTATATGGAGGAGTTGACTGGACAAGCTCGTAGAAGTGACTTTCCACTGCTGGCCGAGGGAAAAGAACAGATTCGCAGATGCCCTAGCTACTCTAGCCTCATTGGCAGAGATCCCCGAGGGAAAAGCCATAAAGCCCTTCAGAGTGGGTAGAAGAGAAGCCCCAGCCTTTCGTTGTGAAGTGGACCTGGGACTCGAGCCTATAAAGGAACCTTGGTACAATCAGATTTACCAATTCCTCAAAGACGGGAGTCGCCTTTCGTAGACGAAGAAGGTAGACCAAAAGAAGGAGTCGTAGCCAAAAGCTTGCAAGCCCCGAAAAGGTTGGCTTCTCATTATGTCATTCTAGGAGGCAACCTATACAAGAAGCGGTATCAAGGACCACTCCTCTTATGTGTTACTCAAGAAAGAGCCAGAGAGTTGATGACCGAAGTCCACAATGGTCCCTCCGGTCCTCACATGAATGCCAGAGCCCTGATGCAAGTGATCCTCGAATGGGTTACTACCGGATCTCCATGGAAACAGATCGCGTTCAAGCACGTCCGAACTCGCGACAAATGCCACGGTTTGCTAACCTCAACCATCTCCCACCTCATGACCCGTATTGCATGACGACTCCTTGGCCGTTTGCAACTTGGGGCATCGACGTGATAGGGAAAATATCCCCAGAAGCAATGGGCACGAGTTCGTGTTGGTAGCCATCGACTACTTCACCAAATGGGTAGAGGCCAAGTCCTACAAGGTCCTCACTTCCGTAAAAGTGGCCCAGCTTCATCAAAGAAAACATAATGTGCGTATATGGGGTGCCCAACGAGATCATTTCCGATAATGGGTCACACTTCGAAGGAGACTGCGATAGACCGTTGTCGAATTCGTAGTTACTCGCCACAAGTCGTCCCCGCATGCACCTCGCACCAATGGAGCCGTGGAAGCCGCTAATAAGACACTCGAGCGGATCATCCTAAGATGGCCACCCGTGGTCGTGATTGGCCCGAAAAGCCGCACCTAGCACTCGGGGCTGGGCGTAACGTCCGTCGTAATGCCCACAGAGAAACTCCTTTGCCCTAA
Source organism: Adenophora triphylla var. japonica (assembly GCA_022495995.1). Taxonomy (NCBI): domain Eukaryota; kingdom Viridiplantae; phylum Streptophyta; class Magnoliopsida; order Asterales; family Campanulaceae; genus Adenophora; species Adenophora triphylla. The sequence continues at coordinate 387,057 of JAFEMH010000688.1, forward strand.
CTTACGGATGGAAGCAAAGTGTTACCAAGTGGAGTTGGAAATCCCGTCATTAAGGGTCCTCCCGGAAAATAGTGTCAATGAAGTGGAATGGTTGCGCAGCCGGCATGATGAGTTAGCCCCGCTGACGAGAGAAGGCTAAAAGCCATGGAACACACCCGAGCCTACCAGAGGCGAATGGCCAGTAGCATTTGATAAAAAGGTCAAGGCCAGAGACATCAAAGAGGGCGACTTGGTGCCGAAAGTAAAGCCCCTACCGTAGACAACCCCCGGGAAAATGGGAACCCGTCTGGATCGGCCCTTATGTGGTGCGTAAAATACCGTCGAGGAGCAATGAAGCTTGCAGACTTGGATGGCAATCCCTTTGTCCACCCGGTCAACGGTGATAAACTCCGAAGATACTATGTCTCGATAAAAAAAAAAAAAAAAAAAAAAAAAAAAAAAGAAAGAAGAAAAAGTGCAAAAGAGTAATGCCCAAATAGGGCCGAAACCCCAAAAAGGGCGGTCTAGGCAAAAGACAGGGTTGCACATGAAAAAAAAATAATAAAAAAAAAAGAAAGATAAAAAATTCTAGTGCAAAAAGAGTAATGCCCACTAGGCCGAAAACCCCAAAAGGGCGGTCTAGGCAAAAGACAGTGCCACATAAAAAATTAGTTCACTGTAATGAACTACGAAGACCTCGAGCCCCTTAGCCTTTCTTGTAAAAGGGGAACGTAGGCGCCCATATATGGTTCGGTCTAAACAATAAAAAAGGGCAATCAAGCTTCCATGAAGTGCGTCCTAAACAATAAATAAAAATAAAGGGCATTTCGGGCTTTCATAAAACGGGTCCCAAACAAATAAGACATTTGAGTTTCCATGAAATGTGTCTTGATTAATTTTTAAAAATAATATCTCTTGTTCATTACAAGTTAAAAGCTTCTTGATGAGTTCAAGCACGGCCTACCTCTTAACTCGCTAACCTCGCTAAAAAGATCTAAAATACAACAAAATGCCTAAATAAACTAATGTGTTTGCAAATGGCAATAAGAGGATCTTGAGAAAAGACTTGTCGGCCGTCATTCGCCGAGTCTTCTTCGCCTTCTTCCCTTTTCCTCGACCTCGTCGAGTCTTCTTCCTTTTCTTCTATAATGCTCGGTATCCCTCATCCCGACCTCGGTATCCTCACCGGAGCCTCTACCAACCCCGTGTCAATGAGCGCTCTCTCTATACGAGCACGAGTCCGCACCTCCTCCCTCCGAGCCTCGGCCAAAGGAGCGACCTCTGACAATCTCTTGTACCGAGCCTCCATATCTCCGACCAAGTCACCTCGATTGGTTATGGCAACTCGCCTTAGCCTCGCCTCCTCGTAGTCCTACTCGAGTCACGCCAGTCCCAATAAAGCTCGACGCCTATCCTCCAAGATAGCCTCGAGTCGCTCCCATCTCCCTCTCGTACTACCCAAGTAGACAAAGTGGTCAAGATGGTGCTCTTCCCCGCTCCCGAAGATAGCCCCGGGTGGGAAAGCGTATATGTCCAAGCCCTCGAGAAGAAAGAGAAGCCGGCCGGATCTCTCATGTCCAATGACACCACCTCCATGGTCCTGATGTCCTCCCAATCACTCAATGGCTCCCGTAAAGCCCCAAATTGCCCGGATACCAAGCAGGTATGTAGAAGGACGACCAGCAGAATCCCGGAACCCTCACAAAGATAAGACCCCGAAATATCCTCCCGGTCCGCAACCTCCAATGTGGTATCCACCAACGGATATCCGAAGTGGATAGCCTAGCCATCATCGCCTCCCAGCCTACCCCGTTCCTCGTTGCCTCAAGGCACCTCTCCGAGAAATCACCCAAGGGCACCGAGTCGGCAAAGCCCCGTGCAAAGCCCCGAGCCTCTCCCCGCAACCACAAAGTCAACATAGCCTGACTCCTGACCTCATGAAACGGTCTCCCGAGCCATCCTATCAATCCCATGAAATGTCTCTCCCAAAACCACGGGACAATATCCTTCCCACCCGCAGCCTCCGACCATGTCCAAGAGACCACTATGACAGATCCCCACTGACTCAAGAAGGAACAAAATAGAGAATACGCAGAGAATGAAAGCATCCATAGCCACCGTGGTCGCAGCCATATCCTGGAGACCCAAACCTCGCCCGGATATCGTAAAGGTCAATCCTATCCGGCTACCATCATCCCCTCACCCTCTCCCAAAGGAATCTCGCAGAAAAGATGCAAGCTTTACCGCCACCGGCACGTCTCCGATCAGCGGAATAGCTATAGCCTCGCCTCGGGACTCCCAATCAAGGCTCAAGTCTTCGTGCGTTGGGACAATTTCGTTGTAAGAGAAGCAAGAACATGTCTCCTGACGTCCCAAAACTTTGCCGCGGCTCTCAACCGTATCCCAATCGGGCGGGAGATCCCTCAAATGCCATAAAGACTTGATCTTGAAGGAAGAATCAAGCAGCCCCTTGTGATTTTGGAAGTTGTGTCTCGCCCAAGATTGAAGACCTGGATGTAAAATGGTCTCGCTTCCCTTTGCAATCCGACGGGCCTCTCCATCGCAAAGTGATCAAAGGTGGTGTCTTTAGGTCCAAAATGGGCTCGGGGAACAAGGACAAGTTTGGGTTGAAAATGAAATGAAATGGCCAAGCCTTGCTTTTATTCGTAAAATAACCAGCCGTACAGAACCGTTAGCCGCACGGCTTCATTTGCCCTCAAGGCCATGCCGCACGGCTACATTAGCCCTCTCGCAGAAATTCTGCAAAGAACCAAAGTTGCTGCCCAAGGAGTTTTCACCCCACTTTTTCAACCAAAACCCGTACAAAAACATATCCGTAAGTCATTCAAGCATTTATACACCATTATAAATCATTTTGGCCCAATTTCAGCCCCAATTCCAAGCAAAAAGTCGCCCCAAGGCTCGTATAATATGCAAATTAAAAAGCATGAATTAGAAAAGTAAATAAAACGTAAATACAATGTTTTCGCCCCATCGGCGCCCAAATAAAGCAAAAATAAACAAGTTGTGCATAAAAATTGTAAATTGTTTGTTTTTGTTCCCAAATCTCGCTCTAGAGCCCCTAGGCCTCGCATTCTTCGTCCTCCTCATCACTACTCACCATAAATGCTAGCCTCCTCATCACATCCTCCCGATCGCTCGCATCGGATAAATGGATGTCATCGTGCTCATACTCCGCCACCGCTCCAAGATGCCGCATTAGGACCTCGCCCCGAGGCATGGCACCGGATGAGTACTCCGGCCGAGGAAGAGGATGCCGCGCCCGACGTGCCTCCTTTTGCGCACAGCTCCCGCACGCTTGTTGACGCTTTAGTAGCGCAGCGCCTTCTTGACCAAGGATCGGCAAACGTCTTTCCAGCCCCCGTTCGCCCGACCAACCCGTCGTATGTGCGTGCCGGAACCCGAGAAAAGAAAAGAAAATCTCGTAAAATCTCGTAAATTTGCAAAAGCCGAAAGCGTAAAATCAAAGCTAAAAAAAGGGAATAAGACCCTAAGAGTACACTTACAAGGCTATCAGCGGCAAGGTGTACCGGGGCTCCCTAGCATCGGGGACAGGATCCTCATCCTCCTCGGCACTCCATGGACCACGTAGGACAGATGTGCAGAGGGATCGGCGGGTCAAGCAGGCTCATCCTCCCCATATCCCCGAGTGACCGCCGCCTTCACTAGCTTCGTGGCGTCCTCGTGCGCCGCTCCACAAACACAACAGAGGGGGTGTCCATGTCGGGCACTCCTCCGCAGCCTACGCCCGCTCGGTACCTAGCAATCTCATCCGCCCGCTGGGCCCCTCGGGCTGCAAAGATCCGTGGCCGGGAGGGTCGAAGGAGTAATGGCATCTAGTGGGGAACATGACCATGCCGCTCGAGAAGCGGTCCCCGTATAAATGACATCACATGTCGCCCCTGAGCCACCTCCTCTCGCCTCGTCACCTCTATAGCATCTCCCAAAGAAGATCTCTCGGATACCGCCCTGTGGGTAGAAGTCCACTCCGTCGTGCCCATCCCTATTGATGACCGGCCTCACCATTTTGTAGTCGAAGGTAATCCGGGTCTTCCCCGTGAATTTATCTCTCGCATCTCCTCCAAATAACCATAGCAGGGAAGATGGTGACATCACTCGCCGGGTTCCAAGGGAAGAACCCGATCACCTCGCAAAACCAGCCCGCATGTTCAAAAACATCGAAAAGGTCATTTTCTCATAAAAGTCTCAAGACATAAAAGAGAAAAGAGACAAGAAAGGGAGACTACCTCAAGGGCAAAGAAAAGCAACCCATGGAAGCAGCCTTGTTCCGACCGTACATGTCCAACGAGAAGTAGAGCTCCGCCAATCCGGCCTCTCCCCAAGAGACCGTCCCAATCCCATCAACATCCTCCGAGAGTCGAGGAGGCAAGTCATAGCTATCGTCCTGCACTAGCAAAAATGGTGACCGATAGCATCAACCATATGAATGCTCTAGCCACCGGGCAAGGGCCACATCATTAGCAAGAAAATTCTCGCATGCTAATCAATCGCCACCTCGACGTTCCGTGTCTCCATCCCCACCCCTTCGGAATCAGCTCAAACCCGACCAAAGCCCGAAACTCCTCAGCCAGCAATATGGTCCCTCCAAGTCACGGGCCTCCCTGAACCGTAAGCCCGTAATAGCGGTGAAATCGGCAGAGTCACCGCGCCTCTCCCTACCAGTGAAAGCTATGTGTACTGTCCCACTGTAACTCGTAAAGGGCCTGGACCAAGCCCTTGCTCTTCGAGGTGATGTGGACACCCCGGCCGATAGCCTCTACGAATGCATCCAAGCCGGTAGCCCTCACCACCGCTTGGGATTTGCCCCATCCTTCTCAAAATCTGCATCCTCTCGCCAAAGCTTGACCGCTATCTCCGACGGTCCTCTAGACTTGTTCTCCCGTAGACAAGCACAAAAGAAGCGTCGCCCCTTCATATCATTTCAAAAGTATGCATGCATTCAAAAGTGCACATATTTTCAAAAGAAAAGCATTCATAAAAGTTTTTCTAGCATAATTTTTGCATCAAAAACGTGTCTTTCATCACCGGAAACGCGTCATTGCTTTCCTAAAGCACAAAATCACAATTTTTTGCACATAAGCATTATCCTTTCAAAAATGACATGCATGAATCATTTTCATCTTCCAAAATCATGTTTTCTCATTGAAAATCAGAATTTTGACCTAGTTCTAGCACAAGGCAAGGACTCCGTCTCATATTTAGACAATTCTCCTTCTTACTTCATTTTGCGAGAAAAAGTGAGTCATTCTCATAATTTTCATCAAATAAATTGCATGCATATTTTTAGCCTCATAGGTTGTTCATGCATCTCAAAATCATTCAAAAAATCCTAGGAAAATCCTAGAAAAATCCTATAATTCGGGTCAAGCCCTAAATCATTCAAAAATCAAGCAAAAGCAATCGAATTTGAGCCAAATAAGATTGCTTACCCCAACCGATCGCGGGTTTGTTGATTTATGCTCCCTTCTCCCTGATAAAGCTCCGATGGAGGCGTAAGGAAGTCATACTTCCTCTCCGTCCTCACGAGCTCCTTCCTCCTTCTTCTCGCGGCCGCCGAGATGTTTCTCCTCGCTTGCCTTGGTATGGGATTGCCCTCCTGGATCCATTTCAAATCAAAGGGAAGCAAAAGGGGTCAAGAATTTCGAAAATTCTCTCTCTTTTCTCTCTCTCTAAGTGGGCGGCAACAAGTGCCCACCCCCGTTCGAATTCTCGATTTTAAATAATCTGAAAAACTGCATCTCTAGCCGTACGGCTTCTTTTTCTCCATCTCATGCCGGGCGGCTTCATTCGCTCTGAGCATAAATTACAACTTTGCCCCTGGACCTTCCACTTGGGCATGCAATTCTCGTTATCTTTTAACAGAGATAACCTCCCTCTTCAGAAAATATCTCTCATCTGTGAAGCAATCAAGCTTTTTTCCTAGTCACCTCTCGTTAGTTCCGTCATAACGGGATAGCACTAGGCGACAACCTCCGAATTGTCAGAACTCTAAACTTGTGCTACCTCTATCCGCGAATAGTGAAGTACGCCCAAGTCATGCCCAAGTCATTTCAACTTGTGCTACCTCTATCCGCGAATAGTGAAGTACGCCCAAGTCATTCCAAGTCATTTCAACTTGTGCTACCTCTATCCGCGAATAGTGAAGTATGCCCAAGTCATTCCAAGTCATTTCAACTTGTGCTACCTCTATCCGCGAATAGTGAAGTACGCCCAAGTCATTCCAAGTCATTTCAACTTGTGCTACCTCTATCCGCGAATAGTGAAGTACGCCCAAGTCATTCCAAGTCATTTCAACTTGTGCTACCACTATCCGCGAATAGTGACGAATGCCCAAGTCATTTCAACTTGTGCAACCACTATCCGCGAATAGTGACGAATGCCCAAGTCATTTCAACTTGTGCTACCACTATCCGCGAATAGTGACGAATGCCCAAGTCATTTCAATTTGTGCAACCACTATCCGCGAATAGTGACGAATGCCCAAGTCATTTCAACTTGTGATACCACTATCCGCGAATAGTGACGTACGCTCAAGTTTCCCAACTTAAATTACCTCTATCTCCGTCATAAAGAGATAGCGTCCCAAGTTCTAACTTCATCAGGTGACAGCCTCCGAATTGTCAATCGTGTGACATCCTCCAAGAATTGTCAAATCGTGTGACAGCCTCCGAATTGTCAAAATCTCAAGGATCCTAGCCATCGTTCCTAACTATCTAGTGATGCTTGAACTACGATCAAGGCTTGATTCCTCCGGATACGTAGGTAGCCTTTTATAAAAGGTCCAGCCATTCGACCACTTTGGTCACCCTGTTTCTTTGTCACTCCTCGTTGATAAAGCACCTCAAAGAGGTTCGTATATCCGACCACCTTGGTCACTCCTAGCATATCCCCAAAGCAGGATCAATTGCTTGACTTCCTAGGTCATTTTCTTCTATTTCCCCAAAGAAGAGACCGCTTTCTCTTCTTCCTCCCCAGCCGGATCCTAATTCCGAACTACGGCCCGGCTTGATTCCTCCGGATACGTAGGTAGCCTTCCAAAAGGTTCACCACTCGACCACCTTGGTCTCCCAATCCGTCTCGGCATTCGCCGCATCGGATCCTTTTCTATCGACAACCCCACTCGCCTTGCAAGTGACGTTGCCGAGGGGCTTCGTAAGTACCCAAATCTGGCTCATGCCTTCCGGTTAATTTTCCCGACATTTCGGTAAATTTCCCGGTAATTCCCTGACCTTCCTAGTGTTCCTAAATGTCCTGGAACAGTCCAAATTTAAATTAGGGTCTGTAAGGAGCCTTCCTAATTAAGAAAACACGTTTTTCTTAATTAGGAGAGGCTTCTAGAATGATGCCACCTTGCATGGTTCTAGAATGCCGAGTCATTGTGGATAATGCCGCACGGCCTCATTTGCAAAGAGCTCGCAGCCGCACGGCTTCATTAGCCTTATCCGCATCGCCTATAAATAGAGCCCTCCTCTACCCATTTCAACAACAACAACAACAACAACAACACCAACAAATACACACACACAACCACCACTCCTGCACGTGAAGAATCCCTTTTCAAGGTTCAAGAAGGTGAAGAAGAAGCTCAAGAAGCCATCTCCCTCCTCCTTGAAGGTCCAAGACCAACCTCCTCCAAGCTCCGTCCAAAGAATCGAAGAAAACGATTGGTAACCTCGCACGCCCTACCTTTGCATCCTAATTGCATTATAAATTGCTCATTGCATTGTCTTTATATTGCTTGGGACTTGGTAGATTAAAGATCATATCTTTATAATCCCCTTCCCCTTTTTCATGCATTAAGACCTCATTTGTCATAAAAATGTAGTCTTTTTCATAAAGGTGCATCCTTTGCACCTAAAACCCCCATTTTCCAATAAAAATGTTATCTTTATGCATCATTTGCATATAAAGATCAAATCTTTTAATAAAAATGCATCCTTTGCATCAAAATCCCTTTTCAATGCATCCTTTGCATAAAAATCAAATCTTTATGCATCATTTGCATAAAGATCATTTCTTTCAATCAAAAAGCATCATTTGCAACCTAAAAATGTCATCTTTTCATTAAAGAGTCATTTTTTTATCATGCATTTCCCTTTTCCCTAACCTTGGAACGGACCGGTGTAAAAGTTCTCATCTTTGCATCGTTCCTTCCATTAAAGGTTCATGATTTCTTTAGGAAAAGGATAACCTTGAACCCTATATCTCCAATTATCGCTTAAGAATGAGTATGAAGCCTCTATACGAGCTCGACCGTCTTAAAGCGTAGGATTGATGGGCTAAGGACATTCCTTCCTAAAGAACCTCATCTTTGACCCAAAAGAGAGTCATTCTCTCGATCACGCAAGTCCCGAGGGTCCCGAGGTTTAAATGCGTTGATCATAAGTCATAAGATGAGGACGGGATCATAATCCCTAATACATAAATTCCAAGGAATCCCGAGCGACAACCAACAAATGGTTTGTACGTCCGGAAGATAACTTGGGACATTCCCCCCCTTTTTATTTTCAAACACATGCACACAAAGAAAGCACGCAAGCAAACACGATTAATGAAATCTAGGGAGACTTGTTCCGGCAAGGCACCTTGGGTGAACGCCAAACGTTCTTCCCAAGGGGTAACTTAACCTCCGAACCCATAAAACCTTTTTTTCAAAGTTTTGAGGTAATCAAAATGGCGTGGCGACTCCGTTTTTCAAATTAAACCGGATGTCTTCAAACTCGCGTGAATCCAACAAAAACAAAAATTTTGGGCACACATTCACAGGTTGCAAGAAAATTGGTTAAGAAACATGTTAATTAATTGAGAGTAAGATGAGATGGAGTTCATAGGCTGATTGGTCAGCCATAGAGATGCCCAAACGGTTCCGAACCGGCGGGCCGAACCGAAACCGGACCGGATAAAAACTGGAGGGAAATCGGACCGGACGAACCGTGAACCGGCTGAACCGGTGAACCCGCGGTTTGCCGGTCCGGTTAAGGTTCAAGATTTCAAAAACCGGTGAACCGCCGGTTCAGGAACCGGAACCGCCGGTTCACGAACCGGAACCGGAACCGCCAACGGCTAGATGATCTGGTGCGTCCATTTCTTGATCCGACGGTCCATGTTTAATGACCGTTAAATAACGGTCAGTGACCAAAATGTAAAAAAAAATATTTTTTTAATCGTTTTGGTCCCTAAAACGGGTTTTTTTTTTGGGTCCCTAAAACGTTTTTTTTTCTTTTTCTCTCAAACCTATAAATACCCTCCCCCTCCCTTTATTTTTTTCACTACTCTCTCTCAACTCTCAAGTCTCAAACTCTCAATTACTTACTCTCTTTCTCTCTATCTCTCAAAGACTCAAATCTCTCTCTCATCTCAATCTCTCAAGTCTCAAACTCTCAATTACTTACTCTCTTTTTCACATAAATTCATCTTTTCACCAAAAAATGTCTTCATCTCGTGGCGGCCGTGGCGATAAGGGAAAGAATGTATCCAGTTCGCATCCATTTCCCCCCCCCCCCCGCCGATGATTCCATTTGGGGCAATCTTAATGTTCAACCTCTACCACAAGAAACGTTTAATTTGAGCGATGATGAAGTTGATACAACATTTCCAATGGGTGATCATGGTCATACCGAAGGGAGTAACACTCAAACTCAAACCACTCAAACCCAAAGTGAAGCGCGAGGGGGTGGTCAAACTCAAATCCGAGGTCGAGGTCGAGGACGAGGAGGTCGAACCACGGGAAGGTCGGACATCATGACCGTGCACTTTTCAAAAGTGCCAATTGAAGGTACCAACCAATACACCGTTTCTTGCAACCATTGCCCTCAAAAATTTGCCTTTACCCATGGAGGTGGTTATGGGACATTTAAAAGACACTTGACGACAAGGCACCCCGATCAAGTTGGAGATGCCCAAGATCAAACACAACTACAAGGATTTACGGGATCATCACAAGGTACGTCTTCGCAATTATTTAAATTTGATAATTCAACGTATAGAAGAGAAATGGTAAAATATACTGCTGCTAAAGGATTACCCTTTAATTTTACTAATGATAGATTATGGTCTCATATGGCACAACTTTGTTTAAATCCCGCGGCTAAAGAAATTAATAAAAATACAAGTACTCGTGATACTAAAGCTCAATATCTACAAGGAAAATTAACTTTAATTAATACGTTTAAAGATTTACCCCAAAAATTGTCAATATGTGCAGATATATGGAGTGACCATTGGCAAACTCATAGCTATATAGGAATTACATGTCATTGGGTTGATATTAGTTGGAAATTACAAAAACGATTAATTGCATATAAATCTTTTGATACTGTTCATAACGCTCAAAATATTTGTAGTAAAATTGCTAATGTTTTACAAGAATATGGATTAGTTCACAAATTTTTTTCAATTGGATTTGATAATGCCGCAAATAATACTGCTAGTCTACCATCACTCATTGATATTTGTCAACCATCTATTGGTGGTAAATTTTTTCATGTTAGGTGCATATGTCATATTTTAAATTTGTGTGTGCAAGATGGTTTAACAACTTTAAAGGAACATGTAGCCCCAATTAAGGAAGTTCTTGCTTATATAATGAGAAATCATAGTGTAACAAAATTGTGGATTAGATTTTGTAAAATAAATAATATCCCACCTAAAAGATTTTCCCTAGATGTTCCAAACCGATGGAATTCCACTTATAAAATGTTATCCGAATCTTATGATTTTCGTGAACTATTGTGTCAGTTTATTCAACAAATAGAGTATTCAACTATAATATTGCCTCATCAATGGGATATTTGTAATAATTTAAAGAAAATTTTGAAAGTTTTTAAAGATGCTACCGTACAATTATCCGGCTCTTACTATCCCACTTCACCGTTAGTTATAGAACACGCCGCTAAAATTAGTTACATATTTATGCATTTTAAAGATGATCAAATTTTAGGTGAATGTATTAACAAGATGAGAACAAAATGGCTTAAATATTTTTTGATCATTCCCCCATTGTTTTTAGTAGCTAAACTATTAGATCCTAGGATAAGAGAAGATGGTTTAGAACAAATACTAGATTATTATTATAAGAATCTATTTCTCACCGGCTTTGATTTGTTTTTAGATAGACCTATTCCAAAGGCAAAAGACGTTGTAATTGAGACTAAAAAAATTGTATATGAACTTTATAGAGAATATTATGATCTTTTTGGTAATATTGTTTATCCTCCTAGTAGTGAAAATGTAGGTGGTAGTTCTCACGAAGATAGCGATCCCTTTAACTTTATAGATAATTTAATTAGTTCTAGAACTCAAAAACGTCAGCGAGGTGGCTCCACTTATATTGAACTTGAAAATTATTTAACCACTTCTTTTGAGCCTATAGACGATTTTGATATTGCAAAGTGGTGGGCACGAAGGGCAAACAACTATCCTATTCTATCATTGATAGCAAAGGAGATCCTAGCCGCTCCCGCCTCAACCGTTGTCGTAGAAGAAGTATTTAGTATAGGAGGAAATGTCTTATCCGATCGAAGGTCAAGGTTGTCTCCATATAATTTAGAATATCAAATGTTGCTCGGCGATTGGCATAGAGCCGAACTACGACTTCAAGATAAAAGAAGTAGTTCCGAGGAGGAGGAGGCCTTTGATGAAAATACATCGGGGAGCGAAGCCGAATGAACTACGCCGCTCTTTAGACTTTAGATTAGGTTAATTGTAATTTTATAGATTAGATTATAGATTAGGTTTATTTTTATTTAATTGTAATTGTTAGGTTGAGGTAAAGGCTCCTAAATGTCCCCCCCCCCCTTATTTATAAAAGGGTAAGGTTGGTTGTTCCCCTCATTTGTAATTTTATTTTAATTAATAAAATTTAAGGGTACCGTCCCTTTTTCTTTTATATACTTTCGTTTATTTTAAAAAAAGTTAAGTTTTTATATGACTTTTTTGTAAAACTTAACAGAAATTGTTAAGAATTTAACTTGTAATTTTTTTTTTGAAGGACTGGACACTTGGGCGACCGCCCTAGTCATCTTGGGCGACCGCCCAAGCCTTTCATTTGTTTTTTTTTTAAACTGGACACATGGGCGACCGCCCAAGTCATTCGGCCCTTCTTGGGCGACCGCCCAAGTCTTTTTTTTTTTTTTTTGAAATTAACCGGTTTAGAACCGGAATCGGAACCGTACGGCCGGTTCGGAACCGGGACCGGAACCGTGACAAACCGGGCCGGTTTCGGTTCAATACTTGGTGGAACCGTGAACCGCCGATTCGGAACCGGAACCGGCGGTTTGAACCGAATGGGCACCTCTAGTCAGCCACATCAAGGCGGGACCAGATAAGGTGGACCCAAAACCCCTGCATAAACAAACTTCTTTAAGATGCGGAGGAATGCTGATGATATCCATATTTTCTTGGTACAGGGCTATATGCTCTGCAGGATCTGTCGTGCCATCATATTGCTTCATAGGAGGTACTTGGAATCTTTTAGGGATCTCCACTTCGGCTATAGCAGGAACAAAACGTGAATCATGATGGCTGGTTGGAGATGCTAAGGTGACTCCTGGAACCTTCATGAGGATGTCCTTGAGCTGCTGCACCTCTCTTGCAAGGGCGGTATCTGCAACAGGGTTAGTGGCAACTACAGGATTGAGAGGAGTATTGAATAGGTTAAAATCCCTGTTTGCCCCACAGGAGGTGGAGTCGCAAAAGTGAAACATGATGACAGTGGTATCGGGTTGGACGTAACGATGGTGCTCTCAGTCTGCACAGTGCTAAACATGGACGTGTTGCCTTGACCACCACTTGCACTCGTCCCAGCATTCGAGAAAAGAGTCCTAGGCTGCAAAGGTGAGGTCTCCGGCATGCTGACTATTGGGATGCTGAGCCCTGAAGCCGAGAAATCATGTCGTAGCCTATCGATGTGGTTAAAAATCATTTGATTGGTATGTCATTGCCCGTCGATCTGGTCTTTCAATTGTTGCATCATAGACGTGATAGCAGTTATAACTCCTAAGGAGATTTCTGGCAACGTCATGGCTGAAGATCCAGCTTGGCCGAGCCCTGGGTTTTGAGGAGTGGCCGCGCCAGATCCTACAGGTGAATACGTGTTAGACGTTACGAGCACACTTGACATGCTGGTTCTTGCCCCAGTTGTGATGATGGGGGTAGACATAGCCGAAGTCGGATTGCTCATCTTGTTTGGAATCTAAAAAAACAAAGTTCCCACGGATGGCACCAAATTGTTTTGGACAAATTTCAACAAGTAAATTTGTCTTATCAAGGATGTTTGGGCACAAATGGAATATGATACACTAAACAAGATGAACACAAGGATGTAACGAGGAAACCCTTAGAACAATCGTTCGAGGGAAAAACCTCGGGAGGCTTTTGGAAAGCCTACCTACACCAAAGAAATATTATTGAGAATTATAGTTTTGAGTACAAGTGCAGTATGAGAGTAAGCCAAAAATGTGTAACGTGTATACAAGTGTGCTCTAGGAATAATATATAGGTACGAACGTAACTAAAAAAACAACTTGAATGACATGCTGATATTTCGCCTAGAATCTCGCTATTTGTTGATGAAGATCAGCTGTTATCCCTTGGTTGATGGATGAGACCGTTGTGTTGTTGCTTGACCAAGTCCATGTAATCGTTCAAATGAATTTATTTATATTTTTGTTCCTGAAAAATAGGAAAATACAACAAACAGTTTCAAGGCGTTAGTCCAAGATGTAAGTCAAGACGTTACCTCAAGATGGATGTCCAAGATGTAGAACATGTTGAGTGGATTTTTTAGGGTGAAACAGCTATTACCCGTCTTCAACAAGAATCTGCTCAAGGTCCTAGATCATCTCCAGTTTCAAGAACAATATCTCCCTTACAATTTAGACATTTCATCTTTGCAGGAGACTAGGGGGTTGGAGGTTCAGGAAGCCATGTGACACAGACTGAAAGTATCATCACTAATCCATGTTCCACTTTGCCAACCTCAATTCCATCATTTCAGACACCATCTTCAGGATTAACATGGGGTTTTACAAATTATGCATATAACTTTGTTAATCCTAATCCTAATAACCTTGATGCAGGAAATTCCGAGCCAGACAACTGAAGGAATTAAAGGAAATGGTCATGAACGTTCTAGGCGTTACAAATTATGCATATCTCCTTCACCTCGGCTATGGCCTTAATCCTTGACATAACATCATCCATGGTGAAACCTCCAGCTTATGAACGATTAACTGTCAGAAGTGTATGGAATGATAAGAAACCAGACCAAAATTTCATATGACAAGATTACAAAGATACAAATTCATTTTTACCTAAAGACATCTTGTTGGTGCTCGATTCCGGTGAGGCTCTACTTTCAACTCTCTCTCCTGTATCCTCCTCTTCAGTGCTTGCAACCTCAAACTCCACTGGCAATGGTTTATACTTACGAACATCCGCTGACAAATTTAAAATCTTCTTCACATAGGCATATGTATCATCCTTCTCTGGGAACAACACGCTCAACTTAACAACTGGAAAATTTAGAAAGGTAAGCAACAATGTTATGCAGAAATAATGGCAAAGCAAAAGATGCTGAAAGTAAAAATCAAGGTTATACCTTGAGACCTCCACTTTGTGTTCAACTCATTCCCCCTTCCAAAGTGTCCTTTCTCACATAAAAGAATTTACTCTTCCAACCAATATCCTGTGCTTCAAACCCTATCACTAGATTGTCCGCAGACGATTTAGCCCTAAAATTGTATCTTTGAGGGCCAAAAGACCTAATTTCAGACGTAAAAGCCAACTCTTCCAAATCAATGGACACGTCAGTCTCAAGGGAAAGTCTATCCAAGGTTTGGAGAATCCTCCACCCTACATGCATAAGTTAGGGATATGTTAACTTAGTGGCCTTGAAGAAACGGTTCACTAATGGGGAGAAAGGGAATTTAAGGCCAATACTGAAGGGATATTCAAGGAATCCAATCCATTCTTCTGAAACACAATAGGCCGTGAAGGATTTGTCGGGGATCAAGAATTCAGCACCTATAGGAAAGGCGTTTCGTTTAACTAAGTTATCTATATGAGTCTGCCTTATTGAACTCCTTTCAAAGTTGGATTTAAGAAGTTCAAGGTGAATGAAACCCTTAGGAAGGACAGGGACATTATCTTTCTTACTCTTACCCATTGCCTAAGGTTACAAAAGAAAATCAACGAAAGCTTGGAGAAAATAGACTAACCTAAAGGAGGACGATGACAATGGAAGGTGATTGCTGGAATAACCTTTTGAATCGACGGAAAGATGGCTTATTTATGGGAGGTTATAGGCAGTTATGAGAGCCCTACCACAACTCAAAAGCCCTAAACCGTCTTCTCAAACGTCACGTCAATTAAATAAGGGGATACGTGTTTAAAAAATTTTCGACTCCTTGGCTCCACCTAAGAGATTCAAAAAATTTGAGGGCAATTGTTTGGGGTAGAATTTTTCTTAAACACTGCATTGACATCTTGGCTCACATAGTCCTTCAGCATCTTGATTATTCAGCATCTTTAACATGACATCTTGTTTTTAACAACTTGAAGATGCAGGTTCATTCTTCTTATGCAGATTCAACCATTCCTATTTTACAGGGAGATAATTGCTACACAAGTATCAGCGACTGAGTCTCATGTGTTTCAAATGTATTTCTAAACGAAAGATAAGATCATGGCACATGATCCCTAAACTTCAGCAACCTGATCCGGATTTCTTGGGATTTTCAGTTACGTGTTGATTACTTTGTCAATACGAGGGGTATAAAAGGAGAGATAGGGATAGGCGCCATGGATGGCAACTTTGTAACTCTCACTATACTTCCACTTTGTACTCACACAACAGAAATTTATAAACATTTTTGGTTAAGGTAGGCTTTTCCTAAAGCCTCCCGAGGTTTTGTGTCGGAGATCAATTGATCAAGGGCTTTTCTCGTTACATCTTGGCATAGCATCTTGAATTTTCACATTCTTTTATTCCATTTGTGCCCAAAATCATTCCACCGAAAGTTCAATTTCAATATACAAGAAATTGACCAAAACACCCAGCATTCTCACGATGTGGCTCACTGGAGGCAGTAGTAGCACTATGTCCGTCTGCAACCATGTTTGTGACTAGGCGAAGTTTCAAGGTCTAGCGTGATCGTTTCCCGGCAATGGAACCAAATTAATGACACAGGAAACGATCCAGATCAGCCTTAGTCCAGCAATAGGTTGATCTCCAACAACTATGACCTGAAACCACGAACAAACGACTAGTCGGGGTAGTATCCGGCTAATACCCTCCGGGGTGATGATGAGATGTGGTGTTATGAGTTTGTATAATAATGTATGGAAAATAACGTAATCTCAAAATAGCCAATAAGACATTAACTTTTTACGTTGGATGTAGTCTGTTATATATAGGAGTGTCGTAGGATTGTAATAAATCCCTTAAATCGTGGAGACAATGCGGGCGTAACGATCTCCTTGATTTTTAGGATATGGTTACATATTGAGTCGTATATAGACGCACATTTCTATAGGTTAAGGTCGCTTGAGTATTTAAGGTCGACCTGACTCTTTGTCTTGGCCATGCGGATATTGTTCAAGTTGATGATCGTATGTCGGACGAAGATAGGTCGGGATCAGGGATGGTCGGACAATGAGCTAGGTCGACTGATCTTTATTGTTGGGCCGTTGGAGTTGTAGCAAAGGGGTTGGCCCATTCAATAGCAGTGTCTTTGTGATGTATGAAACGGTGGGCTTCATTAGTTGGGCCTGGCCCATCCGTTTTATTTCGTTCATGTCTATTTTCCATTTTGGACAAATTTAAGTTAAACTTTTTATAAATTTTAATAACCTAGATGTTTGAGATCTTAGCTATTTACTTAAAAGCCTAACATAAAATAACAAAAATAGAGGCAATAAAAGACTAAACACAACTATTAACTCAACTAAAATAATTGTGAACTTAACAAATATATCAAATAATATCATAAAATAGCAAAAATAGAAGTAATTGAATAAAAGACTAAAAATAACTGTGAACTTAACTAAAAACAACAGTGAATTAACAAATATGTTAAATAATCTCATAAAATTACCAAAATAAAGGACATATAAAAGACTAAAATAACTGTGAACTTAACAAATAATACAAAAAATCTCATGCAATAGCAAGAATAGAGGCCATAAAATAAAAGACTGAAAATAAATGTGAACTTAACTAAAAACAATTGTGAACTTAAAAAATATGTTAAATAATCTCATAAATTTGCAAAAATAGAGGTTATAAAAGACTAAAAATAAATGTGAATTTAATTATAAACAAATGTGAACTTAATAAATATGTCAAATAATCTCATAAATTGCAAAAATAGAGGTCATAAAAAAGACTAAAAACAACTGTCAACAACAAATATGTCAAATAATCTCATAAATAGAAAAAAAGAGGCCATAAAAGACTAAAAATAATTGTGAATATAACTAACATCAACTGTAAATTTAACAAATATGACAAATAATCTCATAAATAGCAAAAATATTGATCATAAAATACTAAAAACAATTGTGAAATTAAATAAAAACAACTGTGAATTAAATAAATGGTAGTCATTTTCATACATAAATTATGAATTTGTCAAAAAAAAAAATAACTGTGAAAAATAACTGTAGACTTTTCAAAAACAACTGTGAACTTGTAACAACTGTGAATTTCTCAAAATTGCTTCAGATTATATGTTGATACTAATAGTTTTATTTGTATTGACGATCCGAACACAACTGCTCTCATATTTTTATTTTTATTATTATTTTGACTTTTGTATATTAAAATATTTCATTTTAAAGTTTTGAAATGATAAAAAAAATGAAAGAGAGAGAAAGCACAAGGGGCTGAAGGAAAGCGTCCACGCGTGTCACATCATTAAATGAGTGGCAGGCATGTAATTTCAGCTAATTTGCCAAGGGCAAAAGCGTCCAGAATACAGGATTTGTTGGTAAATTTTCAAAATGTGCGTTTTGTGGTTGTTTCCATTAGGTTTCCATTAGGATGAAGGACGATTTGGAAACTGCCCCTACAATAAATACACACAACAGGAAAGAGGTTATTAGTGTAAAAAAAAAAACAAATTTTAAGAATTACTTTTTGACAAAAATTGGGTCATAGTTGCCTTCCAAAATACTGTTTTTTGTGTTTTAACATCTTAAAA
This sequence comes from Adenophora triphylla var. japonica, assembly GCA_022495995.1. Classification (NCBI taxonomy): domain Eukaryota; kingdom Viridiplantae; phylum Streptophyta; class Magnoliopsida; order Asterales; family Campanulaceae; genus Adenophora; species Adenophora triphylla. The sequence continues at coordinate 405,281 of JAFEMH010000688.1, forward strand.
TCGGAATCGATAGTGTTAAACACTCCTACAATAAGCCACAAGAAAGCGCTCTCAAACTCACTAAATTCTCTCAAAGATAGTGTTCCTTAAATGAAAAATAGACGATTATTTTGGAAGTAGATCTAACATAACACAAGAAAAGAGACAGTTGAATTAAAGAACAAACGGCCAACACAATATCATATTCTCCCATCCAATCCAAAGATTCAGCTATAATCACTAAGCTTAAACTCTTTAGAACTGATACGGTAATTAAACAAGGTTGCAGAATAGCTTGTCATTTCCTCAAAAGCTTATAGTAATCATTTAATAGATAATGATACTGAGATCTATATCATCTAAAAGAATCTATATATGAAAGAAAAAATATAAAGTAAAAAATCTTTAAAAATTCCGGCTAGCAAGCAACTAAACTTCCAAAATCTGTGCTTCTATATACAAATCTTCCATACGTACGTATGGGCGTCGGTATAGTGCCAGTCCTCGTATCTGAGCTTTTGTCTCGATAGGGAAGGATTTATCATTTATAGTTAGTTAGCAATTGACGGACCAATCATAGTTCTGGTAAACAATATTAACATGGCCTCCGTCGCCTAGAAGATGCGTCACAAGACCTGCCTTTGTTGCATCTAAGTAATTTATGATCCACTTTAGTATTTCTTTTTCTTGTCCAAAATCCGCACTGAACCTGCAGAATTAGCAATTACTCAACTTAGCCCATGTTTGATAAGGAAGCTTCAAAATATCTACGCTTCAAGGGATCAAAAGGTAATTATACTTTTTTCCTCCGGCACTCGAAAAGAAACAAAACTCCATTTTGGGTGTCCCATTTAAAAAAGGCACACTCCCAGAATTAATTTTTTTTAATATTTTTTTTTCATGGGACCTACTTGTCATATTTATAATAACTATCAACTTACTATACAATCTTCTTAATTTCCGTGCAAGACCCATTTTGTGCCTTTTCGAATGAGACGGAAGGAGTATATCGATTGAGCTTTCCCTTCTGACTATATAAATGCACTTATGAAATGGTCTAGCATGAATCTCCCATTTCATTCAGACGGGGTTTCTTCATACAAGCTAGCCCTTGGAGAAATAATTAATCAGGATTTTCAATCCATCCTCCAGATGTTTTGGTGCAAGCTGGAAAAGAATAGAAAAACTCACCACTTGAAGATACGGGTGAGGTAGACGGTCCTCTTGGCCAGATCAACCTCAATTCCATCCTTTTGAAAGTATTCTCTGGCAGCAAATCTTAGTTCGGATTCTATCGCCTGGGGAGTGAAGAATCTCACAGGTGGGCTTGATCTTGTTCCATTGCAAAGTCCAAAATGGATCAATGGATTAACTTTAGGGAAGGCCAGCTGAAAAATTAAAAAATCAGTAAGATAGGAACTCATCAGGAGCAAAAAAGAGTGGTCGTGTAATAAAAGTGTAGCAAGGATTTAAGGTTTATGTAATGTTTTTCCTTTTTTGCTTTTACAAAAGTGGATTTTACTTCCATACTCGGATTAAAAGCCAGGAAATGATTACTATTCCTTTCACGGGTATTTTCAGGGTTACTCTGTACTCTATACGAATTCACAGTTGTGATTGAAGAAACTGTTAAATTGTAGTATCTCAAGAAAATAGAAGATTCTTTGTAGCCCTTTTCATTCCTTCGTAAAAACAAGGAGAAAATAGAAATGAAAATGTGGAAATAAATGATATGCTAAGAGTTATACATACCATTTATTTCCACATTTCACTAAGCAACGATTTATTATTATTCCTTCCTTAATTTTAGGAACAGATGCTGCAGGCTCATTTTTATAAGGAAATAAATGGTATATTCAGAATTCAGAAAGAAATAGAAAGCAGAGTACTGGTACTCACCTCTAAACGTTTGTCTCCGGCACCATAAGGTTTTATCAAAGAATAAGGTGCTCTTCGATTATTTCTAAGAATCCCATTTTTAATTGTTGTAAGCGAGTAAGGGTAACCACCAACGATGTAGATAAAATCAGAATAGAAGGTTCTCCTATCGATTACCGCACCACCAGGATGTCCGATCCGAATAACAGCATGTACGACCATGGCATTATAAAGGTTCAGAAAGAAGGCAAGCTTCTCATCTGCTGTAAGTGCATGGATGTTCACCCTGTGAAGGTCTTGAACCAGGTTTACATATCTGCAATCACGAGCCAAAGAAGAGTTAGGGTTAACAAACTTTCCTATGAAGATATCCGTATGAACAGGTCTAAAATCGGCAGTTGTCCAGTAATATTCATCTACAGGACGAGACAAGTGCATGAATGAAAAGACTATTGGTACAGTGTTTACTTGTTTGTGTGATATAGAAGGCACAAAATGTTGAGAGTTTCTGTTACCTAACTGAGAGCTACTTTTGAATCTCTCATCTCCCAAAAGCTTCACTTCTTATTAAAATTGAGTTGCTAAGTGTAGCTTGGTTTTTATCAAGTTTAGTGCTTTTGGATAAGATAATTAAACATTATCTTGCCAAAAAATAAGACTTTTATGATATTGGAAAGAAGCTGGTCCAACTTTTTAAACGGGAAAAAGAACCAAAAAAAATAAAAAAGAACCTAAAAACTAAAAAACTTGCATCACAAGTTGAATAGGGGAAAGCTTATTGTGGGGAAGCCACACATATAATGGACAATTCAAATGGAAATAAAAAAGAAAAAAGAATTGTGGCTTGTAAGCTTATCACTCCAAAGTTCTACCTGAGAGTCAGGCACACAGATGGAAAGAAAGATAATTGTGGCTTGCTCAACTGCTCAAAGATGATCCAAACACTCATAAATGGACAGGAATGAATAACGGCAGATATATTTATGAAGAGTAGAACTTGAGAAATGGAAAGTACCTCCGGAATTCCTCACTGTTGCTGATACCCACATAATTAAGATGGAGGCCATCTTCAGATGCGTAGGATTCAAGTATTGCAGACATTATCTTTGTTAGTCTTAGGCTAATTGCAGCAACAGACTTTGGCTCAAAGTCATTAGTGGATCCCCGAAAATTATGACTTCTAGGAATGAAGGGCTCATGCTCAAGGAAACGATAGAAGTGGTTCCCATCCTCAAACTCATTTTGGCTGTGAAGATAGAGTAAGTTATTAACTGAGGGAAAAAAATAAAAAGTCAATTGTTATTAAAAGCAATTCTTACCCAAAAACGTGATGAATAAAGTGCCTTCTCGCCAGCTGCTTCCCTATCTCGATTGCCTAAACGTAATGTCAAAGCCAAAAAATTAGGTCTGCAATTGTGCTGATTATTGAATCTATGTAAACACATATATTGATGCAAGAAATAGGAGCATTTCAAGGAACATGTTCAGATCTTTTATCCGATAACTTTACAAAGATTAAGATAATTTTGCAAAAGCACCCAAAGCAGAAATTTTTTGTCACGTCCAATCAAGCAGCAACTCATCCAGTTACATAAATTGCATATTTTACCAAGCCAATGCTATCATGATATATAAACCAAATAATACACTTAAAGAAAAAATAACACACCGCCATATTATGTCACTAATAGCCTGTTTGGTGCAGTGTTTCTGCCAAAAGACTGAAATATTAAGCTGCTTTTTTCTTATATTTCCATATCAATGCAGTATTTTAACAGCAGCTTTTGGAAAATAAAAATAATTTCTTAGAACACTATATTTTGTAGCTTTTCTTCAAAACTAGTGTTTGAGTTCGCTTAAAAGAAACAAAAAAGGCATGTTTTGAATTAACTTATCAATTGTATTTATAAAACACTAAAAAAAGCTAATGTTAAGAAAAAGTTGCTGTTAACAGAGCTGCATTTTGAACCGCTGCACTATACCAAACCCTAAGTGTCAATATTTCTCTCCAATGGCTTAGGGTCCATCATTATGATGTGTATGTGCTAGTTCAATTCTAAATTTTTTTCCTAAGAAAATCAAGGTTAAATTAAAATTTCAGATAAATGGAAACTGTTTTAAGACAAGTATGGGAACTTTGTCTAGTTGAATTATACAGCATATTTATAATGAGCCGCTGTTTGAGGTGCTGACAGAGAACATACAGCATTACTATACAGAAATATGAATCCGATGAAATCATTTTAGAAGTACACAAATAAACATAAAATTGGAAGTACTTCCAAAAACAAATCTGGTTTGATCTCAAATATTACACAACCCTTTGGACAGAAAAGTATATATCAATCATACACAGTAAATGAGGTAATTGGTAAAGGTGATGATAGATGTACATAGTAAGGGCTTAGATATCCAATGCAAGACTTAAAAGGCTTTATATGGAAATCGAACATACACAAGGACTTGAGATGGTGAGGGACACCCTGATATATTTGGTACGAGTATAACTCAACTAAGATACCCCGACTACATATAACCTTACAGCAATCATTGCATTATAGTCAATTTGTGGAAATGGCTTGGAACAACTGTTTTTCTAAGGATATAAAATTGTTATTGGATATAATATAGAATGTAAGGTGATTACTGCCAAGTTACCAAATATATGCTGGCCTTCTGTTTTCTCTTGGACCGAGTAAGTTGAACATGCAGGGATATGAGCTACTACTCTCCGGTATTGTTTGATAACTGATGCCTACATCTAAGGCTAGCAACGTTTGTGTCCTAACTAATTTTTAATAAATATGGCCTAGAATGAAGACAGCACTATGATGTTATCATTGCTCAAGAAAAGAACAGATGAATCTTGGGGGGGGAGGGGGGGTGTTTCGTCACATTGTTTAAAGTTTAAATTTGATCTTTTTGCGCTAGTGACTTCAACCACAACTGAATTTATTTACTAGGAAAACGAAAAGGGAGTCAGGATATAAACCATTGATGGAAGATATAAATTAGCAGATTTTTTAGGGAGTGGATTAAAGCTGGCTTAGTTTGATAGCCACAAAATTGAAAATTCACAAAAGTTGAGTTATTTTTTATGACAAGACTCTTATTTTGGTCACCTAACTACACCTCTCTTTTTCTAATGTGGTCAAAAATAATTTTCCTTTTTCAAATGTCTGTCACCCATGCTCCAATTTTTTGGAATGTACACACTCCAATGATAGAGCCGTTAATATTTACTGGGTTTCACACACGTGATGACACATAACACCAGTTAAGTATATAACCGGCTCCATTACAGTTAACAAGAGATAGAAATATATAAGGAAAAGAGGGAAAAAAAAAAAGACCAATAGTAACCATATAGAAGAAAAGGAACAGTAATGCATAGGTGTATGTAAACCCAATAATAATATGCATAACGTTTCCATCAATGGTGACTTCCACCATCCTAAAACTAGTCACATTTACTAACTCCAAGTTTTGGATCATAATTTGTATGGCATTTTAAGTAGACTTCTTATATTTAAAATGAAAAATTATGGAGATTTGAAGTTTGAACTTTAGAAATGCGACTCTTATCTCTAGGGCACACCAAAATGAGTGTATGAATCTTTTCTAGGATGGAACTAGTAATTAATGTTCAATGAAAATACATTCACAATATATCCTAAATAGAATATTTCAACAAGACCCTGATACTGAGATGCTGTAAATTTTTTAAGGAATGTGGCAGTGGAAAAGGAAGGAAGAAAGTCAATTAATGAAAAAACTGAGTAATAAACATGTAGGGTAAAAGACAAACAAGCTTGCAAGTTGCAAATATCTCAAGAGTCAAGCTACAACCAGAAGACCTGCATATGCAACTCATAAACCATATCCTAATATAAGCTCACAACCGGAAGAGCTTACACAAACTGCACCTGAACTAGCCCACGATCCAGCTTGATTATGCCCCCACTTGCCACAACTCACCTACTCCTTTCCATTCAAAGATTGGAGCCTATTGACATATCATTTCAATTAGTGCTCTAACATTGCAATTCAAACTCAACCAAGGGAGTTATGCTATTTCTATTAAAGTTGGAGGGCAGGCCCCAGCCTAGCTTCCTCCTCTTCTTCCATCCAAAGTAACAAACCACTTTTTTCAACAGATTATCGTATGTGACTAAAGCAGAACCCAGCCTGACTAATACAAAGCTCCCTTCTAACAAAAGATCATGTCATTCTAAGCAGCTATGGTTCTTTATTTTTAATTTTCAAGAAATTAAGCAAGTAGACCTTAAAAACTTTAAGTAGCACATATGATCACATTATACCATTGTCAAGTACAAGCTATGAGATAATTAGTGGCAAAGAAGAATTTAACAGCTTTATTAAACGTGGATATCTTTTTGAAACATTGTTTCGTGAAAATGAAACCATTTAGGACAGAACGAGTACCATATCATCTTCCAAACACATAAAGACATACGTGCACACGACAATACAACAGTAATGAAACCAGAGAGGACCCTGTAATTACACCACAGAACTCTTTTATCTATGAACATTGTTCAGCGTGGAGAAGAATAATCATTAAGGTTTGTTGCTCCCAATTGAAATCACTGTCAGTACTAACATTAGTTTGTGCTATCAATTATTATTGAATAAAGCCGTGTTGACTATTTTAACTACGAGTAACTTTTGCTGTCTACTTTTTTTTGGTTCAAAACTACAAGTTATGTTTGTTGTCTATTATGCATATTAAATAACCTTTTAATTATAGAAGATGAACGAAGCCCAATGGTGTCCTTGAAAGGATTTCTTGGACCCATGACTTCCTCATCTGGAGATCTCCCTGGTCCCTCTATTTCCCCACTAGATTTGCACCATGATAAAGCCTCATGTAACGGTACAAAGAAGAAGAAAAGAACAAAAGAGCTATGAAATGTGAAAATCTGTGTTTGTCACGGTATGTTTCCATGAAAGGCTACATTTTAGAAAGAATATATTAAACTTCTTAAATATGAAAAGTAAATGTAGGGGAGAAATCGAACAAAGCATTTAAATAAAAAATGTCAATATGTTCAGGTTAAGAGGTTCAGCTTCAGGCTTCTCTTTATTCAGGAATGTATATACTCACTCTAAACCAGCTCAGTATTTTTCTACTTCACTTTTATTTGCACCTCAGTTAATTCAAGAAACATATCAAAAATGCAAGTCAAAATGGTTTAGATGGGCAACTGGCCAGTTATAGAAACAGGCTGATGAAAATATGTTGGATCTAAAAGTTTTGAAGTAACGCCTTGAGTTTACTCGGATTGATTCCCCTAAAAAATATCTTTCTACCGTTCAAGCAACTTATTATAGTTCAAGATAATACATATTATTACTGGGTCATATATGAATAACAATATGCTCATTTTAAAAAAACCATCGACCAAGTACAATGTTGGCTAGTAAATTGGTGCTGAAGACCGGCAACGTGCCAGATACAAAATTGTCAGAGAGATTCATAAATGATTTCGTGACTTGATGCATATAAAATGTTAGAACCCTCAGACTAAGGACAACTCCTTTATAACACTTTAGATTTAAAAATTCAACAACTTAACAGAAACCATCAATTAAAAAATTGGAGCAAAACAAAACTACATCAGCTATATCGCAACTTACTACATAAAGCACAATCCAACAAATAGACGGTTAATAAAGCAAAGATAAGCAACAAAAAAGGTCAAAAAGTCAAACGTACCTTCTTCCTCCCGCAGTCGAAGTGGTTAATCAAAACCTCCACCATCTCCGCTCCAGAGAAGCAATTCTTAACAATCTTTATCTTCATCAAACGGTCCTGAATCGGCAACTTCTGTCTCAAAACCCTAGCCACCGCCACCATCTCGTCCATCGTTTCCTCTTCGGGATCATCGAATCCGTACACTGGCGGCGCCGGTGCACTTTCCGGACACTTCTTCGATAACAAGTCCTTCAATCTGGCGTCCAACGTCCCACTATTCCGAAGCGAATTCAACGCTACTAATCCGCCGAACAGTTTCTCGTTGAAGAAAATTTGCGGCACCGCTGAGCTTCCGGTCCGATTAACCAACTCCTTCTCTCTCATCGGGAAAACGTCGATGTTAATCTCCACGTATCGTAGCCTCCTCTCCCGTAGAAATGACCGAACTGCCCTGCAATCCCTGCAGTTCGATCTCGAGAAGAAGCTGATTCGTCCTTTGAGTTCCGTAGGGTCAGTTTGGTCATTCTTCAGCTTGACGATCACCTTGAGCCCCGACAGATTGAACTCTGTTACATTCATTTTCATATCCTTCCTCTCCAAAACGACGTCGTCGTCGCTATTGTTTTCCGTGAATGAGGACAATCGCTTCGTAATCGCGGCAGACAAGCTGTTGCTCTTCTCACGGAAGAACTTGCCGATCGCCGGCATGTCGACGGTGGTGATACTTTCCGGCAACGATTGTGAACGCTCGAAGGCAAGTGGAGGGTCCGTGACGGTGACGCCTGGCGGTGCCTCGGGTTTTGGGAGCTGCGAAATAGGTTGAATCAGCTTCATGCCCGTCGTGTAGCCATTGATTTTCTTCAAATCAGCAGCAGGTTCGATAACTTCGGTCGCATTCGAATCCTTTTCCGGCGACGGAGGAGAATCGTCCTCGTCGAGTTTTCCGTTCGCCGGTGTCTGAACTTGAACTAATAATTCTCGCTTCTCAATCACGACATCATCATCACCGCCATTTACTGAATCGGGTTCCGTGGTTTGATCATTGCCGGAATCAACGGAATTTGAATATAGAGATACGTCATGGTGTTCTGATAAATCGGGAATTCCGTTAATAATTTGAACAAGCTCTTCGTCATCCAAGGCGTTTTCTGGAGAAAAATTCGGTTGATGATTTACACGGAGATTGAATTGGTCTCCTCCATTGGATAATTCCATTTCCATCTTCTCTCCAACGAAATAGAAGTATTAGGGGAGGAGATTTTTCTTGTGAAAAATATTCTTAAAATGTTTATATGGAGAAAGAGAGCGGAGATATCGGGGGGATGGGAGGGGAGGAGCGGTTAAGTTGAATGAATGGAAAGAGAGAGGGAGGGAGCGGGGGACTTATATAAGCACACGGAGAGAGAGAGAGAGAGAGTCAACTTAGAATGAGGAGTCCCCAAATGGACTTTGGTTGGCTCAGTCAGCCGTATATTATGGGTTTGGTTGGGACACTCTAGTCCGACGCACAAAGTACTTCGAAATAGGGTTGTATTAATTTTATAATCACGTAAGAAATTTATAAAATTTTGAGTTAAAAAAAATGACTTGATAATTATGATTGAATATTTGATAATTATCAACTCATTTTGTAACTTTTTTTTTTTTTTGATTTTTTTAAGTCCATCAATTCACTGAAAATTCTCTTAAAGTCCCTATCCCAGAAGTGTCTAATATTAACTAGGGAGGGATAAACATCCACTCTAACTCCTGAGGGGAGTCGAACTCAGGATCTCTGTGTTGGTGTCCCAGTGCTCTGGCCATCAGGTCAAGGTCAAGAGTCCTGATGATTCATTTTGTAACTTTAGTTGCACGAGCTTAAGAAAGGAACAAAATGCCTTAAATTGAAAAAATGTCTAAAATATTGATCATGAAATAAACAGATGAGAATGAGTACAACTCAGAATGTTGTGCGAGTAACTGTGATATTACTTCATCGTCTCAAAATTTTATTTTGAAAAAATTAATTTAATTTTAATTATAAATTGAATTTTTTTTAATATATTTATAGAAAATTAGTAAGCCAAAGTCTTGTAAAAAGCTAGTTTTTTTGTAACATAAGAAAAAAAACTAGTTTTAAAGCATCAAGTCTAACTAATAAGAGTGATGAACGGTTCTGAAAACTAGTTTTTTTATAACATTTTGAAAAAAAACTATTTTTTCACAAGAGTTACTCAATTAATAATAATTTATTATTTTTTAAATGTATAGTTAAATTAATTCGATTGAATGCATTACTTTTTTACAATATACTCCCTCCGTCCCAGACCAAGAGTCCTACTTTCCCTTTTGGTCCGTCCCAGACCAAGAGTCCCTTTCCTTAAATGGAAATTTTTTCATATATTTATACCCTTATCATCTCCATATATTTACAAAAAAACCATTACTATTTCTCCCACTCATTCTCTCTCCTATTAAATATTTTTAACTTTTACATTCTATTTTCTATTCCCTACCACACATTTAACTTTTACATTCTCTCTCCTATTCCCTACCACACATTTAACTTTTACATTTTCTCTCCTAAAATTTTCTACCCACTTTAAAAAATTTTCTTAAGAAGCGTGAAATCTCCCCCGAGGACCCTTGGTCTGGGACGGAGGGAGTACCAAATTAAAAAGCAATGAAAGAATCGAACCATATACCTAAAAGAGTGTGAGGTTTGATTGTTATCAATAGGGCTGGAAAAAAAATCGACGGATCGAATCGGATCGATAGAATCGGACCAGATCAATGAAAATCGGACCAATCCAATAGAATTTGTTTGGTTCTGGTCCCAAATTTATATGAAATCGATTATTTGGATTGGTCCTGATTTTTGAAAAAAAAATATATTGTTCTGGACCAAACCCGGACCGAATCGATTATGTATATATTATGTATAATATATATATATATATATATATATATATATATATATATATATATATATATATATATATATATATATATATATATATATATATATATATATATATATATATATATATATATTTATTCATAATTTCTAATTTTCAAAAAAAAAATTGTTGTGATCTTATCCATCCAGCGACATTACAAGTTTACAAAAACCCTAACCATATCATATCTCTTTCATTTCCGTTGTTTGGTTTTCTATCCCTCTCTCTCTCTCTCTCTACGCTTTTCCCCTCTCTCGTCTTTCTCTCATCTCAATTCTCAACCCTAGAAATCAAATTGATTTTTCATGGCGGGGCCCTGATTTCGACTCAGTTGTCCAACCACGGCACCACCATCGATCTCTACCGACGGCGTAGCTGTAACAGAAGTAATTAATCTACGACGCAGATCTGTTTTCCGTGCGAGATTGCAGAACATCATTACTCTGTTATTTGGCCTCTCAAATCTCCAATAAAAGTAATGTTATTTTCTCAGTCTCTACCTCCAATCTACTCGTATTTTCAATTTTCTTACAATTTTGCATCTGAATTTAGTTATTAGGGTCTGAATCATGTTTATTTTCTCAGTCCGGATTTTATGTAATGTAATCGTCCTATATTTTTTATTTGAACTTTGTTCCTCTATTTCAGTTAAGTTGTTGTATGTCTGAATATTTTTATTTGAACTTTGTTTATGTAATCGTCCTATATTTTGATTTCATGAAAAAAATAGTTGTTGCATGTTTTATCTTTAAAAAAAATATATAGTAGTGTAACTTGTGGAACCGATGGAATCGGACATGGACCGAACCATTGAACCGGACCAATGTGACCAGTCCTGTAATGTAATGGTCTGGTCCTGATCCTGAATTTAGGCAGAACCGAACAATTGATCCGGTCCTGTTTTTTTGAAATTTTGATAAAATCCGGACCAATCCGGACCGTGAACACCCCTAGTTATCAATGCCTTACTCCCTTAGGGGTGCGCTTCCAAGTTTTAAAAATGAGATAAAGAAAAGGAAATGGGAGGAAATCTAATATATTTTCCTCCCTAAAGTTGCTCTCGAGTTTTTTTAGAAAATAAGTGAAAGGAAAAGGAAGGAAAATTTTTAAAATTTTCTCTCCTACACAATCCTCTCAAAAGTGGGAGAAATTGGATGGAAAGATCTTATAAAACAAATTTTTTTGTTAAGCCTATTTTACCCCAAGTATAATTCTCTATCTCTTTCTTTCATTAAGGGTACAAGTGTAATTCAATTTTTTTTTCCTCTTTTTCCTTCATAAACTCGAGAGTACTTTAAGAAGTTATTGAATTTCCTCCCCTGCTCTTCATTCCCTTCCGGCCTTCCCTATCTCTCCCCTCCTTTTCTCTTCTCTCATTTCAAAACTCGGGAGCGGACCTTAAGGTCAATTGAGTTCGCTATTAAATACACAATATGTACTCCCTCTTTTTCTATATTTACAAAACTAAGGAGTCTTAATTTTTATATTTATAAAAAATGTAAAAATAAATATTTACTATTATTAATATTGGGTGACCATATGTCTGATAAACTTCTTATGACCAAATTTGAAAGTAATTGTATTTTTATTTTTATTTTTTTTGATTATCCAAGTTTCCCAGCTTCGCCGGATCAATTCTGAACCATGGTACCGGCCCCTCAGTATGCTGGTGAAGGTAAATCGCGGGATGTGCCCTATGCAGCCAGGGTGGCAGCACCCCTTATACTCCTGGCCCCAAGGGAGCCCTCCTACAAGGCATTTACACTCTTACAACACCAAATGGCTGCTCCAGCTGCTCCTGCCGAGGCAATTACATCACTTTCTCAACACCAAATGGCTGCTCCAGTGCTCCTGCCAAGATTTGAACTCTCCACACTGAGGTTGCAAGCCCAGCAGTGCTGCTTCCTTAACTGCACGGATGTGCCCCGGGAAACTCCCTAAGGACCCTGAAATCCAAGGTAGGAATTAAACCACAAAAATTCTCCTTGAGGAAAATCGAACCGATGACCTTTCCTTCGAAAGGTCACCATTATACCACTGGGTCAAGGCCCATTAGATGAAAATAATTGTATTTTCATCTTACACATACACATACACAGTTAAAGTTAAAATAGCTTAACTTTTAAGGTAATTGAATTCTTCAACCATAAAGTATACTGTATATTAAATGTAGAATTATTATTATTTTTTTATTTTTTTTTGAAGCACTAAATGTAGAATAGTTCAAAGTGCAATTGCATTATTTTCAGACTTGAAACTCGAAATTTCTGATTTTGATAAAACTAGTGCTCAAACTAAATTATGCTGATAAGCTAAGCGCAACATTATGCTTAAAATTACCGAATGTTATATTTAATCATTGGTTAACCTATTACTCCCTCCGTCCCAGCGAAAGAGTCGGTAAATTTGTCCGACACGCAAAATAAGAAATGTGATGTAGGAAAGAGAAAAAGTTTAAATGTTGTGAGTATGAAAAATTAAATAGGAGAGAGAATGAGTGGGAGGTGATGTAAGAAAGATAATGTTGTGAGTGTAAAAGTAAAGTAGGAGAGAGAATGAGTGGAGAGAATAGTGATTTAAGGTTTCCTTTTTGGGAAAGTGGCTTTTTAAATGGGACGCCCAAAAAGGAAATAAATGGCTCTTTCGCTGGGACGGAGGGAGTATACTTTAGGTAGCGTTCAACCTTCATTTAGAATGGCATTCGTGCTGCCCCCGGCGGAAATGCAGTGCAAAATATTTTTATTTTTTTTTGCCCCCCCCCCCCACCGGAAACTGGCGAAAATTAGGGATTTTGGTCGGAGTATTGCCCGGAGAAGACAAAGAGTTTACGTTTTTTTTTGTTTTTTTAATTAATCAAAACGACGTCGTTTTGATTAATGAGAAAAAAAAAAAGGCGTCGTTCAGTTTTTTTAAAAAAACGAGAGGAAACAAAGCATACGTAATTTCCCCTTCCTTCGTCTCCGTCCGCTCCAAAATTCAAAAACCCTAGAATTCATTTTCCCTTCTCGCGTCTCCGCCGCTCTGCGTCACGCCGCCGCCGCCGCTCCTCCTCCTCGACGCCGCCGCCATTGCTCCTTCTCCTCTAGTCCTTCTTTGCCGTCTCTCTCTCTCTCGGTAATTTCCTCTCTCTCTCTCTACAAATTTGAATGGAGTTTTGTTTTACACAAATTTAAATGTGTTTTGATTAATTTTAATTTCTCACAAATTGATAAGTTTTCAATTGTATTTTTTGTTCATTTAGGTTTATCAATGGATAGATTTGTGTTAAAAAGGCCTAGATCTATGGCTTCTTCTAGTTCTAGTGTTGGAAATGAAACACAACAATTGAATGAAAATGTGGTTGTTGAAATTGTATAAAATGACATTGTTTCTGATCCCGATCTACGAAAGTCAATTGATAGTTTTGATGTGAATATTCAGGACCGTATTCGTAGAGAATATGTTGCTAAAGGTCCTTGTCAACCAAAAGGTCATGCATTTCCAAAAAAAGGAATTCCAAGTCGTAGTTTTAGAGATGATTGGTTTGGGGATTTTAATTGGCTTGAATATAGTATGTCTAAAGATGCCGCATATTGCTTTTGGTGTTTTCTTTTTAAGCATGGTTATGTGTCACCGGGAGATGAAGCATTTACTAGTATTGGGTTTAGCAATTGGAAAAAGGGTCCTGAAAAGTTTAGAGGACATGTTGGTTCTACTTCTAGTTCACACAACCAAGCAAGAATCAAGTATGAAAATTTTTTGAATCAAAAACAAAGCTTGAGTCATGTTATTGATAGAGGTTGTGCGATAAAAGACAAGGAATATCAAATTCGTTTGACGGCAAGCCTAGATGTTATTCGTTTTTGCTTGGGTGAAGGTCTTCCTTTTAGGGGACATGACGAGTCTTCAACTTCCATAAGACCGGGTACTTTTTTATCGTTGTTGCGATGGTACGCTTAAGGAATGAAGAGGTTGGTAACGTTACTCTTAAAAATGCTCCAGAAATTCTCAAATGACTTCTCCCGATATTCGTAAAGATATAATTAATTCTTGTGCTGTTGAAACAAGACTTGCAATATTGAGTGAACTTGGTAATGGATTATTTTCTATCATGGTTGATGAGTCTCGAGATTGCTCAATAAAAGAGCAAATGGCGATTGTTATTAGATATGTGAACAAAAAGGGGGAGGTCGTGGAAAGATTCTTGTATTTGATTCATGTTAAGGAGACCACGTCGATATGTTTGAAAGAGGCAATTGACTTAGTATTTTCTGAATTGGGATTAACAATGTCAAGATTGAGAGGTCAAGGATATGATGGTGCATCTAATATGAGAGGTGAATTTAATGGTTTGAAAGCACTTATTTTAAGAGAGAATCCATCGGCATGGTATATTCATTGTTTTGCTCATCAAATTCAATTGGTGTGTGTGGCTGTATTTAAGGCAAATCGGTATGTTAGTGGCTTTTTCAGTTATCTTGGGGAAATTGTTACAATATGTGGATCTTCTTGTAAAAGAGCAGATAAACTTAGACAAACTGAACATGATAGACTTGTTGAAAGGTTGGAGAAGGGAGATATCAATTCAGGAAGTGGTCAAAATCAAGAAACCTCTTTGCGTAGACAGGGTGACACTCGATGGGGATCTCATTATATTACTATACTTCGTCTTGAAGCTATGTGGCCATCGGTGATTAAAGTCCTTGAAAATATATTTAATGATGGAGTTGATGCAACAACACGTGGGCTAGTTTCGGGTTTGATACAAAGGATGGAAAGTTATGAGTTTGTGTTTATTATGATGTTGATGAAACGTTTATTAGGCTTCATTCACCCATTGTCTTTAGCCTTGCAAGCAAAAGATCAAGATATTCTCAACGCACTTAATGGGGTAGAGATTGTGAAAGAAAGATTGCAAACATTTCGAGAATCCGGATGGGATAGTTTATGCCAAGTAATGAATTCTTTTTGTGAGGTTAATGAAATTGATGTTGTTAAGATGGATGACATTGTCCCAAGACGGATTCGCGTCAAAAGAGATGGGACGAATATTACTAACTACCATCATTATCGTGTTGAAATCTTTTGTGAGGTAACTTAACTATCACACATTTTTTTTCTATTAACTTTAGTATAATTAACACGTTATCTAAAATTATTCTTGTTTTACGTCAATTAGGTTGTGGACTCTATTATACAAGAGATGGGGGATCGTTTTTCCGAGTCTAGTACACAATTGCTTAAGTATATGGCATGCCTCAATCCGAGAAATAATTTCTCTAGCTTCAATGTCGAGAAACTTATCCGTCTTGCCAAACTATATCCACTAGACTTCTCAGAGACGGATCTTCTAATAATTCATGATGAACTTGAAAATTTTCTTCTTTCTGTAAGACTTGATTAACGATTCTCCGATATTGAAGACTTGAGCAGTCTATCAAAGAAGATGGTTGAAACTATGAAAGAGAAAATGTTTCCATTAGTCTATCGCTTGATTGTATTGGTCTTACTCTTACCTGTGGCGACTGCAACTGTTGAGAGAGTGTTTTCTGGGATGAAGTATTGCAAGTCAGAGCTGCGAAATAGGATGGGAGATAAATATTTGAACGATTGTTTGTTGGTGTACATTGAGAAAGCTCTGTTCATAGATATTTCTAATGAACGAATCTTGAAGCGTTTTCAAGATATGGCTACTCGTAAAAATCTTTTGCCGAAAATCACTAGTGCCACTAGTGCTATTTAAATTGTAAGTTTTTTTTTTTCGGTTATTTTCCGTTCTGATGAACTAATTTGAACATGATTTTGTGTATGAAATATTATGACATTTTTCCTTATTTATTTGTTTTTCATGGATCCGACCCATTTTTTACTTGTCCGACCCGAAAAAAATTTTTCGGGGACGCTGCCCCCGAACCCCCGTATAATCTTGCCCCCCCACGGAAAATTCCTGGCTCCGCCCCTGTTCGTGCGTTTTGTTTTAAAATATTGTTAGGAGATGTATAAGATGGAAGAATTTGAATTGTTATAATATCCTAATTAATTATGTATTTCAAAATGTCAGTGTAATGTCTTACATTTCATCTCGAGTTGTAAGATTGTACAATTAATTGTACTTAGGTTGAGCCTCCGGACATCTGTGAATAGCCTACCCATATTATCGTGCATTTGCATTTAATCTAATGTTGATTTGAATTAAAAAAAAAAAACATTATAATTTAGTCGTAAAATTACTTCCTAACTTAATAGCACATTATAATACTTAGCACTAGCTTAATTCAGTTAAAACAATTTTTCATCGTCTTAAATTGATTAAGTCGTGACTCATAATAGTTTGGCTAGCTATAATTACTTGTCAATTTAGTTAAGCCAGAATAGTTTATTATCCTCTAATTATGTTAGAACAATCTAGTGGTGTATGAATATCATTTTTAATGGTGTATTAAAATCAATATTTAAAATTTCATATATATTTTTTTTAAAAATTAATAGTGTATGAATATCAATTTTTAAAAGGATAGGAAATGTAAAAAATGGATTAAATTGACTAATAAAATAAAATTATGAGAATCTCATTAAGATGGAAAAAATATTTAATATTAGTAATTAAAAGATTGAGTGAATATATAGTTTGAAATGGATATTTAACTACCAGACGAAGAAATCAAGCTTGAATGATTCTGAATAACTCCGTCAACACATAAGAATGAAGAAAGTATTTGGCCGGCTGGTGATTATTATATTAATAATCAATCAATACTATAAAGTATTTCATTTGGGAGCTGGTAATGAAAAGATTAGTGGGTTAGTGACAAACTTAAACTTTTGCTAAGTGTGGATCTGGTTAGATTATTTATGTTACTTCCTAAATCTCAATTTTTGTTTCTGTCGATGTGAAATTCTTGTTTTTTCTTTTCTAAATAATAGAAAATAAAGCGTCCTCCCTCCGTTCCAAAAGTAAATGTTTAATAATGTTGTTGTTTTTTTTTTTATAAATGAATGTTATATATTTTGGGAAAAAGGATTATGTTTTATATTCTTTTGTCAATATTGCAAATCTTACTGTTTTAGTTGATAGACTAACGATTTTAATAGTAGCAAATTTGGTATGAAATAAGAGCATTTACGATGGTGAGAAAAATTTCACTCACAATGTGTTAAACCAAAAACAATTCAACACTAGGAAGAAAGTTATTTAGGGTTTCAAAGTTTAGCTATTTTATTAATCTCATAATTGTTGAGATATTGACATATCTTGTCAATATCTTTTCCTTTTCCTTGTAAATATTGTTTCCTTATGTATGTGTTGTATGTTAGGAAGTATTCTTTTTTAAGTAGGAAAGTAGAATATGTAGTCATAATAGAATCCTAATCAAAGTAGAATTATGGTGTATATATATAGGTTGTATATTTCATAATTCTTCAAGAAGTGAAATAATAATTTCCTCTTCACATATTTCGATTTTAACTTGGTATCAGAGCTGTGAATACCGAGGGAACTGGCGAGAAGAAAACTATGGATGAAAGGAGATCTCCATATTTTATTTCTGCAAGTGACAATCCGGGAATGATTCTCACCCATGTTCAATTGAAGGGCGAGAATTATGAAGAATGGGCTAGGGTTTTCAAGGGATCATTGAGGGCTAAGACAAAAACGGCCTTCATTGATGGAATTATTGAAAAACCTACCATGGAGGATGAATTGGAACATTGGCAAACGGTAAACTCAACGGTTGTTTCGTGGATCTTTAACACCATTGAGCCAAGCCTTCGTTCCACGGTGAGTTATGTGGATGATGCGAAGACACTATGGGATGATTTGCCGGAAAGATTCTCGATTGGAAACGGACCTAGAATTCAGCAATTGAAGGCGGATTTGGCAAATTGCAAGCAACAAAAAGGCGAAAGTGTGGCGGCTTATTTTGGTCGCGTGAAGAAATTATGGGACGAGTTGAATGACTATGATGGACTCCCGACTTGTTCATGTGCGGGATGCAAGTGTAGCATTAGCACGAAGCTAGTCCAACGACGTGAGGACGAGAGGGTTCATCAATTCGTTATGGGGCTTGATGCCCCGAAGTTTGAGAACGTGAAATTCCCATACTGAACACAGAACCTTTGCCTAATGTTAATAAGGCATATTCTATGGTTGCACGAGAAGAAAGAGTCTGGGGCAGCCTGCATGAAGATTATCCAGCGCCTGCCAGTTTTGCTGTTCAGACAGTTGTGGGATCAACTGTGCGCACAACTGATCGTACAAATGGTTCGAAGATAGAAAGAAAGGAGGCGAGCAGTGATGTTTGTTCTCACTGCAAGAAAAAGGGACATAACGCAGATACATGCTACAAGCTGGTGGGGTACCCAGATTGGTGGGGAGAACAACGCTTGAAGAACATAAAAGGACGAGGCAGAAATACTTCGGCTACGGGAAGATTCAATCCACGAGTCAACACGGTGCATACTAGCGGTGAGGGAGCTGCTGGGATAACAGATGAAGATCGGGCTGGCTTGCTGGGGTTCACGCCTGAACAATGGACTCACCTCAAGGAGTATATGCAGACACATGTGCAGACAGCTGATCGCACAGAGAATGAATGGTAAGTCAAGTAATGAATCTTGGCTAGTCGATAGTGGAGCTAATCGACATATAACAGGTAATATTGCTCTGTTGGAAAACGTACGATAGATTGAGGCTAACCACATAGGATTGCCCAATGGAAGATATATGATTGCCACAAAAGAAGGAGATGTTGTCATCGGATCACATCTACGTTTGAGAAACGTTTTATATGCCCCCACGTTCAACTGCAATCTTTTATCTGTCTCTCAATTGCTTAATGATTCCAATCATATAGTGCACTTTTCTAACAAATTGTGTGTTGTACAGGACCGAGCCACGAAGATTTTGATTGGAACGGGTGAACAAGACGGGGGGTTGTATTACTTGCGAGGATCAACAGGGACGCAAGCTTGCAACATCAGGGAATCCGGAAGTTATCAGTTGTGGCATCAACGACTTGGACATCCATCAAGTAAAGTGGTTGGTTTATTACCTTTTATTAGTCGTTGTAGTATTGATAAGGATGTTTGTGGAATTTGTTGCCAAGTCAAACAAAGTAGGGACAAGTTTTCGCTTAGTGATAGTAACTCTATTGAAATTTTTTATTTAATTCATTGTGATATTTGGGGTGATTATCGAAAGCCTGCAATGCGTGGAGCCGTTTATTTTTTGACCATTGTGGACGATTGTTCCCGTGCCGTGTGGGTTTACTTATTTAAGTCCAAAAGTGATGTTTCTCAAATCTTGAAAAAATTTCTTGTCATGATCGAAAGGCAATTTAATAAACGTGTCAAGAAAATTAGGAGTGACAATGGGACGGAATTTACTTGTTTAGAAAAATATTTTCTTGAAAATGGCATTGAGCATCACACCACTTGCATTCGTACATCCCAACGAAATGGAAGGGTGGAAAGAAATTATAGACATATTTTGAATGTGTCTCGTACTTTAATGTTTCAAGCAAAATTACCGATGAAATTTTGGGGGGAATGTGTATTAGCGGCAGGGCACCTCATTAATCGTACCCCTTCAAAATTATTGAACGGAAAAACCCCCTATGAAATTATTTTTGGAAAATCTCCTTCTTACAAACACATTAAGGTCTTTGGTTCTCTATGTTATGTTCATTACTCTCTAAGAGATAATGATAAATTTGCTAGTCGAAGCAGACGATGTGTTTTCTTGGGGTATCCCTTTGGGAAGAAAGGTTGGCTAGTGTATGACCTTGATGAGCATAAAATGCTCATCTCTAGAGATGTTGTCTTTGTGGAAAAGGAGTTCCCTTTTGCTAGAGATTGGACTGATCCAGAAAAAGCCTATACAGATTCGGACATCTTTCTTTGTGAGTCTACAGATGAAATTGTCCATGAAGAAGACAATGTTCATGAGGGCAATCAGTTATCTGACCAGTTGTGTGAACAACCTGAACAGTTGCCTGAACAGTTGTTTGAACAACCCGCTGCACAAGTGCCTG
This sequence comes from Adenophora triphylla var. japonica, assembly GCA_022495995.1. Classification (NCBI taxonomy): domain Eukaryota; kingdom Viridiplantae; phylum Streptophyta; class Magnoliopsida; order Asterales; family Campanulaceae; genus Adenophora; species Adenophora triphylla. Next base: position 425,806 of record JAFEMH010000688.1, read on the forward strand.
CACATCCGGTTACAGATTCTGATCAGAGACTCGAACTCGCTTCTGATTAGAGATGCCCAACCGATCCTGAACCGCCGATTTGGACCGGAACCGGACCCGCCCAAAACCGGAGGGAAACCGAACCGCCTGAACCGTGAACCGTCTGAACCGTGAACCGGCGATTTTCCGGTCCGATTACGGTTCATACTTTCCAAAATCGGTGAACCGCCGGTTCATGAACCATGAACCGGAATCGGCAACCTAACGGCTAGTTGATCTGGGTCGTTGATTTGGCTGATCCGACGGCGCTTGTTCTCTTCCAGTTAGCTAACGGTCATTTTGACTGTTTAGTGATCAAAATGTAAAAAAAAATAAAAAATTGACCGTTTAGGGACCAATATGTAAAAAAAAAATGTTTTTTTTCTTTTTCTTTCCATTTTCTAACCTATAAATACCCTCCCCCTCCCTTCATTTTTTCACACCATTCTCTACTCATTCTCTCAATCTCTCAATCTCTCTCTCAAGTCTTAATTAATCTCTATATTATCTCAAACTTTCAAAGTCTCCATAATTCCATTTTTTTTCACATAATTTCATTTTTTCACCAAAAAAAATGTCTTCATCTCGTGACGGCGGTGGCGATAAGGGAAAGAATATCCCAACTACGCATCCAATTTCCCCCCCCCCCGATGATTCCATTTGGGATAATATACAACCACATGAAACGCTCGATTTGAGTGATGACGAAGTTGATGCAACATTTTCAATGGGTGGTCATGGTCATACCCAAGAGAGTGACACTTAAACCACTCAAACCCAAAGTGAAGCGCGAGGTGGTGGTAAAATCTGGGGTCGAGGTCGAACCATGGGGAGGTCCGACATCATGACCGTGCACTTTTCAAAAGAGCCAATTGAAGGTACCAACCAATACACTGTTTCTTGCAACCATTGCACTAAAAAATTTGCCTTTACCCATGGAGGTGGTTATGGGATATTTAAAATACACTTGACATCAAAGCACCCCGACCAAGTTGGAGATGCCCAAGATCAAACACAACTACAAGTATTTACGGGATCCTCACAAGGTACGTCTTCGCAATTATTTAAATTTGATAATGCAATGTATAGAAGAGAAATGGCAAAATATACTGCTGCTAAAGAATTACCCTTTAATTTTAGTAATGATAGATTATGGTCTAATATGGCACAACTTTGTTTAAATCCCGTGGCTAAAGAAATTAATAAAAATACAAGTACTCGTGATACTAAAGCCCAATATCTACAAGGAAAATTAACTTTAATTAATACGTTTAAAGATTTACCCCAAAAATTGTCAATATGTGTCGATATATGGAGTGACCATTTGCAAACTCATAGCTATATAGGAATTACATGTCATTGGGTTGATAGTAGTTGGAAATTACAAAAACGATTAATTGCATATAAATCTTTTGATACTGTTCATAGAGCCGAACTACAACTTCAAGATAAAAGAAGTAGTTTCGAGGAGGAGGAGGCCTTTGATGAAGATACATCGGGGAGCGAAGTCGAATGAACTACGCCGCTCTTTAGACTTTAGATTAGGTTAATTGTAATTTTATAGATTAGACTTTAGATTAGGTTTATTTTTATTTAATTGTAATAGTTAGGTTGAGGTAAAGGCTCCTAAATGTCCCCCCTTATTTATAAAAGGGTAAGGTTGGTTGTCCCCCTCTTTTGTAATTTTATTTTAATTAATAAAATTTAAGGGTACCGTCCCTTTTTCTTTTATATACTTTCGTTTATTTTTAAAAAAGTTAAGTTTTATTTCTTTCAAAATTCATAACTTTTTTTATATAACTTTTTGCAAAAAATGTATGTAGTAAAAAAAAGTCAAAAATACACTTATTTATCCAAAAAAAAAATAACTTTTTTATAAAACTTAACAGAAACTGTTAAAAATTTAACTGTTTTTTGAAAAAACTGTTAAAAATTTAACAGTTTAAAAGTTAGGGCTAGACTTGGGCGGCCGCCGTAATCATTCGGCCCTCTTGGGCGGACGCCGTAAAAAAAAAAATTAAAATTGACGGTTCAAAACCGGAACCGGTACGGCCGATCCGAACTGAGAACTGGAACCGTGAATAATCGGGCCGGTTTCGGTTCAAGGAGTGACGGGCTGGTGAACCGCCGGTTCAGAACCGGATCCGCCGGTTTGAACCGGCTGGGCACCTCTACTTCTGATCCATTGCAGGTGACTGAACAAGCTGCACCAGAGATTTTGGGTCGAGGTCAGAGAGCCAAAGTTCCCTCCTCAAAATATCATCCATCTGAATATGAGTTGGGCAAAGAAAACACCGCACGAGTCCCCTCCCCGTCTGGTTCGCATGTCCAAAATAAATCTTCAGGTACTCGTTATCCATTATCACACTTTGTTAGTTGCACTAACTTCTCTATGGCACATCGTTGTTTCTTGGATGCCATTGACTCAGGTGTTGAGCCGAAGCATTTTGGTGAAGCGGTTAAATCTCCTAAATGGTGTGAGGCTATGAATAAAGAGCTCGATGCTCCTGATCAGAATGGTACATGGGAATTGGTGGATGCTCCTGTTGACAAGAAAGTGATTGGCAACAAATGGGTTTACAAGATTAAATACAACGCAGATGGGTCAGTTGAACGATACAAGGCCCGGTTGGTGATCTTGGGAAACCGTCAGGTTGAAGGAGTGGACTTCAAGGAGACTTTTGCACCCACCATAAAGATGGTTACCGTTCGAGTTTTCCTCTCTATTGCTGCAGTTCGAGGGTGGGAGCTTCATCAAATGGACGTCCACAACGCCTTTCTGCATGGGGATCTAAGTGAGGATGTGTATATGAAGGTACCAATGGGACATCCAGCTTCATCTTCTGGCAAAGTTTGCAAACTAAAGAAATCATTATATGGCTTACGACAAGCTCCCCGGTGTTGGTTTGCAAAGCTTTCCGTGGCACTAATAGAGTACGGGTTTACTCAATCATGCTCCGATTATTCTCTCTTTTCTCTTCAGACTTCCACTTCTGAAATTCATGTGCTTGTGTATGTTGATGACTTGGTTATTGGAGGCAATGATTCGACTGCAATTCAGAATTTCAAAGCCTATCTCAGTCGTTGCTTTCATATGAAAGATCTTGGCCATCTCAAGTATTTCTTGGGTCTTGAAGTTGCAAAACATCCGGATGGCATCTTTCTTTCTCAACGAAAGTATGCCCTTGACATTCTTTCCGAGGCAGGACTTCTTGGCACACGTCCGGCCCTTACACCCATGGAACAGAATCATCGTTTGGCTTTGACTGAAGACGATGATTTGCGTGATCCTGAACCTTTCCGGCGCCTTGTAGGGAGACTTATTTATCTCACCATTACACGCCTGGAATTGTCTTATAGTGTGCATGTTCTTGCACAATTTATGACCAAGCCCAAGATTGCTCATTGGACTGCTGCGTTGCGTGTGGTTCGTTATTTAAAAGCCCGTCCTGGACAAGGCATTCTCTTGAAATCATCCTCCGCCTTACAAATGCGAGCTTATTGTGATTCTGATTGGGCTAGTTGTCCCATCACGCGACGTTCACTCACTGCCTATTTTATTTTCCTCGGTGATTCACCAATCTCTTGGAAAACAAAGAAGCAAGGTACGATCTCTAGGTCTTCAGTAGAGGCAGAATATCGTTCTATGGCTAATGCAACATGTGAGCTCAAATGGTTACTTGGTCTCCTTCGATCCTTTGGAATTAGACATGACTCTCCGGTGCCTCTTCTTTGTGATAGTCAATCTGCTATATATATGGCTCAGAATCCAGTTCATCACGAACGTACGAAGCATATCGAAGTTGACTGTCATCTTGTTCGTGATGCTGTTCGCACAGGTGTCCTCACAACTCGGTATATTCACACATCCGAACAATTAGCTGACGTTCTTACCAAGGCATTGAGTAGTAAACAGTTTTTCAATCTACTTGGCAAGTTGGGCGTTTGTGACCTACACGCTCCAACTTGAGGGGGTATTGAGATATTGACATATCTTGTCAATATCTTTTCCTTTTCCTTGTAAATATTGTTTCCTTATGTATGTGTTGTATGTTAGAAAGTCTTATTTTCTAAGTAGAATATGTAGTCATAATAGAATCCTAGTCAAAGTAGGATTATGGTGTATATATATAGGTTGTATCTTTCATAATTCTTCAAGAAGTGAAATAATAATTTCCTCTTCACATATTTCGATTTTAACTATTATATATATATATATATATATATATATATATATATATATATATATATATATATATATATATATATATATATATATATATATATATATATATATATATTACAACAAAGAAAAACCTATTTAAAAAAGGATTCTAAAGTATTTTAAGAAATTGAGTATGCAACAATTAAATAAACTAGTATGGCGATTCGAAATACTAAACTTGTTGAGAATAAAATCAAACTACTTTATACCAAGAGTTTTGGTAAAGATATCCAACATTTGTGTAGATGTAGAAACAAAGGAAGGAGCAATAAGACATTTTTTTACTGAATCACGAACAAAATGACAATCAACCTCGAAGTGCTTTGATCTATTATGAAAAATCGGATATTGAGCAAGATGAATAACCGATTGACTATCACAGAAAAGAGGAATAGCCTTCGGATAATGAAATATCAAACTAATTAAAAGACCCTTTAACAATTTCAATTAACAAGTACGAGCCGCCATATATCTATATTCGGCCTTTGCAGAAGACCGTGACACTGTTTCATCTTTCTTGATTTTCCACGAAACAAGTTAATTACCAAGAAAAACTAGTCATCTTGTGAAAGACTTACGAGTAATAGGACATGCCTCCTAATCTGAATCACACCAACCAGTTAAAGTCAAGTTACTATCACTTGTTAGGAAAATACCCTGACCAGGTGTTCCCTTAAGGTAGCGAACAACTCGTAAAGCAGCTTCCCAATCTTCAACACGAGAAGCTTGCATAAATTGAGATAAAATATGTACTGAATAAGTCAAATCTGGATGTGGGACGTCAAGATAAATGAGAAGACCCACTTGATATTTGTATCGTTCTGGATCAGAAAGCTCTTTGTCTGGGGCTATTCCCAGATTGTGATTTTGAATAATAGAGAAATTTGCAGGTTTTGCTCCCAATAATTCAGTTTCAGAAATAATATTCAAATTGTACTTTCTCTGACACAAAAATAATTCAGAAGTGCTTCGTGCAACTTCAATGCCAAAAAAATATTTAAGAGGCCCAAAATCTTTCATTTTAAAACAATCACTCAGAAAGGCTTTGAACTCAAGTAAGGCAGAGGAATTGTTCCTAGAGATAATGATATCATCAACATATACAAGCACGTTCATCTGAACAACACCTTTTGTGAAGGTAAACAAAGAATAATCAGAATAAATTAAAGAAATTCATACCCATTTAAGACAACAACGAGCTTTGCGAACCAACATCTTGGTGCTTTTTTTAACCCATATAACGACTTACGCAAATGACACACCATATTTAATTTGGAGGACTTAAAGCTTGGAGGTAGCTTTATGTATACTTCTTCTTCAAGATCTCCGTGTAAGAAGGCATTGTGAATGTCCATCTGATGAAATTCCTAATTTTTAGAAGCAACAACTGCGAGGAAGGCACGGATAGTCACCATTTTTGCAACTGGAGCAAATGTTTCAACATAATCAATTCCCTCGTTTTTATTATTTCTGAAGACCACTAACCGAGACTTTAATATTTCCGTCAGAACGATATTTGATTCGATAAACTCACTAATTTCCCAGTGCCCTTTTGCTTGGTGGTAGAGCCCCAGGGTCCAAGTGCCATTATCTTCTAAGGCTTATTTCTTCGTGCATTGAATGTTTCCACCCTTCATCTATCGTGGCTTCATGAAAGGACTTCGGCTCTTTGCCCAAAGTTAGTGTTGCAAGAAAATTTCGGTGTTGCACAGAGAAATTGTCACAGTCCATATAATGTGTTATAGGGTAAGGAGAAACTAAGAGAAGTTGTGGAGAGGGTGTGATGAGAGATGGATTTTTAGCATCGATAGTGTGAACCACATAGTCAAGACGATGAACCGAAAGAAGCTTCTCACGCATTCCCCTACCTAGTTCAGTAGGTTGATTATCAAGAACAGGATCCAAGTTATCATTATCCACGGTTGTCATTGGAGATGGAGCTGTAGATGTGCTGGAAAATGTGGCGGCAGATGTCTAAACATCCTGCTGCACAACGAGTTGGGGTTTTCGGGAAGTCATAATCGGCAAAATATAAGTCGATCTCCCCATTCAAGTCAGGAATATGCTCAGGAACAATGTTCACCATTTTAGGTTCTTTAAAAGGAAAAATGTCCTCCAAAAATTTAACATCTTTAAAAGACAAAAAAAAAAACTTTACTTTCTAGGTCAAAGAGTTTTCATCCCTTTTTTCAAAGGGATACCCCCAAAATATACACTTTCGACTTCGACTAGCAAATTTATCACCTCCTCCTTTTTTATTGTGAGCAAAACATAAATAACTAAATACTCAAATGATATTATGATAAGGGGGTTTCCAAATAGAATCTCATGTTTTTTTTATTTAACAAGGGAGATGGGGTTCGATTAATTAAGTAGGCACAAGCAAGAATGGCCTCTCCCCAAAAATAAATTGGGAGATTGGTTTGGCTTGGAACATCAAAGCCCATGCAACACTCAAAATGTGCTAGTATTTTCTTTCAAATCTCCCGTTTTCTTGAGAAGTTTCAATACAAGATGTTTTAAAGAAAATTCTTGTGGCGGAAAAAAATCCAATAAACAACTCAACTTGGTACCATTATCACTTTGCACAATCTTAATATTTTGATTAAATTGACGATCTACCATAGCAAAAAAGGAAATAAACATTTGAAATACTTCAGTATTGTCAACCAACAAATATACCCAAACATCACGAGAATAATCATCAACGATATTAAAGAAATAACGTGCATCATAAGAAGAAGTATGTCTATAAAATCCACACAAATCACAGTGTATTTTTTCAAAAATTCTAGTAGACCTATTGTAATTCACAAAAATTTGTCTCTATTTTATTTTGCACGAAATCATACCTCACAAGCTTTATTGATACTACACTTAGAATCACTAACAGGGGGAGTAACTTTACTATTCTTTCAGACGAATGTTTTGATCGATTATGCCAAACTCCAAGGTAGATGTTACTCCATTCACTTAAATCTGATGCATTGTATCCGCTCCTTTGGAGTAGTAGGGTTCATCTCGTCTAACACTCGTCCCAATCAAGTCCCTCAACGGGTTATGTATAACACACATATGAGAGTTAAGTCGGACAATACATTGCATATCATCATTTTATTGTGAAACCGAAATTAAATTGTAACTTAAAGTGGGCACAAAAAGAATACTATGAAGAGTTATTTTGTCTAAAAACACCACGAGCCTCTTTTTCGTTGCGATGACATAGTCCCCATTAGAGAGACCAACTTCACAAACAAGAATATCACTAACGTGACATTATTGAGTCATACTACTAGTTACATGATCAGAAGCTCCTGTATCAAGTATCCATACAGAATTATCAAACATACCATTCAAACAATCCTCTGAAAGTATACTATTAGCAAGAAAACCAACAAGATCCTTCCATTGTTCAGCCGAGAATGTTTTTTGAGTGGCACCACTGTTGGAACCTGCTCCTGCAATAGATGCTCCTACAGAAAAACGAGATATGCCAGCAATTGTTTTGTTGAGACATATGTGGGAATATCAGACCGAACACATCTGATGTTGGCTGCTGTTTGCTCGAACTGGATCATTCTTTCCTCGTCCAGCCCCCTAGGAAACAGCCTTGCCTCTTCTACTTCCTCCATCAGATTTTCCATCATCGCCCCACCATTCCGGGTAGCCAATGATTTCAAAAACATTGACTTATGTCATGGTCGAACTTCTTACAATGACTGCAACTCAAGTGTGATTTATCTTGGTGCACCAATTTTCCACGCCCTTAACCACCCGATCGAAGAGAAAAACTAATGACATCTGGTGGTTCTTCATGCACCAATAAGCCAGCCGAACATGCTCATTCTAGGCTACCAATTGATAAGCCATATCTAAAGAAGGCAACGAGTATTGAGACATAATATTAGTGCGTGTCTAAGCGTGATAATCAGAATAAAGGCCCATAAGAAATTGATGGAGCATGTTGTTTTCACGCCTGAATTAGTGTTTGCGACCCATCGTGCAACTAGTGCAACAATCACAAGTGATGATTGGTTAATGAAGATGAAGTTCTTCTCACAAGACGGTTAATTTACCAAAATACATATACAAGCATAGTCTTCGTTTGTTCACATTTAGTAGTTGAGGCTTTGCGTTGTTGAATTTTAGGAACATTCACTAAAGAAAATTTTGACTTTAATATGTCTTACAATCGTTTAGCATCTCGATATTTAAAGAGAAGCCTTTACCTCAGGATCAATCGTATTCATAAACCATGAGATGATCATAGCATGAATCGTAGTCCATCTAATTCGGTGCATGAAGGAGAAAAAGTTGTGATGGAGCCATCAAAAAGACCAAACTTTCGACGTACCTCTAAAGCCGTTTGAATGTCTCCGACCCAATCATCATAATTATCACCACGAATTCGTGTAGGGGTTATAAATCACCTGTCTGATCTTGCGGTCCAAGGAGGATGGAAGAGTTTAATTCAATTTATGGTGGCAAAGGAAGGTTTGGTTGGCTGGACTCGGTCATGATGATGATCGTTGTTTAGAAAAAACCAACGGATACCATGTTAAACCAAAAGCAATTCAACATAGTAGGAAGAAAGTTATTTAGGGACCTAATGGGCCTTGGCCTTGTGGTATCTTAGGCGACTTTCCTTTGGGAAGGTCGCGGGTTCGTTTCCCCTGGGGGGAATCTTTGTGGTTAAATTATACCATGGGTTTCAGGGTCCTTAGGAGCCTCCCGAGGCACATCCGTGCAGTTAAAGAAGCAGCATTGCTGGGCTTGCAACCTCAGCATGGGGAGTTCAAATCTTGGCAATTTCTTGGTGTTGTGGAGCAGGCAATCTATTAGTGATGTGGAGCAGCCATTTGGTGATGTGGAGCAGCCAATTCATTGGTGATGTGGAGCAGCCATTTGGTGATGTGGAGTAGCCAATTTTTTGGTGATGTGGAGCAGCCATGTAATTGCCTTGTAGGAGGGCTCCCTTGGGGCTAGGAGTATAAGGGGTGCTGCCACCCTGGCTGGATAGGGCATATCCCGCGATTTACCTCAGCCAGAACACTGAAGGGCCGATAGCTGGTGGTCCAGGATTAGTCCGGCGAAGCTGGGAACCTGGGTATCAAAAAAAAAAAGTTATTTAGGGTTTCAAATCTTGGCTATTTTATTGATCTCATGAAATATATAGTACATTAAAGAGAAACTATTTAGAAAGGGATTCTAAAGGATTCTAAGAAATTAAGTGTGCAACAAGTAAATAAACTAGTAACTATAAATAAAAGGAATCAAATCTCCTAATTAAATTAGGAGATCCCATATATCATAACACAATGTGACCTAATATGGTGGTCGAGTGAAATTTCGTTCACGAAACTCGCACTCTGTCGTGGTGAACCAAATTTTTTGTTCACCGCGACATTTTTATCATTAAGAAAATATTTTTTTAAAAAAAAATTATTTAACTTCTAAAATCAATGAAAAAATTATAATTAAAAATAGTTTTTTTCATTAATTCATGTGAAAAAAATAATATTACTTTCTTACATTTATTGTATTACCGTAATTGCATACCTTTGTAAATCATTCACTTATAAATAAGGAAAACTTACAAAATAGGGTCTAAAATTCACGGAGGGGTACCAATTTTGACATTTCAATTTTGGCAATTTAGGGTATAATGTGACATTTTTTGCTCATTTAATGGCTTTTTAACGAAATTCGTTAAAAATGTCAGTTAAATTACACGTGACGTGCACTTGATGACCAAATTGATATTATATGGATAGTTATTTTAAAGAGTCAAAGTAAGCTTATGAAAATGAAATAGATGTGAATAAAAACATAACATTTTATGTCTAATAACCCAACCCTATTTTTTATTTTAAAAATTATAACCCATCTTAATTTCTATTCTCAAACTCAATCATCCCCAACTCTACCCTCCATCTTCTCCACCAGTCACCCTCACCGCCCATGGCCGCTCTGCCCCATCCCAACCTTTTCACCAACCAACGCCCCCTCCTAAATCATATGACCATTCACCTCTACTTTTCTAAATCACGTCTCTTTCTCTCTCTTTAAGAAGCCAACCCTAACCGTTAAACCCACCTTCAAATTGAATTCCTTTTAGTGTCTCTACGTCCTTTCGTGCTGATGTGTTTATGTTCTTGCGTGTTTGTACGTGTTTTTTTTAAACATGGGTTGAAAATACTTGTTAGGAAAAATGGTGATATGGAGGTGGCTTTTTTTTTAATTGATTGCAAATTTGGTGGGGTGAATGATATTAAAAGCTCGAATCTGAAAAAAGAAAAATTTGGTGGCTGATTAGAGGGTAATGGGTATAGAAGAGAGTAGGAGGAAAAGGGTGATGATGGTGAATGTATGGTGGTGGCGGCAGATGGGTGGCTGAAAAAAGGAAGAAAAGGGTTGAAGGGGATTGAGGCCTTGAGGGTATTACAGGAAATTTACATATAGGGGTGAACTCATCAATTTATTGTTAAAAATAATTTAACTTTTTAATTATTTAAATTGTGTATAAAAATATTGTACTTTTAATTTAATATGTTAAATAGGGCAAACAATGTTATACAAATAACTGATGCACAATATTGATGAAAAATGAATTATTATTTTTGTAGATAATTATTGATTTAATTTCTTATATAAAAGATTTTTTGGGTAATAATAAATACTTTTAACGAATTCGGTCAGAAAAAGCCCTTAACTGAGCAAAAAATGTCACATTAGACCCTATATTTTTAAAATTAAAAATACAGACCCTAAATTGATACCTTTCAATGGATTTTAGGCCCTAATTTTTAATTTTTCCTATAAATAAACGTCAATTATTGTGTTATTTAAAATGTTAAACACACTCATAAATGATTTTTTTTGGCTTAAATTTAGAGAGTGAAATTATGAAAAAGAGGTTTGTATAACATATATAAATTGGGTCGATTTATAGAAAAAAAAAATATGAACATTTTTTGATATTTTGTCTAAACGAGTCATTTAGGGTAAAGAGAAATAAAAAATAGAAATTATATTTGACCCATTTCAGTTTTTAGTTTTCTCTTGGAGCACAAACGTTAGGTGAGCGAATAGGTATTTGAGTGAAAATTCCTTCACCAAAAAAATTATATTCTGTTGTAATGGCGAACCAATTTTTCTTTCACCGCTACATTGTTAAAAAGTCAAAATCTTGTGAAAAACTAGTTTTTTCGTAATATAAAAAAAAAACTAGTTTTTAAACGCTATGTTTAACTAATAAGAGTGATAAATAGTGCTGAAAACTAGTTTTTTCATAAAATTTTGATAAAACTGGTTTTTACAAGAACTACTCTTTTAAAAATAATAAAATATAAACATTAGTTATTTTAAATTTATAAAATTAATAATATAAATTATTATTTAAATTAGTTTTTTATTAGTCCACATCAATAAAATAATATTATTTCTTACTTTATTGTACTACCATAAATGTATATCGTTCTAAAGCACTCACTCAAAATTCAAAAAATTAAAATGATTTTTTTTTATTTTTGGATAACATGTACTTCCTCTGTCCTTAAATCAACGTGCAAATTCAATAATTTTTTGTCCCAAAATGAATTAATTTTTTTTTTGTAAAAACATTTGTCCATAAAAGTTTTTTACCAATTTTTTTGCTATCCATTTTATTATCATAAAACTTGATGTTAAAAAAGTGGATAATATGAATATTTATGAATCTTTGCCATTAAAATAAAATGTATAAAAAACACACATTTTCAAATTTTCACATAAAATGAAATTTGGACATTTATTTAGAGACACGTAGAGTATAATATTGAGCTCTATTAATATTAATAAGAAAAACAAATAATGAACGTTTTATACATTTTGTCATAAACGACTTCATTTGGAGTAAAGCAAAATTAAATAAATATATACTCCCTCCGTTTCATTTGAAATTGCAAATATTATCATTTTTAGTGTCCCACTTAAAATATCAAAATCTCAAAATGAAAAGTTTTTAATATTTTTTAAACAACGGGGTCCACTTGTACAACAATTACCCACTTATTATTTTATGTCTTACTTTCTCTCCTCTATTCCATTATACACACTCAAACACGTTAATATTATACAGTCTTTTTTAATCTTCGTGTACGACGATTTTTTTTTTTCAATTTCAAACGGGACGGAGGAAGTATTTAATATGTTTTAGTTTTTCTCAGAGTTTTGCTCAAAAAATGAGAGAAACAGTTTTGCTCAAGAAAAATGAGAGAAACAGTTTTGCTCAAGTGTTTGAGCGAAAATTCATTCACCTTTTGAAAAGTTAAATTAATTTTCACTCACAATATCACAAATGAATTTATTTGTTAAGCGAATTTGTAAGTGTGAGTTTTTCACACGATTTTACCAATGATGATTTTTAATTATTAGGATTTGTATCTTTCTTATTTTTAGAATATATTTGTAAATATCTCTTTAGTTTATTTACTTATTTTAATTGTCTAACCTACTAATCAAATATTGGATATGTTTAATATATATTTTGCTTATTTTGTAGGATCTCTCACACAAGAAAAGAGTTCATGATAAGAAAGGAGTGCATTGGCTTATTAAGGAAGCTAGAAGTCTATTTGGAGAAGATCTTTTCAAGCAAACCAACTTCTACAAACAAAGTCTCCTTGCCTATAAATACAAACGGTTGGCTTATTCATGAAACACGATTTTTAGACTCTGAATTACTGAAGGTTTATAGATCTTACAGAGTTATAAAGTGTGAGAGATTAGTTTGGTTATTTTGTTTTTCTCTTTATGTTTCTTTTGTAAACCGAGTTCATAATTCATTTTAATAAGAAGTTTTATTGTCTACAGCAAGTTGTTGTAGATAAGTGTTATATTTGTGTTTTACTTTGAGTTATAATTATTTATTCCGCTGCTGTTTACGCTGGTGCTAGTACTGGTGCTATCACACCAGGACTCACATCAGGCGTCTGTGTGCTTTATTGTCATTCCTAGCCGCTCAATTTCTTTCAATTGGTATCAGAACTCCACTCGATTACACTGAGTGAGATCCAAGAAAGAGTGGTCATTATGGAAGGACATGAATCAATACCGTCCTCCTGTTTTAGATGATACAAACTATACTCTATGGAAAGCTAAGATGCGTCTTTACATCAAAGCAATTGATGAGAGGGCGTGGCTAAGCATAATTATCCCATGGTCTCCTCCAAATGTTGAAAACAAGGATGTAGTGGGTGAAACCTCTGAAAAATCCTACAAACTTAAACATGAGGAAGACTGGACTACAACATAAATTACTCTTGCTAATTATAATTCTAGCTCTAGGTGCTATATCAAGTCATGTTGATGAACACATGTTTCGCCTAGTAATTAATCACAATGTAGCAAAAATAGCTTGGGATATTTTGCAAGGTCATTGTGAAGGTGATGATAGTGTAAAGGCTACTAGGTTGAGAATTCTCATGACCAAGTTTGAAAACTTGAGGATGAATGAGATTGAAGACATAAAAAGCTATTCTGCTAAATTGATAGAAATCTCAAACGAATGTCTCTCCCTAAGTGAGCCTATATCAAATGATAGGTTAGTGAGCAAAGTGTTGAGAACTGTTACTGAGAAATTTAATATCAAAATTGCTGCTGTTGAAGAAGCACATGATACCACAACCATGGGTTTAGATACTCTTGTGGGTATTCTGACCATGTTTGAGATGAACTTGTCAATTCAACAGCAACATAAGGCTGATAGTATTGCTCTTGCTGATGCTCTTTCCAGTGCCTCCAAAGTTTCTAAAGAAATTGTAGAAATCTCTAAAGAAATAGATAATTCTAATTTGGAAATTGAAGATGTGGCTTTACTCACCAAATGATTTACATCATTTTTAAAAAACAAAAAGGAGAACAAGTTTCCATCAGAAAGCCAAAACATATCAACTTTTGAAAATTCTGAGGAGGATACTGGAAATACTTTTAAACAGCCTAGAAGTTTTTCAAAAAGGAGATATGATTTTGTTCAATGTAGAGCCTGTAAAGGCTTTGGTCACTTTGCTAGTGAGTGTGCCAACACTATGAAGAGGAAGGGGATGAGCTTATGTGCGACCTTTAGTAACGGAAAAGATGAAGATGAAACTGTAAACCTAGAAGTCATGGAAATCTCATCTCAAAATCATGAACATCATTTTGATGTTACTTCAGATGTAGTCACACTAGCGATCACACCCTCTGACTTTGAGTTCAAATGCTTTAATTCTTCTATTTCTAAAAAACAAGAGGGTGAAGAGGAGTGTGATGGTAATTTTGAGAAACTTCATGAGGCATACACTGATCTTTTCGCCGATTGGCAAAAACGTATTGAAAAACTTGATTTTTTTAAAAGGTCAATGAGAAACTCTCAACTGAAATTTCTTCTTTAAAATAAGATCTTGCGAGAGTTTCCATTGAAAGTGACAACCAAAAGGATTTCATAGCCAAACTCGAGGTCATGCTCACCGAACGTGATATTGAACTCGAGAAAACCAAAGCCGAACTTGAAAAGGCGAATGGGACTTTTAAAAAGTTAAACTCTGGAAAAGCTAAACTTGAAGAAGTTTTAAACTTGGGAAGTCAAACTAAAATTGGTCTTGGCTATAAATCAACTTTTTGTAAAAGAAGGTGAAGGTGCCTCTAAATCAAAAGTTTTTCAAAAGGTAGAGTCCAAACTTAGGAGAAGGAAGTTTGTATGTCATTACTGTTTTGCTCCAGGTCATATTAGACCCTTTTGTTATCAAAGGATTCATGACCTAGGGGAATCTGCTCCCCAGATGAGAGCCCAGATGTACTCACACCACAGCTCACATTGCCCAAATTTCGGGCGATTCGTGTGGATTGAGAAGAAGGATGAGGAGTGTAAGGTTGTTTTCACTTCTCTAAAGAGCATTGTGTCTAGCTCTTGGTATTTTGATAGTGGGTGCTCAAGGCACATGACATGTTCGACTGAATTCCTGTCTGATTACTCTCCTGTGAACGGAGGAAAAGTGAAATATGGAGGTGGAGGCCAAAGTAAGATTGTTGGTAAAGGAACCTTGAATGTTGAGGGTCTACCTAATCTCATAATGTTCTTCATGTAGAAGGCCTTAAGGTCAATCTCATAAGCATTAGTCATTTGTGTGACAATGATATGCATGTGAAATTTGATAAGCAAGTTTGTGAGGTTTTTGATAAAACAAACAATTATGTCTTTAAAGGATTTAAAACTTCTGACAATTGCTATAAATTTTGTGATATTACAGGTTTTGTTGAAGAGCTGGAGACCGCCAATGAAGAATCTAAACAGAAAATCCTAAAGAGAAAGCAAGAGAATGCAGAAAAGACTGATGTACCCCGTGATGTGATCACATCGCAACTCACATCAGCAAAATCTAATGGTTGTTCAGATTCAAAGGCATCCTCCAGCAGCTCAAATAGTGAAGAAGCAGGTATGGATACTGTTTTGGTAGAAAAAACAATAATGTTGAATCTTAACTTAGGCAAGTGTGTGGATTAAGTAACTAGGAGGGGACTATGGAATTCGATTAAATGGAATAAAGACATGAAATGAAAAAGTGACACCAAGAGTTGTTAACGAGGAAAACCTTAGAGATAATAATCTCTTCGGAAAAAACCCCGGGAGTTAGGTCTCCAACCTTAAAAGTTTCACTATGATAATTGGAATTACAACTGCGGAAGATGATGGAGAGGATTACAAATGGTGTGTGCGTAGTGTGTGTAAAAGAACGTGTCATTTTCCATCTCCATCTCCCCTTAAATAAGATTACTATCAACGGGTAAGAAGTAGTTCCTAAAATCTCAGCATCTGAGCTTATCCCTCCAACGTCCCTGAGACCAAGTCATCTTTGCCGTTAAAGAGTTTGAACGTGCTTGGGAATATCCCGCGTTTATCTCTCTTATTTTCTGTAAAATTATAATAAAGATATTAAAAGAAAACAAATAAGTAAATATTAAATAATACTTACAGTGAAATAACATCGTGATATGCAGGAGCAACTGAAGATGTCACCATGCTGAAAAATACCCACAACAATTTGTCCCCAAAAACATTTGACTATCTTGGCAACTGAAGAGGCAAATGTTTTCTCCCAATAAATGCTCAACTGCCAGCTTGCATGATGGGACGGGTATAGTGATACGTGGAGGTAATGGACGGTTGGAGAGTAAACTTAGGAAAAAGTGGGTTTTTGGAATTAGAGCTCTTTTTTAATTTAAATAACTGCTTTGATGGTTCTTAATAAACTTCCCAAACCTTTCATACCGTCCTTCCTTACTACGGCGCTGCTCCCTGCAAGGTAAAAATTCCTCGTTCTTACTTTCCTCTATTGTTTATTTCTCTCTTTCGTTTGTCAACCATGGGTAGGACTAGGTGGAGTTCATCCAAAACTAAGAGTGCACCACCTCCACAGGCTCCCATAGAAATTGATTTTGAAGATTTCTCATGTCAAAATCTTCTTGCTAAACCAGATGAGGAGACGTGTATTTTTAGTGATGCCCAAATCGAGTCATTAAAACAACAATGCTACTTCCCTAAAGGTTCAATCTTTCATCCTTTCTCTGTAAATCTTAGGTCCGACTGAGTTTCCCACAAATGGATTTGTTTTCTTGAGTATCCCTTTCTTCTAGGGTTTAGCTATCCCTTCCCTCCGTTGGTTTCTAAATTTTTTCAAAAGACTCAACTTGATTACCCTCAACTGATGCCTATGGCATGGCGAATCTTTGCCTTCGTTATCAAAGTGAACAGGGAGAATGGTTTAGACCTAGGTCTCCAAGAAATAGCCTATTCATACGATCTCCAACCTTTTGGCTCAAAAAGATACCTCTTTAAGAAGAGATCAGGTAGGAATTCCCTAATGAGCACCACATCTTCGAGTGATAGGGGGTTGAAAAATAGGTTTTTCTTTGTTGATAGGGCATCCATTGAAGGAGGGAATGAGGTACCAAGCGAGTGGAACAAGGGAGGTACTTTTAATTCCTAACTTTGTGATTTTCTGTTCTTGAGACAAACTGAAATCGTAATTGCTCTTACCTTTTTTCAGATATTGATTGGGGAGGATTATTTCCACCGCCAGAAGACACATTGGCAAAAATTGACAAATTTTTCAAGCTTCCCTTGGATAAGAGATCTCCTAAGGGACTGTTGGAATCATCTCTGGTTGTTCAGGAAGATCAAAAAGCATCAACCTCCGTCGTTATGTCTACAGGTAAGCATGTTGTCCCTTTATTTTATTTCATCAATCTGCGCATTGCACTTCTTGATATTTTTACATATGTCGATGCAGTTTCCAAACCAGTTGTCTCAGGATCAGACTTTGATCTGGATGACATTGAGGCCATGTTCGGAGATACCCCTCTTAAGGTAGAGATGAAACCACCACCGGTTCCTAAGAAGATTCATGTCTTGGATGAGAACGCTGAAATTGGCTCTAGGGTAAAAAAGAGAAAGGCTATTCAGGAGGAGTAATTGATGTTGGAGACACTTTTGAAGGAATGCCAGTAGGAGAGTTCAAGAAGAAATGTATGAGTTTTGCAGCTGGGGTGAGATGTTACTAACTAGATTTTGATTGATTCAAAAGTTTTTATAACACCTTTTGATGTCATGTTTTTATGTTACAGGCGGTAGGGTATTTGGAAGATTTGGTAAAGGAAATGGAGTTGTTGAAGAAGAAGTCTAAGGCTGATATTGCTTTGGTCAAGAAGGAGAAGATCATGCTAGAAAACAAGGTGAAAGGGCATGAAAAGTCTTTGGAACAACAAGCTAAGACGCTGGAGGAGCAAGAGAAGACCGTGAAGGATTTATTAGACAGTTTGGCAAAAAGTGAGGAAGATCACCTTAAGGAGATTGCCGAAGTAAAAGGTTCTTGCAAATTGGCTGCTGCTGTTGTGGGTATTTTTCAGCATGGTGACATCTTCAGTTGATCCTGCATATCAAGATGTCATTCCACTGTAAGTATTGTTTTAATATTTACTTATTTAATATTTCCTGATATATTTATTCCTATTTTCCAGTAATTAAGAGAGAAGAAATGCGGGATATTCTCCAGCACGTTCAACATACCTTCAACGGCTAGGGTGACTTGGTCTCACGGAGGTTGAAAGGATAAGCTTATATCCCGAGATTGTAGGAACCGTATTTGATTCCTTCATACTTATTTATATTTAAGGGGAAATGGAGATGGAACACACTAAGGCTCAGACGCACACACACTCTACGCACGAACTGATTGTAATCCTCTCCATTCTCTTCCAAAGTTGTACTCATAATCATCATAGTGAAACTTTTAAGGTTGGAGACCTAACTCCCGGGGTTTTTTCCAAAGAGGTTATCACCTCCAAGGTTTTCGTCGTTAACAAATCGTGGTGTCATTATTTATTTTTCTTGCTTTTGTTCCATACAGTCGAATTCCATAGTCCCCTCCTTATTGTTCAATCCACACACTAAACAAAGTTAAGATTCTACTCTATTGTTTTTTCTACCAAAACAATTTGGCGCCCACCGAGGGGCCTCGTGGTTTATCGATTATTTGGATCATTTCCTAAGCAAATTCATTATGTCTGCACCCCCCAATGTGTCCGCCGCCAGCAAGAGTCCCGCCGTTGTTCCCACATCAGGAGGAAGAACCAGCTTGTTACCACCACCTCCTCAGACCGGACCTCAGCCAACTCAACTTACGAAGACTCCACAAAAGGGAACAACCTCTTCCAATGTAGATGCTGACATCCGGATTATCCTGACCAGGTTGAATCAAAGGTTGGACCGGAAGACAAAGAACTCGAAGGTGCTGACCAATTCCATGATTAAGATGCAGAAAGATCAACAGCTCATCACGTCTCGGCTTGACAACATATCACCACTGCGTGCAAGGGTTCTCAACTTTGACAACACCAGAGGATCTACAATTCAGACTGAATTCATCCCAATGGGCAGTCCTCCTCAAACTCATCCGCTGACATCCTTAATTGTGACGACCCCACCCCTAGGCACTCATTTTAATTATTTAATTATATGCTTTTAATATTTATGTTAGCTTTATGTGTTCAATTATGTCTTTAAAATTCTTAAATTAAGATAAATTGGGTGAGAAGTAAAATTAGAATCTTTTATGAAAATATTAGACATTAAATAAAGAAACTTGAAGAAATAATAAAAATGGAAATATGATAAATAATGTAGGGAGGTTAAATGAGTAGGATGAATTAATGGGATAAAGATTTAAATTAATTAAAATGGTTTGGGTGAAAGCCTTGGCTAAATTCCCATGGGGGGCCAATTTGTAGAAGTTCCCTCCTCCCTTGCCATGTGTCACCTCCCCTTACCTCCTCTTACTCCCTTCCCCTCCTTCTCCTTCATTCACTACCATTCTTCATCCTAGAGAAAATAGAGAAAACCTCCATTGAAGTCCCCTTTGCCCAAGCTTTGAAGTCAAGCATTCTTCACCAAAATTCAAGTCCTAGAGCACCATTGAAGTTGGATGACCTAGAGGAAGCCATCTAGCTAGAAAGATCAACATTTCATTATAAAATCCAAAGGTGAGTTGTTATGATTCCTGTTTTGGTAGAAAAAACAATAGAGTAGAATCTTAACTATGTTTAGTGTGTGAATTGAATAATAAGGAGGGAACTATGGAATTCGATTATATGGAACAAGAAAATGAAAAACGAGACAATGACAACGCGATTTGTTAACGAGGAAAACCTTGGAGGTGATAACCTCTTTGGAAAAAACCCCGGGAGTTAGGTCTCCAACCTTAAAGGTTCCACTATAATGATCACAATTACAACTTTGGAAGATAATGGAGAGGATTACAAGAGTTTGTGTGTAAAGTGTGTGCGTATGAGCCTGAGTATCATTTTCCGTCTCCATTTCCCCTTAAATACAAGTAACTAAGAAAGAGTCAAATATGGTTCCTACAATCTCGGCATTGTGGTTTATCTTTTCAACCTCCGTGAGACCAAGTCGCCCTAGCCGTTTGAAGGTCTGTTGAACGTGCTTGAAGGTTGTTTCCGCATTCCTCTCTTAATTACTGAAAAATAAGAATAATAATATTAGGAAATATTGGACAAGTAAATATTTAAAATAATACTTACAGTGTAATGACATCTCGTTATGCAGGATCAGCTGAAGATGTCGTCATGTCAAAAAATGCCCACAACAATTTGTCCCCAAAAACATTTGACTATGTAGGCAACTGAAGAGGCAAAATGTTTTTCCTTTTGAATTAATGATCCAACTGTCGCTCTGTTTGATGGGACGTTTTTGGAAGACGTGGCGTTGAAATGGACGGTTGGGGAGAAACGTTTGGAAAAGTAACTTTTTTGAAAACAGAATCCTTTTCCTTTTTAATAACTGCTTGGATAAATAAACTTCTCCAAGCTTCTCTTTCACCCCTGTTACGGCGCTGTTCATCTTTCAAGGTAACATTTCTCCACTTTTCATCTTCCTCCATTGTTTATCTTTTTTCTTTTCTTTGTCAATCATGGGTAGGACCAGTGGTCCTCGACCAAATCTAAGAATGTCCCAACCCCACAAAGCTCCAAAGAAATTAGTCTCGATGATTTCGTTTGCGAAAACCTTCTTGCAAAACTGCAGACGAAGAGACCCGCTTGTTCAAGTGATTCCCAAATAGAGTCCATTAAACGACAATGCTACTTCCCAAATGGTACAATTTTTCATCCTTTTTCCGTAAAGCTTAGGTCTGATTATGTTTCTCGCAAATGGATCTGTTTCTTCGAGTATCCCTTTCTTTTAGGGTTTAGCTACCCTTTTCCTTTACTGGTTTCTGAGTTCTTCCAAAAGACCCAACTCGCTTATGCTCAATTGATGCCGATGGCTTGGCGAGTTTTTGCCTTTGTCATTAAAGTGAACCGAGAGAACGGATTAAACCTAGGGCTCCATGAAATTGCATATTCGTACGATCTTCAACTCTTTGGTTCCAAAAGATATCTTTTTAGGAAGAGATCGTGTAGGAGTTCCCTAATGAGTACCACATCATCTAGTGATAGGGATGGAAAAATAGATTTTTCTTTGTTGATAGGGCATCTATTGGAGAAGGAAATGGGATTTCAAGCGAGTGGAACAAGGGAGGTACTTAAATTCTCACTTTTGTGACTTCCTTTTCTTGAGACAAACTGAATTGTAATTGTTCTTGCTTTTATGCAGATATTGACTGGGGAGAACTGTTCCCGCCTGTTGAAGACACTCTAACCA
This sequence comes from Adenophora triphylla var. japonica, assembly GCA_022495995.1. Taxonomy (NCBI): domain Eukaryota; kingdom Viridiplantae; phylum Streptophyta; class Magnoliopsida; order Asterales; family Campanulaceae; genus Adenophora; species Adenophora triphylla. The sequence continues at coordinate 447,282 of JAFEMH010000688.1, forward strand.
AGGTTGAAGAATTTTTCAGGCTTTCTCCAGACAAAAGATCTCCTAAGGGCTTATTGGAGGCATCTTTGACTGTCCCGGAAGAACAAAAGGCCTCCACCTCCGTTATTATGTCCACATGTAAGTGTGTTATCTTCTCGCTTAGTTTGTCAAATTGATGCACTATACTTATTGACAAATTCTTCATATGTCAATGTAGTTTCCAAACCAAGCCATCTCAGGATCGGACTTTGACCTCGATGAAATTGAAGCCATGTTTACATGTGCTCTACCGTGAAGATAGAGATGAAGCCTCCGCACGCCCTAAGAAGACCCCAACTTTGGATGATAGTGCAGTATTGGTTCCGCAGTAAAGAAGCGAAAGGCTAGCCAAGAGGAGGTAGTCGAAGTTGAAGATTCCTTTGATGGAATGTCGTAGGAGATTTTAAGAAAATGCATGAGCTTTGCGATCGGGGTAAGATACTATTAATTGGCTATTTACTAACGCAAAAGTTTTTATAAACATCTATTGATGTCGAGTTATTATTTTTCGATCGTAGGGTATGTGGAGGAGTTGGTGAAAGAAATTGAAATGCTAAAGAAGAAGTCCAAAGCTGACATCGCTTTGGTTAGGAAGGAGAAGATAGCGTTAGAAAACAAGGTGAAGGTACATGAGAAGACCCTGGAGCAACAAAGCAAGTCGTTGGGAGAGCAAGAACAAACAAAGGAAGGACTTACTCAATAGTTTGGCTAAGAGTGAGGAGGATCATCGAAAGAGATCACAGTACGTGAAGAGTTCCCGCAAACCGGCCGCGGCAAAAACTGTTTCTCAATGCAAGATAAAAATGATGAAGGAGTATCAAGAAGGGAAGGCTGACACTTGGGATATCAACAGAGAGTGCGCCTATTTGTTTAAGTTGACTGGTGAAGTGATGGATGAGGGCGAGGTGTCGTCAAGCCCGTATGAAGCGGTCGTTAAGGATGCACCAGTAGATGGAGAAGTTAACCCAAATGCACCACCCGCGGCGTAAGCCACCTAAAAGAAGGTAAAACAACTTTGTTCTTGGTATTTTGATGATGTTACTGGGGTGGAATCCCTTAAAACAATTTTTATTTTCGTTTGGTTATGTAATGGGTCCATAAGGACCAAAGACAATTTCCTTTATGTGTTGGGTTGGTCCAACACTTTTGCACTTTAAGCTTAGTAGTTTGGATGCTTTTTATGATAACTTTATGGTTTAATGGTTTTCAAGCACGTCAAGGCTTGTTTCTTTTTTGGATAATTTTTCGTATGTTTTTCACATATGGTGACATGGTAGTATGTCAGAATAATAGGTATTTAGGATGACATGTAGATGTCATAAACCGTAGATACTTAGATGACACGTATATGCCATAAACCGTAGATACTTAGATGACACGAATATGCCATAACCATAAGAATAATGCTTAAGATCAATCATCTAACTGAGTGGGAATGGGTAAGCTATATGAGTTTACCCATATAGGCCCACCCCACACCTCAATTAGTGAGATAACTTGCGCTCCAGGCGAAGGTGTGGTAACCTAACTTCTTAAGAAAGAGGTAATTAACTCTTTAAACCTTAGAAGGGATTGTGTACCTTTACTTGAGAAGAGATGGCCAGTCTCTAACGGAGGAGAAATCGTTGTTCTTTGCGTGCATTCAATATGTCCCCATGTAAATGTGTCAATACCTCATAAGATAGAAACACGTTAAAAACGGACGCCAACTAAAGTTGACGTCTCTTCACAAAGCATGTTAGAGACATCTTATCATGTAAATAATTAAAAGATACATAGGAGAAAAGAATTAAAATACGATTCATACCGGAAAGATGAGTTCATGGGAAGTCATATTTAAATGTAATACCTTTTGAGATGAATGGCGTTCCAACTTCGGGGTATCATTTGGCCATCCAAGGTTGCAAGGCGATATGCTCCTTTCCCGGCTTGTGCATCTATCAAGTAGGGTCCCTCCCATTTTGGGGCGAGCTTGCCTGCATTGGACTCCTTGGTATTTTGGAATGCCTTTCGTAGGACTAAGTCTCCTACTTGAAACCTTCTCGACCCCCGACGTTTTTATTGTATGATCGGGCTACCCTTTGCCGATATGCCGCCATGCGAACTTTGGCCATATCCCTTAGCTCGTCCACGTATCCCAGGAATGTATCAAGATGTCTTTATTATTCTCGATGTCGCAAGCCGTATCTTGCCGTAGGTACAAGGACTTCGCCGGAATAACAGATTCAGCCCAAATACAAGTGAATAGGGGGTTTGACCAAGAGCATTCTTAGATGTCGTCCTGTCACCCCATAGGACCATTGGTAATTCTTCCGCCCAACGTCCTTTTTTCCGGTTTAGTCTCTTTTTAAGTTGCCGATTATTATTTTGTTGCTAGACTCGCCCGTCCATTGGCTTGAGGGTGAACAGCGAAGACGTTACCATCTTAACACCCCAAGCCGTCAAGAAATCTTGGGTCCTCTTGCCGATGAACCGAGAGCCGTTGTCACAAATTATTTCTGATGGAATTCCAAATCGGCTAAATATGTTCCTTTTGATAAAAGATATTACTTCTTTATCACGAACTTGCACATATGCCTCGGCCTCTACCCACTTAGAAAAGTAGTCCTGTCATGGCCAAAAGAAATACTCGTCCCCGGTGCTCGGGAAGTTTTCCTACAATGTCCATTCCCCAAACCATAAACGGCCAAGGTGACAGGATAGGATGCGGCAATTCACCGGGCCGGTGCAGATGTCCCCACGTCGCCGACAGAATCGCATTTCTTTGCGTAGTCAATGGCGTCTTTTCTCATTGTGGGCCAGAAATAGCCCAACCTTAGAGCTTTAGTATGTAAACTTCTGCCCCTATGATTTCCACAATCTCCTTCATGCAGCTCCTTGAGAACCTGATGGGCTCTATCTCGCTTCTAGACACCTTAAGTAGTGACTGCAGCAGATTTTCTAAACAAGAGATTATCAATAAGTACATATTTAGATACTCTTACCCCGAAGGCTCTCGCATTCTTCTCCTCAACTGGGATAGTATCATCTAAGAGATACTTGATAATAGGGCCGTCCAAGAGGTTGATGCAGAGAGGAAGGTATGTCAACATCTAGGACGAACATCTCGAGATTGTCAATTCGGGATGTCAACATGCACGATTGGGATATTGGTTTGTGAGAAGCTTTTGAAGGCCGAACCCAAATTTGCCAAAGCATCGCCTTGAGAATTTTCTTCTCGCGGGATTTGTTCCAAGGAAAATGTTTTGAATTTGGCCGAAATAATTTTTACAATTTCCAAATATGTCGTCATTTTAGCATTTTTCGCGACGTAGGACCCATTGTATTGATTAACAATTAGTAATGAATCCATGAACACCCGGATATGCTTGACATCTAAGTCTTGGGCTGCTGTTAAACCTGCGATAAGTGCCTCGTACTCTGCTTCATTGTTGGTAGCCTTGAAGCTGCAACTGATAGATTGTGGTATTATGTCCCCTTGTGGTGATTTTAGTACAACTCCAAGACCTGTACCTCTCATGTTGGAAGCACCATCCGTGTAGAGAGTCCAAATTTTCAGAATGTCATCATCTTGAAGTTGCTGTACTTCCAATTCCACCTCTTGTTGTAGGGTTGGACTGAAATCAGCCACAAAATCTGCCAGGCTTGAGATTTTATTGCAGCTCTAGGCTCGTACTTGATGTCGTATGTGCTTAATCGTACAGACCATTTCGCCATTCGACCCGACATCTCCGGTTTTCTCATGACATTCTTAATAGGATAGTTAGTGCGTACAATAATAGTATGTGTTTCAAAATAGTGCCTTAATTTAATGTATGTGCTTATCAAAGCTAAAATTAATTTTTGTAAATGAGAATACCTGGTCTCAAACATCTAAGAGTGTCTTACTTATATAGTAGATGGGTTGCCGATTGCCATCTCGTTACGTTATCAAGACCGCACTTACAGCGCCTTCGGATACCGCTAGGTAGATGTAAAGATGTTCTTCTATCTCGAGGTTTGGCCAATAAGGGAGGTGTCGACAAGTAAGTTTTGAGTTCCCGAAAAGCTTTTTCATGTTGGTCCTCCCATTGAAACTTTTGTTCTTTCTTAAGATGTCGTAGAAAGGTTTGCATCGGTCGAGGATTTTGAAATGAATCTAGTGAGTGCGGCAATTTTTCCCGTTAGTCTTTGGACGTCCTTGACAGATTGAGGTGATGACAGGTTGAGAATGGCGCGTATTTGTTCCTGGGGCGGCTTCAATGCCTCTTTTAGTGACCATATAGCCCAAAAACTTGCCGGCTTTCATTCCGAAGTTGCATTTAGCTGGATTAAGTTTCATATTGAAACAATCCAAGATGTCAAAGGCTTGAGAGAGATTGCTAATGTGGTCCTCGGCCTTCTTAGACTTAACAACCATGTCGTCGATGTATACCTCCATTGTGTCCCCAATCGATCCTTAAACATCTTGTTGACGAGCCTTTGATACGTTGCACCCGCATTTTTAGTCCAAAAGGCATGGCAATATAACAATAAATACCTGAGGGGTTATGAAGGCGTGTCTTCTTGGTCGATGGTTCCATCCGAATTTGTTGAAATCCCGAGGACGCGTCCATGAATGTGAGGAGTTCGTGACCCGAGGTGGCATCAACTAATGAATCTATGTGCGGCAAAGGGAAAGGATCTTTTGGGCAGGCCTTATTTAAGTCGGTGAAGTCGACGCAAACTCGCCATTTCCCGTTTCTCTTCTCTACCACAACCACATTTGCCAACCATCTTGGATAATCGACCTCTCGTATCATGTTGGCTTTGAGTAAGCGCTCTACCTCCTCCTTGATGATCTGATTTCTGGTTTCGCAAACTTTCTACGTTTCGGTGCACCGGTTTGAAGCCGGGATCTATGTTAAGTTTGTGAGTGATGACATCTTTGCTAATGCCGGTCATGTCATCATGTTTCCAAGCGAAACTTTTTATTCTCGCTTCTTAATAGGTTCACAAGCTTCTCCTCCATATCTAACGATATGTCAGTGCCAATAAGTACTTTGATGTCCGGGTTGGAAGGATCTAACAATACTTCTTTCACATCATCCTCCCTAGCTTCCAGGACTTCACGTACTTTCTTCGGTAATTGCTATGCTTGTTTTGGAGATGTAGACGCCTTCATTGAAGTTTTGTAACATTCCTTGGCCACCCGTTGATCACCGTAAATCTTAGCGACACCCCAAGGTGTTGGAAACTTCACACATTGATGGTAAGTGGAGGGTACGGCCTTCATTCCATGAATCCACGGTCTTCCAAGAATTACATTGTAAGATGTTGCGCAATCAATTACACAAACCGTTCCACGGTGTTGAGGCCCTTTGAGTATATTGGAAGCTTTATCTCCCCCATCGTTTCTTTGACTTCGCCACCGAAGCCTACCAAAGATCAAGATTTTTTGACAATCTCCGATTCTCGGGATGTTCATTTCTTTAAGGGTACCCAACATAATAAGATTGACTGAGCCGCCTCCATCTACCGTAATACGTCGTATGGTACAAGCCTTGGCGATTCTGCAAGGAAATGACCAGACCGTCATGATGGGGTTCCAGCAAGTTATCACGATCACTTTCATCAAAGACAATTGGGTCTGGGCAAGGTATTGACATCCCGGGCCGTCTCTCTCGGCTTTTCATCTTTTGACTCCTTAGCTTGTCGTTTTGCGGCGAGAATAGGATGTTCCACATATTTCGAGCCTCCACTAATGAAGTTGATCACCTTTGTTGATGCCGGGGAGAAACCGGTCTTTCGGCTTCATGAGGAGCTTCGTACTTTCAGCCTTTCTTCTTTACGGATCCCAACAGCCTCCTTAAGATGTCCTTTCGAGAGCAAGTAACCGATCTCCTTTCTTAATGCGATGCGGCCTTCGCAACATGCCCAAAGTCTTCATGGTAAGCACACCATTTTGATTTGTCACGCCATCCCGTGGTTTTGTCCGTTTTCTTTGGCCATCCGGCTTTGTCTCCCGGAGCTGCCCATTGCGCAAAGTACACCCGAAATATCAACAAAACAATAATCGAAATGTTAGGCACATTATCATTATCTTCATCCTCACCGTCTATTGAATTAATTTTGCTAGTGTCAATTCTCGGATAAGGATTGGGACGGTTGTTTCGCGATGGGAAGATTCAGTCTTTCTATCGGGATGGTCATATGTCGACGTCTTGGATGATGACTTTGATCTTCGCAACTCATCTTCCTCCAGCCTTATGAATCTCAATGCCCCCGCTCCCGACTTCCTCCGGCCGCTTACAAGGAGTCATTACCAAATCTTGGTAATACTGCGAATCTTTCTTCAACCCCATTTTGAATGCTTCGTGGCCATCGACATGTCAAGATTGGGAATTTCCGGCACCTCTTTATTGAACCGGTGGACGTAATCCTTTAGGGTTTCATTAGGCCGCCGAGTTACATTGTAAAGATCACTTGTCAACCTTTCAAATTGTCGATCGCATGAGAATTGGTTATAGAACATGTTGATGAGCCGGGCGTATGAACCAATTGAACCCGGGGTTGCCTAATCAACCATTTGAGAGATGGTCCGGATAAGGTGGATCCAAATCCCCGCATAAGCAAGCCTCCCGGAATTGAAGTGGAATATGGATTATGTCCATCTTTTCTTGATAGTGTGCCACGTGCTCCTCCAGGTCCGTGGTGCCGTCGTACAACTTCATAGATGGTACATCAAGCGCTTCGGTATGTCGACATTTGCAATTGATGGGACAAACCGAGACCGATTGTAGCAGTTTTGCGTTCTTGGTTGAATTGGAGGAGTCACACCCGGTACGTTCATTACTAATTCTTCGAGATCCTGCATCTGTTTAGCTAGTGGGTTTCCCGCAAAAGGGTCGGCCATAGGAATACGATTGAAATTATTATTATTGAAAAGATTATTAAGCAAACCAGAGTTGTCCGTAGTAGTCGTGACAGGGCTGTCTATAAATGGGATGAATGGAGTGAATCCTGCGGAAGATGGTGTCAAAGGGGTGTCCCGGGCAAAGATGTTGACATCATGAAAGATGTCAGCGGAGGAGGATTGCCCATTGGAATGAATTCATTCTGAAATGTAGATCCTCCGGAGTTGTCAAAGTTGAGAACCCTTGCGCGCAGTGGTGATATGTTTTCAAGCCGAGATGCTATGAGTTGTTGGTCTTTCTGCATCTTAATCATGGAATTAGTCAACACCTTCGAATTGTTATCTTGCTGGTCCAACCTTTGATTCAACCTGGTTAGGATACTCCGGATGTCAGCATCTGCATTGGAAGAGGTCGCCCCCTTTTGTGGAGTCTTCGTAGGTTGAGTTGGCTGAGATCCGGTCTGAGGAGGCGGTGGTAACAAGCTGGTTCTACCTCCTGATGTGGGAACAACGGTGGGACCTTTGCCGGCGGTGGACACATTGGTGGGTGCAGACATAGTGAATTCAATTAGGAAATGTTTCAAATAACCGATAAACCACGAGGCCCCACGGTGGGCGCCAAATTGTTTTGGTAGAAAAAACAATAGAGTAGAATCTTAACTATGTTTAGTGTGTGGATTGAATAATAAGGAGGGAACTATGGAATTCGATTATATGGAACAAGAAAATGAAAAACGAGACAATGACAACGCGATTTGTTAACGAGGAAAACCTTGGAGGTGATAACCTCTTTGGAAAAAACCCCGGGAGTTAGGTCTCCAACCTTAAAGGTTCCACTATAATGATCACAATTACAACTTTGGAAGATAATGGAGAGGATTACAAGAGTTTGTGTGTAAAGTGTGTGCGTATGAGCCTGAGTATCATTTTCCGTCTCCATTTCCCCTTAAATACAAGTAACTAAGAAAGAGTCAAATATGGTTCCTACAATCTCAGCATTGTGGTTTCTCTTTTCAACCTCCGTGAGACCAAGTCGCCCTAGCCGTTTGAAGGTCTGTTGAACGTGCTTGAAGGTTGTTTCCGCATTCCTCTCTTAATTACTGAAAAATAAGAATAATAATATTAGGAAATATTGGACAAGTAAATATTTAAAACAATACTTACAGTGTAATGACATCTCGTTATGCAGGATCAACTGAAGATGTCGTCATGTCAAAAAATGCCCACAACAATTCCCTTCTCCTATGTGTTCATGAGTTCTTTGATTATTGTTCTTGGCTTAATGATGTTGATTTCTTGCTTGGAAACCTAAATGGGAGTTGATTGATTTGAAAATGAACATTGTTGAAGTTAGGGTTCAAGGAAGATCATTAGAAGGGTTTGAAATGGGTGGAATGGGTAGAGATAAATGATCTAGGATTACTTGGTTGTGAGTTTATATGTTTTGAATGGGACTTGGTAAGATGAAGGTGTTCTTGGGTGTTCTTGATCAAGCCATGGTAGAGGGAAAGAAGAACTAGGTTGAAAAGGGTTAAAAATCTGCAAAAGGGGCTGGAGGAGGCTTGGGCGATCGCCCAAGTGGGCTTGGGCGGTCGCCTGCCGCGGGAGGTCTAAATTCCCTTGAAGTCCACTTGGGCGGTCGCCCAAGTGGTTAAGGGCGGTCGCCCAAGCTGGCAGAAACCATAAATTCTCTTGAGGTCCACTTGGGCGGTCGCCCAAGTGTAAGGGCGGTCGCCCAAGACCCTGAACCAAGTTTAGAGTTGTTCAAACCTAATCAAACTCGAACCAAAATGGAATCTCTTTAACCTAGATTAAAGTAGAATACTTTGGCTACACATTGACATCCTAAGTGATCAAAATGGAATTGGGGAAGTACTTTAAATGTTGCTTGGAAAGCGCTAGTTAACCTAGTTTGGTAACTTAGCAGAAATGATTCTAACTTGGTAAATTGAACTTGGACCTTCATAGAGGCCTTGTATTATTGTATAAAGACCTTGTAGGATGGATTGATGGTATTTCCTTGCCTTACTTTGAGTTCATATACATTGGTTATATTATGCATAGTGTGTTGATTTATTGTTGCACTATGATATTGGTTGACATGAGTATATCTACCATGTTGATATATTGTTATCCCTTTTTGTGGATTGTATTCCAGTATCTATTATGTGCTTGATAATGTTGAATACTTGTTATAGTATTTCGTCGTTATGATATTGTTGTAGGATTCCCTACTTTGGAATTCCTAAACTGTACATGTTGATACAAAGATTTATAGCCGTTGTGCTAATATGTTGAATACTTGATATAGTATTGCTATCTTCATGATATCTTTGTTGTGGTATGTATCCCTACTTTGGATCATACAATGTTTGGTTAAGCAAGTATGTTATTACCGTGCTTAGTTATGTAAATCCAAATTTGGTATTGATTTATTTGTTTGTTGGACAATGTATGGGATTATAATGGCATCGAGCCAAGTTCATTATAATTCATACATTGGTAACCCAATTGTCCCCCTTGTGTGGGATTTGTGGGCTAGCATCTCCTTTTGAGGTAGATGGTCTAGTTTCACCGGGGATATGACTGTGTGTCAGAATCCCTATGGTACCGTTATTGTTCATGGTTCCGGAACCGCTTCTTCAACTGCCGCTTTGCTCGGTTGTGTATATCCTTTTGGAGATGAAACCTTGGCTCGCATTCTTCTAAGTGTTACTTTATCGTACTTATGTGTTGTGATATATTCATGCTGAGATGGTCGTTGTTTCCAACCGGTATGGGACGGTTGGCGGCAGGGAGCCTCTCGGGTTATGTGGATATGTCTTTTGATGTGTTGCATCTTATATGACATATTGCTGCATTCATAATAGCTCATTGAGATTTATTCTCACCCCTCTCCCTTTACTGTTTTAGATTCCGAGACAGGTGGACCGACCAAGTAAGGGCGGAAAGGAGTTTAGAAGTGGTATTTTGGGAATTGTCGGGTTATGTTAGATTGGTGTAGAAAGTGTTTGTTGGCATAATTCTTTTAAAGGGTTGTATTCATAAACTTTAATTTCATACTATATTCGATATCTTTTGTAACTAAAACCGTTTATTATTTTCGTGGTTGGTTAACTCTCCCTCCAACGTGGAAGGAGTAGAGTTACTTTGAAATGGTTGTGTTTAAGTTTTGGAGATGAAATCAAAGTTTTTAAAAATTAGGAGAATTGGGTTAGTTTGAGGACGCTCCAGCTCGGGACACGTGTAGGTTCCGGCCTGGGGTCCTCACAGCTTGGTATCGAGCTCTGCTAGAATTCTCGGATAGAGTCTAGCCGAGTGAGAGTGTGCGATAACTTACGTCGAGAGTTTAATGCAGGAATTTGTTCAAAGGCGTAAAATGATCTTGATCAACCAAGGAATCAAGGAAAGGTGAGTTATGGAAAGATAGATTTCCCCACCAAGATTTGAGGTATTTTACCTGTCTCGGGAATTAGGGTTCATACTTTTATAAATCCTTGTACATTAGTTCTCATGTGGCATTACTTTTCATCTTTATTTGCATAATTGGTCTAAGAGTTGCCGTATGTGCTGGAGGTTCTACTCCTATGGGGTCGTACCTCGAATCATCCTTAATTATCTTGGTAGTTGTGATTTAGTGGGCATGTATTGCCGGTGGATTTGGTCGAGTTACCAATCCGTGAATCATCGTTATATTAACCTGAATTAATTGAGTAGATGTTGTGTTCGAGGAGGACTGCCGCAAGAAGCGAGTCTCCTTATTTATGTTTGATTTGCCTCCGGGGTGGTAGAGGCGGATGAGTCATTATTGCTATTTTATCATATATGCATAAATGTCGAAAGTATGGCCTAAGGAATTTGAAGGTTATTTGAGTTGTGAGTTATCTTGATTCAAAAGAACCTTGAGTTCTCTCATGTACGGTGGTAAATGAATTGGTGAACTCCTAGTTTAGAGTTGGTCTATGGCCTAATTAAGAGTGGTTTATGGTTGTATAATTTGCGTGAGTATTTATACATTGGTATCTCGTGGTGGAGACTAGATATATGAAGACTAGTATTGAAAGTGATAGTCTAAGTGAGATTATATGAGTTATAAATTATCGCGAGTAAGAGATCTTATGGAACTAATATATCTTTGCCTTAGGTGCTATAAGTATTCTCTAAGGAGAGATTGATTGAATTCTTGCTACTAAATTGAATAGGAAATCAGATATTTTTGTAAGTAATATCATCCTATAAGTTGACTAAGTGGTGTTTTTCAAGTGAGTTTCAAAAATGGGTTTTCATCAGGTATCATACCAGGGTATTGAAGCTGAGTGGAGATAAGTCACTATTTCGGTATTCGGATCCCTAGATAGAGTATACAAATTGGGATGATGGAATCGATGATTCAACTTAAGAAATTAATTGATAAAGAAGATAACTAGCTTAGCGATTCTCGCAAGGATAAATTGTTACCGTATTTAGAAAAGATGATCCTTGGTGGTTAATCAAAGGGTTATAGAGCTCTTAAATAGGTAACTGTGAAGAATAAGTATTCGTTAGCACTTGTTGACGATTTGTATGAATGATTTTAGAAACTAGTAGGATACTCAATGGTTATTAGTTGAATTTTCTGAGTGTTACAATTTCAAAGTGAAAAATTGCTTTAAGGGTATACTTAAGACAACATTTATATCTAGTATGACCGTTTTGATTTATGGATTGTGTACTAGCTATGGAGAGGTAAATAGGGTAAATGTGAAGAAGTATAATAGATGTAGTTATTAGTGACTTATAGGGTCAACTTCAGAAATTGGTAAGATAGGTATAGGGTTCGTTTTGAGAATTGATTATCATTAGTTGAGAAAATGAGGATGAATCTTATTGGGAGACAGGATACTTTAGGATGGTTATATACTATAGTTCGACTTAGTTACGTGAATCATATGAGGGATTTGTGTGATGCTTGAAAGATATTGACGTTGTACGGATTTTGAGTTTGTTGATGATTATTGAGAGTTAAGTTAGATTATACTGTAATGTTTAATTGAAATTCGGAAATGATTGATCTATGTGAGTTCCAATTATATTTTCTCGATTTAGAAATTATGGTATTTGATTGGGAACTAGATGTTTTACAATATGTTGTTGCTAAGTACAATACCAATATCAAAGGTGGTGAATAGATGACTCAAATTAAATAAAAGTGTTGAACTTTCAACTTGAGGAATTATTGAATTGAGGATGGTTTACCTAGTTATAATCTTAATGATTGTTTTAGTGTTATTTATCGGGGATAGTAATAGTATTGCGAGATTGTGTTTTCTTAGAGAGAAATTAACTAAGTCTAAATAGTATGAGTGGTGGCTACACTATAAATAGAGGTCAATCAAGAATATTTTGTTAAAATTGTTTTAAAGGTGTTTTAAAACTTTGGAATATATATATTGGACCTCTGTGTAAGCAATTGTGCCCTTCGGGGATAGTTGATAAGGTCAGTAAACCATTTTCGCGTAAATTAAAATCTGTGAGTAATTTAACTATCTACCACTGGTATGGGACGGTTGTAGATAATTAAATCACTCGAGCTATTTTTGTTAGCTTATCAATCCTTTGAAATTTCTGAGTGGTTTGGTTAATTAAGACTGGTATGGGCCGGTTTTAAATAAGTAAACCATTCGGGTCTCTTTGGATCTCTTTTATATTATCATTTGGAATTCTGAAAGATGTTGTAAAATTTCGAAAGACATGTTATTTTAAAGTTATAGTACGTACATAAGCAAGTAAAAAGGCAACCTAGTTTCCCTATAATGATTAACTGTATTCAAGTGTTGGTCCAAGAAATGATTTGATAAATGTGGGGTTATTATTGTGTCGGTCACAATAGACTCGATTTTGTTTTGGAGTTGGATCGGCTCCGTTGTGGGCGGCCAACCATTCAATTTGAACATTGATTTGTCACTAGTCCTGAACATAATTGGAGCATTGAATTGTGATAATAGAATGTTGACGTTAGAAGATTTATTAAAATATTTAGAGTTCTAGGTTGAACTTGAGAGTTTTAACACTATAGATTTTGTGAATTAGTTGCATTGGGAGTAATGAAGGGTATGCTATTTTGTTATAGAAAATTGAATTACATTTTCTACTCGTTATATATATAGCTTGATGAAATGTTATTAATAAAGTCCTCTCATATGTTAGGGGATGGTTTGATTGTTTAAACCCCATAGTATTAAAAAGATTGGATAGTCATTCATTTGGGAAGATCCATTTGGAGTGTAGGAAGGCCATTAAATTTAACCTTGTGAAAATTTGAGGAATCATTACTTATTATTGAGAATAGGCTACGGGCATATGCGATGGATGTTAGTAGTCAATAGTACGAATGGTTACCAGTGGTAAGTGCGTATAATAGTAGTTATCATTCTAACATTGAGATAAAACCGTATGAGGCATAGTTTGGGAAGAAAATATCGATCTCTAATTTGTTGGGTTGAAGTTAGAGAAGAAAGGCCTAAGGTAGATTGCCGCCAAAAATTGTTAATCCATTTGAAGTTTTAGAAAGGGTGGGTGATTTGGCTTATAGACTGACTTGTAGCAAATTGTAGAGTATTTGAAGTTTTAATGTGATATTGTAATGTATTTGGTGACCTAAGTTGTAATACTTTAATTATTTATATTTTCATTGGGATCGGAAAATTCGTGTTAGTGATATTTGCATAGTATGCTTGGATCATTAAGTGGTAACATCATATTATTAATGGAATTAGAAATTTAATTTCTTTGAAAGAAGAATCACAACATTGAAGAGACTATTTGGAAATTGAAGTTTGATGTATACTTGTAACCGATGCGGGTTGATCGCTAGGTAAGTGACAACAAATTCGGGACGAATTTTCTTTAAGGGGGAGTGAGTGTGACGACCCCACCCCTAGGCACTCATTTTAATTATTTAATTATATGCTTTTAATATTTATGTTAGCTTTATGTGTTCAATTATGTCTTTAAAATTCTTAAATTAAGATAAATTGGGTGAGAAGTAAAATTAGAATCTTTTATGAAAATATTAGACATTAAATAAAGAAACTTGAAGAAATAATAAAAATGGAAATATGATAAATAATGTAGGGAGGTTAAATGAGTAGGATGAATTAATGGGATAAAGATTTAAATTAATTAAAATGGTTTGGGTGAAAGCCTTGGCTAAATTCACAATTACAATTTGTAGAAGTTTCCTCCTCCCTTGCCATGTGTCACCTCCCCTTACCTCCTCTTACTCCCTTCCCCTCCTTCTCCTTCATTCACTACCATTCTTCATCCTAGAGAAAATAGAGAAAACCTCCATTGAAGTCCCCTTTGCCCAAGCTTTGAAGTCAAGCATTCTTCACCAAAATTCAAGTCCTAAAGCACCATTGAAGTTGGATGACCTAGAGGAAGCCATCTAGCTAGAAAGATCAACATTTCCTTATAAAATCCAAAGGTGAGTTGTTATGATTCCTGTTTTGGTAGAAAAAACAATAGAGTAGAATCTTAACTATGTTTAGTGTGTGGATTGAATAATAAGGAGGGAACTATGGAATTCGATTATATGGAACAAGAAAATGAAAAACGAGACAATGACAACGCGATTTGTTAACGAGGAAAACCTTGGAGGTAATAACCTCTTTGGAAAAAACCCCGGGAGTTAGGTCTCCAACCTTAAAGGTTCCACTATAATGATCACAATTACAACTTTGGAAGATAATGGAGAGGATTACAAGAGTTTGTGTGTAAAGTGTGTGCGTATGAGCCTGAGTATCATTTTCCGTCTCCATTTCCCCTTAAATACAAGTAACTAAGAAAGAGTCAAATATGGTTCCTACAATCTCGGCATTGTGGTTTATCTTTTCAACCTCCGTGAGACCAAGTCGCCCTAGCCGTTTGAAGGTCTGTTGAACGTGCTTGAAGGTTGTTTCCGCATTCCTCTCTTAATTACGAAAAATAAGAATAATAATATTAGGAAATATTGGACAAGTAAATATTTAAAACAATACTTACAAAGGTAATGACATCTCGTTATGCAGGATCAACTGAAGATGTCGTCATGTCAAAAAATGCCCACAACAATTCCCTTCTCCTATGTGTTCATGAGTTCTTTGATTATTGTTCTTGGCTTAATGATGTTGATTTCTTGCTTGGAAACCTAAATGGGAGTTGATTGATTTGAAAATGAACATTGTTGAAGTTAGGGTTCAAGGAAGATCATTAGAAGGGTTTGAAATCGGTGGAATGGGTAGAGATAAATGATCTAGGATTACTTGGTTGTGAGTTTATATGTTTTGAATGGGACTTGGTAAGATGAAGGTGTTCTTGGGTGTTCTTGATCAAGCCATGGTAGAGGGAAAGAAGAACTAGGTTGAAAAGGGTTAAAAATCTCGCAAAAGGCTGGAGGAGGCTTGGGCGATCGCCCAAGTGGGCTTGGGCGGTCGCCCAAGCCGGCGGGAGGTCCAAATTCCTTGAAGTCCACTTGGGCGGTCGCCCAAGTGGTTAAGGGCGGTCGCCTGCCGGCGTAAAACCATAAATTCTCTTGAGGTCCACTTGGGCGGTCGCCCAAGTGTAAGGGCGGTCGCCCAAGACCCTGAACCAAGTTTAGAGTTGTTCAAACCTAATCAAACTCGAACCAAAATGGAATCTCTTTAACCTAGATTAAAGTAGAATACTTTGGCTACACATTGACATCCTAAGTGATCAAAATGGAATTGGGGAAGTACTTTAAATGTTGCTTGGAAAGCGCTAGTTAACCTAGTTTGGTAACTTAGCGTAAAATGATTCTAACTTGGTAAATTGAACTTGGACCTTCATAGAGGCCTTGTATTATTGTATAAAGACCTTGTAGGATGGATTGATGGTATTTCCTTGCCTTACTTTGAGTTCATATACATTGGTTATATTATGCATAGTGTGTTGATTTATTGTTGCACTATGATATTGGTTGGACATGAGTATATCTACCATGTTGATATATTGTTATCCCTTTTTGTGGATTGTATTCAAGTATCTATTATGTGCTTGATAATGTTGAATACTTGTTATAGTATTTGTCGTTATGATATTGTTGTAGGATTCCCTACTTGGGAATTCCTAAACTGTACATGTTGATACAAAGATTTATAGCCGTTGTGCTAATATGTTGAATACTTGATATAGTATTGCTATCTTCATGATATGCTGTTGTGGTATGTATCCCTACTTTGGATCATACAATGTTTGGTTAAGCAAGTATGTTATTACTGTGCTTAGTTATGTAAATCCAACTGATATTGATTTATTTGTTTGTTGGACAATGTATGGGATTATAATGGCATCGAGCCAAGTTCATTATAATTCATACATTGGTAACCCAATTGTCCCCCTTGTGTGGGATTTGTGGGCTAGCATCTCCTTTTGAGGTAGATGGTCTAGTTTCACCGGGATATGACTGTGTGTCGAATCCCTATGGCATCGTTATTGTTCATGGTTCCGGAACCGCTTCTTCAACCGTTGCCGCTTGCTCGGTTGTGTATATCCTTTTGGAGATGAAACCTTGGCTCAGTATCCTTCTAAGTGTTACTTTATCGTACTTATGTGTTGTGATATATTCATGCTGAGATGGTCGTTGTTTCCAACCGGTATGGGACGGTTGGCGGCAGGGAGCCTCTCGGGTTATGTGGATATGTCTTTTGATGTGTTGCATCTTATATGGCATATTGCTGCATTCATAATAGCTCATTGAGATTTATTCTCACCCCTCTCCCTTTACTGTTTTAGATTCCGAGACAGGTGGACCAACCAAATAAGGGCGGAAAGGAGTTTAGAAGTGGTATTTTTGGAATTGTCGGGTTATGTTAGATTGGTGTAGAAAGTGTTTGTTGGCATAATTCTTTTAAAGGGTTGTATTAATAAACTTTAATTTCATACTATATTCGATATCTTTTGTAACTAAAACCGTTTATTATTTTCGTGGTTGGTTAACTCTCCCTCCAACGTGGAAGGAGTAGAGTTACTTTGAAATGGTTGTGTTTAAGTTTTGGAGATGAAATCAAAGTTTTTAAAAATTAGGAGAATTGGGTTAGTTTGAGGACGCTCCAGCTCGGGACACGTGTAGGTTCCGGGTCGGGGTCCTCACATTAATGATGTCGACATCCTTGCCCGGGGACACCCCATTGACGCCATCTTCCGCAGGATTCACCCCGTTCATTCCATTCATTGACAACACTACTGTCACGACTACTACGGACAACTATGGTTTGCTAAATAATCTTTTTAATAATAATAATTTCAATCGTATTCCTATGGCTGACCCTTTTGCAGGAAACCCACTAGCCAAACAGATGCAGATCTCGTAGAGCCGATAATGAACGTGCCGTGCGTAACTCCTCCAATCCAACCTGTGACTCAAAACTGCTACAATCAATCCCGGTTTGTCCCAAAGAATTGCTAATGTTGACATCCCAAAGCATTTCAAGGTACCATCTATGAAGTTGTACGACGGCACCACGGACCCGCAGGAGCATGTTGCACACTATCAAGAAAAGATGGACATAATTCATATTCCTCTTCAATTCCGGGAGGCCTGCTTATGCAGGGGATTTGGATCAACCTTGTCTGGACCAGCCCTCAAATGGTTGATTAGGCAACCTCTAGGTTCAATTGGTTCTTATGCCCAGCTTATCAACATGTTCTATAACCAATTCTCATGCAAATGACAATTTGAAAGGTTGACAAGTGATCTCTACAATGTGACCCAAGCCTAATGAAACTCTAAAGGATTATGTCCACCGGTTCAATAAGGAAGTACTAGAAATTCCCAATCTTGACATGTCGACAGCTACGTAAGCATTCAAAATGGGGTCAAGAAAGATTCACAAGTATATCAAGATTTGGTGATGACTCCTTGTAAGCGGTTGGAAGAAGTCGAGCAAAGGCGAGATTCATAAGACTCGGAGGAAGACGAGCCGCGAAGATCGAAGTCCTCATCCAAGATGTCGACATATGACAACCCCGACGTAAAAGACCGAATCGTCCCATCGCAGGAACCACCGTTCCAATCCTTATCCGAGAATTGACACTAGCAAAATTAATTCAATAGACGGTGAGGATGAAGATAACGATAATGTGCCTAACATTTCTGATTATTGTTTTTCTGTTGACATTTCAGGTATACTCTGCGCAATGGGCAACCTTGGGGACAAAGCCAGATGGCCAAAGAAGACGGACGAAGCCACAGGATGGCGTGACAAATCAAAATGGTGCGCTTACCATGAAGACTTTGGACATGTTATCGAAGATTGCATCGCACTAAGGAAGGAGATCGGTTACTTGCTTTCGAAAGGACATCTTAAGGAGTTGCGGGATCTAGGAAGAAGAAGGCTAAAAATGCGTAAGCTCCTCATGAAGCCGAAAGACCAGCTTTCTCCCAAAGATCAACGAAGGTGATCAATTTTATCGCGGAGGTTCGAAATGTGTGGAACATCCTATTCTCGCTGCAAAACGACATGCTAAGGAGTCAAAGGAGGAAAAACCGAAAGACAAATTTCAGATTCCGACACCTTGCCAGATCCAATCACCTTTGATGAAAGCGACCGAGATAATTTGCCGGAACCCCATCAAGACAGTCTAGTTATTTCCCTGCAGATCGCCAACTGTACAATCCGGCGCATCCTAGTTGATGGGGGTAGCTCTGTTAATCTTATTATGTTGGGGACCCTTAAGGAAATGAACATCCCAGAATCGGAGATCATTAAGAAGTCCTCAGTGCTGGTAGGCTTCAGTGGTGAAGTCAAAGAAACGGTGGGAGAGATAAAGCTTCCAATATACTCAAAGGGCCTCAACACCATGGAACAGTTCTGCGTAATTGATTGTGCAACATCCTACAATGTCATCCTGGGAAGACCGTGGATTCATGGAATAAAGGTTGTACCCTCCACGTACCATCATTGTGTGAAGTTTCCAACACCTTGGGGTGTCGCTAAGATTTACAGTGATCAACAGGTGGCCAAGGAATGTTATAAAACATCAATGAAGGCGTCAACATCTCCAAAACAAGCATAGCAATTACCGAGCAAAGTACGTGAAGTCCTGGAAGCTAGGGAGGATGATGTGAAAGAATTATTGCTAGACTCTTCCAACCCGGACATCAAGGTACTTATTGGCACTGACATCCCGGCAGATATAGAAGAGAAGCTGGTAGAGCTATTAAGAAGCAGAATAAAGAGTTTTGCTTGGAAACACGATGATATGACAGGCATTAGCAAAGATGTCATCACTCACAAACTTAACGTAGATCCTAGCTTCAAACCAGTACGCCAGAAACGTAGGAAGTTTGCGTAAACCGAACCAGATCATCAAGGAAGAGGTAGAGCGCCTACTCAAAGCCAACATGATACGAGAGGTCGATTATCCAAGGTGGTTAGCAAACGTGGTTGTGGTAGAAAAGAGAAACGGGAAATGGCGAGTTTGTGTCGACTTCACCGACCTGAATAAAGCCTGTCCAAAAGATCCTTTTCCTTTGCCGCATATAGATTCGTTAGTTGATGCCACCTCCGGGCATGAACTCCTCACATTCATGGATGCATCCTCGGGATTTCAACAAATTCGTATGGAACCATCTCGACCAAGAGGACACCGCCTTCATAACACCCACAGTATTTATTGTTATATTGCCATGCCTTTTGGACTAAAAATGCAGTGCAACGTATCAAAGGCTCGTCAACAAGATGTTTAAAGATCAGATTGGGGACACAATGGAGGTATACATCGACGACATGGTGGTAAAGGCCAAGAAAGCCTAAGATCACATAAGCAACCTCTCTCAAGCCTTTGACATCTTGACTGTTTCAATATGAAACTAAATCCAGCTAAATGCAACTTTGGAATGAAGGCCGGGAAGTTCTTGGGTTACATGGTTACTAAAAGAGGCATTGAAGCCGCTCCGTAACGTATACGTGCTATTATCAACCTGTCATCACCTAAATCTGTCAAGGACGTCCAAAGGTTGACGGGAAAGATTGCCGCACTTACCAGATTCATTTCAAAATCCTCAGATCGATGCAAACCTTTCTACGACATCTTGAGGAAGAACAATAAGTTCCAATGGGAGGACCAACATGAAAAAGCCTTTCAGGAGCTCAAAACTTACCTGCCAACACCTCCATTATTGGCCAAACCTCAAGAGGAGGAACATCTTTACATCTACCCGGGCAAGATCCGAAGGTGCCGTAAGTGCGCCTTGGTGACAGAACGAGATGGTAATCAGCAACCCATCTACTATATAAGTAAGACACTCCTAGATGCGGAGACCAGGTATTCTCATTTACAAAAATTAATTCTAGCTTTGATAACTGCTTCTATTAAATTAAGGCACTACTTTGAAACACATACTATAATTGTACGCACTAACTATCCTATTAAGAATGTTATGAGAAAACCAGAGATGTCAGGTCGAATGGCGAAATGGTCTGTACAATTAAGCACATACGACATCAAGTATGAGCCCAGAACTGCAATAAAATCCCAAGCCCTAGCTGATTTTGTGGCTGATTTCAAACCCAACCTCGCAACAAGAGGTGGAATTGAAGTACAAAGAACTTCAAGATGATGACATCCTGAAAGTTTGGACTCTCTATACAGATGGTGCTTCTAACATGAGAGGTACAGGTCTGGGAGTTGTACTAAAATTGCCACAAGGGGACATAATACCACAATCCATCAGTTGCAATTTCAAGGCTACCAACAATGAAGCAGAGTATGAGGCACTAATCGCAGTTTAACGGCCAGACCTAGATGTCAAGCATATCCGGGTGTTCATGGATTCTTTGCTAATTGTTAACCACTACAACGGATCCTACACAAATAAAAATGCTAAGATGACGACATATTTGGAAATTGTAAAAATTCTTTCGGACAAATTCAAATCATTTTCCTTAGAACAAATCCCACGAGAAGAAAATTCTCAAGCGTATGCTCTGGCAAACTTGGGTTCACCTTCAAAAGCATTTCACAAACCAAGATCCCAATTGTGCATATTGACATCCCAAAGGTTGATCATCTTGAGATGTTCGCTCTAGATGTCGACATACCTTCCTCTCCAAGAAGAACTTCTTGGACAAACTCCTATTATCAAGTATCTCTTAGATGATACGATCCCAATGAGGAGAAAAATGCTAGAGCATTCAGTGGTAAGAGTATCTAAATATTTACTTATTGATAACCTCTTGTTTAGAAAATCACGCAGTCACTACTTAAGATGTCTAGAAGCGTATAGAGCCCATCGGGTTCTCAAGGAGCCGCACGAAGGAGAATGTGGAAATCATACCGGGCGTAAGCCTGCATACCAAGGCTCTTAGAATGGGCTATTTTTGGCCCACAATGAGAAAAGACGCTGTCGATTACGCAAAGAAATGTGATTCCTGTCAACGACATGGGGACATCCTACACCAACCAGCTGAATTGCTACATCCTATTATGTCTCCATGGCCGTTTATGGTTTGGGGAATGGACATTGTAGGAAAATTACCCAGGGCACCAGGTGGAAGAGTATTTCTGTTGGCTATGATAGACTACTTTTCTAAATGGGCAGAAGCTGAGGCATATGTACAAGTTCGTGACAAAGAAGTTATATCTTCTATCAAAAGAAACATATTCAGCCAATTTGGAATACCCTCAGAAATAATTTGTGACAACGGCTCTCAATTCATTAGTAAGAGAACCCAAGATTTCTTGACATCTTGGGGAATCAAGATGGTGACATCTTCACCTGTTCACCCTCAAGCCAATGGACAAGCAGAATCTAGCAACCAAATAATCATAAGCAACTTAAAAAGAGACTCGAACCAAGAAAGGACGATGGGCGTAAGAATTACCAATGGTTCTATGGCCGACGTAACGACATCTAAGAACGCTACCGGTCAAACCCCTATTCACTTGTATTTGGAACCGAATCGCTTATCCCACAGAAGTCCTTGTACCTACCGTCGATACGCTTTGTTGACATATGAACATAACAAATATATCTTGATACATGACTTAGATACCGTGGACGAACTGAGGGACATGGCCAAAGTTCGTATGGCAGCATATCAACAAAGGGTAGCCAGATCTTATAACAAAAACGTAAGGATTAGAAGGTTTCAAGTAGGAGACTTAGTCCTACGAAAGGCATTCCAAAATACAAAGGAGCCCAATGCAGGCAAGCTTGCCCCAAAATGGGAAGGACCCTACCTAATAGATGCACAAGCCGGGAAAGGAGCATATCGCCTGGCAACCTTGGATGGCCAAATGATACCGCGAAGTTGGAACGCCATTCATCTTAAAAGGTATTACATTTAAACAAAATTCCCCATGAACTCATCTTTTTCAGGTATGGATCGTCTTTTAAATTTTTGCAACCTTTCTTTTTTCCTATGTACCTTTTTAATTCTTTACAAATCAAGATGTCGCTAACGTACTTTGTGGAGAGACGTCAACCTTAGTTGGCGTCCGTTTTTAACATTTTTTTGTCTTATGAGGTATTAACACATTTACATGGGGACATGTCAAAAGCTCGCGAAGAACAACGAATTCTCCTCCGTCAGAGACTGGCCATCTCTTCTTAAGTAAAGGTACACAATCCCTTCTAAGGTTTAAAGAGTTAATTACCTCTTTCTTAAGATGTTAGGTTACCACACCTTCGCCTGGAGCGCAAGTTATCTCTTTAATTGAGGTGTGGGGTGGGCCTATATGGGTAAACTCATATAGCTTACCCATTTCCACTCAGTTAAATGATTGATCTTACGTATTATTCTTATGGTTATGACATATACGTGTCATCTAAAGTATCTACGGGTTATGGCATATACATGTCATCTTAAGTACCTACCGTTTTGACATACTATCATGTCACCTTATGAGCATAACAAAGGATCATCCAAAGAAAAATTTTATCCAAAATATAGCAAGCCTTGACACGCTTGAAAATCATTAAACCATAAAGTTATCATCCAAACTACTAAACTTAAAGTGCAAAAGTGTTGGACCAACCCAACACGTAAAGGAAATTGTCTTTGGTCCTTATGGACCCATTACATAACCAAACGAAAATAAAAATTGTTTTAAGGGATTCCACCCCAGTAACATCATCAAAAGACCAAGAACAAAGTTGTTTTACCTTCTTTTTTAGGTGGCTTCTGCCGCAGGTGTTGCATTAGGAGTAACTTCTCCAAACTTCTGCTCTTTCTTATTAAGCATCCTACTCTTTTTCCCATCCTAAGAGTCATCCCATGTCGCTGTCATGATCATCATCAATCTGCTCAAGATCCTTGGAGACTTCGTTCGCCTTTTCGTCATGGATCCGCTGCAAAGCTGTTTTCTCATCGTTCAGGTTCCAATTCACATGCTCTCCCGCCTGATATTCTTCAATCATTTGGATCCTAGTTTCGAAAACTGCTTTTGCAGTCTCATGCACCAGGTCATCCCGAAATGCTTCCATTTCCCTTTCATGACTAATGTCAACACTCGCAAGCCTGGACCGCCATTTTAGTATCTCTTCGTTCTTGTCTCTGATTTCCAAACCCTTTTCCCTTATTATCCTTGCAGCTTCTTTCAAATCCTTCTCATATTCAACCCTACTCATATCAAAGGTATCGCATTTTTCCCTCCATATCCTGATTTCTTTGGACATTAACTTAGCCATCGAGATAATCTGTCATCAACAAACAAAAAGAGGCATTTTACTAAAATAAAAGAGGATCAATGTACCAGTGACCCAAATTAATTCTTACCTGATTCTCCAACACGTCTTCTTTCCAAATTTGTTTCTCCACACCGGAGATCTGTTCTACCCTTATTCTTTTCGGAGTAATCTTATCCGTCTCTGGTATGTTCTCTTCCGCTTTCATCTTGCCTTTGTATTTGGCTA
This sequence comes from Adenophora triphylla var. japonica, assembly GCA_022495995.1. Classification (NCBI taxonomy): domain Eukaryota; kingdom Viridiplantae; phylum Streptophyta; class Magnoliopsida; order Asterales; family Campanulaceae; genus Adenophora; species Adenophora triphylla. The sequence continues at coordinate 471,071 of JAFEMH010000688.1, forward strand.
CAATATCACTCGTCGTGAAGCCGGATTGAGTCACTGCATGTAAGGATATATGTTAGCAAGGATTTTTTTAGAATCGCAAATTCAATAAACACATTTCTGGCTCACTTTTTTTGGAGAATGTCGCAACTATGTATTGAAGGAGAAGGGATAACAACTGCGCTCTTTGGGGTTACTCTCACCGTAATATAGTAGGAGACGTCAGATCTAGATAAGAATTGAGAGAAGATTTGATGGTTATCCGGAATTGCGGTTACTAGTTCCTATAAAGACTCTTCCTTTCTAAACCGCCTCGTATCCCTAAACCGTCCTATCAAGCAGAGCTGGCGGTTGGGCATTTAATTGGACAGAAAAACATTTTGCCTCTTCAGTTGCCTACATAGCCAAATGTTTTTGGGGACAAATTGTTGTGGGTATTTTTCAGCATGGTGACATCTTCAGTTGATCCTGCATATCAAGATGTCATTCCACTGTAAGTATTGTTTTAATATTTACTTATTTAATATATCCTAATATATTTATTCCTATTTTCCAGTAATTAAGAGAGAAGAAATGCGGGATATTCTCCAGCACGTTCAACATACCTTCAACGGCTAGGGCGACTTGGTCTCACGGAGGTTGAAAGGATAAGCTTATATCCCGAGATTGTAGGAACCGTATTTGACTCCTTCATACTTATTTATATTTAAGGGGAAATGGAGATGGAACACACTAAGGCTCAGACGCACACACACTCTACGCACGAACTGATTGTAATCCTCTCCATTCTCTTCCAAAGTTGTACTCATAATCATCATAGTGAAACTTTTAAGGTTAGAGACCTAACTCCCGGGATTTTTTCCAAAGAGGTTATCACCTCCAAGGTTTTCCTCGTTAACAAATCGTGGTGTCATTATTTCTTTTTCTTGCTTTTGTTCCATATAGTCGAATTCCATAGTCCCCTCCTTATTGTTCAATCCACACACTAAACAAAGTTAAGATTCTACTCTATTGTTTTTTCTACCAAAACAGCTGCTAAAACTGTTTCTCAGTGTAAAATCAAGATGATGAAGGAGTTTCAGGAAGGGAAGGCTCAGGATTGGGATATCAACAAGGAATATGCCCATTTCTCCAAGCTGACAGGTGAACCAGTAGATGAGGGTGAGGTGTCATCAAGCCCACATGAAGTAGTTGTAAAGGAGGCAGCAGAGGTTGGAGAGGTTTCTCCTAAAGCAACACCTGAGGCAGATGCCATCTGAAAAAGGTAACAGAAGTTTGTTTTGTTTTTTTTTTGCTGGTATTACTGGGGTAGAATCCCAAAGACAATTTTAATTTTGTTGGTTATGTAATAGGTCCATAAGGACCGAAGACAATTTCTTTTATGTGTTGGGTTGGTCCAACACCTTTGCGTTTTAGCTTTAGCAGTTTGAACGTTGAATTATTGGCTTATCTTTTGGGGATGTTCTTATGGTAGCTTTAGTAAAATTATGGTTTGGTAATTTTCAAGCATGTCAAGGCTTGGTTTGAAATTTTCTTTGGATGATCACATGTTAAGTTTGTAAGGTGACATGATAGTATTTCAAAGCAGTAGACACTTAAGATGACACGTACATGTCATAACCATAAGAATAAAATATGAGATCAATCATTTAACTGAGTGGGAATAGGTAAGCTATATGAGTTTACCCATATAGGCCCACCCCACACCTCAATTAAAGAGATAACTTGCGCTCCAGACGAAGGTGTGGTAACCTAACATCTTAAGAAAGAGGTAATTAACTCTTTAAACCTTAGAAGGTATTGTGTACCTTTACTTGAGAAGAGATGGCCAGTCTCTGACGGAGGAGAATTCGTAGTCCTCTTGACTTTGAGTACTTTCGACATGTCCCCATCCCCGTATGTCAATAACTCGCAACACAGAGACATGTTAGAGATGGATGCCAACTAAGTTGACGCCCCTCCACAAATTATGTTAGTGACATCTTAGTTTGAAGGAAAAACAGTAAATAGAGAAATGAAAAGTTACATAATAAAGGATTATCCATACCTGGTGTTGTGGGTATTTTTCAGCATGGTGACATCTTCAGTTGCTCCTGCATGTCAAGATGTTACTCCACTGTAAGTATCATTTTAATATTTACTTATTTGATTTTTCCTAATATCTTTATTATTATTTTCCAGTGAATAAGAGAGAAAAATACGGGATATTTTTCTAGCACGTTCAACACATCTTCAACGGCAAGGATGACTTGGTCTCACGGACGTTGAAGAGGATAAGATTATTCCCGAGATTGTAGGAACAACTTTGACCCGTTCATACTTTCTTTTATTTAAGGGGATATGGAGACGGAAAAATACACACTCTCATGCTCACACACTCTACGCACATCTCTCTTGTAATCCTCTCCATCATCTTCCACAGTTGTAACTCAATTACTATAGTGAAACTTTTAATGTTGGAGACCTAACTCCCGAGGTTTTTTCCAAAGAGGTTATCACCTCTAAGATTTTCCTCGTTAAAAAATCGTGGTGTCATTCTTTCTTTTCATGTTTTTGTTCCATTTAGTCAAATCCCACAGTCCCCTCCTTGTTGTTTAATCCACACACTTGTCAAAGTTAAGATTCAACACTATTGTTTTTTCTACCAAAACAATTTGGCGCCCACCGAGGGGCCTCGTGGTTTATCGGTTATTTGGATCATTTCCTGAGCGAATTCATCATGTCTGCACCTCCCAATGTGTCCGCCGCCGGCAAGGGTACCGCCGTCACTCCAATATCAGGAGGTAGAACCAGCTTGTTGCCGCCACCTCCTCAGACCGGACCTCAGCAAACTCAACCTACAAAGACTCCACAAAAGGAAGCGACTTCTTCCAATGTAGATGATGACATCCGGACTATCCTAACCAAGTTGAATCGCAGGTTGGATCAACAAGATAGCAATTCCAAGGTGTTGGCCAATTCCATGGTCAAGATGCGTAGGGATCAATGACTCATCGCTTCGCGGCTTGAAAACATCTCACCATTGCGTGCAAGGAACCTCAACTTCGACAACACCGAAGGATCTACGCTCCAAAATGAATTTATTCCAATGAATAGTCCACCTCAAACTCCTCAGCTGACATCCTTACCCGGGGGACACCCTAATGACGCCACCTTCAGCAGGATTCACCCCGTTGATTCCATTCATTGACAACACCACTGTCACAACTACCACGGATAACTCTGGTTTGCTGAATAATCTTTTAAATAATAATAATTTCAATCGTATTCCTATGGCTGACCCTTTTGCAGGAAACCCACTAGCCAAACAGATGCAGGATCTCAGGGAGCTGATAATGAACGTGCCCGGCATAACTCCTCCAATCCAACCAGTGACTCAAAATTGGTACAATCAATCTCGGTTTGTCCCATCAATTGCAAATGTCGACATCCTGAAGCGTTTCAACGTCCCATCTATGAAGTTGTATGACGGCACCACAGACCCAGAGGAGCATGTTGCTCACTATCAGGAGAAGATGGACATAATCCATATTCCGCTTCAATTCCGGGAGGCTTGCTTATGCAGAGGATTTGGATCGACCTTGGTTGGACCAGCTCTCAAATGGCTGATTAGGCAGCCCCTAGGCTCAATTGGTTCATACGCCCAGCTAATCAACATGTTCTATAACCAATTCTCTTGTAGTCGACAATTTGAGAAGCTGACAAGTGACCTCTACAATGTGACCCAACAGCCTAATGAAACTCTAAAAGATTATGTTCACCGGTTCAATAAGGAAGTCCTGGAAATTCCCAATCTTGACATGTCAACACCACGAAGCATTCAAAATGGGATCAAGAAAGATTCACAGTATTATCAAGATTTGGTGATGACTCCTTGTAAGCGGTTGGAAGAAGTCGAGCGGTGGCATTGAGATTCATAAGATTGGAGGAAGATGAGCTACGAAGATCAAAGTCCTCGTCCAAGTTGTCGACATATGACCACCCCCGACAGAAGACCGAATCATCCCATCGCAGAACAACCGTTCCAATCCTTACCCAAGAATTGATACTAGCAAAATTAATTCAAGAGACGGTGAGGATGAAGATAGTGATAATGTGCCTAACATTTCGATTATTGTTTTTCCGTTGACATTTCAGTGTACTGTGCAATGGGCAACCTAGGGGACAAAGCCAGATGGCCAAAGAAGACGGATAAGCCTATGGGATGGCGTGACAAATCAAAATGGTGCGCTTACCATGAAGATTTTGGGCATGTTACTGAAGATTGCATCGCACTAAGAAAGGAGATCAGTTACTTGCTCTCGAAGGGACATCTTAAGGAGTTGTTGGGATCCAAAAAGAAGAAGGCTGAAAGTACGGAAGCTCCTCATGAAGTCGAGAGACAGCTTCTCCCCCAGCATCAACGAAAGTGATCAATTTCATTAGTGGAGGCTCAGAAATATGTGGCACATCCTATTCTGCCGCAAAACGATATGCTAAGGAGTTAAAAGAGGAGAGGCCAAAAAGACAACCAAGAATGTCGATACCCTGCCATGATCCAATCACCTTTGATGAGAGTGATCGAGATAACTTGCTGGAACCCCATCACGATGGCCTAGTTATTTCCTTGCAGATCGCCAATTGTACAATCCGGCGTATCCTGGTTGATGGGGATAGCTCTGTCAATCTCATTATGTTGAGAACCCTCAAGGAAATGAACATCACAGAATCGGAGATCATCAAGAAATCCTCAGTATTGGTAGGCTTCAGTGGTGAAGTCAAAGAAACAGTGGGGGAAATAAAGCTTCCAATATACTCAAAGGGCCTCAACACCATGGAGCGATTCTGTGTAATTGATTGTGCAACATCCTACAATGTCATTCTTGGAAGACCATGGATTCATGGGATGAAGGCTGTCCCCTCCACTTACCATCAGTGTGTGAAGTTCCCAACACCTTGGGGTGTCGCCAAAATATACAGTGATCAGCAGGTGGCCAAGGAATGTTATAAAGCTTCAATGAAGGCGTCCACATCTCCAAAACAAGCATAGCAATTACAGAGAAAAGTACGTGAAATCCTGGAAGCTAGGGAGAACGATGTGAAAGAAGTATTGCTTGACCCTTCCAACCCGGACATCAAGGTACTTATTGGCAGTGACATCCCATCAGATATAGAAGAGAAGCTTGTGGACTTATTAAAAAGCAGAGTAAAGAGTTTTGCTTGGAGACATGATGACATGACCGGCATCAGCAAAGATGTCATCACTCACAAACTTAACATCGATCCTAGTTTTAAACCAATGCACCAGAAACGAAGAAAATTTGCAGAAAAAAGAAACCAGATCATCAAGGAAGAGGTAGAGCGCTTACTCAAAGCCAACATGATCCGAGAGGTAGATTATCCAAGATGGTTAGCAAACGTGGTTGTAGTTGAGAAGAAGAATGGGAAATGGCGAGTCCGTGTTGACTTCACCGACTTAAATAAAGCCTGTCCAAAATATCCTTTCCCTCTGCCTCACATAGATTCGTTAGTTGATGCCACATCCGGACATGAGCTCCTCACCTTCATGGATGCATCTTCGTGATTCCAGCAAATCCAGATGGAACCATCCGACCAGAAGACACCGCCTTCATAACGCCAACAGTATTTATTGTTATATTGCTATGCCTTTTGGACTAAAAATGCAGTGCAACATATCGAGGCTCGTCAACAAAATGTTCAAAGATCGATTGGGGACACAATGGAAGTATATATTGACGACATGGTAGTAAAATCCAAGAAAGCCGAAGATCACATAAGCAACTTATCTCAAGCCTTTGACATTTTGGATTATTTCAATATGAAACTTAATCCACTAAATGCAACTTTGGAATGAAGGCGGGGAAGTTTTTGGGTTACATGGTTACTAAAAGAGGCATTGAAGCTGCCCCGCAATCGATACGTGCTATTATTAACCTCGTCGTCACCTCAATCATTAAGGACGTCCAAAGATTGACAGAAAGATTGCCGCACTCACCAGGTTCATTTCAAAATCCTCGGATCGATGCAAACCTTTCTACGACATCCTAAGGAAGAACAAGAAGTTCCAAAGTGGGAGAACCAACATGAAAAAGCCTTTCGGGAGCTCAAAACTTACCTCGCCGACACCTCCATTATTGGCCAAGCCTCGTGGAGGAGGAACATCTTTACATTTACCTAGCAAGATCGTAAGGCGCCGTTAGTGCGCCTTGGTGGCGTAACCGTAAGTACCCAAATCGGCTCATGCCTTCCGGTTAATTTTCCCGGCAATTCCGTAATTTTTTCCTAGAATTCCCCGGATTTTCCTAAAGTTCCGGAACAATTCTGGAACTGTTCCAAGCCTTTTAAGGGCTGAAGGGAATGCTTGGTGATTAAGAAACACGTTTTTCTTAATCCCAAAACCCTTCTAGAAGGCTGCCACCTTGCACGTTTCTAGAAGAAGCCAGATCTGGCCACTTATGTCGTGCGACATAACCAGCCAGAGAAACCTTCTAGAAACCTGCCACCTTGCATGTTTCTAGAAGAATCCAGAAGTGGCTACTTATGTCGCGCGACATAACCAGCCAGGAAAAGTTCTAGAACCATGCCACCTTGCATGTTTCTAGAAGGAATACAGTCATGGCTTGTTATGTCGTGCGACATAACAAGCCCATGCAGGCAGCCTATAAATAGAGGCCTTCACCTCTCATTTTAACACACCTCTTCCACCCCTCAGTCCCCCTCTATAGGGAATACGCTCCAGAAGCCTCCTCTCTCCTCACATACCCCTCAAATCAACCTAATCCTCCCAAATCCATCCCACACACACTTCCCACACACACACTTCCCACATACATCAAGAAATCAAGGAGTTTCCAAGGATCCAAGGCCTGAACTCAGTCTCCGGAGGAGGACGCTAGAAGGCTCCTATATCTAACTTGATATAGGAGTTGTGGATCTTCAAGGGTAACGAGTTTCTACCCCTTTTCCACTCTCTATTTTCCTTTGAATATAAAATCTATGTGTTACATGCATTGATAATATAGTATTCTGATTAAAGTTGCATGCTTTAGCTTCATATTACCCAGATCCACATTTTATTTCATTACATTTCATATAAAATCTTCGTTTTGACTTGGTTTTTGCATGAACACTCAAGATGAGTGTGGATCCCTCATATCCACGCCCTCTTGAAGTGTTCATTATTGTTAAACATGCTCCCTGAGATTTGTTTGTGAAGTAACTTGACCATTTTGGTGCCTTGTTACCTCTGCAAATCTCAGTTGTAAAGCCTCTGCAAAATGGCTAGTTATGTCACGCGACATAGGCAGCCTATGTCACGCGACATAAGTAGCCAGTTTGAAGAAGCTTCACAGTTTCAAGCTGTAATCTGATGTTAAACCCCTTTAAGCTATAACCTGATGTCTATCTGCAATTTAGATAGTATCTATGTACATACTATGTCATCTTTTCATTAAAATATCATTCTCATACATAAAGGTGCATCCTTTACACCTAAATCCCATTTTTCATGCATTAAAATCATTCCTTTTCCATTTTAAATCCCTTTTCACATTAAAGATGCACTCTTTGCACAAAGATCATTTCTTTACATAAAAAACATCCATTTGCAATCAAATGCATCATTTTCAAATCAAAAATGTCATCTTTTTGCTAAAATATCATTTTTACATGCATTTCCCCCTTTTCCCCAACCTTGGAATGGACCGGTGTAAAAGTTCTCATCTTTGCATCATTCCTTCCATTAAAGGTTCCATATCTCTTTAGAAAGGGACACCTTGAACCCTATATCTCCGATTATCGCTTAAGAAAGAGTATGAAGCCTCTATACGAGCTCGACCGTCTTAAAGCGTAGGATTGATGGGCTAAGGACATTCCTTCCTAAAGAACCTCATCTTTGACCAAAAGAGAGTCATTCTCTCGATCACGCAAGTCCCGAGGGTCCCGAGGTTAAAATGCAATGATCACAAGTCACAAGATGAGGACGGGATCATAATCCCAAATACATAAATTCCAAGGAATCCCGAGCGACAACCAACAAATGGTTTGTATGTCCGGAAGACAACTTGGGACATTCCCCCCCTTATTTTCAAACACATGCATACAAAGAAAGCACGCAAGCAAACACGATTAATGAAATCTTGGGAGACTTGCTCCGGCAAGGCACTTTGGGTGAACGCCAAACGTTCTTCCCAAGGGGTAACTTAACCTCCGAACCCATAAAACCTTTTTTTCAAAGTTTTGAGGTAATCAAAATGGCGTGGCGACTCCGTTTTTCAAATAACTCGGATGTCTTCAAACTCGCGTGAATCCAATAAACAAAAAATTTTGGGCACACATTCACAGTTTGGCGACTCCGCTGGGGATAACCCAAAGGAGAAAAGCTTTATTTTCAAAACAAAAATCGATACTTGGTATATAGGTGGACCCCACTTACCCTTCCTGTATCGCTCCCTAACCCGGGGCTTGGGATAACAAGGTGGTTTAACAATCCCACGTACCAGTATCCCTTTTCGAAAAACTTTAAAAAAAAGTAGAAGAAAGCTTTTCCCTTTGAGCGGGTTAGACTCCCATCGCCGATTTCATTAATCGTGCTTGCTTTCTTCACCATGCATTGCATCATTTGCATCTTGGAATCAGGCATACTTTGAAACGGGAAATAACCCGAAAAATAGCAAAAGGAGTGGAACCCGGAAAATTGATCCATGCGGCCGTACGGCTAATCCTCATAGGATTCTCGACCATACGACCTCAAAGTGGCAATTCCACCAGGAAAAATCATGGTTAATCCTGGCAAGTCCTAGCAGCTTGGGGCTATTCAGCTCCATGACTGACGGGGCTCCCGAAAAATTTACGTGCTTATGTGTTGCATTTTCCCCGTCCCGAAAATCATTCCTTTAAAACACATTTATGAAAATCTCTGCTTTTAACTCAAAAAGGAACATTTTTAGGAGACCGCACACTACGCGCACCCGATATATCCTGTACACTTTTGCACGCACGTCCTTCAAACCCGAGGGTGGTTCCACTGCAGTCACGGACAGCTCTTACGATGCTCCCGGGCGCGCACGGAATCATCCCAACCTCCCCATGGCAAAAAGGTCGACCAATGCACAAACCCGTGTCACACGTTTCAAAAACCGTGACTTTTGGTTGGTTTTTGGTCTAGTCCGTGTCATATAGCCCAGCTTGCATACCCACGTGAAGGTCAAGCCTTAGCTCATAACGGAAGCCAAGATTTTCGCTCAAGCGAAATTCTCGCCGAAATTCCGACAAGGAAAATCGGTGGGATCTTGACTCCGACATTGACTATTGACCTTGACCCGCACGGAATGCGTAAGAGTCGAGACCAAGTCTTTGCCAAAAAATCAAAAGATCTTTCTCAAGCGAAGCTCGCCAAAATTCCGACAAGGAAAAATTGGCAAGATCTTGACCGGCATTGACTTCGATTCCGACTCACGCACCGCGTATGCAACGAAGTTCAATGTGACACCGTGTCATCCGGCTTTTGCCGCCCGACCCATGCCTATTATATTCTCGGACATTACCGAAAGTCAAAACGTCATTCGCTCAAGCGAAACTCGTCAAAGATCCATCAAGGCGTAGAGACGAGACTTTCCCGTGATTGCCTTGACTATAATCCGCATCGCTCGTGCGTTGAAAGGTCCTATGACCCGCTAGACCCGATAGGAGCGTTCTTTACTCTCGGCCGGTGGGATCCGCGTGCCCTATAGGACCCTCGCCCGGGCCGCTCCACCCTGGGAGGTCGAAATACAGGTGGAATACGAGGGGCTTATAGACGTAGTGACGGAACCCACTGATCCAGGATCTAGAGTAGTTGCGAAAAAGAAGGGCAAACCCCCCCTTTTCCAACCAAATAGGAATAAATAAAAGACATTGTTTTAAGTAAACTTGAACAATTAGTGTAATCATAATTGTATGTTCCTATCTCTGAAATCCCTAATCGAGACCTTTTCGGTCCGATCTCCGTTTTCCTCATCCCGACCTTTCATGGTCAAATCCCTAATCGAGATCTTTTCGGTCCGATCTCCGTTTTCCTTATCCCTACCTTTCATGGTCAAACCCTAATCGAGACCTCTTCGGTCCGATTTTTGATTTTCTTGTCCCGACCTTTCATGGTCAATCTTTAATCGAGACCTCCTCGGTCCGATCTCCGATTTCCCGACTCGACCTTTCATGGTCAAATCCTTAATCGTGACCCCCTTCGGTCCGATCTCTACTTCCAATCTTGACCTTTCAAGGTCTCATCTTTTCCGATCAATTAGGATTAGGAGAAAATGCGTTTCGAGCAAAAGTTAAAGCGATAAGGGCATGTTACTTGAGCCTTCAGTCTAAACACTTACCTTCGAGTCTAAACCTTACCTATCCTTCGAGTCTAAACCTTACCTATCCCCGAGTCTAAACCTTGCCTATCCCTTTCCCGCAGCGAAAAAGAAGTGAGCGAGAGTATTGGGTCAGCGGCTTTTCGCCTGCATAGCCATCACCGTAGAGTCGGAATGGCAGATTTGACAGAAACAATGGAGGGTATGGGAAATCGATGATTAGGAAGGAAGAGTTAGTCCCGGCTTTGGAAAATGCCCATAAGGTTCATGAAGAACAATGTCATTGCTTATCGGTGCTCTTCACCGCAATGGAGTCCAAGTAACAATTGGGTCCAACGGTACTTCCGGTAGTGGTCGAAGATGAGACTCCAGAGTAGCCATCTCAATTCCCCACTCCTATAACCAATACCTTCCTCCATCCACGTATGATCCCTTGCCAAGGACCACTTCTCCTCGCCCTTTCCAACATCCCACTCATCGTGGCCCCATCGCCCTCGCCTCCTCGTAACGGATTGGGCTTCACCCCACCTATCCTCGCCAAAGCAGCATCGCGCCTATACCCCAACTTCACGTAATCGCTTGAGCTATGTAGCTATGTTCAAGCCCCTATACCCGCCCCGAATGCGATCATGAGCCGCTAAAAGAGAGTTCGTATGCCTCAAGTTTTCAAATGCTACTACCACGGACTTAATGAATTCACCCGTCGCCCGCTACTACAAGTCCTGCTGTTGCCGGCCCGGTAGCCCAAGAGTCCCCGTTGACCCCTATGTGGCAATGTTGATAGAGCAAGTGAAACAGATGCAAGAGAAGCTTGACCTCATGATGAGTATCAATACTCCTCGACCCAAGATGTCGAACTGTGCCAGAAATGACTCCACCGAGCATAACCCAATACTCAAGCAAAGAACCGTATCCGGTTCAAGACCCGCACCTCACAAAGGAAAGAATGTCACAGCCTTTCCTTCACCCAAATCCAACAAAGGGAACCAATTGGACAATGGGAATCTCGAGTCTTGAGAATAACAAGGTCCCCCGAAACCTCGCTCCTTTCACTTTAACAATACGTAGATGCCTTTAAGCAAAATTCTCGAAGAGCTAGTGAAAGAAAACTGATAAAGCCACCGGAGAATTGGAAGCCCAAGAACCCCAAGACGAATGGACGAGACCAAACACTGCCGCTTCCATCAATACCATGGGCACAACACCGACAATTGCACCGCTTTGAGGCATGAGATCCAAAAGTTGATAGAAGATGGGAAGCTTGAGAACCTCCATGGGCCAAAGACAGTAAAGTTATGACAAGAGGTCAATTCAAGAAGTGCAAGGTCGAAACGCGCCCGATGATTTTGGGATGCCCATGAGCAAAGTTTTCAACGATTTGGTTAAACGAGGCCTTCTCACACCTCTCGAGAGCTATAAGCCACGAAACCCAAGTAGAGTTGACAGGCCAAGTTCTCGTGGAGTACCACAAGCATTATGGTCATGTGACGTACAAGTGTGTGGAGTCAAGAAAGAAATTCAGCGGCCGATCTACGAAGGAAAGCTCAAGCTCCCCGGCACCCAACCCGCGAAGAGTAACTAGACTAGGGTTTACCTATCCTTAAAAAAAAAAAGGGAAGAAAAAGAAAATAGTCTCTCGCCAACCTTCGTAGGTTCTAGTACTTTTTCCTTTCAATTAAGTCCTCTACTGACATTGTATTGAATCTTCAATTTTCTATAAAAAGTCTTCTTCTTTTCTTGCTAGACTTAAGACATTATTTGCACACCTACATTACATTTAATGAAATGGTTTTATTTTATATGATCACTTGCATTGCTCAACGAACAATCTCTCGAAATAATTAACGTTCGATTAATCTGTGAGAAAGTCAACTAATGCCATCAAGCCATACACTTTCCTTACCCCACAAAAGGCCTTCATCAAAGCCATACACTTTCCCAAACCATGTCCACCTTCATCTTGACCAAGTCAACGACGGCGACAACATCAAGGAACGACAAAAAGGCCACTCGCCTTCGAAAGATTGACCCCGTGTCGACAACAACATAGGGGCTTGGCTTAGACTTCAAGGGTATAAAGAATGTTCAAGCAGGGGCTCGCCTTGGTCCTCGGGTGCTCTAGAAAATAAAAAAAAAAAAGAAGAGAAAAAGAAAAATGTGTGTAGTGCAAAAAGAGTAGACACCAGCCTAGACCGAAAATCCCAAAAAAGGGCAAAACTTAGGCAAAAACAAATGGTTACACATAAAAAAAAAAAAAAGAAAAAATCTTAGTGCAAAAGAGTAATGCCCACTAGGCCGAAAATCCCAAAAAAGGGCGGTCTAGGCAAAAACAAATGTGGTTGCACATAAAAATAAAAAGAAAAAGAAAATGAGGCCAAGGACCCAAAGACCGCTCATCAAAAGCTTGACGGACAGCAAAATCAAAGCTCAAAGAATGAAAGTTGTCGATAACAATGGGGCGGTCGAAGCAAAAGCGTACATTTCATGAGCCTTTAGGCATATGCAAGTCCTTTCTCCCCAATGAAAGACGAGAATCGTAAAGCAATTGAAGCAAATTGCCCAAGAATGACTTGGTCAAGGAATTATCCCGAGGCCCATGCCTCATCATCCAGTCTTCTCATCCTAGCCTTTTCACTAAAGGAACCACAAATCCCATTTCCCAAAACAGTCCGGCCAAGGCCGAACTACGGCGACCTGAGCTCTTCACAATGAGGGGAACGTAGGCAACCAGCAATGGTCCGGTCATAAGCATATCCAAATTCCTGAAAACCCGGTCTCATCAAATGACCTCTCCCATAAGCATATTCAAATTCCAGAAAATTCGGTCTCATCAATGACCTCTCTCCCATAGACACAGTCAAAACCCAGAAAACCCGGTCTCATCAATGACCTCCCTATACACAAACCTTTCTTTCACACCAGCCAATCTTGATCCGTGGCAGTGGTTGACTTTCTCCTCATGATTAATCAGAATGTTTGTTCATATCGAGATTAATGGTTGAATAACCCGAACATCAATAAAGGGTTTTAAGCAATCTTGTGATCATTGTAAATAAAACAAGTTTTCAGATGTCTTGACAAGTCTTCTCTTTCTACATCTTAGGAAAAATAGTGCTAAACACTGATTTTCTGTCAGCAGGGGCTTCCATACACTTTTACAAACCCTTCTACGCTTATACTCTCTCAAAAGAGTCAAACCCAAAGCGAGTTTTTGCGCCTACATTGAATAAGGCCGTCAAAATAACACAAAATCGGGATTTATTCCCACCTTTCGAAAAGATATGCCCCTGCATGTATACATTTCTAAAATCTTTTCTTTCACATCTTCTTAAGGTTGACTGATTGACTTAAAAAAAAAAAAAAAAAAAAAAAAAAAAAAAGGGAAGGAAAAGGGATAGGTTTTCCCTCTTCGCTACAATTCGCATTAGGGCCGCTCGAAAACTCGTCAAAGCATTCCTTTAAACTCGGGGCTTCTTTAGCCATTTTCGGGTTCGCATCGGGTTCTTCACTAGGTCCCTAGATGGATCTCGCCTTGGTCGATCAATTTCGTAATCACGTTCGCAATACCAATCGATTGGGATTTTTATTAGGTCACTGTGATCAAGGCTTCGCCAAGTCACTTCGCTTGCTCACCATTCAACCAAGGTTTTGCCAATGAAAGAATTTTTCCTTACTTCAACAAGATATGGGGCTTTTGCAGAGAGTATTTCCTTAGACCGGGCTTCGATAAGTTGCATCCATCCCTAGAAGAAAGGATTGGTCACTTCGACATCCGTTAGCATCAACTTCAAATGCTAGAGTGTGAGAAAAGAATAGTCACAGACCCGAGGTTCAAACCTGGGCCTCGCCAAGAGGGAATTCTCGTCCACGTTGACAACAAAGAACAGCTTCACTCCGCACCCAAGGGATACAACCCCACCCGTTTGAAACCCGTCTCAAACAATTCCCAAATACATTCCATATGTACATCCAGCATCTGGCCCCTACCATGTTTCCAAGAGAAAAATCATCCCTAGGCTCAAGTAACGTGCCAATTGCTAATGATAACATTTTTCTCCCAAAAGTGCCTTCGAGATAACTCTAGGCGACAGTTTCCTAATTGTCAAAACGTCGAAAATCCTAGACATCATTCCTAATTGTCTAGGTAAGGTTTGAACTACGATCAAGGCTTGATTCCTCCGGGATACGTAGGTAGCCTTTCATAAAGGTTCAGCCATCTGACCACATTGGTCACCTTTTCCCTTCTCCATTCTCCAAGGGTGCGTAAGCTTTTCATAAAAGTCCAATTTCCTGACCATATGGGCCACCTCTTTGATTTGGAACATTCCCGTGAAGGATTGGTTGCTTGACCTCCTAGGTCACCCCATTTCCATCCTTAAGGGACCAATATCTCTTTGCCATTGTCCTAAGGAGACCAGGTTTGTGACCTATTTCGTCACCCAATTCCAACCTCGTGTCGCAATTCCACCAAGGCCAAAAGGTAAGAGAAGTGCACTTGGCTACTTATGTCACGCGACAAAATCGGGCTGGCTACTTATGTCGTGCGACATAACTAGCCACATCGTACATCGACATCGCAACTTCCCCGTTTCCCTGTGGCACTCCCCGACTTGTCAATAACTGCAAATACCATCCATTCACTTCTCAGATGCATAGGGGAGGGTTCATTTACCCCGTATACACTCATGCATTCATTTACAAGCTAAAAATTCATCCAAGTCATCCATTCAAACCATTTGTACATACAAAGTAGATCAAGTCCAAAAGTTGTGCATAAAAATAATAACATGTGTTTTCCCCAAAGTGGGGTACAATAGCCAAAAAGTCATAAATGTCTAAGGGGAAAGGGGGCTACTCGAATCCTCTCCATCACCCTCTTCATCACCCTCCTCATCTCCATCCTCGTCGCCATCCTCGCCTCCTCTCGGCTCATCGTCGGATCGTCCGAAGGTGCCTCATAGGCTATGGTCTCCGTGCGGTAATAGTCGCCGAGCTCGTGATAACAAAGGAGTCAAGCTCATAGTCCGTGGCCGTCTCAGCCTCCGTCCTCATCCTCATCCTCATCCTCATCATCAATCTCAATGGGTCTCAGAAGAGGCACATTTGCAGCCTTTGTCCGAGGCGTCGGTCCTCTAGTGCTCCCGCCGGTGCCCACGTCATCGTAGCGGCTCTTCTTCCTTCTCGGTTGGCCAGTGGAGAGATATCAATCGAACCCCGCGACCGGCACCGATTCTTCCGTAAACTCATGCCTTTCTCGGAGCTTGCCAATCATGCCCACAGCCGGTATATGCCCCGGTCAAGTGCCCGTAAGCTCGAGCCGACACCTGCTACAAGCATGACATAATAAGTGTCGAATACGCTTCTTGATAACAGAGAGATGCAAGCAATCCAAAGAGGCGTAAGGAGCAATACTTACAGATCTAGAACCTCGCGGGAGCACCGTATGAGGATGAGTCTGGGACATATCAATGTGAGCTCGCCTCATGCGACCGCCACCCCGATAATCAATGAAAGTCGGGGCAAAGGAGGTCTAGCAACATAGCGCCGAAGGCCCCACGCTATGAGCGCCATAACCAACCCCGGTATGTGGAGATCAAGATGCATGGCCACGTACATAGTATAGTCCCCCTCTCGTGTAAAGATGTGCCGCCATGCCTACGATCAAAGCATCTACATTCTCCAACCGGCGAGGCAACCACATCCTAGCCGGAGGATCATCGTGGATCCGAGCGTGCCTATTCGGCCCATGCCGTCTATACACCCTCTCTCCTAGATACAAGGCGTCTCCTGACAAGCCCACCAAGCAGCTTGCGACACTCGTGAAGTGCGCAGCCGTGATCTAAATCCAAAGCGCCATAACGACTACCCAGGGGAACAAGCTCATCCTCTCGTGGAACCCTCTCGTGCATGTCAACGTATCATGATAAGAAGCGTAATCCCGCACCTCGAGCCCTCCGGCTGCCCCGGTTCTGCTTTCTCGGCATCCTTCGTCCACCGACGAAGAGCAGAAAAGTGGTGGCAGGAAACTCATCCTTGATCTCGCCACTCATAATGTACCTAAAATACTCGTATGCCCAAGCCTCGAAAAGGAGAAGAAGAAGTCAAAACAGTGGAAAACAAGGGATATAATGAAATGCGCTAAGGAAAAGAGATCAAGGTGAGAGAATACCTCGAAAGCCGATGAAAGCAGTGAAGTACTTCGCCTTCCTCGACCGACGTCATCTAGGGCCAAATACATCTCGCCTAAGCCTCGCTCTCCCCAGAAAGATTCCCGACAAAAGATCCCTGTGCTCTCAAAAGCTCCAATAGTGAAACCAAAGCAGAGATGCGCTGTTGATGAACAAAGATGTCGGAAAAGCCCACTCCATACAAAAGCTCTAGCCAATCTCTCGGCTCACCGCTCTCAATGGGATCATCTATCACAACAGAAGTCCCCGCTTCCGCCCCGAATCGTGCCATGTAGCACCCCTAACTCATATCCATTCCCTTCTTGATCCGGGGAACGAAACCAAGTAAGCCCATAAAATCATCATCAGCAATAGGCTGGGCTCAACTCCCGTATGTGCTCCTCTATGTAGAGTGGCTCATCCGTAAAAGGCGCCCCGCGATGACCGCAAAGTCCAATGTGAGCGACCGCTGCCTCACCCCAAGAGAAGTGAAATGAGTGAGTGGTCTCCCACCGTAACTCTCTCGAATGCCCTCACTAGATCCACACTCCTCTCGAGTGCCCCGATGGCCTTCGCCATCTCAAAAATTGCCCTAGCCCAGCAGCCAGTAAATCGTGCCCTTAGGCGAGTCCACCTCGCTCTCGCTACCCTAAGCAAGCTATCCCATAGCCTCGCCAATCACCTCGTGGAGCCACGGGTGCGCAATCCCCGCAAGAAAACATGGCACAAGTATCAATATTTCGTGCTATTTCTTGAAATCATCTCAAGCAAAAATAGGTCAAAATGGATCAATGTATGGCATGCATTTACGCATTACATTTCCTAGATTCATCTATGATCACATGCCAGCTCATGTCAATAGCACAGCCTAAAAAAATCAGCTCAAATCAATTTCGCCCAAATTGAAAATTTTTCAAGAAACCCTAGGTTTCTTACCTCTTCCTTCTTCGTGACATCCGAAGTATGCTCATCGAGCCGTGGGTAAAATCTCCTTGGTGCTTCCTAAGAAACGGACGTTGATTCCTTTGCACCCCTTCCTCCGAGTAGCTAAGTTGGCATGTTGAGAAGCCCTCTTGGTCGGATAGAGCCTAGGAGGCATTCTTCAATGGAATCGGACTAAGAAGTGTTTGATTTCACTCAATATCCCTCGAATCTCCTCTCTCTCGATGTCGCTTCTCTCTTCTCACCGTCGCCTCCCTCTCAATTTCAAGTTCAATTGATTTTCAAATGGCGACCGTGCGTATTTTTAATGAATCTGTTAAATGGGCCTCTTATGTCGTGCGACATAATAGGCCTCTATGGCTTGTTTTTACAATTTTGCCCCCGAAGGCTTCATTTTACAATTTTGTCCCCCGCAGACTGTTTTTACCCTTTCAGGCCCCCGGCATTTTCAAACATTTTCAATTAAATTTTCCTCCAAAGGCCTCCCGAGGCTTATTTTACAAATTTACCCCCTCGTGGCTCATTTTATTTGCCTTTGGCATTTTTAATTCACTTCTTTTACAAAAATTATCGATACGTCCTACTTTCTTTACAAAAAATCATCGAGTCCTTCTTACTTCTTTAGTCTCTCGTTTTTTTTCCGTCATAAAGAAATAAAGTCATCTAGCTTTAGTAAAGAAATAACGTCGTAAGCTTTAGCTTCCGTTAGAATGAAATAATGTTAGGTCAGAACTCTAAATTTGTGCAACCACTATCCGCGAATAGTGACGAATGCCCAAGTTATTTCACTTCAGGCAACCACTATCCGCGAATAGTGACGAATGCCCAAGTTATTTCAATTTGTGCAACCACTATCCGCGAATAGTGACGAATGCCCAAGTTATTTCAATTTGTGCAACCACTATCCGCGAATAGTGACGAATGCCCAAGTTATTTCAATTTGTGCAACCACTATCCGCGAATAGTGACGAATGCCCAAGTTATTTCAATTTGTGCAACCACTATCCGCGAATAGTGACGAATGCCCAAGTTATTTCAAATTGTGCTATCACTATCCGCGAATAGTGACGAATGCCCAAGTTATTTCAATTTGTGCAACCACTATCCGCGAATAGTGACGAATGCCCAAATCATTTCAAATTGTGCTACCACTATCCGCGAATAGTGACGAATGCCCAAGTTATTTCAAATTGTGCTATCACTATCCGCGAATAGTGACGAATGCCCAAGTTATTTCAATTTGTGCAACCACTATCCGCGAATAGTGACGAATGCCCAAGTTATTTCAATTTGTGCAACCACTATCCGCGAATAGTGACGAATGCCCAAATCATTTCAAATTGTGCTACCACTATCCGCGAATAGTGACGTACGCTCAAGTTTCCCAACTTAAGTTACCTATATCTCCGTCATAAAGAGATAGCGCCATAAGCTCTAGCTTCCTCAGGTGACAGCCTCCGAATTGTCAAAATCTCAAGGATCCTAGACATCGTTCCTAACTATCTAGTGATGCTTGAACTACGATCAAGGCTTGATTCCTCCGGGATACGTAGGTAGCCTTTTATAAAAGGTCCAGCCATTCGACCACTTTGGTCACCCTGTTTCTTTGTCACTCCTCAGTGATAAAGCGCCCCCTCATAAAAGTTCAAATATTCGACCACCTGGGTCACTCCTAGCATATCCCCAGTAGGATCAATTGCTTGACCTCCTAGGTCATTTTCTCTTCTTCCTTCCCCAGCGGATCCTAATTCCGAACTACGGCCTGGCTTGATTCCTCCGGGATACGTAGGTAGCCTTCCAAAAGGTTCAGCCACTCGACCACCTGGGTCACCCAATCCGTCTCGGCATTCGC
The DNA here is from genome assembly GCA_022495995.1 of Adenophora triphylla var. japonica. Taxonomy (NCBI): domain Eukaryota; kingdom Viridiplantae; phylum Streptophyta; class Magnoliopsida; order Asterales; family Campanulaceae; genus Adenophora; species Adenophora triphylla. Next base: position 490,348 of record JAFEMH010000688.1, read on the forward strand.
CGCATTGATCCTTTTCTATCGACAACCCCACTCGCCCTGCAAGTGACGTTGCCGAGGGCTTCGTAAGTACCCAACCGGGCTCATGCCTTCCTAATTTTCCCGGCAATTCCGGTAATTTTTCCGGTAATTCCCCGGATTTTCCTAAAGTTCCTAACAATTCTCGAACTGCTCCAAGCCTTTTAAGGGCTGGAAAGTGGAATGCTTGGTGATTAAGAAACACGTTTTTCTTAATCCCAAAACCCTTCTAGAAGGCCGCCACCTTGCACGTTTCTAGAAGAAGCGATCCGGCCACTTATGTCGTGCGACATAACCAGCCAGAGAAACCTTCTAGAAACCTCGCCACCTTGCATGTTTCTAGAAGAATCTGTAAGTGGCTACTTATGTCGCGCGACATAACCAAATGCCAGAAAAGTTCTAGAACCATGCCACCTTGCATGTTTCTAGAAGGAATACAAATATGGCTTGTTATGTCGTGCGACATAACAAGCCCATGCAGTACTCTATAAATAGAGGCCTTCACCTCTCATTTTAACACACCTCTTCCACCCCTCAGTCCCCTCTATAGGGAATACGCTCCGTAAGCCTCCTCTCTCCTCACATACCCCTCAAATCAACCTAATCCTCCCAAATCCATCCCACACACACTTCCCACACACACACTTCCCACATACATCAAGAAATCAAGGAGTTTCCAAGGATCCAAGGCTCGAACTCGCCTCCTGAGGAGGACGCTAGAAGGCTCCTATATCTAACTTGATATAGGAGTTGTGGATCTTCAAGGGTAACGAGTTTCTACCCCTTTTCCACTCTCTATTTTCCTTTGAATATAAAATCTATGTGTTACATGCATTGATAATATAGTATTCTCGATTAAAGTTGCATGCTTTAGCTTCATATTACCCAGATCCACATTTTATTTCATTACATTTCATATAAAATCTTCGTTTTGACTTGGTTTTTGCATGAACACTCAAGATGAGTGTGGATCCCTCATATCCACGCCCTCTTGAAGTGTTCATTATTGTTAAACATGCTCCCTGAGATTTGTTTGTGAAGTAACTTGACCATTTTGGGGCCTTGTTACCTCTGCAAATCTCAGTTGTAAAGCCTCTGCAAAATGGCTAGTTATGTCACGCGACATAGGCAGCCTATGTCACGCGACATAAGTAGCCGCTGCGAAGCTTCACGCTTCAAGCCGTAATCTGATGTTAAACCCCTTTAAGCTATAACCTGATGTCTATCTCGCAATTTAGATAGTATCTATGTACATACTATGTCATCTTTTCATTAAAATATCATTCTCATACATAAAGGTGCATCCTTTACACCTAAATCCCATTTTTCATGCATTAAAATCATTCCTTTTCCATTTTAAATCCCTTTTCACATTAAAGATGCACTCTTTGCACAAAGATCATTTCTTTACATAAAAAACATCCATTTGCAATCAAATGCATCATTTTCAAATCAAAAATGTCATCTTTTTGCTAAAATATCATTTTTACATGCATTTCCCCCTTTTCCCCAACCTTGGAATGGACCGGTGTAAAAGTTCTCATCTTTGCATCATTCCTTCCATTAAAGGTTCCATATCTCTTTAGAAAGGGACACCTTGAACCCTATATCTCCGATTATCGCTTAAGAAAGAGTATGAAGCCTCTATACGAGCTCGACCGTCTTAAAGCGTAGGATTGATGGGCTAAGGACATTCCTTCCTAAAGAACCTCATCTTTGACCAAAAGAGAGTCATTCTCTCGATCACGCAAGTCCCGAGGGTCCCGAGGTTAAAATGCAATGATCACAAGTCACAAGATGAGGACGGGATCATAATCCCAAATACATAAATTCCAAGGAATCCCGAGCGACAACCAACAAATGGTTTGTACGTCCGGAAGACAACTTGGGACATTCCCCCCCTTATTTTCAAACACATGCATACAAAGAAAGCACGCAAGCAAACACGATTAATGAAATCTTGGGAGACTTGCTCCGGCAAGGCACTTTGGGTGAACGCCAAACGTTCTTCCCAAGGGGTAACTTAACCTCCGAACCCATAAAACCTTTTTTTCAAAGTTTTGAGGTAATCAAAATGGCGTGGCGACTCCGTTTTTCAAATAACTCGGATGTCTTCAAACTCGCGTGAATCCAATAAACAAAAAATTTTGGGCACACATTCACAAGAACGAGATGGTAGTCAGCAACCCATCTACTATATAAGTAAGACACTTTTAGATGCAGAGACCAGGTATTCTCATTTACAGAAGTTAATTTTAGCTTTGATAACTGCTTCTATTAAATTAAGGCACTATTTTGAAACACATACTATAATTGTACGCACTAACTATCCTATTAAGAATGTTATGAGAAAACCAGAGATGTCAGGTCGAATGGCGAAGTGGTCTGTACAATTAAGAACATACGACATTAAATATGAGCCTGTAATGCAAAGAATAAAATCTCAAGCTCTAGCTGATTTTGTGGCTGACTTTAGTCCAACCATGCAACAAGAGGTGGAATTGGAGGTTCAGCGACTTCAAGATGATGACATCCTGAAGATCTGGACTCTCTACACAGATGGTGCTTCTAACGTGAGAGGTACAGGTCTTGGTGTTGTACTAAAATCGCCACAAGGGGACATAATACCACAATCCATCACCATAGTTTCAAGGCCACTAATAATGAAGCGTAATACGAGGCATTAATTGCAGGTTTAACAGCGGCCCAGGACCTAGATGTCAAGCATATCCAGGTGTTTATGGATTCTTTGCTAATTTTTAACCATTACAACGGATCCTACATAGCTAAAAATGCAAAGATGACGACATATTTGGAAATTGTAAAAATTCTGGCGGCCAAATTCAAAACATTTACTTTGAAACAGATTCCACGAGAGGAAAATTCTCAAGCAGATGCTCGCAAACTTAGGTTCAAATTTCTTCAAAAGCATTTCATAGACAAGCATCCCAATTGTGCATGTTGACATCCCAAAGAATTGATCATCTTGAAATGCCGTTCGTTCTAGATGTCGACGTACCTTCCCCTCCAAAGAAGAACTTCTTGGACCCTCCTATTATCAAGTATCTCTTAGATGATACGATCCCAAACAGGAGAAAAATGCTAGAGCCTTCAGGGTAAGAGTATCTAAGTATTTACTTATTGATAACCTTTTGTTTAGAAAATCTGCTGCATGTCTGGAAGCAGACCGAGCCCATCAGGTTCTCAAGGAACTGCATGAAGGACAGTGTGGAAATCATACCGGGGGCAGAAGTCTGCATACCAAGGCTCTGAGGATGGGCTATTTTTGGCCCACAATGAGAAGAGACGCCGTAGACTATGCAAAGAAATGTGACTCCTGTCAACGACATGGGGACATCCTGCACCAGCCAGCTGAACTATTGCATCATATCCTGTCGCCATGGCCATTTATGGTTTGGGGAATGGACATCGTAGGAAAATTACCCAGGGCACCAGGAGGAAGAGTATTTCTATTAGCTATGACAGACTATTTCTCTAAATGGGTAGAAGCTGAGGCGTACGTACAAGTTCGTGACAGAGAAGTAATCTCTTTCATCAAAAGAAATATATTCAGCCGATTTGGGATACCTTCAGAGATAATTTGTGATAACAGCTCCCAATTCATTAGTGAGAAAACCCAAGATTTCTTGACATCTTGGGGAGTCAAGATGGTGACATCTTCACCTGTTCACCCTCAAGCCAATGGACAGGCAGAATCTAGCAACAAAATAATCATAAGCAACTTAAAAAAGAAACTGAACCAGAAGAAAGGACGATGGGTAGAAGAGTTGCCAATGGTTCTATGGGCTGACATGACGACATCTAAGAACGCTACTGGTCAAACTCCCTATTCACTTGTATTTGGGACAGAATCAGTTATTCCAGCAGAAGTACTTGTACCTACGGCCAGATACAGTTTGTTGACCTCTGAACATAATAAAGACATCTTGACATATGACTTGGATACCGTAGACGAACTAAGGGACATGGCCAAAGTTCGGATGACAGCATATCAACAAAGGGTAGCCAGTTCTTACAACAAAAACGTAAGGGTTAGAAGGTTCCAAGTAGGAGATTTAGTCCTACGAAAGGCATTTCAAAATACAAAGGAGCTCAATGCAGGCAAGTTCGCCCCAAAGTGGGAAGGACCCTACCTAATAGATGCACAGGCCGGGAAAGGAGCATATCGTCTGTCAACCTTGGATGGCCAAATGATACCACGAAGTTGGTACTCCATTCACCTTAAAAGGTATTACATCTAAACAATGCTCCCCTTAAACTCATCTCACCCCAGGTATGGACAATCCTTTATTTATTTGTAACCTTCCATTTTTCTATTTACTATTTTCTTACTTCATTACAAATCAAGATGTCGCTAACACAACTTGTGGAGAGGCGTCAACATAGTTGACGTCCATTTTTAACATGTCTTTGTCTTATGAGGTGTTGACATACGGAAATGGGGACATATCGAAAGTACGCAAAGTCAGAAGAACAACGAATTCTCCTCCGTCAGAGACTGGCCATCTCTTCTCAAGTAAAAGTACATAATCCCTTCTAAGGTTTAAAGAGTTAATTACCTCTTTCTTAAGATGTTAGGTTACCACACCTTCGCCTGGAGCGCAAGTTATCTCTTTAATTGAGGTGTGGAGTGGGCCTATATGGGTAAACTCATATAGCTTACCTATTCCCACTCAGTTAAATGATTGATCTCATATTTTATTCTTATGGTTATGACATGTACGTGTCATCTTAAGTATCTACCGCTTTGACATACTAACATGTCACCTTACGAGCATAACAAATGACCATTCAAAAGAAAACAAGCCTTGACATGCTTGAAAATTACTAAACCACAACTAAGCTAAAGTTACCCTAAAAACATCCTTAAAAAGTTAAAAACAACATCCAAACTATCAAAATTAAAATGCAAAAGTGTTGGACCAACCTAACACATAAGAGAATTTGTCTTTGGTCCTTATGGACCTATTACATAACCAAACAAAAATTAAAATTGTCTTTAGGGATTCCACCCCAGTAATACCATCAAAAAATCAGAACAGAGTTATTTTACCTTTTTCAAGTGGCATCCGCCGCAGGTGTTGCTTTGAGGGTAACTTCTCCAACTTCTGTTGCATCCGTTACAATCGCTTCATATGGGTTTGATGACACTTCACCCTGTAGCGTTGTGAGAAGAATTTTATCTTTTTGAGTCGCCACCTATATTATTCGCTTGGAAACATAGGAAAACCATTTTGAAAGAGATTTGGGTTCAGGGCTTAGGTTATGGAATGGGTAGGTCAAGGAGCATCCATTCCACCCAATCCGGAGATCGGTCTTGCTAAAGAAAAGAGAGGTTTTCAATCTTTACAATATATAGAATTAAAGAAAACAAGTAAACCCTAATCAATTTCTTGATTAGGAATGTCGGATTGTATGCTTCGAGATCGCCTTCATTGACTGAAGGGACTCTAGGCTAATCCTTTTGATGGGATTACACTACTCTAAAATCAATAGAGGGGTTGAGAAGAGAAACGAAAGTTAAAGGATGATTACCTTTTGAGGAGAGATTCGGACAGAGTTTCGACTCAAGTTTAGAGTTGAAACTTGATACGGACAGAGCTTTGCCTCGATCCTTGATTTGGATCTTGATGCGGACGGAGCTTCGCCTTGGTCCTTTGATTCGGGCTTCGATGTTTATTAATCAACAAGGTTGATGAACAAACTTTGGGAGTTGTTTTGTGAGTGATTTGAAGGAGTCTTTCGTGGAAAGAAACCAACAAAATGTGTGTGTGTGTGTTGTGCATTTTCTTGATCAAGGATCAGAATTGTCGACCTCTGAAACACTGAAAGTCATCTAGTATTTATAGGAGGTTGGAGAGGTGAAGGTGGAGAGGTAAAATCTCCTAGGAAGGTTCCAGAACTCAGTTGTGATTGGATACCCGAATTGATAAGGTTTTATCCAGAAAGAGAGTTTGAAACGGAGAAGGGAAGTGATTTCTGCACATCCTGTCGAGGGGATATCTCGCGCGAGATATGATATCTCGTGCGAGATAACTAGTCATTTGACTATTTTGTCCTCTTCAGTTGTTCGGTTAGTCAGTTAGGTCTAAAACTAACGAGGTTAGTTAGAAACTTAACGAAACATGATGAAACTAATATGCTTTCATCAAAACACAAAAGAGAGACGAAGAGTAGTGTAATCATGAATTATTGGTACAGAATGGGGTGTCTACAGAGCCCCTCGGCGACAGGTCTTATGAAAGAAGAAGTGTCGTCGATAGAAAAGACATCATTCTGAACTTCGGGATGGTCGTGCCGCACGGCTGCCTACGTATCTCTATCGGAGAATCAGACCAAAACGTAGTTCGACTCCAAAACACAAAAAGGTTGCTTTAGGTATTTTGAAAATCATTTATTTTGAAAAACGAGGAGATTTTATATTTTGAAAAGGCAAATTCATACTGAGGAATCAAATCATGACCCAATTCTGAATATACATGTCTGTCTGAAGATTCGCCTGTTTGGGCTCCGAACCTGCGGGGAAAGATGTTAGAAAACAAAGGTTTACCTGTTCGATCCTTTGCATTTGAACGGTTTGTCTTTTGAGACTGAAGTGAGGTGACGATCCTGGCGATTCGGGACCGAGCTTTTGTTGAGGTGACGATCCTGGCGATTCAAGACCGAGCTTTTTGTTGAGGTAAGTATTTGACATACTGACCCTAGATGCTTGACACACCTAATTGGTGACGATCCTGGCGATTCAAGACCGGGCTTTTGTTGGTGACGATCCTGGCGATTCAAGACCGATCTTTTTGTTGGTGAGTACTCGACATACTACCTGTAGATGCTTGACACATCTAATTGGTGACGATCCTGGAGATTCAAGACCGAGCTTTTGTTGGTGACGATCCTGGCGATTCAAGACCGGGCTTTTTGTTGGTGAGTACTCGACATACTACCTGTAGATGCTTGACACATCTAATTGGTGACGATCCTGGCGATTCAAGACCGGGCTTTTTTTGTTGGTGAGTACTCGACATACTAACCTTAGATGCTTGACACACCTAATTGGTGACGATCCTGGCAATTCAAGACCGGGATTTTTATTGGTGAGTACTCGACATACTACCTGTAGATGCTTGACACACCCTAGTGGTGACGATCCCGGCGATTCAAGACCGAGCTTTTTGTTGGTGAGTACTCGACATACTACCCGTAGATGCTTGACACATCTAATTGGTGACGATCCTGGCGATTCAAGACCGGGCTTTTTGTTGAGTAGTACTCGACATACTACTTGTAGATGCTTGACACACCTAATTGGTGACGATCCTGGCGATTCAAGACCGAGATTTTTGTTGGTGAGTACTCGACATACTACCTGTAGATGCTTGACACACCTAATTGGTGACGATCCTGGCGATTCAAGACCGAGCTTTTTGTTGGTGAGTACTCGACATACTACCTGTAGATGCTTGACACATCTAATTGGTGACGATCCTGGCGATTCAAGACCGGGCTTTTTATTGAGTAGTACTCGACATACTACTTGTAGATGCTTGACACACCTAATTGGTGACGATCCTGGCGATTCAAGATCGGGCTTTTTTGTTGGAATATGCTTGACGCATGGCACTTGACGTGATGGATGCTTGACGCGATGTGCTTGACACTTTAAGAGATGCTCGACGCACTTAATTGGATGCATTGATATATGGAAAGGTAGATGGTGGGCGAAATCCAAACACTCAACATGTTTGATCTAAAAGTAAGCACTTGACGTGCTTTAATTCCTGCAAGAGGGTTAGTGAAAGCCTTTGCATAACAACATATATTCACTCAAGCATTTGTTTGTTCAAGACGATCAATGTGCACTCGACTCCAAGAATCGGCGGGGAGAATGAGTTCTATTATGTGAGATTGAAAATTGTTTGTGTGATTTAGATTTTGGTTCAGAAGACCAACTCGTGAGGTCCATCTAAAGATCGAATGAGACAATCGTCCAATAGGATTCCGTTGAGATAACCCAAGTTCAACACTATGGTTCAGGATACTTTAGAATTCTTCGTTGTCGCAGGACTTTTTCATCGTCAATCCCCTAAGTTTCTCGTGTGATGATCATTGACTGAACAAGTTCTAAACCACTCCAATGGCTTTTGCTATGTAGAACTTATGCTGCCTACTCCAAAGCACTTGACACTAAGCCCCAAGACTTCTTGTATGATGTAGATGACTTCGTGAACAGGTTTGTGAGGCTGCGCGAATTGAAGAAGGATCCCCTCCTTTTCCCTTTGATTTTTTTTTCTTAGTGACGCACCCTGGTTTTTGCCTAGACCGCCCTTTCGGGTTTTCAATCTAGCGGGCATCTCTTTTGCGTCTTTTGTTTTTGTGCTCTAACTTTTGCCTAGGCCGCTCTTTACGAGTTTTCAACCTAGTGAGCCATTTTTTTTTTGAAAAGTATGTTTACTCGAAGGGGACTCAGTTGGAAGAATCTCATTTAAGGAGAAAGATGAGATCTCAAGTTTAGTTGAGGAGAGACGGACTCTATTTTTGGAAGGTGATCCAAGCATTGACTCTTCTGGGGAGTGTATTCTCTAATGATGATAGTGAGAAGCGAAGAGGAAAGCCCCTAATGCAGATTTGATTACTCTCGAGAGTTTGAGTAGAGATTGACTGGGAGAGGAAAGGTTAGGAAGCCCCAGTTTTGCTGCTTGGATTCAAGAGTGTGTATGAGAATGGCTAAGAGGAAGCCCCTAGACTCAACCAAGAACGCTATATGGCTCAAAGGTCTAAAAAAGTTGTTCTACTTTTAATGGACCTTGCATCATCTAGAAATTTCTTAACGCGTTTGAAAAGAAAGCCAATCATTAGTACGACTTAAGGCTAAACATTTTTCTTTATGGGTTGACGTTGAAAGTCTTCTTCATTTGCGCTGCCATTCGGGCCTCATTGTAAGAGGATGTTGAGGGATCCTCTTTTCTTCGTTGGTATCACTTGACTATTCTTCTTTGTGGGAGAGTCCTTCTTGCCTTTGTTGAAATTCCATCCTTGTCGTGGGGCGATGAAGGCTTGAGAGTTTTTCCTCTTTTTGTTTTTGATGCTCTATTTTTGCCTAGGACGATTTGAGGAGTTTCGACCTAGCGAGCTTTTTATTTTTGTACTCTCAAAGCCTTGAATTGAGTAGCCCCACTCTTCTTGGGATGAATGTTGATAGCAGCGCCTTTGGCTTCCTTCGTTTGTTGACTTTCGACTTTCAACAGGAGTAATGTTTAGCCTTAAGCCTTCTAAGGATAGTTTTCATTTCAAACTTGTTTAGAATTTTCTATTTTTCGTGATGATTTAAGGAATGAGTGTCCACTATTCAGCATGGATCAAATGATACTCATAAAGAAAATAACTTTTGGGAAAGTGTTTAGGATAAAGAGATAAATTTTATTGATAAGGAAATTCGAAACAGACTCGATAGTTTACTTGACACAAACTAGAGAGGATAGAGATGTACTAGAATGACAGAATGACTCTTCGAGAACATACTAGGAAGCTAACCTAATCTATATTTTTTCTTTTCTTTTCTTTTCTTTTTTTCTTTTTTCAAGGAAAAAGGGAGAGGACGATCGGAGTCCCAAGGTGGTGATGCTTCAGTTGATCTTGCCGGCTTCATACAAGTCTTGAATGGCATCCCTCAAATTGTAGCAATTGTTAGTGTCATTACCACTAAACTGATGGTAATCGCAAAATTTTTCGTGGTCCCAATCTTCTCTCATTTTCTTAGGATGATAGTCTTCCATTGGCTTCAATTTTCCTTGGCCTACTAGATCATCGAACATCTCCTTAAGAGTTAAGAGTAGTCCCTCCAAAATCATGATAGGTACGACCGGTGCTCCCCTTTATTGGACGATTCTCCTTTTCTGAATTCTTTCTAAGAAGGATCAATTCATCAACTCTCAGGCCCGATTTATGGAGTTCAAGGAAACTAGGGAAGTAATTGCCGGAAAGCTTCTCTTGGTACTCTTCGCGGAGACATTGAAGTAGGATATGAATTTGTTCGTCTAGGCTTGGCCTATCAACGATTTCAGTCAGTTTGATCCTCCATCTCTTGACGAAGTCTGCGAATGATTCATTCGGAAGTTGCTTGGTTTGCTCAAGGTCTCTCCTAGTGGTGCGGTAAGTGGAGTTGTCCTCATATTGCTCTTGGAAGGCACGACTGGCGAGTGGCCAATCAAGCCTTGTGGAGAGTGGAAGATTCATGTACCAATCTCTAGCGGCACCATCGAGAGTTTGTGGAAAGCATTGAGCTAGTAGGTTGTCATCAACACCCATAGGTAACATGGCCCAAGAGTAGGTTTCCAAATGAGCTTTAGGGTAAGTAGAACCATTGAATTTTGCAATGTCGGGTGTCTTGTACTTTCTAGGAAGCTTTGACATGGATTGACGAAGGGTGTCATAGTCGATAGAGAGCGAGGCTCCCTTACTCACATCGAGGGATGCAAGTTTCTTTTCTAGCATTGCCATGGTAAGGGGTTCGTCCTTGCTTTTCCTCTTTCTTTCTTTCTTGGAAGCATAACTCTCATTGTCGGAGGAGGAAGATGATGAGCTAGACTCATACACCTTTTTCTTGTGCTTGCGGTGGTTTTTAGCCTTCTTAGTGTATGATACTTCATCATCGGAAGAGGTCTCATTCTCTTTCTTCTTTGAGCTTAATTCGGCCAATTGTAGTTTCATGGCTTAGAGTTCGTCAACTATGGCTTTCATTTCCCCGGCTTGGATTCTTCGTCTAATAGTTTGTGGTTAAGGGGAGCGTGCTCTATAGTATTGTTTGATATTTTTATGGCATGTACATTACTCACAAAAGAAAAGATCTTATTGCCATTTTTTTGGAAGTTCTTAATCTCCATGAAATTCAAAAGGATGGAGAAGCAGTTTTGGTAAGTACCGTCCCCTGTTTTTTCGTCTCCCTAAACCCCTTTACTCATCTCTTATCTGCTACCACCGTCTTTCTCTATTTCGTTGGAGGGAACATAAAGTGTTACGTATGGTGTGTTTTCTGATGTGGCCACATCTAGACTCACATTTGTCGCATTTTCATATTGATATCCCCCATTCTGCCCAAAAAGGGGGAGAGTAAGTCAAAAGGAGGAGATACAACTGAAGTTTGTTGATAAGTTGTAACAAATTCAGGGAAAATTGGATTGTTTGATAATTTAGGGGGATTTCTATATTTGGTAGTTTGATTTATTGGCTTGTGTTTATGATATTTATCAAATCTTGATTTTGACCAGAAAGCTACAAATCAGGAGGAGATTGTAAGTGTGAGTTTTCCACACGATTTTACCAAGGATGATTTCTAATTATTAGGATTTGTATCTTTCTTATTTTTAGAATATATTTGTAAATATCTCTTTAGTTTATTTTTTTTATTTTAATTGACTAACCTACTAACCAAATATTGGATATATTTAGTATATATTTTGGTTATTTGTTGGATCACTCACACAAGGAAAAAGTCCATGATAAGGAAGGAGTACATTGTGATGCAGTATCGTGCAGGGCAGAAAGACAGCAACAGAAAACAGACGCAGTCGTCTGGAAGTGAGGCGGGCGCCTCAGGTGAGGCCAGGCGAGCGCCTGGGCATCAGTCGGGGGAACTTCAAGCAAATCAACTTTTACAAACAAAGTCTCCTTGCCTATAAATACAAACGGCTGGCTTATTCATGAAACACGATTTTTAGACTCTGAATTACTGAAGGTTCATAGATCTTATAGAGTTATAAAGTGTGAGAGATTAGTTTGGTTATTTTGTTCTTCTTTTTATGTTTCTTTTGTAAACCGAGTTCATTATTCATTTTAATAAGAGAAGTTTTATTGTCGACAGCAAGTTGCTGTAGATAAGTGTTATATTTGTATTTTACTTTGAGTTATAATTGTTTAATCCGCTGATGTTTACGCTGGTGCTAGTACTGGTGCTATCACACGAGGACTCACAACAGACGTCTGTGTGTTTTATTGTCATTTCTAGCGGCTCAATTTCTTTCAGAATTTATGCTCACCATTGTGAATGGTCCAACAATTATATAAGTAAAAGGGCAAATTGCAATTCGGTAACGTAAGTTTTACACACAGCTCTAATACGCTACCTGAGAGTTAAAATGTGTCAATTTGATTCCTAAGTTTGTATTTTTTTTTAATTTGATAATAAAAAAACTAACAAATTGTTAATTTTTTTATGCAATGAAACACGTAAGGGAACATGATTTTAAAGGGACATTTTGATCATTTTCTAGGGAATAAAAATAAGAAATGCCCCATTATTATAATATTAAAAGGTATTTAACCGTTTAACGTAATATAAAAGGGTATAAATGAAAAAACTAATACTTCCTCCGTTTCACAATAATCTGCAAAAAGACACCTTTTGTGCGTTCCATAATAATCTGCAAAGTCCCAAAATAAAAATGGGACCCACTTGTTATACTCACAATAATTACCTACTAACTTCACTTTCTCTCTCCTACCCAACCATCTACACTCACAACACATCACCTTTTTCACCTTTTATCTTAATTCTTGTGTCAAGCAATTTTGTGCGCATTTCTCCGGGACTGGGGGAGTATACATCTTAGTGATTTGTGTTGTTGTTGGTGACTGCAATGGTGTGACGCTTTTAGTGACAGGACAAGCGGGGTGGATGATGATGGAGGTCAGCGACAGAGTTGATTGACAATAGAGTGAGGGTGGAGGTTAGGAGAACTAGAGAAGTTGGCGGTAGTTTTAGAGTACAACGACCGAAGTGGATTGATTAGATGAAGGGGAAAGGGTAGTAGAGAGTGGGGGGAAACGGGATAGGGGATTTGAGATTTGGGGAAGAAGAAATGGGTGTTTTTGTTTTCTTTCTTGTCTTTCTTTTATATGAGTAAGTTTTAGGGGAAACATGTTTCTTTATAAGTTATAAAAAGTCCACTTTTATCCTTAAAAATATCGAGTTTAGACCTTAAAACATTGAGTTTAGGCCTTAAAATACCTAGAAAATAAAATAGTTAAAACAATGAGTTTAAGATAGAAAATAAAATAGCGAGTTTAAACCTTAAAACAGTGAGTTTAGACTTTAAAACACAAAGTCGATATATTTAAAAACAAGATTTTTTATAACTTATGGAGAAACAGGTCTCTCCTAAAATTTTCTGTTTTTTTATTGTTTTTCTATCTGTTTTTCTTATTTTATTTTTCTTTCTTTGGTTCTAAAATATTTTTTAATATATTGCATATTAAAAGAGTTTACAATATATGATTTGTTTATAATTTATTGTTTATTAACGAAAATTTTCATTGAAAATAATAATAATCATAACTTCTTAAAATTATATACATTTACGTTATGATAAATAATAATAATAATAATAAATATTTGGGCAAATTGTCATTCAATAATTTGTGTTTGGCTCACTTTTACACAAGCCCTCATAAAATTACCAAAATTTACCTTTAAAAGTCATGTATCGTGTACATGTATTCCATTCCGTCAAGAAATTAACGGTTTGTTAGTTTTTTATACCAAATTGCAAAAAAAATACAAATAAAGGAATCAAATTGTACGTTTTAACTCTCAGGTAGCGCATTATAATTGTGTGTAAAACTCAATTTACCAAATTGCAATTCGCCTTACGTAAAATGAATAATCTTAAGACAAAGACTTATATGAGAACAAGAATACCCGTCTCATCCATGAGACGGGTCATATCCATGACCCATGACCCGCCCAACAAAGACTTATATGAGAACAAGATTGGTGGGCGGTCGCCCAAGCCAGCCCACGCCTCCGCCCATGTATACAGAAAGTTGCTCGGCCAAGTTGTCTGCATATGTGCGGCCGCCCAAGCTGGAATCATCGGCCGCCCAAGATTGTCACAGCCCACATTTGCCTTGGCCCAATCCTTTAGCCAACATTGCCCATTTGCTTGCTTTCCTCGGCCAGCAACAACATTTTGGCCCAGCCATGGCCTACATTTTGGCCCAGCCATGGCCTAATTTTGGCCTGCATTGCCTCAGCCATGTCCCTTGCAGTGGCCTAGTTTGGTATCATTTTTGATTCGGTTCGTTCCGCAATTGTACCGTCGCACTTTGGTCACTATAAAAAATTCTTTTGCACCTCGCTCTTTGAGATTTTATTTTTCACTTTAGCCCATGAATTTTTATAAATCAAATTCGTCCAAAATTTTCATATTTTCAATTTAGTCCCTGAATTTCCAAGATTTACGTTTTGGCCCTTGAACTTTCAAATGTCAGTTTTGTCCCATATTTTCCAAAATTGCAATTTGACAAAAAAAAAGTTTTTTTTTTTTAAATTTTTAAATTTTGTTTTTTTTTTCGGTTTGTGAAAAGTAATAGTTACTATAACATAATGTAATGATTGTATGCATATAAAGTAATAGTTTGTATACATTAAAGTAATACATATATACAGAAAAGTAATAGTATTTTTTCCTATGTTTTCTTCGTTTGGCAAAAGTAATACTTATTATAACTAAAATGTAACAAACGTGTTATTTATATGTAATAGTATTTGTACATAATTGTAACACATATGTATAGATATCTACTCCCTCCGTCCCGCTAATATCCGCACTAACACTGTTTGCGCGGGAATTAAGAAATATGATATTTTAATAAAATGTTGTGAGTATAAAAGTAAAATAGGAGAGAGAATGAGTGGAGGGAATAGTAAATTATAATGGTGTTGTGAGTATTAAAATAATGTAGGAGAGAGAATGAGTGGAGTAGGGTGAATATTTTATTAATATAAAGTTTTCTTTTTGGGAGTGTGCGGTTTGTAATGAGACACCCAAAAAGAAAAGTGTGCGGTTTGTAGCGGGACGGAGGGAGTATATGTTTTCAAACAATAAGTTACAATGAGTTCAAATTTATCATGATACATGTAAAAGTATTACATTATCTATAGAAATATGTTACAATTTCATCTATCAAAGTGTTACATTTACTTGTATAAACTATTGCATTCATATACATAAGTTATTACATTTCAAATGTAATACATATAGTTTGTATTACATTTGAAAAAATGGGTGAAAACAAGCTTTTGTTTTTTTAAAACAGGTATTACATTTACTTATGAACAATGTTACTTTATATGTATACAGTCATTACATTAAGAGATGGTAACTATTACTTTTTCTAAACCACTGAAAAGTCGAAAAAATAATATAAAAACTAAAAAAAAATAATTAAAAAAATGGGCCTATGAGAGGCTGCCACGTGTCAGGGTCGGACCCATTGGTCCTGGAGCAAAAAAAATTGGCCTATAAAAGACTGCCACGTGGCGGGTTATTTATTGGCTTCTAAAGTGCAAGAAACTATGCAGAATATGGGAACTGAATCTTACGAGGCTGCCATTGTGGGTTATGGGTCGACCTGTCTCATGCATGAGACGGATCCCCTTGTTCTCACGGGAGACCACCTCTAATCTTAAATGGTCGCCAATTTATGAGTTAAAATTGTTACTAAAATTATTGGTTCATTAGTTGTCAAATTTGCAAAATAATAATCTTTGCAAATCTAACATAATGATATACTAGGTGACATTTTTAAAAGCATGTTGGCATTTTAAAAAGTAAAAAATATTTTGAAAAATCACTCAATTATTCGAATGTTAGGAAAAACTGATTTTAAACGTAATGGGAAAATAGCACATTATTACCCTAAAGTTTTACATGAATTGAAATTTAGGTCCTAATGATTCAATTTTGGCAATCTAGTACCTAATGTTCACTATTTAAGGCGAAATGTGTATTTTTTATGACGGTAGATGAAAGCTAACAAAATGGATAATGAGGTGAAGCAATATATTTTATGTTAATAAATGATGAAATAGAGCTTTATTTGTTTTAAATATTAAAAATAAATAATTTAAGAAGGGGAAAGATATTATACAAAAGAAAATAATATAGTTATGGTATATGACCAATTCTTCCGCTTTCATGTTATATTCCTAGTTTCATATTTGAAGGGTTTTGGTTTATGAGCATGTTTACATTGAATATTGACTAATAATTAGTTAGAGAAAAAGATGGAATTAGTGATAAGCGACGACTCAGTTTTCCAATGGAGGATTGGATTGGAATTGGCACGTACGTAAAATGATGTGACTAAGGCCCCGTCTTGTCGAGCGTTTTTGTTAAAATGGAGATAAAAAAACTCAGCTTTTTTTTTATTAAGCGTGTTAGTCAAGAGTTTTAGACGGTTGAATTTTAAAAAGTTGGGGATATTTTGGCCGCTCAAAATTATAGCGGCCAAAAAAAGCTCCGTTTTAAAAAAGCTTCGTTCATAAAACTGTGCACCAGACGAGCCCTAACGCGGATATAAATTAAAAGGAGAAGAGTAGGCTGGGCGTGAATGGCGTCATGAAGGGGCCAATAAGTCTACCTTACTTAATTGCCAAGTCTTAAGAGCATGGATCAGGCTAAGGATAATTTACTAAAGTTGAAAACTTGAAATGGACAATGTCAACTAATATCATGGAAAGTTTGTAAAAGTACACCTTAATGAAAAGTTTGTAGTTTGTGGTAGGACGAGTTAATTATCTATCAAGTTAGCCCCGTCTTGTCGAGCGTTTTTGTTAAAATGGAGATAAAAAAACTCAGCTTTTTTTTTATTAAGCGTGTTAGTCAAGAGTTTTAGACGGTTGAATTTTAAAAAGTTGGGGATATTTTGGCCGCTCAAAATTATAGCGGCCAAAAAAAGCTCCGTTTTAAAAAAGCTTCGTTCATAAAACTGTGCACCAGACGAGCCCTTAGTCTTTAACTTATTAACATTTTTACCTATTTGTCATTAAAATATTTCTTTTTACGATTTTGTCCTCAATCTAATCTAAGTACTTAGTTTATCATGTCGTTCTTCTGTCTCATTTTCGTTCAAATTGCCATTAAATCTGCATATTTGGCACGCTGACATCATAAAATGCTGAATTTTGACTTGCAAAATTTGTTGATTAAAAAATAAAATAGGAGAAATTGTAAAATAACAAGCTATATTCTTGAAAATTAAAATGTTAAAGTTACAAACACCCCTTCTCTTCCCTTACAAACTCATTAACCCAAAAATAAATTCAGATTACACACAAAAAAAAGGTAAAGAAAAAAATTCTTATTTTTCCTTCATTTCTATCTTCATCTCAGCCCACCCACACCCATCGCCATTCTTCCCCTTCACAACCCATCGCTAGCGCCACCCTCTCACACCATCCCCCACACTTGCCCCTCCCCCAAACCAAAGTCTAGATCTGGAAAAGAAAACATTCTCTTCTTTTTCTTTTTCTCCATTCCACTGTTGTCCCACCGCCAACCTACCGGCCCACCGTCTCCAACCACGTAGCCTCCATTTCCCATTGTAAAACCACCAGCATCTCCAATCAAGCCGCCCCATCACTACCATCCAAACACCGCTGGTCGATCAACACGTAACTTAAAATCAAAATTTTGGTGCTTTAATTCATTCCGTCGGCAGTCAATTAAAGAATAAGAATAACAGATTAAAGAACAGAGACCCGTTAATTCTAAACACCCGATAACAAAAGTTAAAAACGAAATATGTATGGGAAAGCTACTAGTAAACGCCTTTCTTAGATAAAAACGAAAATGACGTTAACAACAAAACTTTCACTCTTTTTTGGGGATTAATTTTGGCCTACCATGAATCAGTTAAGCTATTCAAGCAAATCTTACATGTGATTATGAAGGCCAACTACACAAATAAACAATTTCAAATTTTACAAAACCATTTTCAATATTCTGAAATTAAAAAAATACAATTATCTATACCAAATTTGACCGTAGCTCGGAAAGATAGTCGTGACGATAGTGGGTCTATGGAAGATATATTTGGAGATAGTGAGGAGGGAAACAAAAAGAGTACACGGCAGAGGAGGCGAGAGATGCATGAAGAAGAGAGATATATGGAGGGGGATAGATCTAGATCTGAAATGTGGGGAGGCGGAGGCGGTCATGGGAGTGGGTATGGCGTGGGTATTGACAAAGAGAAGGAAGGGGCGACGAACAGTGAGGCGAGGGGAGGGGGAGACTCCGTTGCGTGGAGCAGGATTGGAGGAGGTGATGGTGTGGGAATGGAGGACGGCATGGGTAGACGGTGGGTTGGTTGGGTTGGGGCGTAAAGAAGTGAAGAAGAAGAGGGAATTGTCTTTTTTTTTTGGCTTTCTGACAATGGATTTAGGGTTAGGGCAATTAAAGGAGAGGGGTTATATGTAAATTGACATTTTATATTTATGAGACATATTTTGGGGAGCTCTAGTTTAATATTATGCAATTATACCCCCTTTAACTTCCATATCAGTATTCTCTTACGTGTCTAGTGTCAACTCACTATTTTTATGACTTCATCACGTCACGTTTACAGATTTAACAGCAATTTGTACGGAAATGAGACGGAATGACGACATGCTAAACTAAGTACTTAGATTAAGGACGAAATCGTAAAAATAAATATTTCAGTGACGAATAGGTAAAAAGGTTAATAGGTCAGTGACGAACTTGATAATTAACTCGTGGTAGAATGGAGGGAGTATATTCCATTAACAACTATACTTACATATTTCTTAAAAGTTAATAATATTTAATAGGAGAGAGAATGAGTGGGAGGAATAGTAATGATTTTTTTGTAAATATATGGAGATGATAAGGGTATAAATATATGGAAAACTTTTCATTTAAGGAAAGAGACTCTTGGTCTGGGACGGACCAAAAGGGAAAGTAGGACTCTTGGTCTGGGACGGAGGGAGTAATATTTTTTTATTAAACAAGATACACTTGTAATACTTACAAAAACTATCATTTCATTCTTTCTTACCTCATTTTACTTCACTTACGATTCTATGCACATGCGAGTTTGGGTGATGGCTGATGATGAATACTTCGGGATCGAATTCGTGGGTCAGCCCGCGAAGCCCTCTAAGTCCATCCCGTGTAGAAGAGGTGGGCTAGATCTGGAAATTAGGTCACAGGTCGGGACATGCCCGTGAGCCTTTTTAGATCGCTAAGCCTGCACCGTCCAAGCCTGCTGTTGGTACCAAAAGCACAACAAGGGTATGAAAAACAACTAGAAGGAGGGGGGTGAATAGATGTATCAAATTTTCCAACCCTTTTCAAAATTTAGCCAAAGGCTTACTTAATCTTACCGTTCGTTCAGATGAAAGATTGCAGTAAGTTAAAGTAAAATGAACAACGAAAGTTTTGGCTAAGTAAAGTAGAGTGCAGTAACTTGCTGAATGTGGTAAGAAACAATTATGGGCAACAACTTGCTGAAAGTGTGGTAAGAAAATAGTTTGGCTGAAAGTGTGGTAAGTTTGGTACTAAGGCAACAGTAACAAGAACACACAATTCACACGAGTTTGGATATCTGTAAATATCAAACACAAGCAAACGGATAACACTATTAAAGGTACTGTAAGTGAAGTGAAGGAAGTAAGAATAAGGTGTTTGGAGAGGTTAAATCGTAAATGATCTACGTCTTCTACCAAAATGGTTAGTATTGGATTTCCTAAGCGATTACAACAAAAAATTATAGGTTCTTAATTTTAGTATTTAATGGGTTCTTGAATATTAAGTGAAATTTGTAGAAAATCTAATATTTGTATAACACTAAATTGTGTACTTGTGACGCCCATTTTTACTAAAGAGGATGAACCCCCGACTATGATTGATTGTATTATTAATTAGCATATTTGAGTAATATACATTAATCCTATTCCGTAGATCATTCTTCATTGAAATTTGGTAATATTTTACTTTTTTGTTTATTTCTTATTTTTAGGAGTTATATAATTAAAACCAAACCCCAATATTTTTGTTTCTTGTTTAATTGTTGAAAGTCGAGTTGTGAATACACAATTCCCTGTTGATTCGACCCTTGCCAAGTGCATATTACTAATACGATAACTCATGCACTTGCGATGTATTTTTATAACAAGTGCGATTTTTTCCAATCAAGTTTTTAGTACCGTTATCGAGGACTTGTTTTGTAATCCACATTTAGATTTTAAATATTGTAAATAAGTTTTCTTTTGTTTTTCTTAATTATCCATTGTAATTAAATTTTTTCTATTTATTTTTTTATTTTATTTTTTATAAAATTATTGTGTGAGATACTCTTAAAGGGATGTATGGAATGAGCACCTATGATGAGTCAGTCGAAAAGAGATTGTTCCAAAAATTAATCAATTTGTCTGAACAATTTGAACAACTAACAAGGCTAGTTGTAAATAGAAATTTGGCAAACTATAATATTCAAGAGACATGTTCTATTTGTGGTGTTTATTCTCATGCTACTAATGCTTGTCCATATAGAACATATTTTTCTGAGTATTCTCCACTTGTGATTTAAATATTGAATATTTGTGAACACTTTGTTTAATTTTAATTTTTTGTTGACAGAACTAATGATAATATTTAATTGTCGTATTTTTTGTTTTATAAAAAAATATTGTATATTATAATTTGTAAAATCGGCAGAACCTGATTGTATCGGACTATTGAAACCGGATCATTAAAATCGGTCATATAATGTATTGGTTTGGTCTTAAATTTTATGCAAAATTGAGAAATTGATCTGATTGTAATTTTTTAAAATTTTGATAAAAATCGAATAAATTCGAATTGTGAAACCCTTACTTGAAGTGAGGATTGGGCTAAAGTTCGGGCTTTATTTTGAGCTTGAGCTACGGTTTTAGACTTTGGGTTGCGTTCGGATTGGCTAAGGGCCGGGGTAGAAGAAGTTATCGAAAAGAATCAACCGAACCGGAGCGGACCGGTTTCTTATCACCGAAATATTCTTTTCAGAATACACAAAATTATTACCACCTAACCCAAACCCCGTTTTCCCTCCTTTAATTCCCGCCAAAATTTCAGGCGCTACTGTTAGATAATTCTCATATAAATTCAAAATTCGCTCACCGGATCTGAAGTTGCAGACATCATCACCGCCACAAAATTCAGTAGAAATGGAAAACCGCGGTGGTGGCGCCGCCCCTACTGGTTGCTACAAGTGTGGTCGTCCCGGTCACTGGTCTCGAGACTGCCCTTCCAACCCTAACCCTAACCCTAACCCAAACCCAAACCCAAACCCAACCGACGATTCATTGAATGCTGGAGCCTCCACTGGTGCTCCAAAGCCACCCTTTCAGAAGACCACCGAGAAGCCGAAGAAGGTCCCAAAAAAGAGACCAAAGCTCACTCCGGAGTCTCTTCTCTCCGATGATGGCCTTGGATTCGTTCTTCGTCACTTCCCTCGCGCTTTCAAGTACCGTGGTCGTGGACATGAGGTATTGCTCCCCCAATCCGTATTTCAAATTGATTTATTCATCTTTTAATTTTGGGACTTTTAACCTCCGTGGATTTCTGACCCAAATTGAGATGATGTTTTTTTATTGAGGAAATATATATATGGAATGGGTAGAACAAATGTTGTTTGGCTGGAGAATCGTAGTTCAATTGCTATTGGATTGAGGTTTTCAAAGATACAAATTGTAAGGGGTTGGTGAAATAAAGAGCCACATTCTTCATTATAACCCACTTTTGTGAATTTTGCATTTAGAGTTTCATGAGGATATTTTGCAAATGTTCATAGGGATTCTGCTTTTCTCAAACTAGGTTCCCATTTTGATGCTTTAAGGGCCAATATCACATTGTTTATACAAATCAAAACCTAATGCTATTCAAGATAAACTATTTAGCAAGCCAATATAGTTTATGTTTGGTTAGGATCATAAGCATACAACTGCCCTTTTCTTTACATCAATTTTATCCCCCGCATAAGAGGCCAAAATAATTGCAGGAAGGGAACTCTTATCAATTATTAATTATCATGCACTTTTTCATCAAAAAAAAAAAAAAACTCCCAGTAATATATTTCGAGCGGAGAACAAACCCAGTCAGTGCGGTTTCATTATATGCGTTTTTTTCTTCCAGTTTTAACTTTGATTATCAAATTAAGATATTGTCAGTCTAGATTATTTACAAAGTCTAAAGTAACATTTTCTGACATTCTAGGCTCTAATCTAGTTGAAGTCGCACTTGCCTTTAGGAGGAAGTGTTCCTCATGTTTTCAAGGCTACAATAGAAGTATGACCCGGAACTTGAAGTTTGAAGGTAAGCTCTAAAAATATCAAAATAAGTTATTAAAGTAATGATTTGGGAAAAATATTTTTATTCTAGAAATATAAGTTGTGAGGAGATATATAACCTTGAAAAAACATAGACATTGTATTTATATTCTTAGTGTTGATAAGTGAATCCATGCAATTCTTAAAGATCAGGAAAAAGAAAAGTAAAGAAGGATGAATCTAAGGTGAATTTAGCATGATGAAATATGAAGATAGGGAGTATTTGCACATGATGGAAATCCCGTTGATATGTTTGACCGTTGATGTTTCTCAACATGAAAATGAGAGATTGATTTTTGCATAGAGATAGAGCATTACATATTGCAATTTTAGAAAATGAGGTATCCAACATTATACATGCTGTAGATGTATGAAATTAATAAGTCATTGATGAAACATTCCGAGAGTCACTGAGAATATAAATTTAAATGTGAAAGAGTTCAATCTATGACTCAAAGAGACTACGGTTGAGATGGTTTAGGCAAGTATCATCTAGGCCATTTAAAACACTGGTTTCATTAGCATTACCAGCAATCGTAGATGTAGGTCTAAGTTAGCTGATCGTCTAAATTATGCCTTGTAGTTATTTGGGTATGATAGAAAAACATCTACCCCATTTACAGGCTAGGCTAGCTTCTTGCATATTGTACAATACTCATTTTCAGCATGTTTTCTCAATGAATCACAGAACTTACATTACCAACCTGTATTTCACTAACTTATACTCCCCCCATCCCAGAATAAATGTCCTACCTACACTTTTTTGGTCAACTTGATTAAACTTTGACCAATGAATGATGCACATTTATTTATCTTTCATGTTATTTTAAATGGTTATTGATGCACCAATAGAAACACTATCAATAACTATTTGTAGAAGGTCATGAAGATAAATGATTTGTCATAAAATGTTGGTCATAGCTCAATCAAATTGACCAAAAAATGCTTTCCGCTCAGATCGGTTTCTAAAAGGGAAAGGGGATACGGTAAAGTACTCCGCATGTCCAGGTACTAAAGGCCATACAACGGTTTGATTTACTATTATCAAAGTGCGGTTGCGACATCTATGTTTGGACGAAGGGAGTATATGGTATCAGGCAAAGGTGACTCATAATTTGGATTTTCAGTGTTCCTTCTTACGTCCTAATCTGCAAGGTGAAATGACATTTCTCACAGTGTTCAAGGGTAGACCTACTTAGTTGAGCAAGTATGGCTGGTGTTAGGGATTTGTGCACCTCAACCCTCAATAGTTCATGGGAAGAAAAATAAATCTAGAACAATATGAAAGGAACACACACAAAAACACAAGAAATTTGTTCACATAGTTCGTCTAACTCTGACTACATCTTGGGGAGCTGCCGATCCAAGATATTACACTATAATCAATGTATGTGGTGTTATGCAATCATAGGATACACATTTTCACAAGTGTGGCTCTCTCTATATTGTTCACATGCACTGACGCAATGCACATACGCTTCATGGCTTGCACATATGCTGCAGGCGTTATGCACATATGCTGCACGTACGTACGCTGCAGGTACGCTATACTCACGGTCTGGTGCCCGCATGCATTCCCAGGCTCTCTCAGGCCCTCCCTGACTTTCTGGTACTCGCGTCTTGGCTCCAGGCCTTGGCCATGTACTCATATTTTGCCCTTGCATAGCTCCGCAATCTTGAAATGCAGTGCCTTTACCCAGTGGCGGATCCAAAAATATTCGTGAGGGTCAAAAATTTGAGTTAACGAAAAAAATAAAAATTACCTTATTGAAGAAATAAAAGTTTACCCCAAATTATTTTGGGACTAAGGCTTTGTTGTTGTTGTTGTTGAAGAAATAAAAGTTTAATATGACTTATATAACACTTATATATCATGTTTTTTCCGTCATGCGCTCAAATAATAATAATAATTTAGTAATAACAATAATAATATAAATATTAATAATAATAATTATTAAAAGCATAATAGTAATAATAATAATGTTTTCAATGATGATATTAATAATAGAGTAACAACAATAATAGGAGTGCTTATATAAACTAAAATCTATTTCACATTTTTTTGGAAAGTTAAGAGACGTTTTGGAAAACTTTAAACATTTTAGAAATGTTTATTTTCTATAAAATTGAATGAAAAAATGTATAATTTTTCTTGCAATCCACTTTCCAAACCTTTTGTTTTCTAAGTGTATAATGAAATGTGAAAATAACTTAGTAAAAATATATTTGGAAACAAGCTTATGTAGAAAATAAATATTCATTTCGAAATATAAATTTTTTAAAATAAACATTTATTTTAAGACGGAAGAAGTATGAAACTTATTATAAATTTTTAGGGGGGTCATGCTACTAAATTTGAGGGGGGTCTGGCAACATTTAAGAGACTAAATATAACTTTTTGCCAAAATATAAAGAGGTAAAGGTAAGAAGTGAGGGGGGTTAATTGACCCCTCTAGCCATAACATAGATCCGCCAGTGCCTAGGCACACAATATCCTTTCAACATTCATCCATTTTCCTCTTTGGTTTTGGATCCAACTCCAACTGTGGTGGCATGGAGATTTGTAATTTTATTTGGATAGGCTTCTGTAATAAGACCAAACTTGGAAAGGGAATGTTATCCATTTCTTTGATGTATTTATTTGAACCTTAAATGGATTTTAAGGGCTCAAATGTTGGAAATTTATGAGTGATGGTTCGTCTAATGCCACATTTGACTCTGCCTCTGAATGTAACTTTTAGTACATCTGTCATTTGTGGAATTATCTTATAGTACAAGCCAAGTTTATTGGTCGTGATCCAGCCTTGAAGCTTGTTCTCGGCCTTATTTGGACCCCTTGGCTTGGGCGGTTAGGCGGAATCCCTTGGTGTGTGATCCCACAGGTATGGGCCTGCTGCCAAAGTTTTCTTTTGGCTATCAGATAGTATTTGAACAAAAGGCACCTGCCAAATAGCCTTGGATATTATGTTGTGAAGAGAGCAAAGTCAGAAAAGTTCATATGCACTGCATCACCCGAGATCAGTATAAATAATATGTGATCTATTTAGCATAGCTGTTGATCTCCCTTTACCCGAGTCATAAATCTTGCCTTTCCAAGAAAGATTCTTCCTTTTTGCCTTTTGATTTATCAGTATCATCATAACTTAGAGTTAGTTGATCTTAGTAGGGATCTTTTTTGTAAATCACAATAAACATTTTGTGCTCATCTGATTTATGCATTCTAATAGCAGAAGACCTTAGTTTTCTACATCAAAAAGCTCATAACTGATAATGCAGGTCAGTGATTTGGGCAATCTTCTCGGCTTATATGCGGAATGGCATGCACATTTGATCCCTTACTACTCTTTCAACCAATTTGTACACAAGGTGGAACAAGTTGGAGCCTCAAAACGTGTCAAGGTAAAACATTATTTTCTCACTGATACTGTTTTTACTGAAATGCCGTTCCACGTGTTTTCAAGTATTAGAAGCATTCTTAGGTAATGCTATGTCTGATTCTACAACAGATTCTCTTATTTTTCATTCTCACTCTCATCCTTGGGTTTTGCTTGGTAAATGAAAGTACTAGAAGGTGGTAGGTCAAGACCAGTGAAAAAGGATCCAATGTCTTGTTGGCAAGGGAAAGTAACTAAATATAAAATTTATTTTCCCGTATCAACATTTAATCTTTTACTATAATGGTCCCAATCTCTTTCACGCAAAACAAATGATTAGATGTCCCTGTGGTTGAATGCTTTTTCAACCTTGAGAGCTTCTAGAGCTTTTCCCTCTCCTCAATGTGATGGTTCTTAAAAGTGTATTGAGTAGAAAGGGTGTCTCCTTTTTATACACTTTGCTCATCACAATGCCTTCCAATTAGCCCCAAAAATTATGAAATTTATTTGGAATAGTAGATTTTTTCCTGAAATATAACCTTGATTGAAATTTGATTGGAGTAATTTCGGAAACACTTTGATTTCAACAATCACAAATAGTGATGTTGGTCCAATTTCGAGTTTCCAAATTTTGATCTAATTGATACCAAAATCTATTTTCTCTAATTGGTCCATTACATATTCCTGTCAACTGAATAATCACCCCTGCCAAGCTTCATTTTCATCTATTCTGCTTTCACCCAACTTTCACACATTAACCGTTCTATTTTTTTATTTGCACAAAAAGTCACTGCAATTTTGAAAATCCTACATTCGTTCCCAAATCTGTGCCCTAATTCCTGCCTAAACCATGCCCCGATCCGCAATTTTGGGACCGGGATGGTAGATTTTCCAAGTACAATGATTTTTATGCTAATAAAACATTTAGAATGAAAGTACACTCAAAGTACAGTGGGTAAAAACGAAGCTTGGCAGTTAATCTATATTACTTGAACGGTATAGACCGAGCTACGAACATGGGTTTGCCCGAACCAGGGCCCAACTATATTGGGCCATGGATATTATATATTCATCAAGTGTTAGGGCCGAGCATTATCTTCCTCGTATGCCGAGGAACATTTACCTTGGCCTTATGTCGCCATTCTTGGGCCGGTCTGTCTCAATTACCGAGGATAGAAAAGCCCTTTGCTCGGCATGTCACCAATCACCGAGGAAGCAAAAGTATTCTCCCCGGCATATTTTCATGTCGGCCATTTACCAAATGACGGGGAAACAAAGTCATTTTCCTCGGCTAATTTGCCCAAGGCCGAGGAAAATCATTCGTCTTCCTCGGCGTTCCGGCTAGCAGTTACAATCCTCCTTCAACAAGGATTATACAGTTGTAACCCAATCAGGATTACAATTACCAATATCAATTCAAGTCAAATAAGGAGTCCTTAACAGATATGATCCTCTTAAGATTATATCTTATCTCTTTACAAGTTCATTCCAACATGGATTCTATCTATCCATTCCTATAAATACAAGCCCCATGGCTCATTATTCGGTACGTTACTTTTTACATTGGAGAAACTCTGTCAATTTGATTTCTCTAATATCAACCGTGAACTTACTCTCACGCCGGAGGGCCTTTACCGGATCCGCCCGGCTTAGTTTACGTGTTTTCTCTTATTTTCGGGCCTTCAATCGCCGGAGCATTCGACGCTTGGATTTGGGCTGAATTGACGATTTTGGCATCATCAATTGGTTCCATTGCCGGGAAATCGATTCAAACACCCTTTGTTTGGCCTGGAAAATCTCGCCTGAGAAGCTATTTTCCGTTGGATTTGTTCTTGATCGAAATTGGTAATTTTCGCTCCGATGTGCTACGTTCTTGATTCGGCCGGAATTTGTAAACTTCCACCGGAACCGCATTAATTCGGCCGGAAACCGCTAGTTCACGATCGAAGCGAAATTTGTGGCTTGAATTTTTGTGTTGGGAAAATCACAATTGGTCGTTTGTTTTGGTTAAAATTTACCCTAATTTTAGCCATAAATTCGGGTCTGGTGAAATTGTGATTTTTGAAAAATTTTGCATTTAATAATCTGTTTGTGATTCGTAATGGACGGACAATTCACAAGTGTTACTGCTGAGGATCCCACCCAAGTGAATGGGGAAACACCGAGCCGAGGAGCCACCGCCTCCTCCTCCTCCTCTCTACCTCAAGCCGATGCCATTCCTCCCCTTGCCACGACTCTTCGTTCCAGGGGTCGTGCAAATGCCGAGGAGAGGGCAACGACCTTCCTCGTCCTACTCGTACTCGTGGGAAGCAAGCAGAAGGAAGAAAACAAAGAATGCCGACGCCGGTCAAGCAGAGGATCTCAACCCGTTGACCGACGCTCTGTTACACAAACAAATGGAGACTTTGCGAAGGATGTATGAGACACAAGTTGCTCTGTTGCAAATGGACCCCGGACCATTCCACGGCTCCCTTCATCGTACCATCAATGGGCCCACCTTTGAGAAAGGAACAGGGAGAGCATCGTGCTCCTCCCTGAAGACCGCCGAGCTACCACACGCCAACTCCTGTGGATTCTCCTCATCCTCGGCATAACAAGAAGCATAAGGAGCACTGTGGTCGACCTGAGAAGCCAAATAACTCCTAGGGAAGAGGAAGTGAACTCCAAGTGACCTAAGAACAAGACTCGCCTTGAATAGACGCCTATCACCTCGCTCGCCTCATCACGACACCTAGGCGTCCCGCGTCTCCTCGAGCTCGTCGGCCGATTCTCCTCGTCCCTCGTCATTCGATTCTCATCGTCCTCGTCGACCAGGACTCTCCTCGTCCTCGCATCGGGAATTTGCTAGGCCAAGGACCCCGAGCCCTACAGATGATACTTGGCGCACAAGACTTGGAACCAAGACGTGATAGGGCCCTCCAAACGTGATGGTCACCGGCTATGAAGAAAAGCATAGTAGGGTGAATGATCGCCCCAAAGAAAAGTCCGTTAGAAGCTCCCAACGAAGCACTCGCTCAAGCAGTGAAGGAAATAGAAACAAAGCAATGGAGCCGCCGAAGCAAAGGCCGGATGATATGGAGAGGGGAAAGAAATATAATGACGATGATTATGATTGGGCCACCCGTCCGTTTTCCTTGAGGATAAGCTGCGGCACCTCCCCATCCTAACCTCAAGCTCCCAAATTTCGAGAAATATAACGGAACCACGACGCCAAGGACCACGTGCAAAGTTTTGAACAAACCACGAATCTCCTCACCACTGCCGATGACTTGCTCGCAAAGCTTTCGCGAGCACCTTCTCCGGAATGCAGCTTTGACCCGGTTCCGTGAGCTCAAGAAAGGTTGCATCGATTCTTTGGAGGGGCATGAGGAGAATGTTCTTAGATCACTTTGCCACGGGCCGGGAAGAGGAAGATGAGATTAACCGACTTGGCCAACATTGAAGCAAGGGAAGGGGAGACCACCCTTAGCTACTACAATAGGTTCCGAAAATGGCGTATCAAGTCGAAGAAAGCCTTACCGATAGGGAGGTCATAGTTTGCTTCAACTCGGATTAAAGTCCGGCCCTCATTTATGAACTCTCGCCCGGGGAACCCAGCTCCAAGGCCGAATTGTACAAAGTGGCTTATGCCATTTCCATGGCTGAAGATAAGACAAAGAAAAGGGGAGCTGACAAGACGGAACCTGAAGCAACTAACCCCCGACAGAATGACAACGGGAACGGCAAGAAAGGAAAGAATAAAACCGAAGCACCGAGAAGCCGGAGTTCACCCTCTTACAAAGCCCATCTCCGAAATCATGCAGATGGTGAACCTTCCTCCACCTCGTCCGCCGACCGATAACCCAAAGTATCCCCGCAACAAGAACAAATACTGTGATTTTCACAAGGACAACGGGCACACCACTGATGGTTGCTGGGCCCTTAAGAAGATAATCCAACAATGGGTTGACGAGGGAAAATTAGACCGTTATGTCATGAAGAAAGATGGCAAGCGAAAGCGGAAGCAAGAGGAGAGTGAAGATGATTCCAAGAGTGAGGATGAAGATCGAAGGCCTCACTGGGGCTAAACTACATGTGATCCGCGAAGAGGTGACCTCCACCAGAAAGCTAAGGGATCAGATTCACGAGCTAAGCAAAGTATACCATGTCCCTGCTTGGATCCATAAAGCAGAAGAAGTCATTAGTTTTTCTCCGAATGAGTTGGCAGGAAGTCGAGCGGCTCGTGAGCGGCCTATGGTCATCAAGGGTCGAATTGACAATGTGGAATCCGAAAGACTTCTTGTTGCTGACACGGGGGCCTCCCGTGGCATCTTATACTATTCGGCTTTCCAACAAATGGGGTTGAAGGGACCTTTGCTAGAGCCATATCATGGAAGGCTTGAAGGATTCACCAACCATAAGGTTGGAGCAAAGGGAACCGTGGAACTAGAACTTCGAGGTCGGCGATCATCCCTTCCGAGCCAAAGCTATCGTCACTTTCATAGTCAGCGGATTTGACTAGTGATTATCATCTTATCATTGGCATTCCAAGTCAAGCCGAACTTGGGATGGTAGCCTCCCTTCCTCACCAACGAGTTAAATTTCCCACTCGTGCCGGCATTGGATGCGTGAGGGCAACCCCCAAAGATTTCTTGGAACATGTTGTCAAAAGCCGAAAAAGTCAAAAAGCGTGGAGATAGATACGCCCGAGGAGAACATCAAAATCACCCAAATCACGAAGACACGGAAACTAGCTCTAGAATGAACTATATCCGTGAAGTATGGGAAAGTGAGGAAGAGGAACCTATGGTCCTAGAAATTGTGGATGACCAAGGCGTAACTCTACCCACACCGGAAGAAGAGCCTACGGTCCTAGAAACTGCGGATGACCAAGGCATAGTTCTACCCATCTCCGAGGAAGACCCCATTCTCGTCAATGACCGTAACTCGGGGCCAACCATGACTCGGGGAAGAACGATCTTCCGTACATCGATAAACTTACGCAGAAGAAGGCCTCGATGTAAACGACAATGAAGGGAGGAGAATCGCAGAGATCATCATCGAATCCCCGGAATTTCGAGACGGACCAAATGAAGCCTGTAGATGAGCTAGAAGAGGTAGTCATTAATCCCGACTATCTGAACAAAAAATCAAGCTAGGAGGCCAGCTATCACAGGAAGAGAAAGAAAGAATCATATCCCTCTTGAAAAACAGTCTCGACGTCTTTGCTTGGAGAGTCGAGAGACATGAGGGGGATCAATGAGGAAGTAGCCCTCCACCGCTTAGAAGTTGATCCTTTAGCGAAGACCATCTCCCGGACGAGGAGAAATTTTTGCAAGAGACAAGGAGGAAGCTATAAAGGAGGAGGTGCGAAGTTACTCGCGCCGGAATAATTCGCGAAGTCAAATACCCCGTTTGGTTGGCTAATGTTGTTATGGTGAAGAAACAAAATGGGAAATGGCGCATGTGCATGGACTTTACCGATCTAAACAAAGCCTCGCCCCCAAGGACAGCCTATTCTCTCCCCGGAATCGACAAGTTAGTGGACTCCATTTCTCGGACACCAAACTCTCGGCTTCTTAGATGCCTACTCGTGCTATCATCGGATAAAAATGGCGAAAGAAGACATCGAGAAGACCGCCTTTCAAACACCTCGTGGGAATTTCTCGCTACATCATGATGCCTTTTGGGCTTAAGAATGCCGGAGCCACTTACCAACGGATGGTAAATCAAGTTTTTGCAAGTCGGATAGGTAGAAACATGGAGGCTTATATTGATGACATGGTCATAAAGACCAAGGAAGGCAGCCACGTTCCTGACCTAGAAGAGACCATTCACAACCTCCGAGCCAACAACATGAAGCTGAATCCAAGCAAGTGCGTGTTCGGAGTTACCGCAGGAAAATTTAAGGCTTCATGGTTTCCCAAAGGGGGATTGAAAGCAAACCCGAAGAAAAGATCAAGGCGCTCATTGACATGAAGGAACCTACCACCATCAAAGAGGTCCAAAGACTTAATGGGAGAATTGCGGCCACTTGGAAGATTCATCGCCAAGTCCGCCGAAAAGTCACCGCCTTTCTTCAAGGTATTCAAGGGTACCAAGAGCTTCTCCTGGACTCCCGAATGCTCGGAAGCATTCCTCCGGTTGAAGGAGTACTTGGGTTCCCCCTCCTCGCTTTAGCAGTCCGACTACCGGTGAGATGCTATATGTCTTCCTAGCCGCCACCGATCACGCTGTCAGCACTGTCTTGGTTCGAAAGGATGAAGGAATTCGAAGCCGCCTATTATGTCTCAAAGGCCCTGTCCGATGTGGAAAGCAGATATTTCAATGTGGAGAAGATAGCATACGCCCTAGTCATTGCCTCAAGGAAGTAGTGCGTGCATATTTTTCTCGCACACCCTATCACCGTCTACACCAACGAACCATTCAAGAAAATCCTTCACAAGTTGGACGGCTCGGGGCGTCTCCTTAATTGGTCAATCGCTCTAACGGAGTTTCGATATCACTTACCAACCAAGGAAGACCCTCCTAGCACAGCCTTTGGTTGACTTCGTAGTCGAGATCGCCTTTATGGGTGGCATCTCCCCACCTCCCTAAGCAAAACGCGCCGGAGGAAAAAGACTCTCCCATTGAACTCCCATCCAACCGCTGGATCCCGTATACGGACGGATCGCCTACCAAGGAAAGAAGCGGAGCTGGAGTAGTACTAAAGCAGCCCGGAAGGAGAATATACTATACTGAGATGCCATCCGCTTCGGGTTTCACTGCCTCTAGCAACCAGTGAATACGAGGCTCTCATATTTGGCATTGAGTTGGCCTCCTTACATGGAAGCGACTAAGGTGGGCTGCACTCGTGACTCCCGGCTTGTTGTGAAGCAAGTGAAAGGAGAATATAACACTCAAGATGTCACCACTTGCCAAATATAGAGACCTGGTCCTAGATATGACGAAGAAAATGGAATTTTTCGAGCTCAAGCGAATAGGAAGGGAAGACAACCAAGTCGCAGACGTTCTCTCCAAACTAGCCACTACGTGGACGTGCCTCCCGGAGACCAACCCATACGTAGTTTATGCCGAGGAACCCGTACGAAAGATTACAAGTCATGCTTACGGACGAGGAAGAGAGATGCTTTGGATCGATGACTACATCGAATACATTGAGAAGGAGAAACTCCCGTAAGACGATGCTCGAGCCAAGCTTATCAAGAAGAGGTCTCCAAGATTCGTGGTGATGAACGGAATCCTCTACCGAAGATCTTTCACGAAGCCCCCGCTAAGGTGTGTCTATCCCAAGTGAAACCGAGAACCTCCCCGGCGAAAGGCACGAAGGTGTTTGCGGCGGACACCCGGGGGCCGTAACCTTAGGCGACAAAATCATAGCGCTAGGTTACTACCGGCCAAACCTAAGTGGAAGACGCGCATGCCTATGTTCGAAAATGTGACAAATGCCAAAGGTTCTCTCGACATTCCAAGACTACCTGCAATCGAAAGCAAACACTTGTAATACCTACGTGGCCATTTGATATGTGGGGGATCGACCTCATTGGACCCTTCCCACCCGCCCGTGGTAATTGCAAGTACGTGATAGTAGCTGTTGATTACTTCTCCAAGTGGATAGAAGCCAAGGCATTGGCAAGATAACGGAAGAGAATGCGATCAACTTTGTTCATGACAACATCCGGTGCAGAATTTGGCCTTCCGCATACAATTGTTTCGACTACGGCCTCCAATTCTCCACGGCATTTACAACCGAATTGGGAAGAGTCAAAGTACGCCATGCAAAATCTTCGCCAGCGTACCCCAAGGCAACGGTCAGCGTAAGCCGCCAACAAACCGGTCCTAACCGCCCTCACCAAGAACCTTCAAGGACGCGAGGGTAGATGGTTGGGACGAACTTCCCTAGCTTTATGGGCTGTTCGCACAACCACCCGGGGGCCAACCAGGAAACCCCATTCGCACTAACTTTCGGTTCCGAGGCTATGGCACCGGCAGAGATGGCCATCCCTACAAGTAGGAACTCCCATTATGATGAAGCAAGTCAACAAGGTCAATAGGCTCCTGCCTGGACCCGATAGATGAAAAACGACTAGCCGCGTTGATGAGGATGGTGAATTACAAGCAAAGGACCAAGGCATATCACGACAAGAGGGTCATCAAAAGAGTATTCCAAGTGGGCGATTGGGTACTTAGAAAGATCGAAGCCACCGGTCGGAAAGCGTAACAAAACAAGCTCTCCCCAAATTGGGAAGGTCCCTATATCATCACTCAAGTCATTCGAGAAGGGACCTACGGATTAAGGACCAAGGAGGGGAAGGATCTCAAGCATCCACGGCATTCGACAACCTTAGAAAATATTATCACTAGTCTAGTTTATTTTTGCAATAGATTAGCTCTTTATTTTCGGTCTTTTATTTTCGGTCTTTTGTTTTCTTTTTGTCTTTTTAGTTGATAGGATTGCAGTTTGATGTAATCACATTTCAGCTCTACGAAAGCAGTTTCTTCCAACATGCGAAGCAACTATCTATCGGCTCTTCACCCCTGACAGAAGATGAGGGCATTACCTCGGATTCTCCGATACACAATAGCCAAGACTAAGGATCTTCCTTGGCACGATGGCTTACCAATTGCCAAGACGAGGATCTTCCTTGGCACGATGGCTTATCAATTGCGAGACGAGGATCTTCCTTGGCACGATGGCTTACACGATTGCAGACGAAGATCTTCCTTGGCACGATGGCTTCTGGCGACAGACCAAGGATCTTCCTTGGCACGATAGCTTCGCTTTGCCAAGACGAGGACGCGCCTTGGCACGATGGCCCTCAATATATCCTGTCGAGGCCCGCTTGATTCGGGATACAGCGGCAGACCGAGGAACCACCTTGGCACGATGGCTTACAACTCTCCTAGTCGAGGATCCATCTTGACTTAGGAGACTAACGGCTAGGCCTAGGACTTTCCTCGGCCTTTAATGGCTTGATAAACCTCCCGCCATGAATCTACTCGATTCGGGATTACAACATTCAAAGCCAGGAAAACTTCCTCGGCCCCAGATAAAGTACGAGTATAGTTACAGTAGAGGAATCTTCCTCGGCCTAACCACTGCTCCACAAGGAACAAGGGACCTTCCTCGGATCCCGCATTCCTAAGGCTAGTGCATAGCATACAAAAATATAATCAAGTCGGTAAAGTGAGAGAATAATGACAAAGGATTTTCATTGATATTCAAATGGAAATTACAAGATCCTATTGTCTATTACAAGAAGCAAAAAGGAAAAACTATCCTAAGATGGTGAGCATCCTCAAAAGGCTCTTCTAGCCGGCTAGTATTATTGGAGCCGAGGTGGAGGAAGGGTCGTTTGATGGGCTTGGGCATCGGCTTCCTCATTTGTTCCCCTTCCTCGGCCTCACAGGTCCTCCCGGCTCGTCGGCGTCTTGGATCGCCTCCACTAGATCTTTAATATTGCCGGGGGACAACAGGCGAAGCTTCCACACTTCCCTACAAGCATGGGCATCCTTGGCGGCTATCGGCTCCGTGTTGCTCTCGAGAATAAGGGACTAAGTGATGGAGTGCCACGACCTCCTCGGCATATTGATCCGGCATATTAGGCTGGCAATCTTGTTGATGTCCGGACCGGTGGAGGATCGGCTAAAATGCTCCTGGCCAAGTGGAGGTAGCCGTCCTCGAACATGGTGGCTGTTTGCTCGTCAGCGGCCTCTCTCAAGGCCGAGCCGGCATATCATAAGTTCTTTGAAAGCCGAGCTCTCCTTGAGCCGAGCTACGGCCTCTTCCTCCTAGCGGGAAGGGTAGCTTCCAATCCTCGGCACTTGGCCTCGGCTTCCTCGGCCTTGAGTGCCGAAGCTCGAGCCTTATACGCCCTGGCACAGAGCGAGCTCTTCATTTTTGAGCCGGAGATGTTCCTCGGCTTTTGATCTTTCTTCCTCGGCCCTTTTTACCTCGGCCTCAACCTTGGCCTTGGCAGCTGCGAAGCTCGGCATCCTTGGCTTCTAAAAGTTTAGCCGAGGAAGATTTTTCTTTTCGCTCTTTGCTTGAGCGCCTTGGCCTCATTCGGGCGCCTTGTCTTCTTCTTGGCCGGCACGTTCTCGTACGCCGTGGCCCGAAGCCAAGCGAAAGATAAAATCATCGTTAGGAAGACAAATCCAATATCAAAGATAATAACCCGAAAGGGATCAACATTTACCTCGTGCAAGCGAGGAGTCCCTTGTGGCAAAGCACGGTATCTTCATTAGGACCCTGCTTTGCGAAGTGGTTTCATAAGCATCCTCGTCCATGGCCCTTTGGATGGGAGCTCGGCCCAATCTCGCGAGGGTCCCTCCTTTGCGGCGGGGGGGAGTCCCTTAAGGCGAGGAATGCCAAGGGACATATTTTTGCCCGGCTCATCGGCCTGCTTGATAGTCTTGGCGGCGAAGCAGTCGAGGAGGGGAGCATCAACCTCGGGGCCACCGACACTTGCCGTTTGGCGGCCGGCTCCTCGGCGGCACTTGGGTTCTTTTGGAGGACCTCCTTTGGACGAGGTTAGCTTCCTCGGTTGCTTCTTCCTCGGCATCAACATGGAGGCTATGCCCTCTACGGTTGATGGGTTGGATTGATTATCGGCGGCGGGATCCTCGGCATCCACTTCCCCGTGCAATTTAAGGGGAGGGGTTGGTCGATACGAACATTAAGGATGAGGTTACGTGCATTAGTATCCTCCCTCCTTTACATTAGAGCGGTTTTCTTGCTCAACCTCCTCTTCCTCTTCACTAGCTCCCGAGGGCTCGGTCTCTCCATTGCAAGGGTAGCTTCTTCCTCGGTGGTCGAGATCTGCAAAAGACAAGGAAGAAATGGTCAAGTACGAGCAAGGAAGCCCGAGGTCGAAGTACGAGCAAAATAATATGACAAAAATTACAAGTGTAAGATAAAAATTTACGTCCAACAATGTTAGGTGCTCAATACATTGGTCACCGGGAGGCGCTCATCATGGCACCTGATACAATCCTCGTGAAATCTGGCTTTGGATGTACCGTCCAATCGTTGAAGCGACGCCCTCTTTTAACATTTACGAGGGAGCTACCCCGTCCTCGTTCCCCTAAGATCAATCCCGCCCGGATATAGAAATGGTCCGGATTCGACTTGCTTCCGATCCAGGACCCCTACCTATGCAAACTCTTACAGGACGTGCGATCAAATCTTTGGTCCACCCATATTGTTGGACTGCAAAGGAGGAGGTTGGATCATCATGAGAGGCTGGTACTCCCGGCCTTGGCGGCTCTCAACGCGGATAACATGGTTATCCCGGCTGGAACTTTACTAGGCGTGGGGAGGAGCAATTTTGGTTTCCTATTGGCACTCCTAATTACTACCGGCCATTGTTCCTTGATGACTTGGACAATGTAGAAGTGACGGAAGGCTCCGTGGTCGGCTCATGCTTTAAACTACGGCGAGAGAATGATAAAGCTAACGAAAACCCTAGTACCGTTGGCTCCTAGCATGGCCGGCTTGCCTTTACATCGTCCAAAAACTTCACAAATGAAGGGGTCTAGGGAAGACGGAGTCCTTGTTGGAACATTTGAAATAAAAATGGACGTAATCTTGGCTATAATAGAAGGCCGTCTCTTCGTTCTCCGTCTTCGGCTCTATCTTGCCCATATAAGTTAATTTATATTCGGCCACGATCCACTTTGTACTTGGAGTACAACTTTTCAATCATGGGATCCCCGAGGTTTTGGTGCCCTCTCAATTTGCTTTCCTCGGCTACTGCTCCTCGGCTTCTTCGTCGGACAAGGCGGGCATCGGCTTGAGCACCTTCAACGAAGGCATTAACTATTTGAGTAGACGAGGAGGGCTCTCCTTCTCTTCCCGTCATATACGCATAAAGACGAGGAGACCAAATTATTAACCTCGTCAATGGCCGATTAAATGACGGGGAAGGAAGATTCCCCTCCTCGTCATTCCATAAGGCCGAGGAAGGAAGATCTCCTTCCTCGTCATTTCATAAGGCCGAGGAGGGGCCGTACCTCATGAGCAGCTCGCGCATTTTCGCGATTGGAGGCCGGGTAGAACGGTTCGATGTGCTCCACCATCTCGGCCTATCCCCAAACACTATAATATTTGGTGACCGGAATCAATCCTATCTATTCTTGTAGAATCCGGGTATTGGATGAATAAACGAGAGCGACCATAACCCCTCAACTGCTTGCTTATATCATCCAAGTTCAGCATCAACCATGGACCCCTCTCTCTACGATAGACCCTCAAATTTCCAAGTATGATATCCATAACGGAATCGGGAGAATGGTCCCAAGATCGAGCCATTTCTAAGGGAATCAAAAACGAAGGGGAGTTCATTCAATATTCCGTAAATTTCATATAAAATGCAAAGAGAATTAAAGAAGCTGAAGTTTTTAAAGTTTTTATCAAGAAAAGCTTCAACCTTCAACAATGGCGGTTCTTGGCATGGACAAAATCACTCCTAAACCCTAAAACGCTGAACATGAAAGGAAGTTATAAGGAAAGGAGAAATTTCATACACGAGTTTGCAAGAGTGAATGGGATCAATGCGGCGACTTCGCCGGAAAAATTAAGCTCGTAGGGAGGCTGATTTGAAGGTTCTTTGTGATCGCTGAAATTTCTTTCGCCTTTGCTCTCGATTGCTTGGGGTTTGTAAAGAGTAAAATGAAAGGGGTTTTAGTTTTTATACCCCTCCAATCCGGGTCAACCCGTGGGTAAAGTAAAGATCCGGTCCGAGTCCCAAGAATTAAATGCGAAATGATGGGTTCAAGGCGCGACAAGACCAGGGGGCCCCATGGCAACCGTCGATCGTATGAAGCGACGCCGAGGACACGTGTCGAACCTGTTCGTATTCCATATGCCGAGGACGAGCTAACTTTCTATTCGTCTAAGCCGAGCTAGGAAGTTGGGGGCCACTGAACGGTATAGACCGAGCTACGAACATGGGTTTGCCCGAACCAGGGCCCAACTATATTGGGCCATGGATATTATATATTCATCAAGTGTTAGGGCCGAGCATTATCTTCCTCGTATGCCGAGGAACATTTACCTTGGCCTTATGTCGCCATTCTTGGGCCGGTCTCGTCTCAATTACCGAGGATAGAAAAGCCCTTTGCTCGGCATGTCACCAATCACCGAGGAAGCAAAAGTATTCTCCCCTAAGATATTTTCATGTCGGCCATTTACCAAATGACGGGGAAACAAAGTCATTTTCCTCGGCTAATTTGCCCAAGGCCGAGGAAAATCATTCGTCTTCCTCGGCGTTCCG
This sequence comes from Adenophora triphylla var. japonica, assembly GCA_022495995.1. Lineage (NCBI taxonomy): Eukaryota > Viridiplantae > Streptophyta > Magnoliopsida > Asterales > Campanulaceae > Adenophora > Adenophora triphylla. Next base: position 529,176 of record JAFEMH010000688.1, read on the forward strand.
GCTAGCAGTTACAATCCTCCTTCAACAAGGATTATACAGTTGTAACCCAATCAGGATTACAATTACCAATATCAATTCAAGTCAAATAAGGAGTCCTTAACAGATATGATCCTCTTAAGATTATATCTTATCTCTTTACAAGTTCATTCCAACATGGATTCTATCTATCCATTCCTATAAATACAAGCCCCATGGCTCATTATTCGGTACGTTACTTTTTACATTGGAGAAACTCTGTCAATTTGATTTCTCTAATATCAACCGTGAACTTACTCTCACGCCGGAGGGCCTTTAGCCGGATCCGCCCCGGCTTAGTTTACGTGTTTTCTCTTATTTTCAGGCCTTGCAATCGCCGGAGCATTCGACGCTTGGATTTGGGCTGATTTGACGATTTTGGCATCATCATTACTGTATGTTTTTGTGGGAGCCAGGAGAGCCATAAATTGTGATATGTAGTTATTTTGGGGGCCTAGTTTCAAAAGTAGAACCGAGTCGATTAAACTAAAACTGTAGTCATTGGTTGATTTATTCAGGGTCAAGGCTTTTGGAGAAGTACTCTTACTGATTTTGGTATGACTTTTGAAAATTATGTTCGTGCCAATTTTACCATATAACTTTACCAAATGAAAGAATGAGACAAGGACAAGAACAAAATGCTGAAGTTTTCTTATTAAGGTCCATGAAAGAAAAGATAATATTGGTTTATATATTTCAATAGCATGCTTTATAAAGATTATGCAATACTTGTTTAAACTGATTGATCTTTGAAATTAATTTGCTTTTGGCCTTCAATTGGTTTCACATTGAGAAACCTCCATTCCTAAGTGGCTGTAACTTTTGGCTAGTGTACCGGAATCAAGAAATCCAATTTTCCTTCCTAAAACACGTACTTTAGGAGTCAAAGTAACCTGTTTGCTACACTCATCAAATCTGATCTGAATTCAAGGATGTAAGTAACTCTAGTAAAACCCAAATTTGGATGAAAATGGTGTAAGATGCTTGCAAATAAAAATACTTTCGTGTTTAACTGTCTTTCATGATGTTCTTTTGCTTATCTTTAAACACACTTGGATGTTTTCTTGCATCCCAGCTCATCATTGGCAACAGAAATACTGTTACTTATTTTGGTTGATAAAGACTATACTTGGGTGTTTCACATTTCTTGTATCCTTATAGTCATCATTGTTTTGAGCAGCTATGTATTAAAGATTTGCGAGATAAAGTTGGCAGAGGGGACCCACTACTTGCATCACCTCCTGAAGAGGATGATCCGAATCATGTACAAGGTATAATTGATGTTGGTTTCTTGAAATCTGTCCTCAACAATCTGGTAAAAACCAGGTCACTCTTTCATTTTTTAACACCTTGCGTCAATCCTTGAGCGCCTCTATGATGGTTATGGGGTTACTTATGACACGCTAATTGCTTTCTTGGTATTATATTCTATGAGGTACACCTACTTTAGCAGTACTTTGAAAAAGTATTTTCAATGCATTTTCTAATAGCAGCACAATCAATGAGAATGCAGTTTTAGTAGAAGTGCAAGAAATACCGGATAAATGCAATTTTTTGGCTGTCCTGTCCAGTTTGGATTTTAGGAGGTTTCTAGTGATTAAAGGGTCCTAGAGTATATTTTCTTCTTCTTAAGAGTCTTTCTTATCTACCCTTTTGGTCCTATTGTTTTGTCCTAGGCATTTTGTCTTAGGATATATTTATGGACTGCTAAATTTACTTTAGAGTAAAAGTTCATCAGCTGTATAAGCTGCTGCATGTGCAAGTTTTGGCTGAAACTAGTTGATGCTTGGGTTCAATTTGTCTTGGCCCCAAGCATTATTTGGTCCTGTATGTATACCTTGTACTGTGTGGTGCATCTTTAATTTGCATGGGAACCGAGGTGCGGATCCTTGCCTGCCTTCTAACTGATGCTACGTTTGTTTCCTAGTGCTTTCTTGGTTTCCCCTATTACTTTCTCCTTCAGTTCTGTACCTCAGGTTAGACCTGAATTCTTTTCATTTCAACCCCAAAACCAGCAAATGCAAACTACCGTAGAAACTCCAATCTTTGTTGTCCAAGCCCTGATCATATTTATACCCCTTTATTTAGCCACAAACGTCAACTTAGATCCGCCTCCTGGCTTATGTCCTTCTGGTTCTCCATAGTTGGGCATTTTTCTTAGTTTCAAGTTTAATTAGCTTGATTTTTGTAGTGATCAAAGAGTAAAACTCAAAGTAGGATTGTCTGGAATATCATGTGGTGTCATATGTTTTCATGACATAATACCATAATACCAAATGTAATTTCTATAAGTTGGTGCCTTGGTCCTACATCTGTAAAATATACTCCCTCCGTCTCAAAATGTTTGTCCCATTTGACTTTTTTGTTGAACTTTGACCACAAATTTATGAGAGATTAATCATGTTCATGAAATTCTAAAAGTTGTTGTTGATAATATTATTAATGGCAAATCAATAGGAATTTTTAGAATTTCATGAACATAATTAAATTGTCATATATTTGTGGTCAAAGTTCAACAAAAAAGTCAAATGGGACAAACATTTTGGGACGGAGGGAGTATTCATTTGGTCTCTCATCTTCATTTTTGCTATCAGTTTGGTCCTTCGTGACATCATGGTTTCATTTTTTTCAAAAATGACAGAACTACCCTTATGGAAATAATTTAAACTCGCTATGGACAGATCTTGTTTGGTAAAGGTGGGTGGTCCCATGACTCTCCTTTATTTCCTTGTTTTCTCTCCATTTTATGTAAATTCACCCGTTGCTTAACCTTCTTCCCTTCGTTCACCTACTTCCAACAATTCATAATGAACTCTTTTGAGAAATTCGCAGAATGATCCCCAAACAAATTTAATAATTTAATAATCTACCAAATAAAGTTTCCCTTTTTTTTTTTTTTTACTGTCATGTATACGTAATGATCTTTTAAATTCAGTGTCATTTCCTTTGTAACAAGTGATTGCAATATTGGTTTTAGGGGGGGGGGGAGGGGGAATGGTGATGGTTAGTGTGAATCTTGATGTTTGGGTAAGAGAATGGCCATTCAGTTGTTAATTAATGGGTTTTGTTTGATGCTATAACATTAAAAGTAGAGAATTATGCCATAAAAATTGGAATTCATTACGGCATCAGTCCTTGATCTCCCAATTGATAGCGCTCCAGTAATTCTTTTGTGATTTCTGGTGGGTGAAAGAGAGTGGTGGTCGACCGCAAGGAAATGACATCTATGTCAAGAGAACCAAATATTGTTTGAAACAGTGATATTTGGGACGTTTGTCTTCCTTTTTTATTTGTTTATTTTGGCTTCACTCTGAATCATTTTTATCTTCTTATTTTGAGCAATTTTGGTGGAAATGGCAGAGGAGTCATAGTCCCCGACGGTGACACTCGGGGGTGGCGAAGGAGACGAATGTTGCAGTTGGGAATGGATAAATGTTTGGGACTTGGGGTGTAATGGTATCTGCCAAAAAAAAATACAAAGACGAGGGGCAGAATATATATTTAATTCTTATTTGGTTGCCTAGTACTTAAGTTAGCTTCCGTGTTGGCCTATACGTGAACTATTTTATTTTGTTGGTTAAAGTCAAATTTTAAATTAAAGAATCTTATAAATAATTGTGTGAAGCCAGTGCCGAGTCCATAGTCATTGCAAAAAGTGGTTCATAGACCATGGCATTCACTAGAGGAGGAAGAAGAATGAAAAGGGGATTCTAATAAATCATGGTTAAACAGTAAAAAGTAGAGCCAATGATTTGTGATTCTAGCTGGGATTTTGTCTTAATTCCTATTATAGTGAGATTATGCTTTTATGTTATTGGCCCGTGGAATTGAAAGAGTCCTATTAAAACTAGTAAAAGAGTGAGAAATCCTTGTTGATGTGTATTAGGATTGTGCTAGTTGGTTAGGAATGTACTAGTTGTGTATTATATATTCCCTCCGTTCCATTTGAAAATGCATAAAATGAGTCTTTCACGGGAATTAAGGAATGTGTAAAGGGGAGTAAGTGCTGTGAGTATGAAAAGTGAGGTAGGAGAGAGAAAGTGGGGTATGAAATAGATAGTTATTGTGAGTATGACAAGTGGGTTACACGAATAAAGAAGTATTAAAAAACTTTCTATTTTGGGATTGTGCCTTTTCAAATGGGACACCAAAAAGTGAGTTTTGTGCCTTTTTTAAATGGGACGAAGGGACTAAAGGCTAATTGATTTGTTGTTCAAGGTGTGTCGTCGTGGTGCGTAGAGCGGAGCCTCTAGGGGAGGGTGTATTGATGAGCAATGTGTGTAGTCATGAGTACACTATTGCGAGTGTAGTCAAGAATGTGAGGACATAAATATCTCAATTCTTTTAATACCGTTGTGGGAAGTATTTGCAAGTTTCTTGATTAAAATCCGAGTTCTTGTAATTCCATAATGATATGGTGTAAGTCGTTAATTGGCCCGTGAACATAGTTTTTCCGCTAATATATTGTTGTCCAAATAATTGTTGCATAGCCTAATATATCGTTGCTATGATTTTCTTTTGCCCACGCCCAACAAATGGCATAAGACCTTGTTGTTCGAACCTTGATTATTATCCTTGGTAGTGCGAAACGAGATTAAAGCTTTTAGTGTTGTGTTGTTTAAAATTAATTTGAGACGTTTGTGAAGAAGCATATTTTTTTTTGATAGATATAAGATTTGTTGATGACGATCGATGCAGTGAAAATTATGGAAGTTTCAAGTTTGTGGACGACTGATGATAACATGGGGTAATGGGTTAAGGTAGCGATCATAGAAGATGCAAATTTGATGATGATAATCGACGGAAATTGAGTAAGGGGAGGTTTGTTGGGATGTTGACTGAATTCCTATATTAGCAGATTTATGCTTTAATGTGATTGGTAGTAAAAGGGTGAGAAGCCCTAATTGACGTGTTTTAGGATGGTACTAGTTGTGCCTATTATATAAAGGCCATATGGGTTGTTTAGGGTGTGTGCCGTCGTGGTGCAAAGAGGGGTCCTACTTAGGGGAGGGTGCATTGATGATCAATGTGTGCAGTCATGAGTACACTATTGCCAGTGTACTCAAGTATGAGTTTTTCAGTAGGTTATACTTACAATTGGGGAGTTACTCTACTCCTTAAGTATGAGTTTTTCAGTAGGTTATACTTACCCTTAGGTAACCATGTGGCGACCTCTCCGACCCGGGACCTATAAACTCGTGCCCCGAGTTGGAGGGTCCCAAACCACCTCCATTTAATAAAATCTTTTTGTTTAATTAACTTGAAAGTAAAAATAAACTTTAACACTCCAACATGAACCTCTCCACTTGGAGGCAGTATATAAACCATCTGTGAAAAGTCATAACCTGTTTAGTTACAACACTACAAATATAAAGGCTTACAAAAGCCAACTTTGAAAGAAAACCAATTCCATATTTACTTACAACACAAACATACTGAAAATATTTTATAAAAGTTTTATATACAAATCTCCCCCAAAAGAATAACATCCACCACCTACTCCCAACTCCCAAACCATAACATACCCTGACAACCCAAAAGTATGCGATCCAAACTCCTTTCCGGCCTCACCGGTCTGGTCCTCCTGTCTCAGCGGGATCTAAAACAGTAAAGGGAGAAGAGGTGAGAATAAATCTCAGCAAGCTATTATGGATGCAACAATATGCCATATAATATGCAACACATAAACATGTTGCTCATAATCACATTGGTAAAGTGGTAAACACATTACGTTACCTCATTTTACCTTTCCCGTCTGAACAATAAGTCGTACAACGTCGGGAGTAAAACTCCACTCATTTGTGAACTGCTTAGGCATATTCACATCTTATAAGACCCATTTTTTTTCTTCAGGGAAACATATAAGATGCCAGAAATTTGTAAGGCTTTTGGCTCAATACAGAAGCTGTAACCCCTGTCTGTGGTTACAGAGGGGGATAGTCACAGGTATAATGTAATCTGATCACCTTATGAAACAATTTCTCATAATTGATCGTATTCCATTATACCCCCATTGATCAGCTGATATAAATACATTCAAGCACATAATAGATACTTGAAAATAAATCCACACATTGGGATATCAATACAAAACATGGTAATATTACTCATGTTAAATCATCACAATAGTGCAACAAATATTTAAACACTATTGAATAACAACAATCCAATAACATGGTATTAATACTCATGCTCAAACCAATAAAGTAGTGCAACATGTTGTTAATACCCTATGTGCACAACCAACCATGAATATGTAATCAAATATGGGCACAATGAATATCAAGTAAGCCCTACATATTCATTACACAATATCTAGTACCTTCTATAAAGGTTCCATATCAATTTACCAAGTTTTTATCAACTTTGGTTAAAGTTTCACAAAGCCTTTCAACCATTTTCAAGACCATATTTAAAGACCTTCTTTTTATCATTTTGGATCATTTAAGACTTCATTGTAAAACCCTAATGTTGTACTAGAATTATAGTTAAAGAGTGTTCAATTATATACTAGGTAGACTAGGTTTCTAAGATTTGGAAAATGATTCAGAGTCAACAAGGCAGGGCATGACTCGTGCCCTATGGCACGACTCGTGCCACCTTAGACCCCCCTGATACAGTCGTCCCCTGTATGGCACGACTAGGCACGACAACAAGGCACGACTCGTGCCTTAGGGCATGACTCGTGCCATTCCCCAAAAATTCATGCTGAGTTTAAACATCAGCAAACCAAGCAAGAAATTCTTGACCATTTTGATCACAACCTTCTACCTTAGCATCAGTATATCATTCCCAAATCACCTAAACATGTTCCCACAAGGCCATATAACATCCCATATCAACTCTTACCATTTCAATCCTAACCTTCAGGCCAAAAAAACCACCTTACTCAACCACAACCCATTTTCTTCTTATTGCAAGAGCCAAATAAAATGAACCAAAATACCAAAACTCATTTATATAACCATAATAACATCATTAAACACGGAATGAACAATTATTGAAAGAAATCATAATAATTTACTAAAATATTTCGGAATAAAGAAAAGCTTTGATCGGTTATAAATGTTCCACTCGACTCCCTGAGCGTTTATTTGAAGTCAAAACGAAGAACGGATCAACGGATGATTTTTAAGGATTTTAGGAAGGTAACCCTAGGTTAATATCTTTCTAGGAACGTAAGAAAGAGAGAGAAAACTGAGGGAGAAAGAGTGAATCTTCTGGGAGAAGGTTTTGATATTTATATAAATCAATTTACACCTAAGCTCCTCCAAGTTAGCTTTACTACAATCATCTACCTTAGGTTTATATTTACATTCAAGCTCCTCCATACTTTTATAACCTTTTTATTTAACACTTCAAATATTATAACTTTACTACCAAATTCCCCTTTGTTCCATTTAGAAATTATATAATTAAAATTACTTTATTACCAACCTAAAATCACATAGGTTACCAAAAACATAAAAATAACCCCATAAACACTGTAATAATCATATAATGCCTAACATGAGATGCAATGCACCCCACCCCCACGTGCTCACGACGTGTCCAAAATGGTGCCTAGATTTAGGGTCGTGACAAACCATCCCCAGGAAGATGTTATATTTTGTCCACTCATTATATCTTTTATGCTGCCTAGAACAGCTGGTAAATATGCCAGCCGAACTTATTTGAGGCCCTTCTAAACTTCAAGATGACATATAGTTGTGTCAAGAAACAAAATCATACTATCACTTGGATCGAAGAACTCAACCTATCTTTTTCCTGATCTTTGTGAACTTGAATCAAATATATTTCTCCCTCCGCCCCACTTGAAAAGGCATATATACCTCTTATGGATATTTTTTTCACAATAAAATGACAAATATCAAGCTTCATTTGTCCCCTAGTTTTGAATTCAAATATTGTCACTTTTGAATTCAAATGTACTAAAGAGGCAATATAGAAAATTAATAGATTTTCAAACCATTTTCTTAATTTATGTGTTTAGTCAAATGTCTTGAGATAGCAGCCATGGAGTATAACACTGCATTTTTTTCTGCAGAAGATACTGCTATTGACCTAGAGGAGGCAACTCCTGTTGAGCAAGATGATGTTTTCCCAAATCAAGATGTTACTGACAATTTACAGGATGAATTGCTTAACGAGATCTATCAAAAAGCAACTACTGAAGTAAGTACATGTGTTGAATAAGAGTCTGACCAATTTAGTACTCCGTACGTCTTAAATATTGTCTTCTATTGCAGGAGGAGCCATCAAATTCAGAGGCCAACTTGAATGACAAGAGTCCTGCTAATTCTGAGAAACAAGTTCCAAGTAATAGTATTATTGAGTTTTCAGAAGAACAAAGAGCTCGTATAGAAGCTAACAGGCTAAAAGCGTTGGAAAGAGCTGCTGCTCGCCTCCGTTCATCACACCCTACTTGATTCATCTTCCCTCCCCCACCTTCCTTTATAACAGCCTCTTGTTCTTGATCTCTTTTTCAGTTCTGATGCCGGTCTCTCAATTTTTTAGTGTTTGTTTTAATGGAACTTGCCTAGTTTATTATCCAGTGGTGCAATATGATGCCATTTCTTTCTTTCTGAGGTCTTCATCTCACCCCCATTTCTCTTTTTTACTTTACTTTTCATACTCTTGTAACTTTTTTTTTTTTTTAATATCTGTGCATTCAATCTTCGCAATCAATAGGACGGAGGGAGTACAATATATATAATCTTAATTTGCATATTTATCCTAATAAGGGGTGCTGGTTTGTTGTGATTTTACTCTTACCTAAACTAAAGATGACAGCATACAGTAAATTACATTGCTTAGCAACATTGAGAAATCTTGACAAGTCAAATGCAAGAAAGAGTATTTACTTGCCATTTTCCCAACAAAAACAACATCCAAACTCACAATACAAACACCCTACCCAAACATGATCATGTAATAGATAAGAGTACATTATTACTAAATCAGCCCATATATATCCCCTAGCCTTTTTCTCCCAACAAGACCAAAGAGAATGAGCTAATCTTTATTCCATAAAAACCCCAATCCCGCTAAATTATTCTCAACAACAGCTACTACAAATCCATCTTCAATCTAAAACCATGGCGCAGCGCTTGGACCCACTTCACACTGCTTTGTTCCGATACGGCACAAAGATGGCAAACTCATAGCAGTTTTCATCATCTCTCTCATCTCCTGTCCCTGCAACCCACCTTTCTCCATCTCTCTCTCCACAACCTTACTCACCGCCTCACACCGACACCCTCCTTCCACCTTCTCTAGCTCTTCGCAGCACCTCGGGAACTCCTCCCTCCAACCGGCCTCATCTTCTGCCCCCGCTGTTCTTGGTTGCATCCGGCTGCCGTCTCTTAAGTACCGCTGACATGCATTCAGCTGCTGCTGCTGGCGGCACTGACTTGGGTTTTCTCTGGTGGTGGCGGTTTGGAAGACGGTTGTGGCGGTGGTTGTCTGGTAGAGTCTGGAGGAGGATGCGATGTGGGAAGCCAAGAGGATGGTGAGGATGGGAATGAGAATAGCAATGCTCTTTGCCATTATTTTTTTCTGAATTGTTGGGAGATTGAATTGAAGGAAAGGTGCCGGGAGAGTGTATTTATGGGAGAGGGAAGAGGGTTTGCATGTTGGGAACGTGGATGTATGAATGCTAATAGAGTTGGGTTTTTGGCAGGTGGGTGGTGAAGAGTTTCTGCATGGATTGATGCTTATTTTATGCTTCCACGTACATTTGTTTATTGTTTGGTTGTGTGCGTATGAGTGTGTGTGCGTGCAGATGTTGCCTTCGGAATATATATGGCATCTTCTTGCTGTTTTTATTAGGATTGCGACCACCCTTATCACCCCCACATTAGTAGATTTAATAATGAGGGAATAATTTACAGGAATCAAAAATAGGTTGGCATGGTAAATGTGTAATGATTTTTGGGTGTATATTGGGTAGCAAGTAGGGATGTCAATTATTACTCATTACCCGATAACCCACCCGCCTTAACTCGTTAATTACCCAACTCGACTCAACTCGTTAATAAATTCGGGTTGAAACGAGTTATCCATTTTAACTCGTGAAAATTAACGGGTTAAATTAGGTAGGCCCGCTAACCCGTTACGACCCGTTACCAAAATAAAACTCAAGCGAACTATTAAGTGTTCAAAATTTTTTTTTTATAAAAAATACACTTTTTGCGTCGTTTCCCGATCATTTTCCGGTGCCGTTCCCGGCCTGTTTTCCGGCCATCTTATCCCGGCGTTGTTTCCGACATGTTTCCCGGCCAACTGGAAGTAGTGAGAGAAGGATAGGGATAGTGGGGAGATTTGGAAGAGAGAAAGGAGAGAGAGAGAGAGAGAGAGAGAGAGAGAGAGAGAGAGAGAGAGAGAGAGAGAGAGAGAGAGAGAGAGAGAGAGAGAGAGAGACTCATGCGGTGACAACGATGTCACCTTTTTCTTCCCTACTTTCTTACTCTTCACCGGTCGGCCGGTACTATTGACTTGGGCTTCGCCGGTAGTATTTGACTCTGACGAAGCGTCGCCAGCCGATGACTTTTTGACCGACGACTTATCAGCCTTCGCAACCGATTTCTTCTCTTTCGTCGACAACGTAGTCGTTGATTGTTTAAGAAAACGAAGGCGTCGCGGCCGTCGGCCCGTCGCTATGGCTCCGATTCATTTTCTCTCTTTGGAAGAGAGAAAGGAGAGAGAGAGAGAGAAAGAAAGATAGAGAGAGAAAGAAAGAGGAAACGTGTAAACGTTAAAAAAATTTTGTTTAAGATTTCAATACACAGGAAGAAAGGAGAGAGAGAGAGAGAGAGAGAGAGTAAAATTATTTTAGATAAAAGACAAAATTTGTTTAAAATTTAAAATTTTGAATTTCATATCTTTAGTTTATGCAAAGGGTCAACCCGGGTTCGACCCTACTCGTCTGACTCGCAAATGTAAACGGATTGTAACGGGTTGGACTCGCTACAACTCGTCAACCCGCTTTAACCCGTTTCTACCCGCTCACTCCAACCCGTTTGACATGCAAAGTAGCAAGGATTAGACATCGAAGCTGGATGATAGGTACTGCTGATTCTGACAGCCAGAATCATGACCATGGTTAAAATAATGGGCAGAGCATGAAGTTGGCGGTGCTGCTGATTCTGACAGTCAGAATCATGGCCATGGTTTAAACCATGGGTAGGCCATGAGACTGACTGGTCTAGTTTCGGGAAAAAAATTATGGGACGGGGCCGAATTGATTAAATTCGGAATTTCCTTATTGTCTAGGGTTTAGGACTGTTTCAGGGCAAGTATAAGCAATGTTCCGCCCCAAAATTATTGTATCTAATATTTTACATATTATAGTGCAATATCCTGGCTTGCCAGTGCCCCAAAACGTAGCAAATTAATTGGTAAACTGGGTAAACAATTCTTTTGTGCTATTTATTGTTTTGATTGCGTGTTTTTATTTCTGTTGTGTGCGTGGGTACTCTGTATTATCTTAATTTGCTTGACATGAATTGAGACCGATTCTCCAACAACTGATATCAGAGCTTCGGTTCTAAGGTTTTAGGGTTTTAGCAGTCAAGATGGGCAACGACAAACAGAAGGTTGATATGTTTGACATATCGGATTATGATTTCTGGGGTATGAAAATAGATGATTTCTTATACGGTAAGGATCTCTATAAAACTCTAAAAGGAGTAAAGCCTGAAAGTAATAAGCAGGAGGATTGAGAGGTTTTGGATAGGAAAATCATGGGTGTTCTTATGCTGACTCTGGTAAAAAGTATTGCTAAGAAAACCAAGAAGATGAATACCACCAATGAGATTATTGATTTTTTCCCGAAAAGTATGAGAAGCCATCAGCAGCCGACAAGGTTATCAATATCAGACCACATCGATGATTATCAAGAGATTCTTGACTTAATGAGTGCGGTATTGATTGCGTTTGAGGATGAATTACAATCATTAAGATTGTTGGTTCTTTGCTAGAAAGCTGGAGCGAAATGATTACTACGTTAATTACTGCAGTACTGAAGAACAAATTTAATAGCGATGATGTCAAGGAATTGCTTATTGGCAAGGAAAATCGTCATAATAAATTGGGCATTGTCTCTACTTCAGAAGCGGCATTAGCTACAACTAGCAGGGGAAAGTCGGGTACAAACAGTAAGTAGAAATCAGAATCGGGTAAAAACGTAGTCCGTGGTGGGTATACATCTAAGGAAAATTCCAAGGAGAACCAGGATCCGAAAAAATGCTATAAATGTGGGGAGATCGGGCACTTAAAGAAGAATTGTCCCTTGATGGAGAACAAGACAGTGAATGTGGTTACCGAGTATATAGAGGATGCACTGGTTCTTAGTGTTAGTAATTCACTAGAATCATGTTTGTTAGATTCAGGGCCATCATTTCATTCATGCAGACTTGCTAAGGAGATGGATAATTATAATTTCAGAGATTTTGGAAAGGTTTATTTGGAGGATGGGGAACCTTTACAGATCAAGGGGAAGGGGGATGTTATAATCGAAACATCAAGCGGTTCGACTTTGCAACTATGTGGGGTAAGACATATTTCGGGTTTGAAAAAGAGCATGTTATTAGTTGGGCAGCTAGTTAAAGAAGGTTTTGAAGTGACCTTTGGCTGCAGGAACAAGGTTATTACTAAGGGTATCGAGGAGGTGGCTCGAGGTAATAATGTTGGTACATTGTATATGGCTAGCAACACCAAGGATTGTATTGCTCTTGCAGGTGACAATGGTGATACAGATTTGTGGCACTTTTGATTGGGTCACATAAGTGAAAAGGGATAAAGGTACTCTGTTCAAAGGGAAGACTGCCAGGTTTGAAGATAGTGAATGTGGGTATATGCGAGGACTGTGTCTTTGAAAAACATTCGAAGAATAATTTCTCAAGAAAGGGTGGAGCTTTGAGGGAACAAAAGTTGGAGTTGGTTCACACAGATTTGTGAGGGCCATCACCGGTTACATCTCTGGGTGGTGCAACATATTACATGACCTTTATTGATGACTCTACAAGGAAGGTCTGGGTTTATTTCTTGAAACACAAAGATGAGGCATTCGAGGTGTTTAAGAAGTGGAGGGCCTTGGTGGAGACAGAGACCGAAATCAAGGTCAAAAACTTAAGGTCCGATAACGGTGTGGGGGGGGGTACGAGCTCGGAGAGTTGAAGGAATATTGTGCTATGAGTTGTATTTGCATAGTGAAAACCCCAAGTGGGACACCATAACATAACTGGGTTGCAAAGAGGATGAACAGAACATTGAATGAACGAGAAAGGGATATGAGATTGAAGTGTGGACTTCCGAAGATATTTTAGGAAGATTCAGTTAACATAACATCTTTCTTGATTAACATGCGACCATCAGTCCCGCTCGAGAATGAAATTTTAGAGGAGGTGTGGAGTGGTAAGCAGGTAAATCTGTCTTTTCTTAGATATTTGGTTGCGTTGCATATGTTCATGTTAATTTTGCAGAGAGAACTAAATTGGATGCTAAGTCTTTAAAGCGTACATATATTGGATATGGCGGGGGTGACTTTAGGTACAAATTTTTGGATGAACAGAATCGGAAAGTTATAAGTAGTCGGGATGTCATATTTAATAAGAAGATTTTTACATGAAGAGTGTAAGTGCATCTGATGAGATTAGTTAGGAACCCGGAGCTGTTGAGCTAGATGATATTCCTTGCTCGGGCGGGAGCAATGAGGTTTATGTTGACCAAGATCAGGGGGTCATTGAGGATGAACCAAGTACTCCAGGTCCGGTTTCACTGCGTAGATCCACAAGATTGCGTGGGTCGCCCGATAGGTATTTTCCTTCAAATTTCTATTTGTTGTTAACAAATAGTGGTGAGCCAGAAAGTTATGCGGAGGCTAGTCATAGTGAGCTTAGGGACAAGTGGAAAGCTGCGATAGATGATGAGATGGACTCATTGATAACCAATGATACTTGAGAGTTGGTAAAGCTTCCTGAGGGGAAATGGGCATTGCATAACAAGTGGGTTTATAGGATCAAGAAGGAGACAAATGACAACATTCGTTACAAGACACGGCTGGTTTTAAAGGGCTTTGAACAAAAGCATGAGATTGACTACAGAGAGGACTTCACTCCGGTTGTGAAGATAACTACTATCAGAATGGTTTTGGGTAACTACTATCAGAATGGTTTTGGGTTTAGTAGCTGCAGAGAACTTGTTGTTATAGCAGATGGATGTAAAGAAGGCCATTTTTCATAGGGATTTGGAGGAGGTAATTTACATGGTACATCCGCAGGGTTACTTGTCTAAGGGTAATGAAAAGTTGGTTTGAAGATTGAAGAATAGCTTGTATGGCCTGAAATAAGCTCCTCGACAGTGGTACAAGAAGTTTAATGGATTCATGCATGACATTCAATTTGTTATATGCGAGGCAGATCATTGTTGCTAATTCAAAAGGTTTGAAAATGGGTACATAATCTTGCTTTAATATGTGGACAACATGTTAATAGTGGGCTCTAATGATAGAGAGGTAAACAAATTGAAGGGATAGTTGTCAGAACCCTTTGAGATGAAGGATTTGGGGGAGACCAGTTAGATTTTGGGTATGCGGATCCGGGATAGGAAGGCAGGGAAGTTGTTTCTTTCGCAGGTTGAATATGTCAAGAAGGCCTTGGGGAGATTTGGCATTGAGGGAGAAAATCCAACGAGTACACCGTTGGGTAGCCACGTTAAACTATCTAATAAGGACTTACCTAGGAATAAGGAGGAGCGTGCTCAGATGGAGAAGACTCCAATCCGAGTATCTAAGGCTCCTAATGATTGGCACTAAAGGGGTAGGCTACCTCCCCATCTCTTCCTAGAATCATGCCAGCTTGAATAAAGAAGTCCTTGTCCGACCCCAATGTCGCCCAACTTATAGTGCTCCTCCGAGCCACTAATGTTAACCTACGAGTAAGCTCCCCGCTCCACTTTGGGGCCCAGTAATCCTCTTTCGACATAGGCGGCGTGTCCGCCTCGAGCAAAGCGAATTCCCATCCCTTCCTACTTTCCACCAGAATCATGTGGCTATTCCACCTAGATACTTTGTCATGCATATTGATAAACAGTTTGGGGGATTTGGCTTTGGCCGGGGTGCTTATTCTAAAGGTCTTCTCATTCATCACCACCTTTAAGAACCTCCTAAAAACATGCATACAAGGTTCGTACCCCACGAACCTGCAAACCATGGAAAAGCAGACTAGAACCCTCACCCGTATTAGCCCCAAGCTGCATTAGAACAGCGGCCAAACACTACAAGAATTCAAAGATGAAGGGATCTAGAGGTAGGCGTAGGCCGGCCTCAAATTGGCCGTAGTAGAAGGCCACACTGGTTTTTCTCAAGCCCAAGTGCATCCAAGATTGGGCCTTTCTCTGACTTTCAGTATAGTGGGTTAGGTGGAAGTCGTCTCTGGGGATCTTAAAGAAGTCGTGAAGGATCTTGATACGAGATTCAACATTTTCCTCCCGATGGCTGGCTTGGGGGCTACATACCCCCTCCAATTGCGGTCTAGAATGACCGTCGAGCAAAACTTGTCCACAATGTTGCATGAGTAGAAGCTCGACGAGGTGGAAGCAGTTGCTTGTTGAGTTGCCATATCTACAGAAGACACAGAAACAGGGAATCAAACCTAGTTGAAGTATGTTCCGATCTATCTAAGGACGTCCTAGATTCCCCTAGGAAGGCTAATATCTCTCTAGGGAAATGGGGTTTATTAGACTCAATGTAGAAGATTATGAGATGGTCAATCTACTTGTTGAAGAGAGGGAAACGAATAATCCGTGGATCATACACTTCCAAATCCCCCATACTCTTACCAGCTAGAAACCCTACCTCGCCATAAAACAAGCTCCACCTATCTAGAATGGTAATACACTCCTCTCTGGTCAATTCCCTCCATGTATCCTCTAACCTCTTGTAAATCCTAAGGTTTATGCAATTATACCCATACCTAACACCTAGCTCGAATCCAAAGGATCTGGCCATGACAGAATAAAAGGAAAAGCTTAAAAATAAACCTAAAGGAGAGAAATTGTATGGTACCTTGTTAAATTGGTGAGAAACGAAGCGTAACGATGGAACAGAAAGACAGATTGCACCAGAAAATCGAATTCCTTGTTGTTTGTTATTGCGGAGTATTTGAATGCTTGGAGTTAGTAAAGATTGAAAAGGAAAGAAATCCATCCTTTATACGCCTCCATTTTCTTACTTGAATTGGAAGGGGTGGGGGACATAACCATTCCAATGTCAGAATAAATGTTCCGCAACGGTTACCAAGGCAGTTGTCCAATCTCCAGAACTGCCCCATTATGACAAGAATTGCGGCGCATTAAACATCACATTCAACCGCTGGAAATCAATCGTTAAGGGAGACCCACATCTACCCAATCGACCTTCCACCAGCGGGCAACGTAAGTCATCACAAAATTTCTCATAACTTCCTGGTCGACAAAGTCAACTCAGAAAGTTGGAGGTCACTGAACGGAATAAAAGTGATGGGCCAAGTCCAACGTATGAAGCCCAACCTTTCAACCATTACAAAAGCACGCCTTGTGAATGGGCCAACCCAGTTGCTACAACCCTAATGACCTAACGATAAATATATCAGTCGGCCAAGCTCATTCTCCGACCATCTCTGGTCTCGACCTAGATTCGTACAACATACGATCATCTATTTATGCATCCTCTGCCTAGCCAAGGCATGAAGTCAGTTCGGCCTCGAATACTCAGGTGACATCGACCTACAAACACGTGCGTCTATCTATAAATCAATCTATATCCGTCTCCTTAAATCACAGATACCTTTACACCTACATTATCTCCGCTATTTAAGGGATTTCTATCAATCCTAAGGCACCACTATATATAACTGACTACATCCCACGTAAAAAGGTAATGTCTTATTGGCTATTTTGAGATTACGTCATTTAAATACAATTAATATTATCATATAACTCAACATTTCATCATCACGTCGGAGGGTGTTATCCGAATACCACCTCATCAAGTCGTTTGTTCGTGGTTTCAGGTCCTAGTAGATGGAGATCAACCTATTGCTGGATTAAGGCTAATCTGTATCGTTTATTGCGTTATCACAAAGCATTAAGAATGTGGTTATGTTTTGAATCTTGTACTCCCTCCAATCCAAAATATATATCGTTTTAGGAATGAAAATTTGGTTCAAAATACATATCGTTTTAAGGCAAAAATTCAAATTTACACCTCATTAATACTTGTTTCATGTCATTAATTATACTTTTTTGAACAAACATAATGTAAGAGAAAGACCCAATTAATTAATGAGGGCATGTTTGATACTTTCTTCTAACTTATAGTAATAATTGTATTTTTTAACATTTGTGTCAAGCTTCAAAAAGACATACTTCTGTAGACACCTCATTCTGAATCAATAATTACATGATTACACTACTCTTCGTCTCTCTTTTGTGTTTTGATGAAAGCATATTAGTTTCGTCATGTTTCGTTAAGTTTTCTAACTAATCTTGTTAGTTTTGGAACTAACTGACTAACGGAATAACTGAAGAGGACAGAATAGTCGATTGACTAGTTGCCCCGCGCGGGACATACGTGTCTCGCTGTGATGATGTCCACCCGATTTTTCCTTTCTTTTTGAAAATCAAAAACGGAGACGGAGTCGCCATGCCATTTTTGTTTTAAGGGACAAAACTTTGAAAAATGCCCGAGATTAGAGATTTGGGTTCGAAGGTCACGTTACACGCCGGGAAGAACGTTAGTGTTCACCCGGAATGCCTCGTAAAACGAGTCTTCCAAGCTTAAAAACCATTTCTGTGTGTGTGTGTGTGTGTTCCTTTGGCCAAAATAAGTTGAAACTGAGAAATATAAAAATTGGGAACTCTTTATAAGACATCAAACAAGTTCCATGATTTTTGGTATGATTTTTGGGTTGAGTTTTGGTACTTAAAAGATTTTTTGAAGTTGAAAACCAATTCTGCCAGAATTAAAAAGGCAGTGGACACTTGATTTTAAAACGGATTTAAGAGCTTTAAAACTTAAAAATATGGGGAAAGTCCGAGAATGAAAGTGGTTCAAAACACCTTAAATAAGGTTTCTGTAAAAGAACTTTTCCATTTGGAGATGATTTGGTGGACCAAAACCTTCTGGAAATCTCAGATATGAAATCTGGATTTCCAGAGACTGATGAACTGACCTTTAAAAGACAATTTGAAAAAGGGAGTTTTAATCACGCAAAAAAATAAATTAAAAATATGTCTAGAATTCTAAGGGTGTTGGCTACAAAAAGTATTTTGTAGTCAACACCCAATTCCAAGTTCTTCTGTGTCCAAAAAATTAGACAATGGACTGAGGTCTTAGAACAATGCTACTGGACAGCAAGATGTTCTTGAAGAAAAGTGTGATTTTAAAGGGGGGTTTTTGCATCCATGCTTGTCTCTATTTCCTTAGTCTTTGATTAGTAGTCACTAGACATTTTAGTGGTGATCTACTAGATCAAGCCATCCTTAGGGTACATTAGGACTTAAGCATTTCATTTGCTTGGGAAGGGGAGATTTAACTTGAAACAAAGATTTTTGTTATATGAAAATGATTTTTGAAAACTCTTTTGAGTAAGAAATATTTTGGAAAAGCACTTTTAAGTGAGTAAGAAATGATTTAGACCTTTTAAATGGTCATCCATGGAAATTTATTCCAAGGTGACTACAATTTTAGGTCTAGCAAAGATGAACAAGTTGGTGAACAAACTACATCTTCAAAGTTGGAGATGCATGCATGGATGAGAGAATTTTAGGGTAAGGATAAGGAGGTTATACCTATCTTCTTTGTATTTGTGTTTGTGTTTGAATGGATTCAAGGCTTGAATGTGTTTAGGATTTGTGATTAGAGTTGGTCAAAGAGAAAACAAGTAGATAACACTTAAGTCCTCTATGTTTTCTCTCTAATCCTCCTCCTAAGGGGTGATTTAAGCTTGGGATTGTGTATGTATGAGAGTGATTTGAGAATGTTTGGATTGAGTGGGATTTGAGAAAGATTCAAGAGAAAATGGTGGCAATTCAAGGGAATTCCCGCTGTTTTCTCCCTATTTTTCGCCAAGGATTTGCTGTGAATTGTTGTTCTCTTTTTTTTTTTTCTGAGACTGAAGGGCTTAATTTATAGGCCTCTGAAAATGGCAATTATGTCCGCGCGGATAAGAGTAGCAGCGTGCACTGTTCATTGATTGCAGCTGCAGGCTTTGGACACAAGGAATATTATTCAAAAATTCCAGCAGTTTGTGTTTTTCAGCTTGCCTAATTCGGATTTTTCCAATTTATTTTCTTTTTTAAGATTCTTTTCTTGGTTTAACCTTAAATGGCAATCCCTAATCTACCCTTACTTTGTTAGAAAGGTTAGGAATTGTTAGAAATGTTAGGAATGTTAGGGCTTTCGTTAATTTTCTAACGAAAATACTAACAACTCAAATTGGAGCACTTACAGTAGCCCCTCGGCGACGGTGCTTTCGAAGGAAGCGGGGTCGTCGATAAGAGTAAGGCTCCATATTTGACAGGGTGATCAAGTGATCGAGTGGCTGAACCTAGCGATAGGCTACCTACGTATCCCGAATGGGAATCAAGCCGGCCGTAGTTCGGGTCTTTGACCCTGGAGTGACTGTTTTAGGATGTCAACCTGGTGAGCGAGTTCTGCAGTCGGTTGCTGAAAGAAACTCTGCTGGGGATAAGCGATGACCATTTTGGTCTGATGGCTAGAGTTGTATATCCGCTCTGCTGGGGAAAGGAATGACCGTTTTGGTCTGATGGCTGAACCTAATGATAGGCTATCTACGTATCCTTAAGAGGAATCAAGCCAGTCGTAGTTCGGGTCTTTGACCCTGGAATGACTATTTTGAGGCGTCAACCTGGTAATGATGGCGCTTTAGGTGCCTCAGAACTTAAAGATGATGGCGTTTTAGCCTTTAGGTGCCTCGGACCTTTGGTGATGATGGCGTTTTAGGTGCCTCGAACCTTTGGTGATGGCGTTTTAGGTGCCTCGGACCTTGAAGATGATGGCGTTTTAGGTGCCTCGAACCTTGATGATGGCGTTTTAGGTGTCTCAGACCTTGATGATGATGGCGTTTTAGGTGCCTCGAACCTTGATGATGATGGTTTTTTAGGTGCCTCGGACCTTGATGATGATGGCTTTTTAGGTGCCTCGGACCTTGATGGTTTGGAATGGATGGTCCTTCGGTGGACTTCGTCTGCTGCCGAAGGAGAGGGTGACCGTTTTGGTCAAGTGGCTGGACCTAATGATAGGCTACCTACGTATCCTTAAGAGGAATCAAGCCGGTTGTAGTTCGAAACGCTGCTGGGGGTTTCGTTGGAGAAAAATCGGGCTTACATTTTATGGCCGTTGATGATAATGAGGAAAGAAACGGGATTCCGTTGACTTTGCTGGGGATTTTATTAGCTTTTGCTGGGGAAATTGGACTTACGTTTTACTGCCAGTTGATGATTTTGATGAAAGAAACGGGATTCCGTTATCTTTCTTGGAGAAATCGGACTTACGTTTTACTGCCGTTGATGATTTTGATGAAAGAGACGGGATTCCGTTATCTTCCTCGGAGAAATCGGACTTACGTTTGACTGCCGTTGATGATTTTGATGAAAGAGATGGGATTCCGTTATCTTCCTCGGAGAAATCGGACTTACATTTGACTGCCGTTGATGATTTTGATGAAAGAAACGGGATTCCGTTATCTTTCTCGGAGAAATCGGACTTACGTTTGACTTTCGTTGATGATTTTGATGAAAGAGATGGGATTCCGTTATCTTTCTCGGAGAAATCGGACTTACGTTTTACTGCCGTTGATGATTTTGATGAAAGAGACAGGATTCCGTTATCTTCCTCGGAAAAATCGGACTTACGTTTTACTGCCGTTGATGATTTTGATGAAAAAAACGGGATTCCGTTATCTTTCTCGGAGAAATCGGACTTACGTTTTACTGCCGTTGATGATTTTGATGAAAGAAACGGGATTCCGTTATCTTTCTCGGGGAAAATGGGCTTACGTTGAGGTTTAGTTCAGGAGTATGAACCTAAATGAACCTAAGTTGAGATTTGGTTCAGGAGTATGAACCTAAATTGAGATTTGGTTCAGGAGTATGAACCTGAATGGAGACTTAGTTCAGGAGTATGAGCCTAAGTTGAGATTTGGTTCAGGAGTATGAACCTGAATGGAGACTTAATTCAGGAGTATGAACCTAAGTTGAGATTTGGTTCAGGAGTATGAACCTGAATGGAGACTTAGTTCAGGAGTATGAACCTAAGTTGAGATTTGGTTCAGGAGTATGAACCTGAATGGAGACTTAGTTCAGGAGTATGAACCTAAGTTGAGATTTGGTTCAGGAGTATGAACCTGAATGGGGACTTAGTTCAGGAGTATGAACCTAAGTTGAGATTTGGTTCGGGAGTATGAACTCGAATGGAGACTTAGTTCGGGAGTATGAACCTAAGTTGAGATTTGGTTCAGGAGTATGAACCTGAATGGAGACTTAGTTCAGGAGTATGAACCTAAGTTGAGATTTGGTTCAGGAGTATGAACCTGAATGGGGACTTAGTTCAGGAGTATGAACCTAAGTTGAGATTTGGTTCAGGAGTATGAACCTGAATGGAGACTTAGTTCAGGAGTATGAACCTAAGTTGAGGTTTTGTACCTGAGGGAGACTATTTGAAGGTGTTCTCGCTGGGGAAGATCCGAGCTTACGATAATTATCGGAAAAAAGGTGACCGCGTTGGTCAAGTGGCTGGACCTATGGTAGGCTGCCTACGTATCCCGAATGGGAATCAAGCCTGGATGTAGTTCATCAAAGAGGTTGTGATAACGAGAGGCTACGGGCTTTGTACCCGAGATTGACTGTTCTTAGGGGAGTCAGCCGAGGATTGACTGTTTTTGGGAGTCACCCGAGAGATTGACTATTTTAGGGAAGTCACCCGAAGATTGACTATTTTAGGGAAGTCGCCCGAGGATTGACTATTTTAGGAAAGTCGCTTGAGGATTGACTATTTTAGGGAAGTCGCCCGAGGATTGACTATTTTAGGGAAGTCGCCCGAGGATTGCCTATTTTAGGGAAGTCGCCCGAGGATTGGCTATTTTAGGGAAGTCGCCCAAGGATTGACTATTTTAGGGAAGTCGCCCGACGATTGACTATTTTAGGGAAGTCGCCCGAGGATTGACTATTTTAGGGAAGTCGCCCGAGGATTGCAGTTTAAATGAGATATACTTTCATACCTGTGCTGTGATTACCTGTAGCTGCCGGAGGAACTGAGGCTACAACTGATGGTGATGAAGAGTTGTTGGATTGCCGTTCGCGGGGCGGTCTTCGTTGGTGATTTGCTGCATTTGTTAGTAGAGAGGAAGATGCATAGATGACATTCATGATGACAGATGCATGCATAGAATCAAAATGATTATGAGAATATCACTTCATATGTTCGCGAGATGATGCATTTACTTGCTTTTGGCAGGGAAATTATGATTCATGATCTTCGATCACTTAGGATTGTTCCTATTGATTCAAGTTTTGCGCATGCTACATGAGCCCTGGGGAGATTTTTGTGGGGATGCATGGTGATGAGAGGGGATGCATTGGGATGTATGTGTCTGGAAACTGTTTGGAACATATTTTGAGCAAGTGGGGGGGTGAGAGTCCTCGATCGCGATTTAAACAGCGGTTGTTAATGAGGTTTTTTTTTAACAGTATCACATGGACCTCAATTTTGATGAGATTGGATTCGGGTCCCGGGCCTTGGTTGAAATTTTCCCTCTCAATCTTGATCATTTGAAGCTGATGCCGACAGGCTCTAGAGTACGTCGATATGAGTGAAACTTCTTTCATTTGGGTGAGCTGTGACTTGGCCGAAACCTTGTTCGGAGAATGATTTGATGAAATTGCTAATGCCGGGAGAAACCCAGATCTTAAATTCCGATGCTACGGGAAGCTGCTATGTACCAAGTTCTGAAGCTGAAAATCTAGTTGTTAAGGTGACTAGACCTTATTTGTGACTTGATAAAATTCGAGTCCAAAGGACCGGCAATGACAAAGCCCCGGATCCTATTAAAGCGAGGAAAGATCCCTTCTTTGGCAAAGCCTCGGCTTGAAGAACTGAGTAGGCAAAGTCCATATTTTGAAGAAGTGACTTGGTGAAGCCCCAATCTTATAACCTCGTTGTGATTCCAACATAATTATCAGAGTCCCAATCTGATTGGTAATGCAAAGCGATCCTGAAAGTAATCTGATGAAGATCGAATCCATCTCGTAGTGAAAAACCCAATGTGGACCCAAAGATGACTATAGAAGCCCCGACGATACAGAGAACACAGGAGAACCGCTTAGCAAAGCCCCAGCGTGAAGAAATTCAGAGCAGTCTTATTGCAGACGGAGTCATTATGTGGCTGAGGAGACACCCATCTTTTTGGATCTTAGTCAATCAGTCACTGGACAAGACTCAGAAATGTCTACGTGCAGGGGCATATCTTTTTGAAAGGTGGGAATGTCTCCCAAATTTGTGCATGACACTCTTGCTATTGGGTTTGACTCTTTTGAGAGAGTATAAACATAACAAGGTGTGGAAAAGTGTATGGAAGCCCCTGCTGACAGAAAAACAGTGTTTGGCTCTATCTTCCTAAAATGTAGAAAGAGAAGACTTGTCGAGACATTTGAAAACTTGTCTTATTCGTGATGATCACAAAGCTGCTTAAAACCCTTTGTTAATGCTTGGGTTATTCAACCCCTAAACCTGATATGAACAAATATTTTGATTAATCACGAGGAGAAAGTCAACTGATATCGAGAGTTAAAGAGGATTTGTGTATGGGGACGGCCCTATGATGAGACCGGATTTTTCGAGATTTGTTTGTGATTTCGACCGGACCAGTGATGGTTGCCTACGTTCCCTCCATTATGAAGAGCTCAGGTCGCCGTAGTTCGGGCTTAACCCGATTGAAGAGAGAATGAATGTGAAAATTCGAGATTTCGAGGACCTTTGAGGATTTTCTGGGAATTGGAGAGTTGAAGAACATGTCCCCTTAGAGTGTCCACGAAAGACACGGATGCAAAGCCCCAGTGGGACATCCACGGCAAGTGTTTGTGGAGTAGAAATGAATTATCCTCACATGAAATGCCGAATGAATCAGATTTGAATTTGCACAATCTTTGATTAATGATTTTGAACCAAGATGGATTAGATTCCAATTTAAGCAAGCAATGAAACATTAATTTGATTACGATGAAATTGCTATCCGATAGGAATTGCAGCTGGGTTTCCGGGCTTCGATCGGCCATCGGGTGATTTGGGAAATCATGACCTCTTAAGATGAGAGGTCGGCTGGGCCTTTTGCTGACTGAACCTCTAAAGATGAGAGGTTGGCTTGCAGGGATGTGTTTGGGAAATCTATGGCGGGGAAGATTGATTGCCTCTAAGAATGAGAGGTCAAATTTTGACTTTGGCCAAAGGCGGGAATATCCTCTAAAAGCGAGAGGATGGCTTGGGATTGATTAAGGTAATGGTGAGAGGAAGTCCAAGCTATCGAGAACTTTTGCGAATCTTTCGAGAATTCGGGCTCCTTTTTGATCATTGGAGAGCTTCTTGAGGAGTCGGGGACTCTTTAATGAATTGTGAGGATCGACAGTCCTTTTTTTTTTTTTTTTTTTTTTTTTTTATGACTTGGAAAGCCTCCTGAGGAATTGAGGATTATCTTTGTCCTTCCTTCATGGCTCGAGATATTTTGCGCATTGCCGACTCTCGAAGTTAACTTCTTGGCCTTGCTTGGACTTCTCTCAGTAAGGAGCAAAAATGATGGCTAAACAGGGTTTCAAAACACGCTGATCTTGAAATGAAAGGTATTGTTTGGTGAGGGTGAGGTAATGGCTTTTCTATGGGTGAAAGGCTTCAACCGCAATCCCTACCGGATGACCTAATTGAGATTAAGTCTTCATTGCTTACTTAAGCTTTAAATGAGAAAAGATCCGTGCAAATTCATCGAGCAACGAAATGACGAGGATGATGTGAGCATATGAGATGCAAGATGGGGAGTTGGTAAGCCCCAATTTGAGAAGGATATCAATTGATTTTCTCACTCCAATTAATTTGAATATTAATCATTTCAAAGAATTAGTGGTTGAGCAGCACAAGTGATCATCTAGGATAAAACTATTTCAATTAAGTGTAACGTGGGTGCGCAAGTGATGTCTCGAGTCTAGCAAGAAAAGAAAATGACTTATATAAAAGTTAGACATTAACTACTATGTCCAAAATGGACTTACAATGGCAAATGTCCAGGAGGGACTTAGGTGAAAGAGAAGTACTAGAACCTACGAAGGTTGACTTAAAAGACTATTTTAGAGATAGGTATCCCCTAGTCTAGCCACTCTTTGCTGTTGGACCATGCATCTACTCTTCGATGCTGGAGATGGGAGCTATTGCAGATCTTTCCACCAGGATTTCTTTGGCAATCCCTTGCTCAATCCAGCCATTTTCATTGCCTGCGATGACTGGTTCATCGATCTCACAAAAGGGAGAGTCAAATTCCATTATGCCCACAAGTCCTGAATCACCAAACTCGACCATGTTGACGCTCATGTTGTTATTTCTAGGGAACGGGTTACTGATAGTATTGGGCCCTTCAGGCACCTCTAACTTCCCTTGCTCAATCAAACTTTGGATGGCCTTTTTCAAGGGGACGCAATCATCTGTCAGGTGCCCATGGTACTGATGAAAGGCACAATGCTTGGAGGTATCCAAAGGAGCATTGGGGTTTCTTGGCTGATAATTATCTAAAGGCCGGAGCAAACCTTCTTTTACCAAACCTCTGAAGATATCACACAAAGGCATCCCAAAGTTTCTCAAGTCTTGGAGCCGGGATCTGGACGCTTCAGGTTTCTTGGGAACAAAGGGAGTGGCATTGTTACAGTCCTGTCCCGAATAGGGCTGGGCAGGAGTCGTGTTGGAGGTGGATGAAGCCCGGTATCTGTAGGTAGGTGTAACAACTTGCTGTTGATTGTGAGCCCTCTCAAATTTAGCCCCGGAATTAACCATTGCACGCAAGTCCGCGTAGGGGAAGTGACTGAGGGAAGTTCTCAAATGAGGTTTCAGGCATGACTGGAAGATGTCCAATTGTTCCTCTTCAGAGGGAAGAATTGCCATTTTGCTAAGTTTCAAATTCCAACGCTTGTAAAAAGCCCCGATGTTCTCGTCGGGACGCTGCACTGTTGTCTGCAGATCAACTCTATTTATTTCCCATTCTAAGTTAGCTTTGTACTTCTCTGTGAAAGCACTAGTGATCTGGTCCCATGTGGCCCTGGCCTCGGGTTTTAAGCGGAAGAACCATTTCAAAGCCCCTGACTTCAAAGAGAGACTGAAGTAGTCAGCCAACTGCTGATTGGTGCACCCTTTGGCCTTCATTGCCAAGGTATATGTATCCAGATGAGTTTTCGGGCATGCAGTCCCATCAAAGAGGTCCAGATTGGGCATCACGAATTTGTGGGGCAGGGGAACAATGGAGTCCGGGTCCGTAGGCCGGAAGGCAGACTTCTTAGCGGTCAATTCAGCAATCTGCGCTTTCATTTCCTTGTCTCCATGAACCGGGCCGGATGAGGATCTTGTGGCGGAGCGGTGCGTTCAAGCCGGCGGCGAGCTAGAGAGAGGAGCTACCACCGGCGCGAGCAGCGGAGGGAACGGCTGTTCCGGGGACGTAGGTGAAAACCTGTCCTTGGCCCAAATTACCCGGAGGGGCATGAGTGGGAGCCTGGGCAAAGGGATAGAACCTTGCGGCCTGCTGTTGATTTTCAACTGGCAAAGAGGGTGAAGGCAGTCCTGATGTAGCCGGGTAGCTTGGATTTTCGGAGTGAGGCCCATAAGTGAGCTTAAGTGCGGGCTACTGTCCCTGGTTGTTGAATTGCATGGCTGGCTGCGGCGATGGTGTATAACCCGGGGGGTACTGCGGTCCTGGTGATTCTGATGAAACCGGGATGGAGGTTTGGTAACCCATCGAACCCTGAGTGAGAAATGGATTTGTGAAAGCTGTGTGAGGAGCAACTGAGCTAGCATCATTCTGAGGAGGGGCTCCTGATTGTGGCCCCGAACCAGACTGTGGCGGCATTCCAAACTGTTGCTGTGAAGGTACAGACTGATCGGTTCCAAACTGAGGCGAGATCCCAATTTGCTGTGGCATTCCGAGGTATCCCCAACCATGAGAAGACATTCCGTACTGGCTTTGTCCCCACTGAGGAACTGCGAACTGATTTGTCCCGTCAGGTTGCATGGATCCAGTCCGAAGCTGGGAGCCGGGTCGACCCGAAGATCGAGGAGCATGGGTTCTGTAGTGGTACCATAGGATGTGGGTGGGGCATCCTGGAGTAATCGTGGCGGCGAGAGTGGGATTGGCATCCTCTTCTTCTTCCACGGTGAAGGTGCCATCGGGATTGAGGCTGGCGGCCAAACCATGGCTTTTGATGGCTTCCATAAGGCTATTAAGCTGTGCTTCTTGTCGCAATCTCATCTGTTCGGCTAACTGATTCCACTGCTGTTCTGTCTGAGGGGTCCCGGGAGGCAGAGTGACATTGTCCCCATCATTACCAGCTGATGCAGACATTCTGAACCCGAAGTCGGAACAAACGGTGAAGCTGACGATGCGCTTGACTCTTCCCAACTGATCAAACGGTGACCCGGTGCCCGAAACCAAGCTTTGTGAGGAGGCATGGGGAAAAGGCACGAGGGTTCAGATGTCCAAATGAAGGAGGGTAGGTGTTTGGGCTTTGGGCTCATGCAACATGCGGTTATTTGTTCTTGTTTACTTAAAACATGTTTTATTAACCTAATCGGTTGGAAAAGATTGCTCTTCTTTTTCGCAAACTACTCTGGATCCTGGATCAGTGGGCCCCATCACTACGTCTATAAGCCCCTCATATTCCACCTGTATTTCGACTTTCCAGGCTGGACAGCCCCGGGCGAGGGTCCTATAGGGCAAGCGGGTCCCACCGACCGAAAATGAAAACGATCCTAAAAGTCTGGCGGGTAATCTAGTCTTAACGAGCATTCAATGTAAATTACGGACAAAGCTGACGTCAAAATCAAGATCATGTCCGAGGGCTCGACAAAAAGTCGGCATGATTCAGACTGATAAATGTCCACAATTGATCTTGACTTGTCGTCAATTAGGCCGTAATTGGACATGGAATAATCATTAATCCTTGATGACTCAGTGTAATGCTGGGAGTCAGTGTATAATTTTGACTTTTTTCCGAGGCGACCAAAACAACACGAAAATGTGAAAAACCAACACACACACACAACAAACGGTTTCAAATGACGGGATGGAAGCTTGACCCACAAAAAGCTTTTCTTTTTTTTTTTTGAAAAGATAAAACTTATTTCTCCCCAGCGGAGTCGCCACTGTGATGATGTCCACCCGATTTTTCCTTTCTTTTTGAAAATCAAAAATGGAGACGGAGTCGCCACACCATTTTTGTTTTAAGGGCCAAAACTTTGAAAAATGCCCGAGATTAGAGATTTGGGTTCGGAGGTCACGTTACACGCCGGGAAGAACGTTAGTGTTCACCCGGAATGCCTCGTAAAACGAGTCTTCCAAGCTTAAAAACCATTTGTGTGTGTGTGTGTGTTTCTTTGGCCAAAATAAGTTGAAACTGAGAAAAATAAAAATTGGAAACTCTTTATAAGACATCAAACAAGTCCCATGATTTTTGGTATGATTTTTGGGTTGAGTTTTGGTACTTAAAAGATTTTTTGAAGTTGAAAACCAATTCTGCCAGAATGAAAAAGGCAGTGGACACTTGATTTTAAAACGGATTTAAGAGCTTTAAAACTTAAAAATATGGGGAAAGTCCGAGAATGAAAGTGGTTCAAAACACCTTAAATAAGGTTTCTGTAAAATAACTTTTCCATTTGGAGATGATTTGGTGGACCAAAACCTTCTGGAAATCTCAGATATGAAATCTGGATTTCCAGAGACTGATGAACTGACCTTTAAAAGATAATTTGAAAAAGGAAGATTTAATCACGTAAAAAAATAAATTAAAAATATGACTAGAATACTACGGGTGTTGGCTACAAAAAGTATTTTGTAGTCAACACCCAATTCCAAGTTCTTCTGTGTCCAAAAAATTAGACAATGGACTGAGGTCTTAGAACAATGCTACTGGACAGCAAGATGTTCTTGAAGAAAAGTGTGATTTTAAAGGGGGTTTTGCATCCATGCTTGTCCCCATTTCCTTAGTCTTTGATTAGTAGTCACTAGAAATTTTAGTGGTGATCTACTAGATCAAGCCATCCTTAGGGTACATTAGGACTTAAGCATTTCATTTGCTTGGGAAGGGGAGATTTAACTTGAAACAAAGATTTTTGTTATATGAAAATGATTTTTGAAAACTCTTTTGAGTAAGAAATATTTTGGAAAAGCACTTTTAAGTGAGTAAGAAATGATTTATACCTTTTAAATGGTCAACCATGGAAATTTATTCCAAGGTGACTACATTTTTAGGTCTAGCAAAGATGAACAAGTTGGTGAACAAACTACATCTTCAAAGTTGGAGATGCATGCATGGATGAGAGAATTTTAGGGTAAGGATAAGGAGGTTATACCTATCTTCTTTGTATTTGTGTTTGTGTTTGAATGGATTCAAGGCTTGAATGTGTTTAGGGTTTGTGATTAGAGTTGGTCAAAGAGAAAACAAGTAGATAACACTTAACTCCTCTATGTTTTCTCTCTAATCCTCCTCCTAAGGGGTGATTTAAGCTTGGGCTTGTGTATGTATGAGAGTGATTTGAGAATGTTTGGAGTGAGTGGGATTTGGGAAAGATTCAAGAGAAAATGGTGGCAATTCAAGGGAATTCCCGCTGTTTTCTCCCTATTTTTCGCCAAGGATTTGCTGTGAATTGTTGTTCTCTTTTTTTTTCTGAGACTGAAGGGCTTAATTTATAGGCCTCTGAAAATGGCAATTATGTCCGCGCGGATAAGAGTAGCAGCGTGCACTGTTCATTAATTGCAGCTGCAGGCTTTGGACACAAGGAATATTATTCAAAAATTCCAGCAGTTTGTGTTTTTCAGCTTGCCTAATTCGGATTTTTCCAATTTCTTTTCTTTTTTAAGATTCTTTTTTTGGTTTAACCTTAAATGGCAATCCCTAATCTACCCTTACTTTGTTAGAAAGGTTAGGAATTGTTAGAAATGTTAGGAATGTTAGGGCTTTCGTTAATTTTCTAACGAAAATACTAACAACTCAAATTGGAGCACTTACACTCGCGCAAGACAACCTCTCTGCAGAATATGCAGATTCACTTCCCTTTTCGATTTCAACCTCTTTTATTGATAACTCTTATCCAATTCGGGTCTCTACAGATCTTAGAGTTCTGGAACCTTCTTTGGGAGGAATCCCAATCCACTCCTAATCTTGGTGACCAAGTAATTCAAACCCTATAAATACTTGATGACTTTTAGTATTTCGGGGGACGGACGACAGACAATTTACTGGTTTTCTCTCCTTGAAAGATTCCTATAAATCACTCATAAACAAACACCCAAATTCATCCATCAAACTTGTTGATCGACGAACACCAAGATTCAAGCCTAGAATCAAGGCGGGACTCCGTCCAAATCATTTCTCGACTGAGGAAGAAACACTTATAACCACGTTCTAAAACAAATAATTTCTAAACATAAGGTAAACTCCTATATTTTTACTCTCTCATTCTCAATCTCTCTCTAATTGCTTTTAGAGTAGTGTAATCCTATCAAAAGGGTTAGCCTAGAGTCCCTTCAATCCATGGAGGCGATCTCGAAGCATACAATCTGACATTCCTAATTAAGAAATTAATTAGGATTTTATCGTTCTTATTTAATTATTGTTTTGATTGATAATCCCCCTTAAGCAAGACCAATCTTCAGATTGGGTGGATGCGGTGCTCCCTGACCTTCCAAATCCATCAATTAAGTCCCGAACCCAAATCTCTCAAAAAAGGTTTTTCTTATTGTTTTCCTAAATAAATAATAAGTGACGACTCTGTGTTCATTAAAAATCGCACCGCTACAGTTTGGCGACTTTGTCGGGGACAATTAATTAAAGTGGCTTAGACTTGCGTCAATTAAGGGGGATTTAAAAAAAAATCGATTTATTATCAATTTCAGGCATCCCGCATGAGACAACCCTTTGTCTCGCGCGAGACAAAGCCTCTGTAACCTATTATGTTTTTTGATTTTTCTTGTTCGTTTTGAGATCCAAGATAAAATTCGAACATACAAGGGGGATCCCAGATTACAGTGTTTGCAGAGTTCTTTCATCTCAAGGCCTCCCTTAAGATGTAGAACTCGAAATCGTAGTTTATTTTATTTAAGTAATAAATCTTATTTAAATTGTGTGAGATTGATTTGTTGACTAAAGATCGATCCATGGAGGATTCGGTTGTAAATTTAATTTATTTATTCTCTCTCGCTCTCTCTCTCTCTCTTTAAGTGGAACTACGACGGTCTGAGTCTTCCTAATTTGGGAGAAACGTAGGCAACCACTTGGTGCGGCCATTATCTGTTTTTCTTTTAGTTTTCAATTTTTTTTTTCTATTTTACTCTATCACCTAGAATTGACTCTCACACACGCGCACATCATGTTATAACTGTCATTGCACTACATACCCTTGATAAACCCGGGATCCACACTAAGGACGAATGACGGTAATCACCTAATCGCCGGTCTCTTCAAAGTTGGATCATCCCACACCTCGTGTTTTCAATCCACCTAGATTGTTATATCGCGAGGAGCCTAGCATTCCAGCCCTGCATAACCTCATGCATCATGTAGAATTTTATTTTTAGGACACTCCGTGACCGGTCGATTTGATCTTGGAGTCTTTGTAATCTCTTGTCAAGATCGTTTTGTGCAATAAGCCATGAAAAAGAAATCAATAAATTGCCGCTTCGAATTTGTCCCTTCGGATTTGCCCCTAAAGAGAAAAAATTTCTTACCAAATTACACAAAACTCGATGTTACTTGAGATAACTTCGACCCCTAGGTTCTTAGGTATGGATTCTGAATGTAGAAACCCCCAAAACGGATTTTCCGTCCAACCAAAATTAGGATTAAAATCAGAAAAAAAAATTTGCGACTTCCAGTGGTGTTGTCTCGCGCGAGACTACTTGTCCCGTGCGAGACAAGTATTATGTCTTTTCGTTTTTTGGCCAAAACCTTCAAGCCTTCATCCACCCTATTCAACCGACTTGTTAGGATTCGATCATGGTTTAACACAGCTGCTACATATCTAGGTTCATTGCCAAAGTTCGACACAATGTCTACTTCTCTTCCTGTCACCGAAGCCGAAATCAAGGAAACTAAGGCTGAACTCATCGAAGCCCTGCTTAGGATGGATGAACACAGTAAGAACATTAATGAGCAAAATGCCCAAATGGCAGTCCTCATACAAGAGCTCCACAAGATGAAAGTCAAGAAAGGAAGAAAGCAAAAGTAGAAAGATGGATCCTCCTCCGATGAAGAGGAATCCTACCCCAAGAAGAATAAGAAAACCAAGAAATCAAGCAAGAAAGGGGAATAATTCGATTCATCCTCTTCCTCATCCTCCTCCGATGATGAGGGACATACCTCCAAGGGTACTAAGACCAAGAAGGAAGGTAGTGATGAAACTACTAAGCTTGGTAACCATGTTACTAAGAACTACCTTGAGAAAAAACTTGCAACCCTTGACACTTCAAAGGGATCATTCGTTCCATTTGATCCCGATGCTCTTCAACAATCCATCACCAAGTTTCCTCGCAAGTACAAGCCACTTCAAAAGGGATCATTCGTGTCTGTCTTCCATGGGGGAATAGTGTTTGAGTGTTGAATAGTGTTCCGGGACGGACCAGGATTGCTTCGGGATGTGCCGGTGTCTAGGGACAGAGCTTCGGCGTGCCTTGGGAGTGTCAGGTGTGTACTCGGGCAGAGTTTCGGCATGTGTTGGGATCGCAGGGATCATTGACTGGACTCGGGCAGAGGTCCGGCGTGCGTCGGGATCGTCGATTGCACTCGGGCAGAGTTTCGGCGTGCGTTGGAATCGTCGGTTGTGCTCGGAAAGGGCCGGGACACCTCGAGATGGACCAGAATGCCTCGGGATGGATTGGCAGGGCTTCGGGATGGATCAACAAGGCTTCGGGATGCCTCGAGAGTGCCTCAGGGTAGCTCGGGAGCGTCTCGGGAGCACTCGGGCAAAGGCTCTACAGAGCTTCAGAGTACCACGAGGGGCCTTAGAATGCTACGGAAGGAACCGAAAGGGACCGAGATTGTCCCGAAGGGTCTTAGAAAGGAAGCCTGAAGGCTGGGGGAGAGAGGAGAAGAGGATTATGTGTGAAAAATGATAGGGGAGGCCTCTATTTATAGGGTCCAAATTCTGGCAAGGTTTGTCGCACAGCACTGTCAGCCATTACCAGTTTTTTGGTTTTCCTGGATTTAAGGGAATATTGTGGAATTTAAGGGGATTTTGTAATAATTATGTCTCCTGGCATAGTGTGTCTCACTACACAACCTACCATTTCCATATTTTCTAAAATTCCTAAGAAGTTCTTTTGCCTTGTTTTATCCCAGAAAGGCCTCTGGGTGCAAAATGGTCCGTACGAACCATTATGCAGGTTGACTATTTTTTATTTTTGTAATGTCGAGCTAGTTCTCGTCGAGAACTTTCCAACCATATATGGCACGTCTTAATCGGAGTTCGTATGAAGGAGTTATGACCTCCGGAAGTTCGCCCTTGGTTTTTTCCGTATGCTTGGATGGAGAGCGATCCAGATTGGGGTACTTACAAAAGCCCCTCGACGACGTCACCTATGAAGGAAGTGGGGTCGTCGATAAGATAAGGGTTCTGATCTGGATCGCTTGCTGGGAGAGAGAAGATGACCAGGTTGGTCGGACGGTTGGACCCTTTGATAGGATTCCTATGTATCCCTGAATGAGATTCAAGCCAATCGTAGTTCATGTGAGTGCGTGGACGTGTCAGTGTCCTGTGGGTGACCGTTTAGGTCGGTTGTGAGGATGTGGTTTTTCCTCGGTGTGACCATTTAGGCCAGTTGGCTGGACCCTTTGATAGGATTCCTACGTATCCCTAGCGGGAATCAAGCCTGATCGTAGTTCAGAGATCGTGTAATCATGAATGTATGCGGGCGTGGTGGTGCCCTGAGGTGATGTGACCGCTGAGGTCGACTGTGAGGACGTGGAAGTGTCCTGTTGTGTGACCGTTTAGGTCGTTTGGCTGGACCCTTTGATAGGATTCCTACGTATCCAAGTGAGAATCAAGTCTGATCGTAGTTCGCGTGTGAGGTGATCTTACGAAAAGGTGGGTAATCTCCCGAAAAGGTGGGTAATCTCACTAAAAGATGGATAATCTCACGAAAAGATGGATAATCTCATGAAAAGATGGGTAATCTCACTAAAAGATGGGTAATCTCACGAAAAGATGGATAATCTCACGAAAAGATGGGTAATCTCACTAAAAGATGGGTGATCTCACGAAAAGAAGGGTAATCTCACGAAAAGATGGGTAATCTCACGAAATGATGGGTAATTTCACTAAAAAATGGGTTATCTCACTAAAAAATGGGTAATCTCACGAAAAGATGGGTTGTGGTGTAGGAGGACATGTTATGTCCTCTGGTTGTGTTGTTATGAGTACGATGCTTTGGAAATTTATATGGTCTTCCGGACCGGGTAATTTAAAGCCTTCCGGGCTACGAATAGTGATTTGGAGAAATTTATATGGTCTTTCAGACCGGGTAATTTAAAGCCTTTCGGGCTACGGATCATGCTGGTGATGGTGAAATTGTGAGTGGAATGTTTGAGGATGTGTGATGTCCTCTGAACGAGGTTGGGAAATGTTCGAGGACGTGTGATGTCCTCTGACTGAGGTTTCAGACGTGGACGTGTTGGTGTCCTAAGCCGGGGATGTAAGTGTTTGTGCCTTGGGGGGGGGAAGACACTCGTGCCTTAAGTGTTTTGATTTTGGGAGGCATGCTTGCCTTGTATTTTGTCCGCTGGGGCAAAGTTCGGGCTTACTTTGATGGCTGGTGTTTTATCTGCTGGGGATATGTGGTCTTGTACGGGTTTGCAAGAATTCCATTTTGACTTTTGTGTTTTGCGTTTTAAAGGCGTTTGGGCCTTGAGATTTGTTTTGCCGTTTAGTGGGAGAGATCTGGACTTACGATGACAGCCGGAAAAGGCGAGGAGTATCTAAGTTGAGTTTCTTTGAAGGTGTCTACACCCTAAGTGAGACTGTTCTAAGACATCTGGACTTAAGTGAGACTGTTTGGGGGTGTCTACCCTAAGTTGAGAGATGGCTAATCTTGCGAAAAGATTGGTAATCTTACTACAAGATGGCTGATCTTACTAAAAGATGGGTAATCTTACTAAAAGATATGCTAATCTTACGAAAAGGTGGGTAATCTTTCTAAAAGATATCTACCCTATGCGAAGGATGGCCAATCTTACCAAAAGATTGGTAATCTTACTAAAAGATAGCTAATTTTACTAAAAGATGGGTAATCTTACTAAAAGATATGCTAATCTTACGAAAAGATGGGTAATCTTTCTAAAAGATATCTACCCTATGTGAAGGATGATCAATCTTACCAAAAGATTGATAATCTTACTAAAAGATAACTAATCTTACTAAAAGATGGGTAATCTTACTAAAAGATATGCTAATCTTACGAAAAGGTGGGTAATCTTTCAAAAAGATATCTACCATATGTGAAGGATGGCCAATCTTACCAAATGAATGGTAATCTTACTAAAAGATATGAGATATCTATCAGGGAGACAGGGGGACGTATCTCACTACGAGGTAACAGAGGAAATATTTAAATACATAAGTATGATTTTTTCATACCTTTGTTGTGTTTACCTGCAGGAGGAAGGGCCTTTGTGAGGAGGAAAATTGAGGAGGACGGGGTGGCGCCTCTTGCTGAGATAATGAGGACGTAGTAGCTCCTCTACTGAAAAGATGAGGATGTGGGGCTGTAACTACCCCAATCTGGATCACCCTCTTCTTAGCACCCGGGAAACACCGAGACTCACTCAAACGCAGTCTCGAACATCCAAAACCTCAAAAAATCCTCAAGAACCCTCAAAAATCCTCAAAAGCCCAAAAAACCACCAACCAAATCAAGGGGGGCCTTTCTAGGACAAACAAACACAAAATGAATTTTTGGAAATTATGCAATAATTGGAAAAGCACAGAAGGTCCGTACGGACCTCTTTGCATGCTAAAAGGTCCGTACGGACCTCTTTGCTACCAGACATCATAATTACGAAATCCTCTTAAAGTCCACATTATTCCCTCAAATCTGGAAAAACTAAATTTTTAGTTTTCATATAAGGTCCGTACGGACCTTCTTGCACGAATTTGAAAACTATAAATAGAGGGCTCCCCCTCCCTCATTTGGCACACCATCCTCTTCTCCTCTCTCCCTAAGCCTTCTGGCTCCCCCTCTAAGTCCTTTCGAGGCACTCCCGGTCCCTTTCATTTTCTTCCGGGGCCTTTCGAGCTCCCTTGTGGTGCTCTGAAGCCCTTCCGAGCGCTCCCGAGATGCTCCTGCGCTGCTCCGAGGCACTCTCGAAGTATTCTGAGGCCCCTCGTGGTACTCCGAAGCCTTACCTGGTCTTTCCAGAGGCATCCCGGACCTTTTCGAGCCAAACCGGCAATTCGGACGCACGCCGAACCTCTGCCCGAATCCAGCCAAAGATTCTGACGTACGCCGAACCTCTGCCCGAATCCAGCCAACGATCCCGACGCACGCCGAACCTCTGCCCGAATCCAGCCAACGATCCCTGCGATCCCAACACACGCCGAAACTCTGCCGGAGTGCACACTTGACAATCCCGAGGCACGCCGAAGCTCTGTCCGCAGACAACCGGCACATTTCGAAGAAATCCCGGTCCGTCCCGGAACATTATTTCATCCTCAAACACTATTCCCCAGCGGAAGAGAGACACGAACCAACATTGGTAAGTCTTCCTTCCATTACTATTTCAATACATTTCAATACGTAGTGTACAATGTAGACATCCGATACCGCATGCGTTTTTAAAAGCACACACACACACACACATTTAAAGAAATAAGGGGTATCGAAAGACTCGTTTTTACGAGGCTACTCGGTTGAGCTCTAATATTCTAATATTCTCTTCCCGAGGAGTAACCTGACCTCCGAACTCAAAAATCTCATCACACAAAATAGTTTATTTTTAAACTGATGCCTTTTCTAAATGTTTTGGGCTTAATCAAAATGGCGTGGCGACTCTACAAAGCAAACACAACAGCGAGACACCTCCCTGCCAACGCATAAAAAGCAAAAATGCCAGATGCCGGGGCGCGATTGCGCTGCCTCTCGGATCCGGATAATTTCAGTTGGCGACTTTGCTGGGGATATTTTGTTTTAAAAAAAAAACTTTTAAACAAAACAAAAGATTTTTTTTAAAACAATGATGAGGGTCAAACTTTCATTTTACCCCTTTCTTTAACTGTTGTGTGTGTGTGCATGTGCTTTACTTTTTATTTTACAAAAAAAAAAAAAATACAAAAAAATGCATCAATATACGTCTGTGTACATACATTTAAAATTCTTCAAAAACTTCTGTTTTACTCGAAAAAGAATTTTAGAGACCGCACACTATTCGCACTGCTGCCTCGGTACACCGCACGCTACTCACACTGCTGCCTCGGTACACCGCACGCTACGCACACTGCTGCCTCGAATACATTGAACACTACAACCCTCAACCGGGGTGGTCTCAGTTGCAGTCCGTTTGGTCTTCCTAGGCCTCTTGGATGCGCACGGGATCATTCCAAACATCCCATCCTAGCCAAGTGTCAGCCCTGCACGCTTGAGTCACACTCTGTCCAGACTCGATTGGTTTTTACCCAGTCTGTGTCATACAGCCTAGATACATATCCCATGCCGACCATTTTCTGAGTCGAGGCTCGGAACTCAAGATCCCTTGCGCAAGCAAAGCGATGAAAGGTCATGCTAAAATCTTGACCTGATCTTGATTTCCGAAGCTACACCCAGAAGATGTTCCGTCCTGGATATATATCCATGCCCACATGACACCATGTCATCAAGCCTTTAATACGTCAGCCATGACGATATGACCCAGTCAACGCCCAACATCACAGATCCCTTGCGCAAGCAAGGTAAAGAGAGGTCATGCCGAACTCTCGACCGGATCTTGACTCAGGTGCCGGCTCGGCTCACAATTCACATGGCTCACACACTAAAACGAACATGACAGGCTCAGTCCTTAGATTCGATTTTTCTTTTAGGCCGGTGAAAACCGTTTGCCCTATAGGACCCTCGCCCGGGTCTGTCCACCCCGGGATGTCAAAATACAGGTGCAAAACGAGGGGCTTATAGCCGCACAGATGGTCTCCACTGACCCAGGATCTAGCATAGTTGCGAAAAAGAAGAGCGATCTTTTCCATCCTACCTAGGATTCTGAAAAAACACTGTTTTAAGTAAATTAAAACAACAAAAAAATAATAAATAAATAAAAGCGGAAACCGCATGTCACGTGAGCTTTCCCCCTTTTATCCCGAAAGGCCTTCCCATGTCTAAACCTTACCCGTCACCCCCTCCAGCGAACCGAGAGTGGTTGAGAATACCCGGGAGCCGCCTTTTCAGTATCGAGGTCACAAGGTCCGACAGCCCTTCCAGTTCAGTGGTCCGCACCGTCCGCTACTCCCCCATAGCGAGATCAACAGATAACAGTGAGGGAAATGGAACCCCGCCACTAAGGAACCTTCAGACAATGGAGGAGGTGCTGCGAGCCTTCGAAACTCTCAAGAAGCGCCAAGAGGAGCAGCAAGCCTCGATCGTAGACACCCTGCGCCTTCGAGGAACCGTTGCTGTTCCCCAACCTGATGGGTCCTTCGTTCTCATAGAAGACGAAGAAATACCAGCTCCCCCGGGTCCTAAAAGCTATCAGCAGGTCCCACCTCCGCCAAGCTACGAGATCCCAACAACGCAAAGCAGCTCTCGCTCAAAGCTCCACTCGGGCATCAGTCAAGCAGCTCCGACATGCCCGCCTCAACACAGTCAATTTCCCGGCCCTGCACCCCAAGCTCAGTATCAACAGCACACATATAGGCCTGCTCCACTAGATCCCAGTGCATCTCGGGACCCCCCAGAATTCAACCCTCTGCCTCTATTCGAGCCCCGTAGCCATAACAAAAAATCCCCATGCTTAACCGAGACAGGCATCCCCAGCGGATATCCCGACATCTCAAACCTGCCACCCGCTGGTCTGCCACTTGGGGCTAATGAAACATTTCCCCAATTCCCAAACACAACCCTTAGCGGCCCGGGCAATCACGCTCTTAATTCCAACACTCCAGGGTACGAGATGGTATACACTCGATCCCATCAGCCAATCCACCTCCATCTTCGGTTTCCATCCCCGAAAATGGCAACCCGCCTCAGCCTGCCGATCCCCACATGGCTTGGTTGATCGAGCAAATGAAGGACATGCAAGGCAAACTAGCCAGTTCTCGGAAGGACTCCCTCATGCCCACTGATCCAAACAAGGTGGTCCCGCTTCCTTCGAAATTCAGGATGCCGGAAATAGAAAAGTTTGACGGGACAGAATGCCCAAAAACCCACATCGACACTTATGTCTTGGGAATGAGAGCCAAAGGGACAACCCCTCAACAAATGGCGGACCACTTCCAGCATTCTCTCAAATCCACAGTGCTAAGGTGGTTCCTCAACGTAAAGGCAGAAAACCGCTCCACGTGGGACCAAATCAGCGAGATCTTCCTGGAGAAGTACCGCGCCAACCTTGAGTGGGAGACAAACCGCCACGATCTGCAAGCCACCGAACAAAAGGACGACGAGCTTGTGGGTGAGTTCTACAAAAGATGAAACTGGAAGCTAAGCGAGATAATGGATCCGCTTTCCAAGGAAGAACA
Organism: Adenophora triphylla var. japonica; assembly: GCA_022495995.1. Lineage (NCBI taxonomy): Eukaryota > Viridiplantae > Streptophyta > Magnoliopsida > Asterales > Campanulaceae > Adenophora > Adenophora triphylla. Next base: position 569,194 of record JAFEMH010000688.1, read on the forward strand.
AATGGACATTTTCTATTCCTGCCTCAAACCATCTCTGAGAACCTTGATCAGCCATCACTTCTATCCAGATCTCCAAGCCAGGGTCAACGCCGAAACCAAGTTTGAAAAGACCCTGAGCCTTCAAAATACAACAGCAACCCCTGCTTCGTCTTACCGCTATCGGACAAACCTGTCAAATCCAGCACCTGTCCCGAACAAAGGAAAAGAAGCAGCCAGAACGGTACACTACATCCAAAACGGAGCTCAAGTAAACCGTAATCAGGCACCCCCGAGGAACAACAATCCCCCTCGCATCCCACAGTTCCAGCATTTCGACAACCTCGAAATGCCTCTGGGCCAAGTATTCGAGGCATTGGTAAAGTGAAATCTCCTCAAGCCTCTCGAGAATTTCCAACCAAAGACTCTCAAGCCCAACATGGATATGAGCAAACACTGCGCCTTCCACAACTACCCCGGTCACACCACCGACAATTGCTTCGTGCTAAAGCAAGTGGTCCAGGGGCTAATCGAAGAGGGAAAGTTGGAACGCCCCCGTGGCCCCAATACCATTGGAAATCCATTCCCCCAAAACGACAGGTGAACACGATATCCTTCGACGAAATTCCAAGCGAGAGTAGGCCTCCTGCGGTCTCCAAAACCGTCAACATGCTATCCCGCTACGACTGGGAACGCGAAACCAGAGTCAAACGGTCCTGTGACCGGGAAATCCAGACAAGAACGTCCAAGGTCAAGTGTCTCCCTACGATCTCTACCACGATCAAGACACACCAATGGATGGATCGAACGCTCCCCAGAGGAGACTGAATCGAACGGCAGCACCGGAAGCGGCCTAGCCTTCACAGACGAAGACTTGCCAATATGTGAAAATAGACACAACGAGGCTCTCCTCATCCTCATAAAGATAGAGATGTTCTACCTCCCGAACGTCTTGATCGATAACGGCTCCGCAGTCAACATCATTGCCTTGAGCACACTGAAACGCCTCCGCGTCGACTGCTCCCTGATAAGACCTTCGCCCCGGATAATCCGAGCTTACGACTCCACTCCACACCCTGTAGTAGGAGTCATCAATCTAAGGATCCAATTCGACGCGCAATTGGATTCGGTGGAATTCCAAGTTTTGGATATCAAACCAACCTTCTCTGCCCTGCTGGGACGACCTTGGCTGCACCAGATGAAAGCATTATCATCTACTCTTCATCAATGCGTGAAATTCGTCAACGCCAAGGGAAACCTCGAGGTGATCCGCGGAAGCAGCACGATGGCAAGCGCTTGGCCAACAAGCTATGACCCAGAAGAAGGTCCCGACATGACCAAATACTCCTCCTCAGGCGAATCTCCAGCCCTGTCACACTACAAAGTGGATCCCTACATCCACGCTCTAAGCCGCGAGGAGCTAGATATTGAAGAGCTCATGGGCCAAGACGACAACTCCGAATTATGCGACTGCGAAGATTGCTTGAAAGAGGATCAAGAGATGGATGCCCAGATGGAGCTTGATCGAGGAGTAGACCCATACTTCGCCGAAAACCCTCTTGAAAACTGGCTCATCACCGACCCACTGGTGCAGGACAACCCTCTGGCCGACACGCTCGGATCTCACGGAGACAGCCATCACAGCATAGTCCAATTCAACATCCCGGTGTCTGACCTGGATGAACAATGGCGCAACCTCCTCCAAAGCCTAATCAGAGAAGGAGAGATAGCATGCCCCCTCGATTCAGACATCGTAAATGTCATCCAAGCAAAGATACCAGATAAGGAGGCAGATTCTATGAAGATAATCAACATCAGCAAGAATCAACTCCGAATCAGCGAATGCTTTGCCCTCCTGGAAGTAGCTCTCAGCGACTTCTATCATCAAGGTCCCCCAAGGTCTGGCAGCAACACTAATGGAGGGACGTCATCAAAGGAGCAACCAAAAACCTCCGCGATCTGGTTTGAAGTCGAACCGCATGCAAGCTATCCTCCGGGATCCGTGCCAACTGAAGAATGGCCACCAAAGCCATCGCCGCCCTCTCTTGAACTACAGCCCGCAAAGAGTAATGAAGCCTGGTCCAATCCCTCGTCGCCTAGAGTCTAGCTTCGAGTCATGTTATCTAGGAATTCACGTCTTTTGAGTCATCTGACGGCTTTACGCCCGAAGATTGTGAGTCCATGATCAACAATGTATCTTCTCTACGCTTTCAATAAAAGGTCCGACCTTTCTAAAAATCTCCTTTCATTGCATCTTTAACGAATGATGAGTTAACTAATCAAAACAGTTAATAACAATTCATCTAACAAAGAAGCAGACACATTAATTGAACGAATGCATTAAACAAACATTTAAGCATACTGTTAAACGAGAGAAAAACCGGGCCCAAGCTGCCGAGAAAGGTTTCAATTACAGTGAGTTGGAGAACTACTGAAGAGCCAAAGAGACGCAAATCGGGAGCCTCCTCATCAGCATTGCATGTCAATCAGATCTTCCAATACCTCAAAAACAGGGAAACCGCCTTCATGAATGAGGAAGGTCAACGCAAGGAAGGAGTCAAAGCCAAGAGCATCATGGCCCTGAAACGCCTAGCCTCTCACTTTGTCATCCTTGGGGACATGCTATACAAAAAACGCTATCAAGGACCTCTCCTACGCTGCATCAGCCAGAAAAAAGCAAGTGAGCTCATGAACGAAGACCACAACGGGGCTTGCGGCCCCCACATGAACGCCAGAGCCCTGATGCAAATCATTCTTCGGATGGGCTACTACTGGATCTCCATGGAAGCAGTCTGCATTCACTTTGTCCGAAGCTGCGACAAGTGTCAACGATTCTCCAACCTCAATCATCTACCTCCTCACGATCTCTACTGCATGACTACACCCTGGCCCTTCGCCACATGGGGAATCGACGTCATCGGGAAAATCGCTCCGCCAGGTAGCAACGGCCACGAATTCATCTTGGTAGCCATCGACTACTTCACAAAATGGGTTGAAGCCAAGTCCTACAAGGTGCTCACCTCCAAGAAAGTCGCACATTTCCTCAAGGAAAACATCATCTGCCGATACGGCATCCCGAACGAGGTCATATCAGACAACGGCTCCCATTTCGAAGGAGAATGCGACAGACTGCTGGCCGAATTCAAGATCACACGCCACAAGTCTTCTCCCTACCGGCCACAAACGAACGGCACCGTGGAAGCAGCAAACAAGACCCTCGAACGGATCATCCGAAAAATGACCACCCGAGGACGTGATTGGCCCGAAAAGCTGCACCTTGCACTTTGGGGCTACCGAACATCAGTCAGAACAGCCACGGGAGAAACTCCATTCGCCCTGACATACGGGATGGAAGCAGTACTGCCCGTGGAATTGGAAATTCCCTCACTTCAAGTGCTGCTGGAAAACGAAATCAACGAAGTCGAATGGCTCCGAAGCCGACACGACGAACTGGCTCTGCTAGACGAGCGACGACTCAAGGCCATGGAACACGTCCGAGCCTACCAAAGCAGGATGGCTAGAGATTTCGACAAGAAAGTAAAATCCCGAGACATCAGAGAAGGCGATCTGGTACTCAAAGAAAAGCCTCCCACTCGAACCAACCCACTGGGAAAATGGGAACCAACATGGATTGGTCTTTTCGTGGTTCAAAAGATCTTCTCCGGAGGTGCCATGAAGCTGACAGACCTAGACGGCAATCCCTTCATGAATCCTGTCAACGGAAGCAAACTTCGCAGATACTTCGCCTAAAGAAGACCAACTGTGCATCTCTTGGCACTCCATGTAGTGTCGAACTACGCAGACCTGATCCCTCTAGTCCGGGGGAACGTAGGCAACCTTAATTGGTCCGGTCTAAAAAACACACAAAAAGTCAAAAGTTTGAATGTCAATCAAGACCTCCATCAAACTACACACTTTCCAAGAGCATGCCCCCAACATCACCTTGACCAAGTCAAACGACGGTGGCAACATCAAAGGACATCCGAAGGTCACTCAGCGTCAAACGACTGACCCATGTCAACTTCCAAACCAGGGGCTTGTCTTCGCCCTCACGCGCTTCAAAAAAAAAGAGCTCGAGCAAAGGCTCTCAAAAAAAATAAATAATAAGCTCAAGCAGAAGCTACAAAAAAAAGAGGTCAAGAGCCCGACGCCAATAAACAAGAGGCAAGGAAGCCACGGAAAAAACCGTCAAAACGACTTGTCAAGGGATCATCCAACCTCCCATCCAAATACAAAACCCAGGCGAAAAGGGGATTGCCGTCAAGGCCCAGGCTGCGTCAGTCCGCAAATGCAACAGAAAGGCCCAAAGATGGACGCCGCCAAGGTTCACAAAGGAAACAAAAGGCGAACAAGAGATCTTGCGTCTCGACAAAGCTTTAAAAGTAAATCACAAATCACTAATGATTACAACATTTCTTGATGAGTTCAAGCACGGTCTACTCTCAAGTTCACAACATGCTAAAAGACAACTTAATACATTTAACAAATAATGTGTTTGCAATGCAATGAATGGATACCTAGGAGGTCATTCCGCGCCATCTGCGCTTGTCCCCTCGCCATTCTTCCCTTTCTTCCCTCATCCCCGGCGAGTCTTCTTTCGCTCCACGTGAGCCAGCTCTGCATCTCTCAATCCGAGATTAGGGTCCTCCCCGTAGAGTCAAACAATCCAACAGCTCGCAGGGCTTCATTCGCCCGTGCTTCGGCTCGGATCTCCTCCCTGCGACTCTGCAAAAGAGGACCTCTCTTCGTCAGTCGGTCAACTCTGGTCTCGTAGTCAAACAAAGCATCTCCCGTAACATCCTGAGGGTCAGACCAGGCTTCGGCACTCCTAAGGCAATAGCTACGACGGCAATGGAGCCCCATAATCGCTTCACGCCTGCTCCCCAAAACCACTGGGGACTGCCCAGCACGCTGCTCGTACCAATCCAGGTACTCGATGGTCAATACAACGCTCTCCCGACGTCGAAGGAGCACCATAGGAGGGAAAGCGAAATACTTCCATACCCTCAGAAAATATAAAAGAGCACCTGGAGCTTCCATACAGAGAGGAGCTACCTCCGCAGTGGCAAGGTCATCCCAGTCCAACAAAGGCTCCTGCCTCATCCCGAACTGCCGGGAAACAAGCGACGGAATGTAGAAGGAGGACCAAGATAAACCAGGAACTCTGACAACATAAGACCCTTCCTGAAAGGCCCTCCTAGTCTCAATTCCCCAATGCGGAACCCACCAACGGATCTGATGCGTACCAAGCTGTGCCATCCATCTCTCCCAGGCGGACTGATCCATATCCAATACAAGAAGACGCTGAGCAAATGTCCACGGGCTAAACGACGTCGGAGCCTCGGGCATAGCCTGAAGTCTCTCTCGCAGCTACAAAGTGAGCAAAGCAGGGCTTCCCCCTCTCATAAACCAATCTCCAGTCGCCAGACAATCAATGCCGTGAAGAGTCTCCCCCAGCACCAACGGGACGACATCCTCTCCAGCCCTGCAATGCCCTACCACATCCAGCAAAGCACCATCGCATACCCCAAGGGAGCTGACCATGAAAAGCATCGCTATCACGCACAAGGCAAACGCATCCCACGAGACGTCACTCTCGCCATCACTCATAAATCGCTCCGACAGCGCAGAAATGTCAATGTGACCCGAATCAAAGGTCGCACCCTGTACTTCTTCCAACGAAGTTCGAAGAAAGCATGCAAGCTTCACGCTCACGGCAGCACCGCCAATTAAAGGAAGCGAGATGGCCTCCACCTTCGGTCCTCCCATCAAAGCTCGAAAATCCTCGAAAATGGGCGTCACTTCATTGTAGGAGAAGCTATACACATGCCTCCTAACGTCCCAGAACCTCGCGGCAGCCCGCAACAATTCCCAATCAGGAACCAACTCCTCAAGGGACCAAACCGAGCAGAGTCGAAACCTCACCTCGAAAGCCCGCCTCTGATGCCTCATACGGTGTCGCATTCACATTTTCAGCTGCTCAAGGAAGTATGCTTGCCTCTCCTTTGAAAGCCTCAGCAAAACTCGTGGAACATACGAAGAATCTATGGCAAAAATGGAGGTTCCTAGAGAAAATGTTGAAGAAAGCTCGAAATGACTGCAAATGGGAATTGGGGAAAGTTCATACATCCTGAAAATACTTATCCTTTCCCCAAAAGCAAGGAAGATCCGTACGGACCTTTTTGCACCCTTAGTTGGTCCGTACGGACCTTCTTGCAACTTGGTCCCACATTTCCAGCAAACAGTACAACAACCACTGTTCCCAGCAGGACCTTTCTCCAAACTGCCCAAATTCTGGCCAAAGCCATTTCCGGCAAGCATACACTACCCACAAACGCACTCCCAGCTCACGTGGTATGCACAAATAATAAAGTAGCAACAACTCTTAGGACAAACCCCGGGAATCACAAAATACGACATTACATCTTAAAATAAAATATTTTGCTGTGCAAATACAAGTGTTTTATTACAGGTACACAAAATGTTTGTTGCTAAACAAAAAAAAAAACAAAAAATGGAAAGAGGAAAAGCAAATGAGCCCTACTCTGACTCCTCATCATCAACCTCATCAAACGTAAAGTCGGGCATATCGGTAAACTCGCCAGTCACGCCCTCGTCATTCGAATACTGGACCCCCTCCTGAGGCAAGTACTCGAAGTAATCCGCAGGATCGAGCCCGGTAAAAGGATCAAAGAAGGAAGGCTCCGATGAACCCTCTCCCTGAGACTCCTGCGCCTACAAGAACTGGTGAAAAATCGGCTGCCGTCGAATCCCTGAAGACGTCCCTGCATCCATGCTATGCCGCCCCTGAACGGGTCCCTCCTGCTGCGGCCCTGGCTCAGCCCTCGACGGAGGAACATCCACAGAATGCCTCGAAGGCATCGGCTCGTACGCCGGCACACGCCGCGAAGACTGGCAAGACAGCTTCCCCGCCATCTTCTTCACAAAAGACCGCATCGCCACGTAACGGCGGGTCAACGTGTCAAAGGATCTCCCCGAGACCTGCACAAGCAAAAAACCAAAGAAACGCTCAGCAAAAGAGATACAGTCATACTCAATAAAAAGAGAAAAATGCAGAAAAGATGCCAAGATGGAAAATAGTAAGCACACTCACTGGCGCATTCGGGTCAAACCGATAGGCAGCAGGTGTAGCGTTGTGAGAAAAGAATTTTATCTTTCATCTTTCGAGTCACCACCTATATTATTCGTTTGGAAAACATAGAAAAACCATTTTGAAAGAGATTTGGGTTCGGGGCTTAGGTTATGGAATGGGTAGGTCAAGGAGCATCCATTCCACCCAATCCGGAGATTGGTCTTGCTAAAGAAAAGAGAGGTTTTCAATCTTTACAACATATATAATTAAAGAAAACAAGTAAACCCTAATCAATTTCTTGATTAGGAATGTCGGATTGTATGCTTCGAGATCGCCTCCATTGACTGAAGGGACTCTAGGCCAATCCTTTTGATGGGATTACACTACTCTAAAATCAATAGAGGGGTTGAGAAGAGAATCGAAAGTTTAAAGGATGATTACCTTTTTGAGAAGAGATTCGGACAGAGTTTCGACTCAAGTTTAGAGTCGAACCTTGATGCGGACAGAGCTTCGCCTCGATCCTTGATTCGGATCTTGATGCGGACGGAGCTTTGCCTTGGTCCTTTGATTCGGGTTTCGATGTTTGTTGATCAACAAGGTTGATAAACAAACTTTAGGTGATTTAGGGTGATTTTGTAGGAATCTTTCAGGGAGAGAAACCAACAAAATGTGTGTGAATTGTGGAATTCTTGATCAAGGATCAGAATTGTCGACCTCTGAAATACTGAAAGTCATCCAGTATTTATAGGAGGTTGGAGAGGTGAAGGTGGAGAGGTAAAATCCCCTAGGAAGGTTCCAGAACTCAGTTGTGATTGGATACCCGAATTGATAAGGTTTATCAAGAAAAGAGTTTGAAACGGAGAAGGGAAGTGATTCTGCACGTCCTGCCGAGGGGTTGTCTCGCGCGAGACACGTATGTCTCGTGCGAGATAACTAGTCTTTTGACCATTTTGCCCTCTTCAGTTATTCCGTTAGTCAGTTAGGTCCAAAACTAACGAGGTTAGTTAGAAACTTAACGAAACAAGACGAAACTGATATGCTTTCATCAAAACATAAAAGGGAGATGAAGAGTAGTGTAATCATGTAATTATGAGTTCAGAATGGGGTGTCTACAGCAGGAGCCTGCTCAGGGATGGGTACCGACACCCTCCGCCTCGACGAATCCCCGGGTACATATGTGAAGTCCGGCCCAGGCACCGGAACATCTGGAGGACGTGGTGGGCCATCTCACCTCTCTCTCGCCAACACTTGTGGCGTCCTCAGCTTCCTCCTGACGAAGGCCCCATAATCCTCGCCAAACAAAATAAACTCCTTGGCACTCACGCCGCCCAAGTACCTGTCGTACTCTATCACATCCATGTCGCGGGGATGCATCATCCCAAAGGGAGGATCCCTCGGAGCCATAGGGGGCACACCAGGGCCATGCTGCCAGAAGACCCTCTCCCCCAAGTACATGACATCACAAGTCAGGCCCTGCAGCATCTTCCTCTGCGCCGTCACCACGGGACCACCCTCAAGCTCATCGCCGCCATACCGAGCCCAGGGATACAACTCAAACTCCGCTGAGCTATCCTTCTCCAGGAACTCCTGCACATCCCGATAGGCGATGGTGAGCTTTCCCCTGTTCCTCCTCCTCCTCCTCAGCTGACGGGCCCAGCCCAGCATAGCAGGATAGGCCTCCATGGCCTCAGCATCTCGATCCCACGGAAAACACCGGAAGATCTCATAAAACCACACCTGCAACAAAAGCATATAAAGGTCAGGGAAAAAGAAAATGGAGAAATGACAAACTGCTAAATCACTAACAGCAAATAAACTCATACCTCCAAAGCAAAATTGAAGCATCCCAGAGAACTGGCCACGCCTCGGCTAAACCGGTCCAAGGAAAAATAGAGCTCGGCCAAGCCTGCCTCGCCCCAAGCAATCTCACCGACCCTCTCCAAATCCACCAAGCTCTCCAGTAGAGGAAAAGGAGCCGAGGTAGCGTGATTCGAGAATAAACTCTTGGAAAGAGCAAACCACAAGAAAGAGCGTGCCAGCTGCTCAGCCGTCACCAAGCCGGTACCCCGGCGATAGGCCCAGATGTTGGCCGTAATCTACGCCTCCACATTGCCATATAACATGCCCAGGCCCCTACGAGGAGAAGGTGCGAAGCCCAGCAGCTCATCCAGCGTCCCATCGGACATCCTGTCCCGCCATCTCACTGGCCCTCCTTTGAAGGAAAGCCCGGTAGTCGCCGCAAAATCGGTAGGAGTCACCGTCACCTCTCCCCAGCTCAGATGGAAGGTATGCGTGGTGTCCCACCAATACTCAGACAAGGCCAGGAAGATGCTCTTATTCTTCCTCGTCTCTGTAATCTCGGCCAGGTTCTCCACGAACACGCCCAAACCAGGAGCAAAGACCAGCCTCTTAGGACTCGGCCTACCCTCCCTGGAGATATCCGCCAAATGCTGCCACAGCTCAACTACCGCCTCGAGCGACCCCCGAGACTTCATCTTCTTGGCCTTTCCGGACAAAGGCCCCTCATCCTCCAGGTAAACACAGCAAAGGTACGTCAGTCACAGTACTTAATGCCAAATACCAAAAGGAAACGAAACCATAAAAAAGTCTGTCCCAACACGGCAGAACAAAAACAACCCGTCACAAAACACGGCACACACGACACATAATTTTCCACATGTAACTCGTCACAAAACACGGCACACATTGCACATAATTTTCCCCATGTAACCCGTCACAAAACACACGGCACACATTGCACATAAACTCCCCACAAAGTCCGTCACCAAAAACACGGTACACACTACATGACACATTTTCAAAAAAGTCCGTCCCTACACGGCACACACTTTCAAGACAAAAACCCGTCACAAAACACGGCACATGTCACACTTTTTTTTACAAAGTTCGTCCCTACACGACGACTTTTTCACAATGTACATACAATAGAAATAGCATAGGTTACAAAACACCAAAGCATGCATTTCAAAGAGAGGCACTTTATTTTTACAAATAAGAGCTAATCTCCACATTTTTGCACAAAAATCACATACCCACAATCCTTACATGCCCAATTTCAACAATTCATCACGAATTTCACAAAAAAGCATGGCAATAACAAAAAGCCCCAAATATGCGAAGGATTTAAACCTAGTCCTAGCATACAATAATTCGAGCAAAGAATCAAGAAAAATTGATTTCTTACCTCCCCGACGGCCCTATCCCGCATATTGTGCACCTCCGGATCCGAATACAACACATCCAGATTCCTCGACGAAGGCACGAAGGAAGTGCAATTCCTTTGAAGGTCCGCCCTTTGCTCAATGGCTCCTTGACCCCGTTGACGACGACCCCTTCTCGCTCTTTCCGCCATAACAAGCAATTCAAGCAAAATGCGGAGGATTTACTTGGAGAATTTGGATAAAAAATGAGGTTTTCTCTCCCTCTCTCTCGGTTGTTCACGAACTGGAAGGGGAAATAATGGGGTTGCCTCGTTGCTGAAGATGGTCAAATGCCTGGGAAATCCAAATTTCACAAAGGTCCGTATGGACCTCTTTGCACACACAGAAGGTCCGTACGGACCTCTTTGCAATATAGGGCCAAATTACCTCTTTGCCCTTATAATCTTTGCCCCTGGCTGTCCAAAGGCCTATTTCAGCAGATTCAATGCAGTTTGGTCCTTAACCCAACAAAACCAACACCGGCCGTCATCGTAAGTCCGAATTTCACCCACTAAACGGTAAAATTAACACCGACCGTCATCGTAAGTCCGAACCCCACCCACTAAATGGTAAAACAAACACAAAAGGCACAAACGCCTCCAAACACAAGTCCCAAGGCACAAAATGCCCCCAAAACACAAAACGGTGAACCAAACACCGGCCATCAAAGTAAGCCCGAAATCACCTTCTCAGCGGATAAAGCCCATACGAGACTACGCGTCCCCGAGATGAACACCGGCGGTCATCGTAAGTCCAACCTTGCCCCGGCGGATAGAAAACGAGGCAATCACGCCTCCTAAAACACCGTCGAGGACACTGACACATCCCCACGCACGACGCAAACACGGTCGAGAGGACACAACACATCCCCACGCACGACACAAACACATGTCAAAGGACACGGCACATCCTCGCACGACACAACTACGGTCGAGAGGACAAGTCACGTCCCTCGCCACTATCTCCGGCCCGAAAGGCTTTAAATCACTCGGTCAGGCTGCATAAATCAGTAGAATCACTATCTTGGCCAGGAAGGCTTTAAATCACTCGGTCAGGGTGGCCGCATAAATCGGCAAATCACTATCTCCGGCTGGAAGGCTCTAAACCACTCGGTCCGAAAGACCGTATAAACCTCCCAAATCATCATCCGTAGCCCGAAAGGCTTTAAACTACCCGGTCCGAAAGACCGCATAAATGTCCCAAAACATTGTCACAATTAGGTAGACCCTATCAAACAGTCACAATTAGGCACAAACGCCTCCACACTCACAATTTCACGAAGTCGGAACTACGACCAGGCTTGATTCCCGCTAGGGATACGTAGGAATCCTATCACAGGGTCCAGCCAACCGACCTATACGGTCACACAGGAAGTCACCACGTCCTCACAACCGACCTAAACGGTCACTCACAGGACATTGACACGTCCATACACAGAGTCTCAGTTAGAGGACATCACACGTCCTCGTACACGACAACACTCACCCCACACCCGAACTATGATTAGGCTTGATTCCCGCTAGGGATACGTAGGAATCCTATCACAGGGTCCAGCCAACTGAACTAAACGGTCACACAACAGGACACTGCCACGTCCTCATGAACTGACCTACAACACGCGATCCAGATCAGGACCCTTATCTTATCGACGACCCCACTTCCTCCGTAAGTGACGTCGTCGAGGGGCTTCTGTAAGTACCCCAATCTGGATCACCCTCTTCTGAGCACCCGGGAAACACCGCAGACTCACTCAAACGCAGTCTCGAACACCTGGAACCCTCAAAAACCCTCAAGAACCCTCAAAAACCCTCAAAAGCCCAAAAAACCACCAACCAAACCAAGGGAGGCCTTTCTGGGACAAACAAACACAAAAGCACTTTTTGGGAATTATGCAAAAATTGGAAAAGCACAGAAGGTCCGTACGGACTTCTTTGCTACCAGACATCATAATTACAAAATCCTCTTAAAGTCCACATTATTTCCTCAAATCTGGGAAAACTAAATTTTTAGTTTTCATATAAGGTCCGTACGGACCTTCTTGTACGAATTTGAAAACTATAAATAGAGGGCTCCCCTCCCTCATTTGGCACACCATCCTCTTCTCCTCTCTCCCTAAGCCTTCTGGCTCCCCCTCTAAGTCCTTCCGAGGCACTCCCGGTCCCTTTCGGTTCCTTTCGGAGCCTTTCGAGCTCCCTTGTGGTGCTCTGAAACCCTTCCGAGCACTCCCGAGATGCTCCCGCGCTGCCCCGAGGCACTCTCGAGGTATTCTGAGGCCCCTCGTGGTACTCCAAAGCCTTGCCTGGTCTTTCCCGAGGCGTCCCGACCCTTTCCGAGCCAAATCAGCAATTCGGACGCACGCCGAACCTCTGCCCGAATCCAGCCAACGATCCCGACGCACGCCGAACCTCTGCCCGAATCCAGCCAACGATCCCGACGCACACCGAACCTCGCCGAATCCGACCAACGATCCCTGCGATCCCAACACACGCCGAAACTCTGCCCGAGTGCACACTTGACAATCCCGAGGCACGCCGAAGCTTTGTTCGCAGACAACCAACACATTCCGAAGCAATCCCGGTCCGTCTCGAAACACTATTCCATCCTCAAATACTATTCCCCAGCGGAAGACAGACACGAACCAACATTGGTAAGGCTTCCTTCCATTACTATTTCAATACATTTCAATACGTAGTGTACAATGTAGACATCCGATACCGCATGCATTTTTAAAAGCGCACACACACACAATATTTAAAGAAAGAAGGGGTATCAAAGACTCATTTTTACGAGGCTACTCGGGTGTAGCTCTAATATTCTAATATTCTCTTCCCGAGGAGTAAGCGACCTCCGAACTCAAAATCTCATCACACAAAATAGTTTATTTTTAAACTGATGCCTTTTCTCAATGTTTTGGGCTTAATCAAAATGGCGTGGCGACTCTACAAAGAAAACACAACAGCGAGACACCTCACTGCCAACGCACAAAAAGCGAAAATGCCAGATGCCGGGGCGCGATTGCGCTGCCTCTCGGATCCGGGTAATTTCAGTTGGCGACTCCGCTGGGGATATTTTGTTTTAAAAAAAAACTTTTAAACAAAACAAAAGATTTTTTTAAAACAATGATGAGGGTCAAACTTTCATTTTACCCCTTTCTTTAACTGTTGTGTGTGTGTGCATGTGCTTTAATTTTTATTTTACAAAAAAAAAAATAAAAATACAAAAAAAATGCATCAATATACGTCTGTGTACATACATTTAAAATTCTTCAAAAACTTCCGTTTTACTCAGAAAAAGAATTTTAGAGACCGCACACTACTCGCACTGCTTTGCCTCGGTACACCACATGCTACTCACTGCTTCTTGCCTCGGTACACCGCACGCTACATGCCTCGGATACACTCTGCACTACAACCCTCAACAGGGTGGTCTCGGTTGCGATCCGTTTGGTCTTCCTAGGCCTCTTGGATGCACGGGATCATTCCAAACATCCCATCCTAGCCAAGTGTCGGCCACGCACGCTTGAGTCACACTCTGTCCGGACTCGGTTGGTTTTACCCGAGTCCAGTGTCATACGGCTGGAATACATATCCCATGCCAACCATTTTCTGAGTCGAGGCTCGGAACTCAAGATCCCTTGCGCAAGCAAAGCGATGAAAGGTCATGCTAAAATCTTGACCTGATCTTGATTTTCGAAGCTACACCCAGACGATGTTCCGTCCCAGATATACATCCATGCCCACATGAAACCATGTCATCAAGCCTTTAATATGTCAGCCATGACGATATGAACCAGTCAACGCCCAACGTCACAGATCCCTTGCGCAAGCAAGTTAAAGAGAGGTCATGCCGAACTCTCGACCGGATCTTGACTCAGGTGCTGGCTCGGCTCACTATTCACATGGCTCACGCATTAAAAAGAACATGACAGACACGAACCAATATTGGTAAGTCTTCCTTCCATTACTATTTCAATACATTTCAATACACAGTGTACAATGTAGACATCCGATACCGCATGCATTTTTAAAAGCACACACACACACACAACATTTAAAGAAAGAAGGGGTATCGAAAGACTCATTTTTACGAGGCTACTCGGGTGAGCTCTAATATTCTAATATTTTCTTCCCGAGAAGTAACCTGACCTCCGAACTCAAAAATCTCATCACACAAAATAGTTTATTTTTAAACTGATGCCTTTTCTCAATATTTTGGGCTTAATCAAAACGGCGTGGCGACTCTACAAAGCAAACACAATAGCGAGACACCTCCCTGCCAATGCACAAAAAGCGAAAATGCCAGATGTCGGGGCGCGATTGCGCTGCCTCTCAGATCCGGGTAATTTCAGGGGCGCCTCTGACCGGGTTGTTGAAGTGTTGGAGGTTGTGGGGCTCCTCTGACCGAGTTGTTGAAGTGTTTGAGGACGTGGGGCACCTCTGACCGATTTTTGAAATGTTGAGGACGTGTGGCGCCTCTGAACGAGTTGCTGAAATGTTGAGGACGTGTGGAGCCTCTGACCGAGTAGAGGAGGGATGGTTCGTCTTCTCTTTCCTTCTTCGTGTTGACTTTTGCGGACGTCTTGGAGTATCCGGACGAGGAAGGTGTTGAGTTCGTCGAGGATGATGAGGTGGCTGGCGGAAGCGCCGAGATGTGGGAGTCTTTACCAGGAGGTGGTGCCGATGACTCAGAGTAGGACTCTTTTTTTTTTCTTTTCTGTGCATGTTAGTGAGTAGAGTAACAAAATATTTGTATTTATATGCACAAAGTGTTCACATGTAATGAACTCTTTTATTTTTGCTTTAGGGGTTGTTTCTACTCCCTTTTTTTTATGTTCTGTGCATGTGGCACGAGCTTGAAATGTTTGTGGTTAGTGTATGGTAGCCAGAAATGGCTTTGGTAAGGCTTTTGAGCAGTTGGGGGATGAAGCAGCTTTGACAGTTTCATAAGCAACGACGGGAGTGATGTCTCCTGGGACGTGTTTGTTGGATATGGTAGGCCATTGCTGGGCCGGTGAGTACATCGTTCCCTTAGTTTCGGGGGAGACTTTCCACGGCATGGATCTCCTGGCGATGGGGGACCGGTTCATGTGTGGGGGAAGCCCCTGCTTTGGTCACTTTGTGGTTGCGAGAGAGGCTTCAAGCAATGCCTGTGCTTCTGACATCTTTTAGTTCGTGGACGTTTGCTCAGCGACCTCTTGTCTTGGATATGGATCAATCTGCTTGGGAGAGATGGATGGCAAAGCTTTGTACGCATCAGATCCGTTGGTGGGTTCCTCACTGTGGGATTGAGACTAGGAGGGCCTTTCAGGAAGGTTCCTATGTTGTCAGAGTTCCAGGTTTGTCTTGGTCCTCCTTTTATGTTCTGTCACTTGTTTCCAGGCAGTTCGGGATGAGGCAGGAGCCTTAGTTGGAACAACATTGCTACTATGGAGGTAGCTTCTTTCTACATGACAGATCCAGATGCCTTTCTGTATTTTCTGAGGGTATGGAAGTATTTCGCTTCCCCTTCTGTGGTGCTCATTCGACGTCGGGAGAGTGTTGTGTTGACCAACGAGTACCTGGATTGGTACGAGCGGCATGTCGAGCAGACCCAATTGGTTTTGGGGAGCAGGCGGATAGTGATTCTGGGGCAAGGTTGCCGTCTCAGCTATAGCCTTAGAAGTGCAGAAGCCTGGTCTAACCCTCATGATGTCATGGGAGACGCTTTGTTTTACTATGAGACCAGAGTTGACCGACTGACAGGGAGGGGTCCCCTTTTGCAGGCTCGCAGGGAGGAGATCCGAGCCGAGGCACGGGCGAATGAAGCTCGGCGAGCTACTGGATTGTTTGACCCGACGGGGAGGACTCCTGATCTAGGAAGGAGGGAGATAGAGTTGGCTCACGTGGAGCGAAGAAAGACTCGCCGGGGATGAGGGAAAATGGAAAGAATGGCGAGGGGACAAGCGCGAGTGGCGCAGAATGACCTTCTAAAATTCTAACTATCCAATCCTTGTCATTGCAGACACATTAATTGTTAAATGTTTTAAGTTGTCTTTTAGCATGTTGCGAGTTTGAGAGTAGACCGTGCTTGAACTCATCAAGAAGTGTTTTAACTGTGATGATTTGTGATATAATTTTAAAGCTTTGTCGAGACGCAAAATCTCTTGCTTGCTTCTTGTCTGAGCCTTGATGGCATCCAATTTTTGGATTTTTGTGTATGCTTTAGACCGAACCAATGAAGGCTGTCTACGTTCCCCTCGGACTGAGGGGCTCAAGTCTGCGTAGTTCGACCTTCTTTTTGTGAGATAAATGACTTGTAATGTATACTTGCAAGGGCGTATTTATTTTTGAAAAGGTGGGAACGGGTCCCCTTTTGTGTGAATGCCTTATTTGACGTAGGCACAAAAAACACGCTTTTGGGTTTGACTCTTTTGAGAGAGTATGAGAACTAAAAAGCTTGTAAAAGTGTATGGAAGCCCCTGCTGACAGAAAATCAGTGTTTAGCTCTATTGTCCTATTTTGTAGAAAAATAAGACTTGTCGAGATATCTGAAAACTTGATTTGTTCACAATAATCACATGTTTGCTTAAAACCCTTTGTTGATGTTCGGGTTATTCAACAATTAAACTTGATGTGCTTGATTAATCATGACGAGAAAGTCAACCGGTATCAAGGATCGAATTTGATCTGGTGTGAAAGAAGGGTTGTGTATAGGAGAGGTCATTGATGAGACAGGGTTTGTGGATTTGTATGTGTTTATGACCGGACCATTTCTGGTTACCTACGTTCCCCTTAAGACAAGGAGCTCAGGTCGATGTAGTTCGGGGTCGAACCGTGATTGGCTTTGGGGGCCAGGGCATGAATATTTGTGCGGCCTTTGACAAAAAGGCTCGGAAAGTTGAATGATGAGGCATGGGCCTTGAGGTGATTCCTTGACAAGTCGTATTTGATGACAGTTTCAATGAATCCATTGCTTCTTGATCGTTGCTCTCTCGGGGAGAGGAAGAATTTGAATATCGCCTAAGGACTTATGATGCATTTTTGCCTTCGCCTTCTTTTATTGAGCTTCTGACTGGCAGTGCTGGATTCTTGGCTCTTTTTTTTTTTTTTGAAGCTCCTGCTTGAGATTTTTCTCTTTTTTTTTTGAAGCTTCCGCTTGAGCTTTTTTTTTTCTTTGAAGCTCGCGAGGGCGAACGCAAGCCCCTAGCTTGGAGTTGACATGGGTCAGTCTTTTGATGCTGAGTGACCTTTTGATGTCCTTTGATGTTTCTGCCATCGTTTGACTTGGTCAAGGTGATGGTGGGGGCATGTTTTGAAAAATGTATGGCTTGATGGAGGCCTTTATGTGGAGTATGGTAAGGTGTATGGGGAGCTATCGATTGACTTTCTCACACCAATTAATCAAAACATTAATCATTTATGGAATTACTTGTTGAGCAATGCAAGTGATCACATAGAACAAAACCATTTCGTTAAATGTAATGTGGTGTGCAAAATAATGTCTCAAGTCTAGCAAGAAAAGAAAGAAGACTTATGTACAGAAAATTGAAGACTTAATTACAATGTCCTAGGAGGACTTGATTGAATGAGAAAAGTACTAGAACCTACGAGGTTGACTGTATGATGTTTTTTCTTTTTTTTTGTAGAGGGGGGGGGGAGAAGAAGACTCGATATTCTTTAGGCGAAGTATCGACGGAGAATCCTCTGATTTGCGTCTCTGTAGGCTCTTCAGTAGTTCCCAAATTCATTTTGGTTAGAACTTTCTCGGCAGCTTAGGCCCGATTTTCCTCTCGTTTGACAACATGCTTAAAGATTTGTTTTATGCATTGTTCATTAATGTGTCTGCGTTTTTATCAAGTGAATCATTATTAACTGTTTTTGATTAGTTAATTTATAATTTGTTAAAGTGGCAATGAGGGGATACTCAGAAAGGTCAAACTTTTATTCAAAGCATAAGGAAGCGCAGTTTTTGTTACAAACGCATAATCTTTAGGCATAAGGCCGTCAGGCGACTCGAGAGACTCGAACTTAAAAACAACAGACTTTGGATGTTTTTTGAAGCTAGACTCTAAGAGACGAGGGGTTAGACCAAGCCTCTTGATCATTTTGAATTTTGGAGGGAGTGGGACCACCTTGCTCGGATCCGTGGGCATGAGGGAGTCCTTCCGAGAGTTGGCCAGTTTGCCTTGCATGCTTTGCATCTGTTCGACCAACCAAGCCATGTGAGGGTCAGTAGACTGAGGCATGTTGCCGTTTTCTGGGATGGAAACTGAAGATGGAGGTGGATTGGCTGATGGGATTGCCATTCGGGAGTCTTGGGGAGGTAGTTGAGTGTATACCATCCCGTATCCTGGATTGTTGAAATTGAGGGCGTGATTGCCCGGACCGCAAAGGGTTGTGTTTGGAAACTGGGGAAATGTTTCATTAGCCCCAAGTGGCAGTCCAGTGGGTGGAAGGTTTGAAATGTCGGGATATCCGCTTGGGATGTCTGTCCTTGGTAAGCATGGGGATTTCAAGTTATGACTGCGAGGCTCGTATAGAGGCAGAGGATTGAATCCAGAGGGATATCGAAATGTATTGGGATCTGGGGGAGCATGCCCATATGTGTGTTGTTGATATTGAGCTTGGGGCGCAGGGCCGGGAAATTGGCTGTGCTGAGGCGGGCAGATCAGAGGTGCTTGACTGATGCCCAAGTGAAGCTTTGAGCAAGAGCTGCTTTGCGTTGCTGGGATCTCGTATCTTGGCGGAGGCGGGACCTGCTGATAGCTTTGAGGATCCAGGGGAGCAGTTATTTCTTCGTCTTCTATGAGAATGAAGGTTCCATCAGTTTGGGGAACGGCCAGGGCTCCACGGCGGCGTATGGTGTCTACGATCCAGGCTTGCTGCTCTTCCTGGCGCTTCTTGAGAGTTTCGAAGGCTCGCAACACCTCCTCCATTGTCTGTAGGTTTCTCAGTGGTGGGGTTCCGTTTCCCTAACTGTTATCTGTTGATCCCGCCATGGGGGAATAGTGGACTGTTCGGACCACTGATCCGAAAGGGCTGTCGGACCTTGTAACTTCGATACTGAAAAGGCGGCTCCCGGGTATTCTCAACCACTCTCGGTTCGCTGGAGGGGGTGACGGGTAAGGTTTAGACATGGGAAGGCCTTTTTTGGATAAAGGGGGGAAAGCTCATGTGACATGCAGTTTCCCTCTTTTTTTATAATGTTTTTTTGTTGTTGTTTTAATTTACTTAAAACAGTGTTTTCTCAGAATCCTAAGTTGGTTGGAAAAGATTGCTCTTCTTTTTCGCAACTATGCTAGATCCTGGGTCAGTGGAGACCATTTGAGCGGCTATAAGCCCCTCGTTTTGCACCTGTATTTTGACATTCCGGGGTGGACAGCCCCGGGCGAGGGTCCTATAGGGCAAGCGGTTTTCACCAGCCTAAAAGAAAAATCGAACCTAAGGACTGAGCCTGTCATGTTCGTTTTAATGCGTCGGCCATATGAATAGTGAGCCGAGCCGGTACCTGAGTCAAGATCTGGTCGAGAGTTCGGCATGACCTCTCTTTACCTGACGTATCAAAGGCTTGATGACATGGTGTCATGTAGGCCTGGATGTATAACCGGAATGGAACATCGTCTGGGTGTAGCTTCGGAAATCAAGATCAGGTCAAGATTTTAGCATGACCTTTCATCGCATTGCTTACGCAAGGGATCTTGAGTTCCGAGCTTTGACCCAGAAAATGGCCGATATGGGATATGTATCTAGGCTGTATGACACGGACTGGGTAAAAACCAACCGAGTCTGGACAGAGTGTGACGCAAGCGTACATGGTTGACATTGGCTAGGATGGGATGTTTGGAATGATCCCGTGCGCATCCAAGAGGCCTAGGAAGACCAATCGAACTGCAACTGAGACCACCCCGGGTTGAGGGTTGTAGTGTGCAATGTATCCGAGGCAGCAAGTGCGAGTAGTGTGCGGTCACTAAAATTCTTTTTCTGAGTAAACAGAATTTTTTGAAGAATTTTAAATGTATGTACACAGATGTATATTGATGTATTTTTTTGTATTTTTTTTTTGTAAAATAAAAAGTAAAGTACATGCACACACACACAACAATTAAAAAAGGGTAAAATGAAAATTTGACCCTCATCATCATTTTAAAAATCTTTTGTTTTTGTTTAAAAGTTTTTAAAACAGAATCGGTCCCCAACTGAAATTACCCGGATCCGTGAGGCGCACGGGCGCCCCGGCATCTGGCATCGGTCAGTCAGGACCATGTGTTCGCTGCGTTTTTGTTCGTAGAGTCGCCACGCCGTTTTGATTTAGCCCAAAATATTGAGAAAAGGCTTAGTTTAAAAACTGTTGTTGTGTGATGAGATTTTTGAGTTCGGAGGTCAGATTACTCCTCAGGAAGGGCATAGTAAATGGGCACCCGAGTCGCCTCGTAAAAACGAGTCTTTCGATACCCTTCTTTCTTTAAAAGTTGTGTGTGTGTGTGCGCTTTTAAAAATGCATGCTGTATATAATGTCTACATCATATGCTATGTATTGAAATGTATTGAAATAGTGTAGGAAGGAAGCCTTACCAATGTTGGTTCATGTCTGTCTTCCATGGGGGAATATTGTTTGAGTGTTGAATAGTGTTCTGGGACGGACCAGGATTGCTTCGGGACGTGCAGGTGTCTGCGGACAGAGCTTCGGCGTGCCTTAGGAGTGTCAGGTGTGTACTCGGGCAGAGTTTCAGCGTGCGTTGGGATCGCAGGGATCGTTGACTGGACTCGGGCAGAGGTCCGGCGTGCGTCGGGATTGTCGGTTGCACTCGGGCAGAGTTTCGGCGTGCGTTGGAATCGTCGATTGTGCTCGGAAAGGGCCGGGACACCTCGGGATGGACCGAAATGCCTCAGGATGGATTGGAAGGGCTTCGAGATGGATCGGCAAGGCTTCGGAATGCCTCGGGAGTGCCTCGGGGCAGCTCGGGAGCGTCTCGGGAGCGCTTGACAGAGCTTCAGAGTATCACGAGGGGCCTCAAAATGCTTCGAAAGGAATCGAAAGGGACCGGGATTGCCCCGAAGGGTCTTAGAGAGGAAGCCTGAAGGCTGGGGGAGAGAGGAGAAGATGATTGTGTGTGAAAAATGAGAGGGGGAGGCCTCTATTTATAGGGTCCAGATTCTGGTAAGGTTTGTCGCACGACACTGTCAGCCATTACCAGTTTTTTGATTTTCCTGGATTTAAGGGAATATTGTGGACTTTAAGGGGATTTTGTAATAATTATGTCTCCTGGCATAGTGTGTCGCACGACACAACCTACCACTTCCATATTTTCCAAAATTCCTAAGAAGTCCTTTTGCCTTATTTTATCCCAAAAAGGCCTCTGGGTGCAAAATGAACCGTACAGACCATGATGCAGGCTGACTATTTTATTATTTTTGTAATGTCAAGCTAGTTCTCATCGAGAGCTTTCTAACCATATATGGCATGTCTCAATCGGAGTTCGTATGAAGGAGTTATAACCTCCGGAAGTTCGCCCTTGATTTTTTCCGTATGCTTGGATGGAGAGCGATCCAGATTGTGGTACTTACAGAGACATACGTGTTTCGCGCGAGACAACTCCTCTGCAGAATATGCAGATTCACTTCCCTTGTCGATTTCAACCTCTTTTCTTGATAACTCTTATCTAATCCGGGTCTCTACAGATCTTAGAGTTCTGAAACCTTCATTGGGAGGAATTCCAATCCACTTGAGTCTCCTAATCTTGGTGACCAAGTAATTCAAACCCTATAAATACTTGATGACATTCAGTATTTCGGGGGACGGACGACAGACAATTTACTAATTTTCTCCCCTTGAAAGATTCCTCTAAATCACTCATAAATAAACACCCAAATTCGTCCATCAACCTTGTTGATCGACGAACACCAAGATTCAAGCCTAGAATCAAGGCGGGACACCGTCCAAATCATTTCTCGATCGAGGAAGAAACACTTAGAACCACGTTCTAAAACAAATACTTTCTAAACACAAGGTAGACTTGCCCAGTCGGTTCAGACTGACGGTTCTGGTTCTGAACCGGCGGTTCACCAAACCGCCATCCCTTGAACCGTAACCGGATCGGTTCTACACGGTTCCGATTCCCGGTTTGGACCGTCCGTACCGGTTCCGATTTTGAACCGTCATTTTCAATTTTTTTTTTTATTTTTAGGGCGGCCGCCCAAGAAGGCCGAATGATTTGTGCGGTCGCCCAAGTGGGCCCAGCCAGTTATGAAAAAAAAATTAATTTTTAACAGTTTTTGAATAAAAAAGTTAAATTTTTAACAGTTTTTTCAAAAAACAGTTAACTGTTTAACAGTTTCTGTTAAGCTCTATAAAAAAGTTAACTTTTTTTTTTTAAAATTATTTTTTTGGATAAAGAAGACTATTTTAGACTTTTGTTTATTACGTACATTTTTTGCAAAAAGTTATATAAAAAAAGTTATGAATTTTGAAAGAAATAAAACTTAACTTTTTAAAAAATAAACGAAAGAATATAAAAGAAAAAGGGACGATACCCTTAAATTTTATTAATTAAAATAAAATTACAAAGAGGGGGCAACCAACCTTACCCTTTTATAAATAAGGGAGGACATTTAGGAGCCTTTACCTCAACCTAACTATTACAATTAAATAAAAATAAACCTAATCTAAAGTCTAATCTATAAAATTAAAATTAACCTAATCTAAAGTCTAATTAGCCGCGTAGTTCATTCGGCTTCGCTTTCCGATGTATCTTCATCGAAGGTCTCCTCCTCCTCGGAACTACTTCGTTTATCTTGAAGTCGTAGTTCGGCTTTATGCCAACCGCCAAGCACCATTTGATATTCTAAATTATATGGAGACAACTTTGACCTTCGATCGGACAAGACACAACATCCTACACTAAATACTTCTTCTATGGCGACGGTTGAGACGGGAGCGGCTAGTATCTCCTTTGCTATCAAGGATAGAATAGGATAGTTGTTTGCCCTTCGTGCCCACCACTTTACAATATCAAATTCTTCTATAGGCTCAAAAGAAGTGGTTAAATAATTTTCAAGTTCAACATAAGTGGAGCCACCTCGTTGACGTTTTTGACTTCTAGAACTAATTAAATTATCTATAAAGTTAAAGGGATCGCTATCATCGTTAGAATTACTACCACCTATATTTTCACTAATATGATAAACGATATTACCAAAAAAGATCATAATATTCTCTATAAAGTGCATATACAATATTTTTAGTCTCAGTTACAACGTCTTTTGCCTTTGGAATAGGTCTATCTAAAAATAAATCAAAGTCGGTGGAAAATAGATTCTTATAATAATAATCAAGTATTTGTTCTAAACCATCTTCTCTTATCCTAAGATCTAATAGTTTAGCTACTAAAAACAATGGGGGAATGTTCAAAAAATATTTAAGCCATTTTGTTCTCATCATACTAATACATTCACCTAAAATTGGACAATCTTTAAATATATAACTAATTTTAGCTGCGTGTTCTAAAACTATCGGTGAAGTGGGATACTAAGAACCAGATAATTGTACGGTAGCCTCTTTAAAAACTTTCAAAGTTTTCTTTAAATTATGACACCCATCCCATTGATGAGGCAATATTATAGTAGAATACTCTATTTGTTGAATAAACTTACACAATAGTTCACGAAAATCATAAGAGTCGGATAACATTTTATAAGTGGAATTCCATCGGTTTGGAACATCTAGGGAAAATCTTTTAGGTGGGATATTATTTATTATACAAAATCTAATCCACAATTTTGTTACACTATGATTTCTCTTTACATAAGCAAGAACTTCCTTAATTGGGGCTAAATGTTCCTTTAAAGTTGATAAACCATCTTGCACACACAGATTTAAAATATGACATATGCACCTAACATGAAAAAATTTACCACCAATGGATGGTTGACAAATTTCAATGAATGATGGTAAACTAGCAGTATTATTAGCATCATTATCAAATCCAATTGAAATTTTTTTGTGAACTAATCCATATTCTTGTAAAACTCTAGCAATTTTGTTACAAATATTTTGAGCGTTATGAACAGTATCAAAATATTTATATGCAATTAATTGTTTTTGTAATTTCCAACTACTATCAATCCAATGACATGTAATTCCTAAATAGTTATGAGTTTGCCAATGATCACTCTATATATCGGCACATATTGACAACTTTTGGGGCAAATCTTTAAACGTATTAATTAAAGTTAATTTTCCTTGTAGATATTGGGCTTTAGTATCACGAGTACTTGTATTTTTATTAATTTCTTTAGCCGCGGGATTTAAACAAAGTTGTGTCATATTAGACCATAATGTATCATTAGCAAAATTAAAGGTTAATCCTTTAGCAACAGTATATTTTTCCATTTCTCTTCTATACGTTGCATTATCAAATTTAAATAATTGCGAAGATGTACCTTGTGAGGATCCCGTAAATCCTTGTAGTTGTGTTTGATCTTGGGCATCTCCAACTTGGTCGGGGTGCTTTGACGTCAAGTGTCTTTTAAATGACCCATAACCACCTCCATGGATAAAGGCAAATTTGAAAGTGCAATGGTTGCAATAAACAGTGTATTTGTTGCTATCTTCAATTGGCACTTTTGAAAAGTGCACGGTCATGATGTCGGACCTTCCCGTGGTTCGACCTCCTCGACCTCGACCTCGACCTCGGATTTGACCACCACCTCGCGCTTCACTTTGGATTTGAATGGTTTGAGTGTTACTCCCTTGGGTATGACCATGACCATCCATTGGAAATGTTGTATTAACTTCGTCATCACTCAATTCGAGCGTTTCATTTGGTTGTATATTATCCCAAATGGAATCATCGGGGGGGGGGGGGAAATTGGATGCGTAGTTGGATTGGTAGTGGTTGCCTTATTCTTTCCCCTATCGCCACCGACGCCACGAGATGAAGACATTTTTTTTGTGTGAAAAAAATGGAATTATGTGAAAAAAAAATTATGAATTTTTGTGAAAAAAAATTGGAATTATGTGAAAAAAATGAAATTATGGAGATTTTGAGATAATATAGAGATTGAGAGAAAGATTGAGAGAATGAGTTGAGAATGGTGTGGAAAAAATGAAGGGAGGGGAAGGGTATTTATAGGTTGGAAAATGGAGAGAAAAAAATAAAAAAAAAGTTTTTTTTTACATTTTAGCCCCTAAAACAACTAGAAAACCGTTATCTAATGGGCAAGTAACAGAAGCCGTCGGATCAGCCTAATCAACGGCCCAGATCAAGTAGCCGTTATTATAGCCGTTATCTCGTCTGAACAGGCGGTTCCGGTCTGATTCCGATTCACACGGTTCCGGTTCATAAACCGCCAGTTCACCGGTTTTGGAAAATAAAAATCGAGACCAGACCGGATTATCGATGGTTCGGTTCAAGGGCGGTTCACGGTTCACTTTTTACGGTTTCTCGCCGGTTCTTGGCCGGTCCGATTTCGGGCCAAATCGGCGGTTCAGGCACGGATGGGCAAGTCTAACACAAGGTAAACTCCTATATTTTTACTCTCTCCTTCTCAATCTCTCTCTAATTGCTTTTAGAGTAGTGTAATCCTATCAAAAGGGTTAGACTAGAGTCCCTTCAATCCATGGAGGCGATCTCGAAGCATACAATTCGACATTCCTAATTAAGAAATTAATTAGGGTTTTCTCGTTCTTATTTAAATATTGTTTTGATTGATAATCCCCCTTAAACAAGACCGATCTTCGGATTGGGTGGATGCGGTGCTTCCTGACCTTCCAAATTCATCACTTAAAGCCCCGAACCCAAATCTCTCAAAAAAGGATTTTTCTTATTGTTTTCCTAAATAAATAATAAGTGGCGACTCAGTGTTCATTAAAAATCGCACCGCTACAACTTCCTCCGTCCCATTACAACCTTTCGAGTTACCGTTTGCGCAGGAATTAAGAAAAAGTGTAGTGTGGTAGGTATTGTGAGTATGAAAAGTGTGGTAGGAAGTAATAATTGAATTGTTGTTGTGAGTATAACATGTGGGTCTAATTAATATAACATAATAACATATTTTCATTTTAGAAAGTGTGTAATTTATAATGGGACAGACAATAAAAAAAAGTGTGTAGTTTGTAAAGATCCGAAATGAGTATTGATGCTGCAGGAATTGTGCTTATCAATCTTCCTCCACGTGGCAGGACTGATCACCTGGCTCCTTGACCTGAAATCAGAACCCACGACTAGCCGGATGTGTCTCCGGCGAAGACGCTCGGGCGTGAGAGTAAGATCACAGTTGTATAAAGCTCAAAATGTATTGAATAATGAACTCAGAATACAAAATGGCAGTTACCTTTCACCGTTTGGTAGTGATGAAGTATTTATAGACAAGAGTGGTGTATTTTTGGGGAGGCGACATGTGCTCCGAGATTGTAGCGGCAGTTACTTGGACGTGGGAACATGTCTATAACGGTCCCTGATTTGTAGGGATGTGGTTATGAGGATTGTTCAACCAAATAAGCCGGCAAGTGTTAAGTCGTCACTTGTTGATTTAGGTCGAGGTCGCCACTCGTGATATGGTCGACCTGACTGTCGGGTAGAGCATGGTTCGTACCCGAATTGTAATATGGATCATGAGGTCGGACTAAGTTAGGTCGGGACCTGGTAGGTCGGACCATGGGCTTAGTCGACTGATACTTGAGATGGGCTTTGGGCCTTGTTTTGATTGGACCAGCCTTATTGGGAATGTGGAGACCAAGGCTGTCTGTAATTGGACTTTACTCGTTTGGCCCAACTCGACACTTTTGGTATGTTCAGTGGCCCCCAACTTTCGAGTTGACTTCGTCGACTTGGAAGTTAAGAAGATTTTTGACGAAAATTGCTTTACTCGCAGGTCGATGCTAGTCTTTGAAGTAGGTCGACCATGATGACGTGGCAACATCCTGATCGTTGGCGATGAACGGTTGGAGATGAAGGAGCGCCGATTTTCGTAATGATTACAATTCTGACGTTTGGAACTCCTTCTCGAAAACCGCTTCAGTTTTTAATTTTGGAAAATTAATTTCGATTTTCCTTTCCCTTTCCAAATTTAGGAAAATATAAATAGCAAAATCCTCTTCGTTTAGAACTTTTACCGTCCTAAAACTCTTCTTCTCCGGCGATAATCACGGGATTGCAAAGCAAGATTTAAATCTAGTTCTCGCTTCAAAGAACGAACCTACCTTCTGCAATTAATTAAGGTATTTCCCTCGTATCCTTGCTTTAAGGTTTTAATTTATGCACTGTTCTTCGTTTCCGCCATGGCTAGGACCTTTAGTTGCGAACCAGGGGCGTGGTATGGCTACTGCACTGTTAACCGTAGGGCATGCAAGAATGTGAACGGTGAGTGGAGAGTGATGTCCTTGGATGAGTGTGCCTCCATTTTGACTAGTTGGGGTTGAATTACACCGAGATAGGGCTGCCCATTGTAGGAGAAATTGAAAATGTGGTGATTGATGACTCAAATGTTGTCGCTTTCATCTATTCCATGAACCGCTTGACCATATCACCTTGTTTTATGTTAGGGACATCCAAAAGCCCTCCTTCCTTAGAAATAGAATAGGTTTTCCTGGGAGTCTAGGTCGTCCTTAGGTAGGTCGACTGAACATGATCATAGGACCGACTCCCCGCTTCCTCTTTGCTTGTACGTATATGGCGACTCAAGAAGGGAACGCTGCCTCAACTTCTTCCGGTCCTCGAATTGTCAACGCCTTTGGGCCCAATGTGGTGCCAGGCAAGAATGAGAGGGGCTATGTGCCCCAACGACCTACCCGTGGAAGGAAGAATATGGAATCCCGTTACGATATGATCTACAAATTCTGTGGGGTGAATAGGGCGGTACTTTAGGGTGACCATCCTCACCGTAAAGATTTTATGGCCAAATACCGAGGTACTTTTACTAGGGATAAAACCAAGGTAGCTTTCTTTTATGGTCAATTTGAGGCTGGGTTGAGGCTACCATTGGATCCTTTCATCAATGAGTTTCTGGAGTGTATGGATGCCCTCCCTCTTCAACTCGGTGCTAACACTTGTAGAGTGCTGGTGTGCTTTGCAATGGTGTGTAGGCTCTGGGCCATGAGCCTTGTATGAAGGTTTTCAAAGAGTTTTTTGGTGCCAAGCTAGATAAGCATGATTGGGGGATTAGTACTCCTTCCAAGCCTAACTCTCCAAAGTTGTTTGCCACCCTTCCTAATAAACACAACCGCTTTGGAACTCGCACGTAGTTTTGGTTGAGAGCAGCCGGGATGGGAATTTCCTCTACCCAATGACGAGTCCGACGTTATCGGTGAGGATAATTCTTGGGAGCCTCCTTGGTGTAAAACTTTGTATAGAAAGCCGTGTGCCCCGGTCAAGGATGGACCCGTCGCCTGGGAGTCATTAGTGACAACCAAGTACAATTATATTCTAGCCGGGATGATGCCCGGAGATGAGGTAGCAGAGCCCCTTGTGCCTGTATTGAGAGGCCAGTGTACCCTGATTGGGTAACTCACTCTTTGGGGAGATTAGAGGAGAATTGTCGGCTTGCCGGAAGCAAGCCGACATCGCAAGAACAATGGAGAACACATTGGTGGTAAGGGTTTACTCGCCTTCGTTCATTAGCTCGTCCAATGTTAACTTGCATAAGTGATTTTTTATAGGCGTATAGGATTGCTTTGATCTGCATACTTAACTTTCAGCTCGTCACTTGCGTGCTCGCCTGTAGAATCACCAATTCGTACATAGAACCGCTTGTAATCGTATCTCTGTATTTATCAAATGGTTTGTTCATATGTAGAATTAATTCGTACATAGAACTGATTTTATTTGCATACGTGACTCTTAGCCCATCTCGTTGTCTATTCGCATGTAGAACCGGTTAGCTCGTACATAAATCCATTTCGAATTGTCACCCTGTACTTATCAAATTGCTTGCTCGTATGTAGAATTAATTCGTACATAGAACTGTTTCGTATTGTCGAACTAACACTTTGATGTCGTGCAGTTTTGACTCCCGAACAAGAAGCCGCCATGGTTCGAATTGTTGGAGTTTCTGACAAGAAAAAGGCTAAGAGGGCCCACGGAGCTGTGAATGCTAAGGCAAGCAGAGAGAGGGAGGCCGCTGTAAGGAATAATTTACTCTCAAAGGACAATGCTGGGCTGATCCCAATGGAGGAGGTCGAGATAGAGGACCTTCAACAGAGTGGCTCCCATTCCATGAATGTGAATGAGGGAGGGGAGGAATCCAGCAGGTCGCCTAGGCCAAGTCTGAGCTCTGATCCAGTTCAAGAGGCCAATGCTGCGACCTCTGGAGCCGAGATGGCGGGGTCCAGCCCGATGAATGTGGTTGAAATTAATGATGATGCCGTCGAGGAGGAAGATGATCAGGCGTTGAGGACAAGAAAAAGATCAAGGTCTGGAAAGGGCAAGGCCGTCTCCCCAAGTCCACTCCCTCCTCTAGCCCCTCCCCCGAGGAGCCAAGAATCCATAGATGCTTTGATTCAGAAGCTTAGCGATGTTCCCCCTCTCATTGGGGTCAACAGCATGACTCGCCGCTATCCTGAGGTGACGCTTGGTCAAGTGGTGGTGAGAAGGGCCTTGGATGTAGATCTCCTAGCTCACTTTGCAGATAAGGGGATGACTCCAGAGGGAATTCTACGACCCGATCTGGGTTGGTACACAGCGAGGTAAACCTTTACTTTCCCTTTCTGTTTGGTCGCTTATTCTGTTAGTTCGACAGTTCACCTTCTATGCCTTAGCCGAGCTAATACTTCAATGTTTTCTCTAATGCAGTCTCTCACCATGAACGAGCAAGCTAAAAGCTCTTGGAGGGCGTCAATTGAGAGGGAGAAGCAGGCTTTGCGTGATTACTCCAAGAAGGCACAAGAGTTGGCCGATTTGAGGGAGAAATACAATGATCTGGATAACTCGTGTGAAGCCAATGAAATGGTGAAGACGAAGGCCCTGTCCGATCTTGCAGCTGCTGAATCTAAGATCAAGGAGGTAGAAGCGGAGAGGGATGCAGAGAAGAAGGAACTGGAAAAAACCAAGACTGAGCTGGCCACAGTCAACAAACTTCTGAAGGAGAAGGATGCCTTCTTGCTCGAGTTGCATGAACAAAGATCGACTGAGAGAGAGAAGAGTCAGAAAGACCTCCAGGCTGCTGTTGAGAAAACTGCTAAGGATGCCTCTGAAGCCGCGGTTGAGAAGTTCAAGGAAGGGGACGAGTACTATGATGCCATCGTGTCTAAGGCACAAGATTTTCTTGAGGTCGGCAAGAGACACATGGCCCGTCGTGCGCTTGTAGATCCAACGGCTACGGTTACCATCGAGCAATTAGCTCGTTGGTTTACTGAGTCTCAATATGATATGACGGCTCGTGGTGGTCACTCGCTCGTTCCTTACCTTGAAAATGATCTAGCTTTCATTGCCCAAGAGGATGAGGAGGATCACTGCGAGAAGTGGGAAGCTCCCCCTGTTCTTGATAGAAATTTTGATGTGGTCTTGGCGGAACTCGACGATGCTGAAGCCATGGATACTGAAACTGAGCAGACATATTCTGAATCGGGTAAGCCCATAGAGCCCCAAAGAACGAGAAGATGGTGAAGGTCGAGCTTCCATTGGCGACCAAGCTGATGTAGTCCAAGACTCTTGATTTTATTGAGTTGTAATGAACAAGTCCCAAACAATATCTTTGTCTTTTGTCTAACATTATCTGTATGCCTTATCCCAGCTTTTTGGGAGGCATAATACTTTTGTAAGTTAATTTCTGCTCAAGTCTTGGCCCGCTCTTGGGAGGCTTTTCATATTTAATCTTAGCTGACCTTTGTTCTCAGAATGTTGTATGTTTTCCATTCCATATTGTATGTCGAGCTAGATGTAGATAATATAAATGAGTCAACTTGAGCCTAGAGGCGACTTGATCTTGTTGGTTTAGTCGACCTCAGACTTGGTTAACTTTTTTGTGAACGAGATTGATCATGAGTCGAACCTGTTCATACCATTGAAACTGACCCGGGGTCGAGTTAATTAGGACCAAGTTGATTAGGAATCATACTTGTTGAATAGGCAAAGGCGATTAAGAATCGAGCTAAGTAAATCAAGGCGACTAAGAGTCGAGTTTGTTAGAACTAAGTCGACTAAGAGTCGGACTTGTTAAGTGAACAAAGCTGATTAAGAATCGAGCTTGTTAGAACGAAGCTGACTAAGAGTCGAGCTTGTTAGGGTGAAGCTGACTAAGAGTCGCGCTAAGATGAACTGACTAAGAGTCGAGCTCGTTAGAACGAAGTCGACTAAGAGTCGGACTTGTTAAATAAACAAAGCTGATTAAGAATCGAGCTTGTTAGAACGAAGCTGACTAAGAGTCGAGCTTGTTGATATTAATGTAACACTATGTTTGATCGAATAAACTGCGCTTTTCATTGAAGTAGGAATCATGCTTACATCAATTCGAAACTAGCTTTAACGCAAACTTGAACTTTGAAATTGAAAACTAGAAGTAGTATTTGATGAGGTGAGTAGCATGCCAAGGATGTTTCAACTCGTCACCTCCGTGATGAGCTATCATGTAGGTTCCTTCCTTGACGACTCGAGTGACTACATAGGGACCTTCCCAGTTAGGAGATAGCTTGTTCTGCTGGGTCCTTTTACCCGTTGCTTCGATCTTTCTCAACACATAATCTCCCACTTGGAACGACCTTGCCTTGACCTTCTTGTCGTGGTAGCTCTTAGTTCGCTGCTTGTAGTTGACCATTCGGAGGTAAGTGTTTCTCGCTTCTCGTCGATCAGGTCCAAGTCGATCAATCTGTTGGTGTCATTCTGCTCTTGATTGAAAAAAGTCACTCTGGCAGTGGGAAATCTGAGCTCAGCAGGTGCCATTGCCTCTGACCCATATGTGAGAGCAAAAGGGGTTTCCCCGTAGGCCCCAGAGTGGTTGTACGGACGCCCGAAAGAGCAAGGGAGTTAGTCCAACCAATTGTTACGTCGACCTACGAGTCCTGTCTTAAGCGAAGATAGAACAAGTTTATTTGCTGCCTCAGCTTGGCCATTTCCTTGAGGATAGGCGACAGAAGATTTCCAATGTTTGATTCCAACTCGCTTCATCTACGCTTCGAAGGTGCAGGAGAGCTGCAAACCATTGTCGGACACTGTAGCTCGAGGAAAACCAAACCGACACCAAATGAAGTCATGAATAAAGTTGATAGCATTTTCCTCTGTGATGCGAGCTAATGGTTTGGCCTCAACCCATTTAGTGAAGTAATCTATGGCGACGATCACATACTTGCAGTTTCCTCGGGCGGGAGGGAAGGGTCCAATCAGGTCGACGCCCCACATGTCAAATGGCCAAGCTGCGATCACAGGAGTTTGCTCTGTTGTAGGCACATGGGGAAGGTTGGCAAACCTTTGGCATTGATCACATTGCTGAACAAAGTTGTGAGTGTCAGCTCTCATGTGTGGCCAGTAGTACCCCAAAGTGATTAACTTGTCAGCAAGAGTCCTGGCCCCCGGGTGTCCACCACAAATTCCACTATGTACTTCGTGTATCAATAGGGCGACCTCTTGAGGGTGGATGCACTTTAGTAATGGTCGAGTATAAGATCTTCTGAACAGGTCGCCTCCTTGAATGACATACCTTGGAGCTTTCTTTTTGATAGCTCGAGCCTTCTTCTCGTCATCTGGCAGCTCTCCACTTTCTATGTATGCCTTCATTTCCTCGATCCAACACTTCTCCTGAGTCCAATTTCTTGAGGGATCATCTATGCATTGAATTTTTACTCTTTCATAGGCTGGACTTTCGAGGAAGGAGATAGGTTCATCATGTGGTTCATCCGAAGTGGCTAACTTCGAGAGGAGGTCAGCTAGCTCATTGTCTTCTCGTCCAATTCTTTGAATCTCCCAGAATTCCAAATCTTTTATCAGTTCCTTCACCAGGTCGCAGTATTTGATCAGTGTGGCACTAAGTACCTCGTACTCGCCTCTGACCTGGTTGACTATCAGCTGTGAATCACAGTAGGCCATGATCTTAGTCGCTCCAAAACACTTGGCGTATTCTATAGCTGCTATCAAAGCTTCATATTCGGCCTGGTTATTGGAAGCATCAAACTTGAACCTTAGTGATTCCTCATACACAGTTCCGGACTACGGTTCAATTAGCACTATCCCGGCTCCACTTTGCTATTCTTGGTCGCTGATCCGTGCGAATAGACCTTCCAAAGCAATCGACGGGTAGGCGATGGTGACACGGGATTCGACTCCTTCCCTTTCGCCTTTTCTTTTGGAGCGCGCTGCTCGTCGACTTCCTTGGTGAACGTAAGCTCGACCAAGAAGTCTGCTAGAGCTTGAGCCTTCAATGCCTTTCGAGGTCGATACTCAATGTCAAATTCAGTAACGTCAATTGACCAATTGAGAAGTCGACACTGAACTCTCCGGCTTGTGAAGAATTTTTCTAAGGGGGCATTTGTAAGAACCACAATTGGATGAGCCAGAAAATAAGCTCGCAGCTTCCTTGAAGCCACGACTAGGGCATAAGCGACCTTCTCAGCATTGTAGTATCTGCTCTCCACATCTGATAAGGCCTTGCTGATGTAATATACTGGTTTTTGAAGCCCTTCATCCTCTCTAATCAACACCGCTGCAACCGACTTGTCTCCCACAGACAGATATACAAATAAGGTTTCACCAAATGGCCGGGCTACTTAGCAAAGGTGGAGTAGCGAGGTAATCCTTCAATTGTTGAAACGACGAATGACATTCGGTCGTCCACTCAAAATTTTTCGTCCCCCTCAATGCTTTGAAGAAGGGGAGAGACCTCTCTGCTGACTTTGATATGAAGCGACCAAGAGCTGCTACCCTTCCGTTAAGTCGCTGCATCTCTTTGACACTGGTGGGAGCTTTCATGTCGACTAACGCCTTGATTTTTTCTGGATTGGCTTCTATGCCTCTTTGAGATACCATAAATCCCAAGAACTTGCCAGCTGCAACTCCAAAGACACACTTCTTGGGATTGAGCTTCATGTCGTTTGCTCGCAAGTTGGCGAATGTTTCCTTCAGGTCGACTACGTGACGTCCAGTCTTAGTTTTGATGACCATGTCGTCCACGTAAGCTTCCATATTTCGACCAATTTGCGAGGCAAAGACTTTGTTCACCATCCTCTGATAAGTCGCTCCTGCATTCTTTAATCCAAACGGCATCATGTTGTAGCAGTAGATGCCTCCAGCCGCTTGAAATGTTGTCTTGACTATGTCATCCTCGTGCATCTTAATCTGGTGATATCCCGAGTAAGCGTCGAGGAAACTGAGGGTGGAGTGCCCAGCAATAGAATCCACAAGTTTGTCGATTCTAGGAAGGGGATAACTGTCCTTTGGGCAAGCAAGATTGAGAGTGGTGAAGTCGACACACATCCGCCATTTGCCATTTGATTTCTTCACCATGACCACGTTGGCCAACCACGTTGTATGAGTGGCCTCTTTGATTATCCCTGCATTCAAAAGTTTTTGTACCTCAGTTTTTATGGCCTCTTCCTTGTCGCGAGCAAAGCTTCTCAATTTTTGGGGTCTAGGCTTTATGGTCGGGTTGACTTCCAGTCTGTGAACAGCGACCTCCTCCTTGATTCCCCTCATGTCTTCTACCCTCCATGCAAAGACATCATTACTTTCCTTGAGCAGCTCGATGATTTCTGCTCGCTCCTTAACTGATAGCTGCTTCCCAATCTGAATTTTTTGGTCGGGGTAAGAAAGGTTGGTGATTACTGACTCTAGCTCATCCACAGCTTCTAGCTCTGGTCCATCCCTGAATTGTAGAGTCTCAATGATTATCTCCTTAACCCTTTGTCTCTCCTCGGCCCTCAGATGTGGAGCTTCTTCTGCTATCATATCATCTAACTTGTCTGCAACCTCGCTGGTGGTGGCCCCCGAGTTATTGTCGAGCTGGAGGCATAGGTTGCCTATGATGACTTGGTCGACCATAACTACATCTGAATCGACCTCAGTGGTGTTAGAGTGACGTGTCGACTCAAGCATGACCTCGTCATTTGAGCGATAGGTCGACTCTTCCACGTCGGTGATTGTTGACAGTCTGGTAGTTTTGGTGACTGATTGAGACAACTTTAAATAACCATCTGCAGTCTCAATTTCCAACTCCCTTTTCTTTCTTTCTCTGAGAACATGATCAAGGTAGGCTCGAGCTGTGCCTTGTACACACCCTACTCCAGCGGGTGTAGGGAACTTGACTCGCTGATGAGGGATCGATGCCACCATTCCAAGAGCGACCTGACCTGGGATACCAAGTATAGCGGCATAGTCACTATTTACATCAATCACTATAAATTGTACCTTTGATACGATCCTGAGGGGGTGTTGGCCTAGGTCGACGTCGAGCTCTATCTTGCCTTTTGCATCAACTCGATGATTGGTGAAGCCCTCCAATCTACCATCATATCTCTCCAACTGCTCATCATTAAGACCCATTTCTTTAAAAGTTTTGTAGAACAAAATATCCTTGCAGGCCCCCGTGTCGACTAAGAGTCTGCTCGTCGTACATCCGTCAATGAGACCTGGGATGACGAGAACTTGCTCTCTAGCCGCCATGTTAGTAGCCAATTCATGGGGGAAAAAGCTGATTGCTTCATCTCTGACTTCTCTTCTTGGAGGCACATGGGGAGCCTTATTGAGTTGGAAGATTTTGTGCTTGATGGCCGTGTTGCTTGCTTGCTCTGTAATGACCCCCAGGTTCAATCTAGGTTGCCTAGGTCCCTGTTGTCCACCTGCTGGCTGATCGCCTCCACCGATCCGAGGCCTTTTCACGTAAGCTTCGAGTCTCCCCTGGTCGACCATTCTCTGGGATGATACGCTTTATCCCCAAGCAATCCTCTGTGAGATGACCAGTGTCTTTGTGGTAGTCGCGTGACTTGCCCGTGTCCCTCCTAAACTTGTTGCCTGGATTCATTGGGACTGGAGGAGCCAGCTCGACGGCATTCATAATTTCTGTTCGACTCACCGTAAGGGGAGTGAAAGCCTCGGGCACTTTCTCTGTTGCCCCTAGTCCTGTTCTTTCCATTTTTATTATTTCCTCCATTCTTGTTGGAGTCTTTCTTATCATCAGAGGCCTCAACCTTAGGACTCTTACCATTCTTCTTCTCTTTCCTTTCCTCAGCTAGGGCAACATTGTACACCTTTTCAAACAACTCCTGTCGAGTTGTGACCGTTCGGACTGTGAGCTCGTAGTCCATATCTGCCGAGGAAATACCGTTTCGGAAGCAATTAATGACTTCCCTATCAGTGAGGTCTTCCTCTATCTTATCAACCATTTCCTTAAACTTGGTGAAGTAGCTCATGGAGCTTTCATTCTTCGCCTGCACCAAGTTATTCAGATCGGTGACAGTCATCTTCCGAGCTCCTGCAGTCGAGAAGCGATCTAAGAACTTTGTCCTGAAGCAGGTCCAAGTGGTGATGCTTCCAGCAGCCAAACCATTGAACCAAGTTAAAGCTGCCCCAGTGAGTGTGCTTAGGAGAGCTTTGCACATATTGTCGTCCTCATTGGCGACAAAACACATTGTGGCTTCTAAATGTGCTATATGACTCCTTGCATTGGTCGACCCTGAATATTTCTCCAGAAGAGGCAACCTGAAGGTAGGAGGAGGTCGACTATCTCTGATTTCTTTGGATAAAGGTCGAAGAGCAAAGTCAATTCGTTCGACCTTTCCAATCTCCTTCTTCTTTTCCTCCTCCCACTGTTCGAACTTCTTTTTCATCAATAGCCATTCTCTGGCATCGGGTCTTTCATCTCCTGGAGGGGGAGCAGCATTTGACCTCTGGCCCTCACTTCTGGGGGGAGTCATCTGTCTACTCCTCCTGTCTCTATGGGAATTGGTCCTTTCTGATCTTATTGGAGATCTATGTCTGTTACTTCTTTGAGGCGACCTGCGCCTCTCAGCACCAGATGGCGACCTGCGCCTGTTATCTCCATGTGGCGACCTGCGCCTTTCCCCTCTCACAGGCGACCTATGCCCATTCCTGTCTCTATGAGATCCCGATCTCGCGTTGCTGCGCCGGAGAAACATGCCTTTTCGTTGGGCCGTTAACCGAGTCCTCAAACCGATTGAGCCTCCCGCTCCCTGTTTCGTTGAGGCTAGCCCTTAAATCGTTACTTGGCACATGAACGATAGTAGGAGCTCGTTGAACTATCCTGTTTTCACCATTTTGCCCCACACCCTCATTTGGCCTAACACTCCCGGCCGTCGCCCATTAGAAACCCTGAGCGGGGGCCACTCTTTCGTAGCGTACGTCGGCTTGCTCTGCCTCCTCCACGGCTATTAAGTCGGCCAGAATCCGGGGCTCGCTCCAACATCATCTCCTTCTTGCTCATGGGGTTGGTGGAGGGACCTCCGCCCTACTTCCCATGTTCATTTGCCCATAAGGACGCTAGGAGGAGGTGGAGCTCCTTGTCCATCCATATGCCTTTTACCTCTCCTAGTGTCGGGCAATCCTCTCGCCATCAACAATATCGGTAGAACGCGTTGCTCTACCACGAGGACGATTTGGTGGGGGAGGAGGCAAATCCGTGTTTTCATTAGTGATGATGAGATTTCCAGCATTCGTATTGGTGTTGATGTTGTTTGCTTCTTCATGCCCAAGTGAAGCCTCAGATACGTGTCCGTCTGAAGTCACCATTGTTGTAGGTTGTTGAAAAATTCGAGGTCAAGTTTAAAGCACGTTTCCCGGCAATGGAACCAAACTGATGCTGCAGGAATTGTGCTTATCAATCTTCCTCCACGTGGCAGGACTGATCACCTGGCTCCTTGACCTGAAATCAGAACCCACGACTAGCCGGATGTGTCTCCGGCGAAGACGCTCGGGCGTGAGAGTAAGATCACAGTTGTATAAAGCTCAAAATGTATTGAATAATGAACTCAGAATACAAAATGGCAGTTACCTTTCACCGTTTGGTAGTGATGAAGTATTTATAGACAAGAGTGGTGTATTTTTGGGGAGGCGACATGTGCTCCGAGATTGTAGCGGCAGTTACTTGGACGTGGGAACATGTCTATAACGGTCCCTGATTTGTAGGGATGTGGTTATGAGGATTGTTCAACCAAATAAGCCGGCAAGTGTTAAGTCGTCACTTGTTGATTTAGGTCGAGGTCGCCACTCGTGATATGGTCGACTGTCTGATAGAGCATGGTTCGTACCCGAATTGTAATATGGATCATGAGGTCGGACTAAGTTAGGTCGGGACCTGGTAGGTCGGACCATGGGCTTAGTCGACTGATACTTGAGATGGGCTTTGGGCCTTGTTTTGATTGGACCAGCCTTATTGGGAATGTGGAGACCAAGGCTGTCTGTAATTGGACTTTACTCGTTTGGCCCAACTCGACACTTTTGGTATGTTCAAGAATTAAGAAAAAGTGTAGTGTGGTAGGTATTGTGAGTATGAAAAGTGTGGTAGAAAATAATAATTGAATTGTTGTTGTGAGTAGAACATGTGGGTCTAATTAATATAACATAATAACA
The DNA here is from genome assembly GCA_022495995.1 of Adenophora triphylla var. japonica. Classification (NCBI taxonomy): domain Eukaryota; kingdom Viridiplantae; phylum Streptophyta; class Magnoliopsida; order Asterales; family Campanulaceae; genus Adenophora; species Adenophora triphylla. Next base: position 607,964 of record JAFEMH010000688.1, read on the forward strand.
TATTTTCATTTTAGAAAGTGTGTAATTTATAATGGGACAGACAATAAAAAAAAGTGTGTAGTTTGTAAAGATCCGAAATGAGTATATTTTTGTAACGGGGGGCATTTTAATACTCCTACCTATGTACCAAATTTAATGTCTTTTTTTTGTCCTTAAATGAATCAACTTTTAAATCTTACCTTCAAATAAGTTTGTCCCTATTTTTTTGTTTCACTTTTTCTTTTTTTTTTTAATAGTTTAATATATTTCTGCAAAACTAAAATCTTGAAATTGAATAGAAAAAATGTTTCTGATTTTTTCTGTTAAAATTAACATTTTCAATATACCTTTAAATCTCAAATGATAATTTCATTTTGGTACGAAGGGAGAAATACTTACTAATGAAAATTAGTAAGTATCTCGACTCCATCTCCTTCTTCTTCTGTCGTACAGTAATATATATTTTCTGATTGTATATCTTAATTCTTAAAAAATATTTCACAATAATACTTTGAAAAATAAAAATTTTATAAGTATTTTTATAAAAATACGTCTATTTACATTGTGTAAAAATATTGTGAGATTTTTTTTGGTTACACAGATTTATTGTTTGCATCAATCATTAAAAAATATAACCATTGTTGATTTTATGTGTGTAGGCATCTAGCCCGGTTGATATGCCCAAAATATTTGGAAATCAAGAAAAACCTGAAAAGTTTAAAGGTCGGATATGAAAAACGAGCAAATGACAATCGAAAGCCTGAATCATAGGCGGTATTTTATACGGGCCCGATATTTTTTTTGGCCATATATGTAAAATTTTCATTGGTTAAGTAAGGGCTTTTGATGTAATTCATTAAAAATTTAAATAAATGAGAAATGGATGTTTCATTTATTAAATTTAAACATATGAGAAATTAAGTATCAATTGTGAAAAAAAATGAGAGATTAGTTTATCAGTTTTATACTCAATTATGAACAAATGATATATGTATATCTTTAATTTAAACATCTCAGAAATTAAGTATCAATTGTAAAAAATTGAAAGATAAATTTATCAGTTTTTATACTCAATCATGAACAAATTAGAAGTGAATTTCTCAGGTTTATATTCATGTGTGAACAAACGATAAATAATTAATTTTCTAAGATTTTTATTTCAAAATTTTGAAATATTAGATAAGTATACTTGTTTGATTCGTCTTTACAATACGATTAATACGGTGATTTCAGATTATTTTTTAAATTTCTAGATTTTGAGATATTAAATTTTAAAATTTTGAGAAAAAAAAAAAGCAAGAAAGAAAAAGCGTATATTCAAGAATTGCTTAGCGCTGTCTGAATAATGGACAAGCGTTTGTGCGTGCGTGCGTGTGAGGAGGTGAGAGGGACATTCTGGTTCAAAACAAATCAAAGGACTTTTTGTCGAGTTTAAAAAATGTCTGTTTTTATTGATCGTTTTTATTTTACTGATGGACTTATTGGTAAAAGCCTCTAATATGTGCTAAAACGACTTATAATTAGAAACGAATTGAGTAAAAAGCTATACTATAAGTATTTTAAATTAGGTCAAAATGAATAAGGTGTTGCCACATCACCCTAAATGGGTGAATCTTGAACTCTCATGCTTCCACCTCAAATGACCTTTGGTTTACTTATGATGATTCGAATTCGGCCTATTAGGTATTAACATTTACTGATTTTAATAGGTATGCAAATGGACACTATTTATAAGTAACATGTCATAGATGAAGTGAATAATTACACAAGTTAATGTAACTAATAATAGACAATCTGATTAAGTATATAGTGTGTTTAATAATACATTATCTCTAATAAAAGTGATTGAACATATACATAAATATAACTTCTTTTAAGGTGACTATTTATTGTCTCTATTGACGTTAATGAATTAGGATGACTATACTTGGTATCTATTAAGGTCAATATTTAATATTACCTATTAAGGTACATGCACATTTAGTTTCCTATTATTAGATATATATGAAGAGTAGGTCTGTTGAGAAACGCGTTTCTCCATAACTATGGAGAAACGCGTTTTTAATAGCCAGAAGCTATACGTTTGATAACCAGAAGAAAATTTCTGGATATCAGTCTCAAAGGGTTCTGGATATCCAGATGCTTTGGAACGGATATCCGTAAGCCTTTGGCGGATATCCGAGAAAAAATAGATTTGAAGCCAAATCCAAGGCCAAGACCAGAAATTGCTTATTGAAGGTTTTCGGATATCCGTAAACCTTCAAATGTATATCCGAAACCATCGAATGAATATCCGAAACATTTTGAAAGTTTCGGATATCATTTTGAAGGTTTCGGATATCACTTTCATAAGCTTCGGATATCCTTTCTAGAGGTGGCCTGGTCGGTTAAGCCGCCAGTTGGCTGAAAACCGGCGGTTGAAACCTCAAAATCCCCAACCGGAACCGAACCGCCTAACCGGCTAGACCGGTTACGGTTTAGGCGGTTCACGGTTTTAACGGTTATCCTAGGTTAACCTCCGGTTTGACGGTTTGGATATGCTCGGCGAGTCCTTGGTGTTGCTCGGCCAGCAACCCTTTTAGGGTTTAGGGTTTTGAGGTTGCTCGGCCGAGTCTTTGGTGCTGCTCGGCCAGAGCAACCCTTTTAGGGTTTAGGGGTTGAGGGTTGCTCGGCCGAGTCTTTGGTGTTGCTCGGTAGGAGCATATCATTTTTCGAGTTAATTTTTTAACGATTTTTTGAAAAAAGTTAACTTTTATTTTTTTCAATTTTTTGGATAGATAAGACTATTTTAAACTTAAGTTTACTACATACATTTTTTACAAAAAGGTTTATAAAAAAAGTTATGAATTTTTAAAAAAATGAAAGTTAACGGTTTTTTGAAAAAAGTTAACTTTTATTTTTTTTCAATTTTTTTTTGGATAAATAAGACTATTTTAAGCTTAAGTTATCTACATACATTTTTTGAAAAAAGATTTATAAAAAAAGTTATGAATTTTGAAAGAAAGAAAACTTAACTTTTTTTTAAAGAAACAAGTAGTCGTTTGGAAAAAAGGGACGGTACCCTTAAATTTTATTAATTAAAATACAATTACAACGAGGGTATTGGTAGGAGTGGTGGTGGTAGGCTGGTAGTAGTGGACCTAGTGGTATTGATAGGAGTGGTAGCCGGTAGGAGTGGTAGTAGTAGTGGTAGTAGCGGTAGTGGTAGTGGTGGTAGTAGTAGTAGTAGTGGTAATAGTAGTTGTGGTGGTGGTGAATGGTGATGGTGGTGATGTAGACCGGTAGTAGTGGTAGTGGTAGGTAGCGGTAGTAGTGGTGGTGGTAGTAGTAGTAGTGGTAGTAGTAGTGGTGTTGGTGGTGATGGTGGTGGTAGTAGTAGTAGTGCTAGTAGTAGTGGTATTGGTAGGAGTGGTAGTAGTAGCGGTAGTAGTAGTGGTGATAGTAGTAGTAGTGGACCTAGTGGTAGTAGTAGTAGTGGTGGTGGTGGTAGTAGTGGTGGTGGTAGTAGTGGTGGTGGTAGTGGTGGTGGTGTAGACTAGTAGTAGTGGTATTGGTTGGAGTGGTAGAGGTGGTAGTGGTAGTGGTAGCGGTAGCGGTAGTAGTGGTGGTGGTAGTAGTAGTAGTGGTAGTAGTAGTGGTGGTGGTGATGGTGGTGGTGTAGACTGGTAGTAGTGGTATTGGTAGGAGTGGTAGTAGTAGCGATAGTAGTAGTGGTGATAGTAGTAGTAGTGGACCTAGTAGTAGTAGTAGTAGTGCCACTCTTGTAGTGGTGGTGGTGGTAGTAGTGGTGGTGGTAGTAGTGGTGGTGGTAGTGGTGGTGGTGGTGATGGTGGTGGTGTAGACTAGTAGGAGTGGTAGTACTAGTAGTAGTGGTAGTAGTGGTGGTGGTGGTGGTGGTGGTGGTGTTCTTGGTAGTAGTAGTAGTAGGGGTGGTGGTGGTGGTGGTGGTGAACATAACGGCTAGTTTGAAAAAGTAGCCGTTGGAATGAGTTTGGCGTTACGCTCGGTAGCAACTCATATGACTCGGCCGAGCATGACCTTTATTGGAAATTAACACTATCGAAAGGTTATGCTCGTAGAAGCAACTCATATGACTCGGCCGAGCAAGCCAAAACCGGCGGTTGCTTAGGCGGTTGGCCGGTTTTTCAAAATTTCAAACCTTAACCGAACCGGCCATTTACCGGTTTCGGTTAGCCGGTTCCGGTTAACCGCCGTTGACCGGTTTTGACCGGTTTTGGCCGGTTTTCAACCTTCCGGTTGGCCGGTTCGGTTTATAAAATGGACACGTCTAATCCTTTCAAAGGGTTCTGGATATCCAGAACCTTTGAGACTGATATCCAGAAGTAACCGTGGGACAAGGTCATGGCCAATACAAAAAATTTTTGGATATCCTTTCAAAAGGTTCTGGATACCCGTAACCCGTTTCTCCATAACTTATGGAGAAACGCGTTTCTCCCTAGATTTTACGATATATAAATACATGCTAATAAGAATTTTATATTAGAGAATTACATAATAATAAGATGAAAGAAATAAGTAAATATATCTATTTGACATGAAGAAGTCTAATAATTTATTGCGTTAATAATAACAAGATAAAGGCTAATTAATTTTATTAGAAATACTTTCATCTTATACCTATATATTACATGATTAGTATTATTAATGGGAGTCTATACCTAATAAGCGATTGCAAAAGGAAAGCACAAAAGACACAATAGTTGAAAAATCACTCATTTTCTCATTCAAGTATATATACATAAGAATTTGTCATTTACAGTTTGCTACTTTCAATCACTTTTCTCTAAGAGATATTCATAAGAAAAAAGACAGAGCGTCAAATCGCATTCAATAGACTTCTACTTTAGAGCACACATTTGGTAAACATTTCACAATTTTACTGTTTTTAATATTTTATTTTATTCATTTTGTATTTATTTTCTTATTTGGACAATTTACTTTTGACTTAAACTTTTCTTTTAACTACTTTTGCGAATGTTTTTCTTTTGATTAAAACTTATTTTTATATTTGTGTTTACTTTATATTTTTCTTATATTCTTGCACTTGATATTGATGTTTTTTTAGCTTTTATTCTCATTTGCGAATATTCATATTTGATGTGACTTTATTTGTTGTTTTTTCCTATTCTTTTTTAATTTGTGAATGTTTATTTCATTGTTTTTATTAACTTTTCATATTTATAATTCTTTTTACATTTTATTTTGCTTCTTTTTAATTTTTTTTTTCTTTCAATAAATCCAATTTTTTTCTTGATATTGCCTTTTTAGCCAATTTAAAGCTTGATTTAAATTAGACATGTATTTTGACTTCATATATTTATTTCTCTCTTTTGTTCTTCTTATGTTTAATATTTTCATATTGATTTTAGTTTTAATTATTTTTTCTTATGTAATATTTCATAATTTTTCTTATATCTATTTTTATCCATTTTATTTATTTTTGTGAATGTTTTTTGTTTAAATTGAATTTTGAATCGTATTTCTATTTGGATTTTATATTGATATTAATTTTCTCTTGCCTTTACATTTTTGTTTACATTTTTTGTTTTTGTTTTTATTATTTTTATTTTTATTTTTTTCATAATTCTCCATTTTATTATTTTCCATTAAGATTTTATTTTATATTTATCCTTTTACCTTTTTATGTTTTTTGCTTTAATATTGATTTTACTTTTAGATTATACGTGTTGATTCTCAAATTCGATTATAATACTTGAATGGAAATTTTATATTTTTTATTGTTTAATATTTGATTTTCTAATTTTTTTATCTTTTTATTTTGATTATTTTTTTATATTGAATTTAGTTTTATTTTTAGTTATATTTATTAATGAATCTTATCAAATTTCTAAAATTATGGAAATCATTAGATGAAGAAAGTATATTAACTGTCATATAAAAAAGACTATATTGTAAAATTTTAGTTTAATATTTTTTTATTTATGTTTTCCCATTAACTTTAATTATTAATATATTCATTTGATTTTCCTTATTCTTAAAAATGAAATATGGTGACAAATTTTATTATATACTCCCTCCGTCCCACTCCAGTATGGATTTATTTCCTTTTTAGGACGTCCCACATTAGTGTAAACTGTCCAAAATGGCAAAGAATCTTTACTATTCCACCCACTCATTCTCTCTCCTACTTTACTTTTACACTCACAACATTCTCTCTCCTAACTATTCCTCCCACTCATTCTCCCTCCTATTTAATTTTTCATACTCACAAACATCTCCTCCACCTATTTCTCTCTCCTACTTTTCCTTAATTCCCGTGCCAAAAAAAAATGATCCACAGTGGAGTGGGACGGAGGGAGTATTGATTAATTTAATTGTCATATTTATTAAAATAAAAAATGGTATCAATTTTTGTTCATGCAATTTTTTTTTGTTTGATTCTTATATTCTTTTTACTATAAATTTCTTAATTTATTTTTTTATTATCATTTTGTTGCAGAATAAGTTTTGAAACATTGTGACATCCCATTTGGTCAAAGCATATTCAAAGACTGCTACTATGTGAAATGAAAAGTCAATTAACTAAAGGAAAATAAAAGTATGCTCACCAACATGCAAGTATGTAATGGAAAAGTCAAGTGACAAATCAAGAGGATACATGAGCAACTAAAGGATTTAGAGTTCAAACATTTCAACTGTTACTTCCTTCATTTCAAAATGAATGTTTGATTTTTTTAAAAAATATTTGGATTAAAAAAATTAGATTTGTTTTTAATATTCATTGTGGGACAGAATGGGTATTTCAGAGCTTGATCTTCATTGATCATTGATGTATAAACATGCATAGATTTCAAAAATAAAGTGGATAAGTTTTTGTATTATCAATTGTGTAATTATTTTTTTGCATGTAAAACTCGAAATGCAATTTAAATACATCTACAAGGTTTACCATTGTCACTTATTCGTCTATAACTTTTATATGCTATATATTGAATGTCAATTTTTTAGTTAGACAAGCACAAAGATGTTTAAATATAAAATTATAAGTTACACTATTATATGTGAACTATATATAAAACATATTCCATATGAACATATTACAAAAAAAAAAAAAAACAAGTTCAATGTTGAGCTCTTTCATATTTCCCCCATCCTATTTTAAGGTTAGAAAAATTGGTTGGATATAAGAATTAAGGAAAATGAGAAAAAGATAATGTGTTGTGAGTGTTGATAGTTAAGTAGGAGAGAGAAAATAGGGTATAAAAATGATGAAGCCAAAAAGTCGAATCAGTCCAAATTCAAGCGATAGGTTGTACTCCGGTGATTGAATAGCCTGAAAATAAGACAGAAAACGTAAACTAAGCCGGGGCTTCACCGGCGAAGACCCTCCGGCGTGAGAGTAAGTTCACGATTTGTATAGAGAGAAATCAAATTGACAGAGCTTCGAGTCAAATAGATAACGTACCAAAATATGAAAATAATGACTTGTTGCAGTTAGTTTAAAATTTTGATATTGAGAATTACAATGTCCGTATAATCATATACTCAGCCAGAAAATTTTGGGGGAAACTAGTTTCCCCCAAATATTATAAAAAGTCTTGTTTTTAACTTAAAAAAACCGGTACATGAATTTTAAACCAAACTAACCCGACTTTTTGAATCCGTCATTGCACCGGTTTTTAAAATAAAACATGACTTTTTATAATATTTGGGAGAAACTAGTTTCTCCCAAAACCAACTCATACTCAGCTCAAATTCATACTTCTTCTGGATCAAAATACTCATTATTTTAAGGGTTTATTACAAAAAACTCATTAAAAAAGATAGCATTTACAAAAAAAAAAAAATATGTAAGATGGGAAATTACAAAAAAACTATTTTTTTCTTTTATTACAAATTTTTTTTTTGATTTTTTGTTTATCAGTTTTGGTCAAACAACGGATAATTTCAGTTTTCAGTTGTTCAAACAACTGATAACTGAAAACTGATAATTTCAGTTATCAGTTGTTTGAATTATCAATTGTTTGATCAAAACTGATAAAAAAAATAATTTTTTTTTGTAATTTCGAACTTATGTGTGTGTATTTTTTTTTTGTAATTTCCATATTTCTAAAATAGTTTTTTGTAAATGCCTCTTATTTAAAACTTTTTATACATTAAGAAATATATTCGATACATATACAAAAGAGGCTTTGACCAAATAGTCCTCCATCTAAATAAAAACTACCTTTAAGGACTAATATTATCAAAACCTCCAAAAAAATCCCTAAATATTTTCTGGACCAAATTACCCTTGCACCCACCCACTCACACGCCCACTGCTCACACCGTCACACGCACACTTCTCTCTCTCTCTCTCTCTCTCTCTCTCTCTCTCCTTTTCTTTTTTTTTACGTTTTCTTCTTCTTTTTTTTTTCTTTTCTTTTCCTTTTTTTACTTTACTTTTCTCTCTCTCTTCCTTTTTTTTCTCTTAAATTTATAAAATGTAATATCTCAAAATTTAAAAGTCGAAAAAATAATCCGCAACCACTGTTTTAATCACATCGCCAAGACGAATCATACAAGTTACTCATCATATATTTCAAATTTTATAAATAAAATAAAATTATTTTTCAACAACTGTGAAATAGACCTCTCACCGCTGTTTCTATAAAAGAATGACATAAAAATAGTGAAATCAATCACACAGTTATGCACAATAGCTGAGAAAGTATCCTTAACACTCATAACTATAACTGAGAAATTGACCTCACAATTGTGCACAAACATAATTCTCATCTTGGAAATGTGCAAATCATTACACAAGTATGCACAATAACTGTGAAAATCATTACACAGTTATTTACATCAACCCAACAATCGTGAAACTTGTTCTACAGTTGTCCTAAAGGAATGACATAAAAATAACTGTGAAATGGAATTCACAGTTATGCACAATAACTGTGAAAATCATTACACAGTTATTTAACATCAAACCCAACAACCGTGAAACTTGTTCTACAGTTGTCCTAAAGGAATGACACAAAAATAACACTCATAACTATAACTCGAGAAATTGACCTCACGATTATGCACAATAAGCGAGAAAGTGACCTCAACAAACATAACTGAGAAATTGACCTCACAAGCCAGGTGTACAAACAATCATCAACAAGCTGATAAATAACTGTATAATGGTTTTCACAATTATAAACTGAGAAGTCTATTTCACAGTTTTGATGTAAATAACTGTATAATGGTTTTCAAATTTATAAACTGAGAAGTCTATTTCACAGTTTTGATGTAAATAACTGTATAATGGTTTTCACAATTATAAAATGAGAAGTCTATTTCACAGTTTAGATGTAAATAACTGTATAATTGTTTTCACATTTATAAACTGAGAATTCTATTTCACAGTTTTGATGTAAAAAACAAATGTCTTCATATCAACGACGAGCTTGAATATAAATTCTATATATAATGAGGATTGAGAAGGAGCAACACCCTGTTTACAATATTAGCTAATAGAAAGGAGTTTCATAGAAGGAGCAACACCCTTTTTACAATCCTCATTGAATCTATCTATTTGAGCTACTGTACATGCTACTGAGTTTCACCAAAGGTGAACGAGATGTTGTATCAAACTCACCAGCCTAGTCCAGACCTTAAAGAATATTAGTCCAAAAGCCCACTCCTAATATAGAAGGAATACTGGACTTTCATCAACAGGCACTCGCATAGGCACATTTATCAGAAGTTCAAAGAGCTGTCCAATTGCTGAAGAAGATGATCAGCAACATCAATGGTGGATCTGGTGGATGGTCATGGAGCAGTGGAAAAACAATGCCAAACCATTTTCGTGTCTGCAATATGGCAAATCATCATCCAAATGTTGAGAAACATAATAGAAACTCAATTTGAACTTAATTTGCCCAGAATGGACTGATTTCCTTATAGAACATACACATAAGAGGCATTGCCTGTCAGCAATCAACAGAAAGCCACATAAAAAGAGCATAAGCAATCCAAATGTTTAACCAAAGTATCCTTATCAACTACTTGAAAGGTAAAGTTGTTGCATTAGCCATGTGCTATTTTTGAAGGAAGAAACATTACAATCTGAAGTTAAAGATGAACGAGTACGTTGGCAAGAATTACATTCTTACCAAGTGAATTCCAAGATATAAGAACCTGACAAACAATGTGGTCGAGCATATTTAGTGAATATAATAATGAATATTAGTTGATCGATGTTTACATTCTTTCAATACTCAAAGATTTCCTTGCACAGGATACATAAAGACGGATAGAGGGTAGCAAATGCTGGAGCAATACCAGTAGAATGACTTTTCTATTGGCCTCCAAGCAGGAGTACTTTCTAAGAGGAAACGTAGCAACGGAATAACTACTTGAAGCTCTAGATATTTCGGTTTCTCAATGACCGTAAATATCGCCTAAACTATACATTCAAGATTCTTTTTAATGCATGCATAGAATGTGGTTGCTACACAGATTAGTCACTCCAAGATCTGTAATACTCCTAAACATAAAAGCTATGAGTTGCACAAATATTTACCAAATATATAAACTGAATTTAACGGATCTACATTACCTTTGGAATCAACAGAGTGCTCCCATTGCCTTTAAATTTGTAACCAGATACATATAACAGAAATCCAAACATCTGAAAATAAATGCAAATATTTGCAACAGTGAACCAGAGACTTAATGTATATGAAAAACTAAACGACACTAAACCTGGTAAATGACATTGAAAACCATACATTTAATCAAGCAGTTGGTGTGCACATGTGTTGATCAGCTACAAACTCTAACTGTAGATTAAAATTTCTTCCCCTAAACCTACAGAAAGAAACTGGCATTCTCATATGAAATTCAAATTCTTTTAATGACAACCGATGAGAAATTAAATAAATCACCCAAGAACTTGCAAATGAATAGGAGGGAACAAACCTTGGAGCCAAGAGGATAATCTCGTTCACGAAGCCAAAGCCCAGCCCTAATAAACCGATTAGCGCCACTAATTCTTCTCAGAACATCAATCAACAACCCCACAGCCAAATCCGCAACATCCTAGGAGAAGATTCGAGGAACATTAGCGATTTGAATTCCACGGCGGCGGCACTCGGGAAGGTCAATGTGGTTACTTAGCCAGGCCATTTGGTGGTGACGATTAGTCGAAGCTCAGGCAAGTTGGAGACGACATCGGCGGTGACGGGAGTGAAGGCGGAGCAGAGCATGGTTTGAACGGTTGAGAGGAATTGGAGGATAGGAATTGTTGGAGAATGATCCCATGGTTGAGAGGAATTGGAAGCTCACCATGGAAGGAAGAATGATCCCATGGTTGAGAGGAATTGGAAGCTCGCCATGGAAGGAAGCTCGTCCGGAATTGTATGAATAGCGTTTAGAGAGAGAATGAGAGGGGTAGTTTGGGATTATGAAATATTTTAAAATAGGCTAGGGGTTTATCGGTAAAATGGATTTCAACTTATGGACCCTATGATAGATTATGATATGTGGTGTTTTTTTTGATAAATTCCACCTTCTAATAGGGGCTTATTGGTAAAAATCCCTATACAAAAAGACTAAATTATCACTAAAATATTTTAATTATCTATGTAATTAAATGCTTGCACATTTACTATCTTAATCATAAATAAATGTATACTTGTATTTGGTAAACGATGGTAAAAATAGATGGTAAAAATAACTGAATAATAGTAAAACAATAAGTACTTTGTGACAAATTTTAATCCCTTAAGCAGCAAACATTTTGAAATGGAGAGATTAATAAAAAACCAGCTGCTACCATAATCTCATGATGCGAAAAAGTATTTTTTTTCCACAAAAATTCCTATAATAAGACTCAAAAGTTTTAAAAGACGTAAATAAAACTTAAAAAATGATAATACGTTGATTAAAATTTCACAACACGTGACCTAAAAAAGTATTTATAGTGTAAAGAATCAAAAGTCCTGATGCTACACGACCAAACGTGTTGCACAGGAGCTGAAGCCAACAACAACAATGGGGGATATTCCGGCTGGTCCTTCTCTGAGTGGTCAACAGCTTCACCTACACACAAGCAAGCAAGGTGAACTAAACCGGGGGTGGCTCCGGTAAAACCCCTCCAGCGTGAGAATAAGTGACTCTTTGCAAGGAAGATGGATAACAATGGAAACTTTAGAGAGAGAGAGAGAGAGAGAGAGAGAGAGAGAGAGAGAGAGCTTAGAGTGAGTGAGAGTAACTTACAAATAATGTTGTTTCTAAGGTTTATATACTGATGGATGTAGTTTTATCCATCCAAAAGATATATTTCCTAGCTTATTTGATGCTCGAAACCTTGAGAATTTAATGTATCTTCTAGTGTTTTGAAAGTACAGGGGTTGAAGTGCAATTATTGAGAAAATGGAGGATTGGAGCGTTCTTTGGAATCTTTTGGATCAAATTGCAATTTTGGAAAATTTGGGACTAAACGGAAATTACGAAGTTCAAGGACCAAAGTGGAAATATTGGAAATTAAGGGACTAAATTGGAAATATGGAATTTTTGGACGAATTTGATATATAAAAATTTCTGGGTTAAAATGAAAAATAAAATCTCAAAGAGCGAAGTGCAAAATAATTCATTAGAGTGGCCAAAATGCGACGGCAAAATTGCGGGGCGAACCGAATAACAAATAATACTAAAAATAAAAATGGCCAAGGATTGCATTTGGTGGCCGAGGATGCAGGCCATTGCTGGCCGAGAAGTTGGGGCCAATTGGCCGGCCAAAGAGAAGAATTTGGGGCCAAGCTTGGGGCTGTTTGGCCTAGGACTTGAAGATGTGGGCCAAAGCTGTTTGGGCCAAAGAATCAAGGCAGGCGTACGCCTGGTTCTATTGTGCGCATGCCCGTAAGTAGTCTGATTGGAAGTAGGCGTGCACCCGGTCTCAGTGGGCGCGCGCCCGGTATGTACGGACAGATGCAGCCAGTTTCCTTATTTTGGACGGATTCTAAAGATTTTCCACAGATTTGCACAGAATCAGCCACGGATTTCGGGAGATTTTCTATTTTGACTAGGATTTTGACCCTAATTTGTTTCCAAAAAGGATTTCCACCTCCCTCCTCCTATATAAGCAACCCTAGACTAGTTTTTGATCTTTTTTTTTTATCTTTTATTTTGGGATCTTTGGATCTTTTGATTTTCATCATTCTCTTTTTATATTTTTAGTTTAGGTTTTATTTATTTTTGAAGATGAAAGAACAAGGTTTTGCTTTATTTATTTTAATGGCCATTCAAGGCTAATTTATTTTATTCATGGATTGAGGTGAGTAACAATTTGATCTTTATGCTAAGGTTTTAATTCTTTCTATTTCTTTTTCGTTCTTGTTCTTCTCAACGGTTTTAATTATTGTCTTGAGATCAATTGTATTGACCTTGCGGAATATACTTTTGACCTCTTGAATTTATTTGGGTATGAATTATTTCACTTGCGTGGATGATTTGTAATTTGACCATTGTTGAGAAGAATAGATTCAATTGAGGACCTTGCGGAAATCAAACGAATCTAGGTTCCATTGCTCTTAAGCTTTTAATTGAATTCTTGATTGTTTATATTGACCTTGCGGAAAATATGAACAAGATAGAGTTATTAGGGTTCTAATGTTCTTATTGACCTTGCGGAATATATTAACATTTTAACCCTAGATTTTTGTGAACGAACCCAAGAATGAGATTGAAACATTTTTACATATAATAAAAAGCATAAAGTGAAAATTATTATGATCCCCAATCCATGAATCCTTTGTCTCTTATTATCTTTAATTTATTTATTTTGCTTTCTCAATTTTATAATTCAATCAAATCAAAAAAAAAAAACCCTTTTCCCTTTTGTTTCGTTTACACTAATTAAATCAACTTGTTAAAGCACACGAGTCTCTGTGGTTCGACCCTTACTTTTGTACGTTGCTACTTCGGTGACTTGTACACTTGCAAGGTTTTTATTACATAGTGGAATTTTCTCCATCAAGTTTTTGGCGCCGTTGCCGGGGACTTGTTGTGATTTTTTAACAAGTTTATTTAATCAGTGCATGTTTGGTCGCCGGTCATTGGATCCTAAGTTGGTTCCTTTGAATGACGATATAGACAAAGTTGAGAGAGGCATTCCCTCTACTCAAGTGAGAGAGACTGATTCTGAAACTTCTGTCACCGAGACAGAGGTAACTTTGAGTGAATTAGAAACTTCTTCCACCGAGGGAGAAGAATTTGAAATTGATATGGCTTTGCAAGCACCCACCATGGATGCCTTTTCTAGGTCACGGGTGGACACATCTGTGTCATGCATTGTGTTGACTGATGCAACAAAAAGTTATGAGGTAAAAGGCCATCTGTTTAACATGATTCCTCAGTTTCATGGCCTCGCCTCTGAAGATTCTTTGAATTTCTTGAGGGAATATATGATGATTGTGTCTAGTTTTCCATTGAGAGACGGTGTGACTGATGAGCACTTAAGACTAAAATGTTTTCCCTTTGCTTTGAGGGATAATGCTAAGAAGTGGCTCATGTTGCTCCCACCTAGGAGCATTAATACTTGAGATGAATTACATGATATATTTTTGAGAAAATACTTCCCACATGCTACGTTAGCCACTTTTAGACAGAAAATTATAGGGTTCACACAGGACTCTTTTGAGGCATTCCATGAAGCATGGGACAGATTTAAGATGCTTTTGGTGCAATGTCCCCACCATAATTTTCCTTTGCCTTTATTGCATCAAACTTTCTATGGGGGTTGACACATGCCGATCAAAGCTATGGTGGATAACGGAGCCGGAGGCTCTTTAGGAGCCAAAACTGCGGATGAGACCCAAAATCTATTTGAGAGATTAGCATCTATTTCTCAACAAAAGGGGTAAAACAAATAGTGTGAATGGAATAGGTTTGAGTGATGAGATTTCAAAACAAATTGCGCTTCTTAATCAAAAATTTGATAAGTTGGCCATGAGTAGTACTTTCAATTCTGCTTCCAATGTGTCATACGTTGGTAATGTAATGCATGATAGTTGTGTAACTTGTGGTTCTAACACTCACTCTTATGAAGTTTGCCCCACCACTAGTCCCCATTTATATAATCATGAGCGAGTGCGAACGATGCGATCATATATGCAAAGGTTCCCACCAAGCAACAATCAGTATGGGAATGCATACAATCTAGAAGGGCAAGCAGGGCCGAGACATCCCAACCTGTCATGGGGTGGAAATCAACCGAATAAAACTCTCCATCCCCAACCACCACCTCAGGGGCCCTTTGAGAGGAATAGAGAGCCTTGGGAAGAGCCCATGATGCAGTTAAAGATGGAGCAACAACAGTACAAGATGGAACAACAACAAGCCTTCAGAAATCATGAGGCTGCTATGCGAGATTCTGAGACCCAAATTGGACAGTTGGTGGAAGCGGTACAAGGCCAAAGACAAGAAAATTTTCAAAACCCACCAGAGCAAGCCAAGTCTATAGTGACTATTTGGGATGAAAGTGATGAGATTGAGGAGGTATTTCTTTCTTCCCTTGATAATTTTGAATGTGATAATATTGATAATGTTAGTGAGGAAGAGGATGAGATTGGGGAGGTTCAATATGTATTTTACGCATTAAATTTAGAAACCCCTCCTCCCAATGTTGAAAGAACCATACCCTCTGGAGGTGTGGAGTTTGAAAAGATTAAACATGTTCAAAAAGACCCCGGGTGTTTCACTATCCCAATTTCTTTAGGGGGTCAAAATTTTAAAGGTTTGTTGGATCTTGGGGCAAGTGTTAATGTGATGCCCTTTCATGTTTTTAGAAGTTTGGGGGTATGTGAGTTGAAACCACCCATGAGAGACTTGCAATTGGCGGATCTCTCAATCAAAAGACCTTTAGGGGTTATTGAAGGGGTGTTGGTTAAAATCGATAAAATCATTATCCCTATTGACTTTTATGTGATGTGTATGGAGGGATCAAGTGAGGAACAAGCGAAAACTCCCATTACGCTTGGGAGGCCATTTATGTTTGACACTAAGGCCACCATTGATGTGTGTCAAGGGGTTGTGTCCTTGAGAGGTATGGGGGAGGAATGTAAATTTTGTATGTTTAAAAATGATAAGAAACCCTCCCCCACAGAAGGTTTTGTAGGAGCCATAACCGATTTTTCAATTGTCAAATATGATGTGAATGGATGTGAGAAAAGTGGGGATAATGCGAACGTGTGCCCCTTGGCTAGTAACATTAAAGCCGACCAATACTCTAGGAGTAACGGGTCGTATCACTCCCCACACGACTCCCATAAAGAGTCGATTTCATCACATCTACCACAAGGGCATTCAAAACTTAAAGTTAGAGAGGAGAGTTATTTTCCTGATTTATCTGAGACTATTTTTGCTAATATTTTTGTTCAAGATAACCTCTTTGATCTTGTTGAGGAAGATGTTCCGCAGGTGAAGGAACAAACTAAGTTTGGGGGCAAGAGCCCCAACAAAAAGAAAAGAAAAAGGGTGAAGCATAAAGCACCCAAAGTTTCGTGGGCTCCACCTGAATTAATTAAGAAAGGGACCTACGCATGGAAGGAAGTGGGCGTTTGTGCCCGAGAAAATCAAAGGTGGTCAAAGGGCCGAAAAGCAAAGACCAAATCCATTGAGGCCAATCTCAACCCCAAGTAAGTGGGGCAATGGTCGGGCTAACGACCTTAATCAAAGCGCTGATTGGGAGGCAACCCAAGTAGGTACGTTTTATTTGGTTTATTTATTTGCTTTGTCGTGTCATATCGTCCTTTGAACCCGAGACATGCTTTTGTTCTCTTTGCTATGAGGACATAGCATATTTTGAGTTTGGGGGTAGATATCTCTCCGAGTTTGTGGGTTTATAGGGGAGTGTATATAGTGTCACCCTCCAAAAAATTAAAAAAATTTAAAAATTTTGTTCTCATTATATGTTTGGAAGTTGGCCAACGTCCGTGATGATTTGAGAGAGTTTTTGATTGAGTTTTGCTAGTTTGTGCCAATTTGAATATGTTAATTAGAATTGCATTAATACATGTAAAACACAATTGCACCACCATTCACTTCCATTATTTTTTCTTGATCATTGTTACCAATTTAGGAGACCTTTATAGGATCACTTTGACATTCTCGGGGTCCCTAGAACATGTTTGCATGACTGTCAATAACACATCAATTAGGCTATTCGGGAAGTGATATGTGGCTATTTCTTTGAACCCTATATGTGAGCCTTTAACTTTCTCGTCACTCATACAAAATTTTCCGCTAGAACCCCTTTTGAGCTTGAAAAAGAATGAAATCTCTCACATAGTGGGAGGTTATTTTAGACCACCATTCGCCTTCTGTTGTACCCTCATTATCCTACCCTCTTAACTTATACACTATTTTCTTACCTTTTCAAGAAAGTGAAACTAGGAAATGAATGAGAATTTTTGGGTGAAGTTTGGAAAATCAAAGGGTTGAGTGGAAAGTGATCATGAAAAAAAAAGGGGGCATGTTATGTAATGAAAAGAGGGGCTTGAGCTAATAGTATTGAATGCACATTCTCCATGATATATTTGTGCAAAGTAAAAAAGAAAAAAAATTGAAAAAAAAAAAAAAGAAAAGCCGAGCCCTCTCTAATGTTGAAGTGGAAAGCGATCAAAAAGAAAGAAAGGTGATCAAGCCCAAGTTTGAAAGTATACAAAATTATAAGTTTGGGGGTTAAATCAATGGGTTGGCTTGGAGCGGAGTGATAATTTCAATGTGAGGATGTATGATGAAGACTTTCTAGTTTCACTTGCTTGACTTCGTATGTCCTTATCTTCATTTGTAACCGTGAACCTAGCCCGCGTTTATCGCGATACATTACAAACCATAAAAGTCATATTTGATCCCTAAAGAGTAGCCAGGTTGACAGTTTTGTTTAAATATGCATATGAGTGTCCCTTGTGCAGAAATTTCATCTTAGTATCATTGATTTAGAGCATGTGGTTAGTGACCCTATAAAATATCTTACTTTGGTGACAATGATCTCCCATATTTCATTCATCATTCAGGCCGAGGTGGAAAATTGTGGGTTAGATGCATTAATGTGACTGTAATTGCATATTCTTATTGGCACTTATTTAGCATATATTATGTGAGAATCTGAGACTTGTTTGGCCGACAACCTTGTATGTAGTGAGAACATATCAAAAATATTTTCTGTTGATTGTTTTTATTTGTTAGGGTAATTTTGTTTTTGTTTATTTCTTTTGTTTTACTCGAGGACGAGCAAAAGATAAGTTTGGGGGTATTTGATGGATGTGATTTTACCCATTCAAAAGATATATTTCCTAGCTTATTTGATGCTCGAAACCTTGAGAATTTAATGTATCTTCTAGTGTTTTGAAAGTACAGGGGTTGAAGTGCAATTATTGAGAAAATGGAGGATTGGAGCGTTCTTTGGAAGCTTTTGGATCAAATTGCAATTTTGGAAAATTTGGGACTAAACGGAAATTACGAAGTTCAAGGACCAAAGTGGAAATATTGGAAATTAAGGGACTAAATTGGAAATATAAAATTTTTGGACGAATTTGATATATAAAAATTTCTGGGTTAAAATGAAAAATAAAATCTCATAGAGCGAAGTGCAAAAGAATTCATTAGAGTGGCCAAAATGCGACGGCAAAATTGCGGGGCGAACCGAATAACAAATAATACTAAAAATAAAAATGGCCAAGGATTGCATTTGGTGGCCGAGGATGCAGGCCATTGCTGGCCGAGAAGTTGGGGCCAATTGGCAGGCCAAAGAGAAGAATTTGGGGCCAAGCTTGGGGCTGTTTGGCCTAGGACTTGAAGATGTGGGCCAAAGCTGTTTGGGCCAAAGAATCAAGGCAGGCGTACGCCTGGTTCTATTGTGCGCACGCCCGGAAGTAGTCTGATTGGAAGTAGGCGTGCACCCGATCTCAGTGGGCGCGCGCCCGGTATGTACGGACAGATGCAGCCAGTTTCCTTATTTTGGACGGATTTTAAAGATTTTCCACAGATTTGCACAGAATCAGCCACGGATTTCGGGAGATTTTCTATTTTGACTAGGATTTTGACCCTAATTTGTTTCCAAAAAGGATTTCCACCTCCCTCCTCCTATATAAGCAACCCTAGACTAGTTTTTGATCTTTTTTTTATCTTTTATTTTGGGATCTTTGGATCTTTTGATTTTCATCATTCTCTTTTTATATTTTTAGTTTAGGTTTTATTTATTTTTGAAGATGAAAGAACAAGATTTTGATTTATTTATTTTAATGGCCATTCAAGGCTAATTTATTTTATTCATGGATTGAGGTGAGTAACAATTTGATCTTTATGCTAAGGTTTTAATTCTTTCTATTTCTTTTTCGTTCTTGTTCTTCTCAACGGTTTTAATTATTGTCTTGAGATCAATTGTATTGACCTTGCGGAATATACTTTTGACCTCTTGAATTTATTTGGGTATGAATTATTTCACTTGCGTGGATGATTTGTAATTTGACCATTGTTGAGAAGAATAGATTCAATTGAGGACCTTGCGGAAATCAAACGAATCTAGGTTCCATTGTTCTTAAGCTTTTAATTGAATTCTTGATTGTTTATATTGACCTTGCGGAAAATATGAACAAGATAGAGTTATTAGGGTTCTAATGTTCTTATTGACCTTGCGGAATATATTAACATTTTAATCCTAGGTTTTTGTGAATGAACCCAAGAATGAGATTGAAACATTTTTACATAAAATAAAAAGCATAAAGTGAAAATTGTTATGATCCCCAATCCATGAATCCCTTGTCTCTTATTATCTTTAATTTATTTATTTTGCTTTCTTAGTTTTATAATTCAATCAAATCAAAAAAAAAAAACCCTTTTCCCTTTTGTTTCGTTTACACTAATTAAATCAACTTGTTAAAGCACACGAGTCTCTGTGGTTCGACCCTTACTTTTGTACGTTGCTACTTCGATGACTTGTACACTTGCAAGGTTTTTATTACATAGTGGAATTTTCTCCATCATATACTCCCATGCAATCATGTGCCTTGCATATGGGGGACACGTGTCAATCATCCATGATATCATGCCAACCACCCCAAAGTTAGTGGGAAATCACTGCTCACCTTGTCACATCACACTATTCTGACGGTTGTAGTGGGTAGACACGTGGCAGCACCTTCATAACGTATCAATCACCAGTCACGATTGTCACCGTGCGACAATCCTAAGAACTAGGGCTTAAACTCATATTTTCGCCATACCCATCGCACAACTGCCCTAGACAAACCCCCTATGGGCAATGCGTATCATGCCGCCAACTGCCACGGGTACTTCCTGCCTACTGCTTATTCTCGCGCTTCGACTCCTTCTTGTCGCTGACACACTTCTCGCCAGATTACCGAGGGGTTACTTTTACTATTCATCTTATACATATTCGGCACATCTGACGTACTTGAACCACCTTGGCCCACTTGGCCCATTGGGCCTGTTGGGCCTCATGTACTATTCAAGCCCAAATATATATTTCGCAACCACATCAATAGCCCCCAATTTCGAGACCTGGATCATTCATGTTCCAGGCGAGAAATTTAGGATACGATCATTACTTCCCGCCATCTCACATCAATTAAGCGAGAATAACGCTGTTATTAACACCTGGTGGACACGTGTCGCGCTCAGAGGGATTTACTTGACGTTTGACGGCTATGATGGGACATACGAAAAGACATTTTGAAATTTGAAATCATTAAATGGGGGAAATTTAAAATTTTAGGGGCAAATTAATTTTAACTACTCCCAATAAACCCTTTGGTATACCCATAGTATAAATACTTTCCCCCCTACCATTTAATCTTTTTCAGTTCTCTTCTCCTGAAACCCTCTTGAGAATTCCGGCGATCCCAACGAGTTTTCGACGAGCCTATATTCAGTCCTTCCGGTTGATTTCCATTCACAACTCCCCTCAATCTTTAATCTCCGTTGAATTCCGATCCTCTATACCTACTTATTCGACTGATTACCCGTTGTTCATCCTGGAAACCAAGCCTTTTAGCCGTCCATTGAATATTCCGGCGAACCTTCAACCACTACTCAACTTTTTCAACGATCCTTCATACTTTCCAGGTAATCAGTTTGATCTTTAATTTTCCTTGTTTTCCTTTTCGTTT
Source organism: Adenophora triphylla var. japonica (assembly GCA_022495995.1). Lineage (NCBI taxonomy): Eukaryota > Viridiplantae > Streptophyta > Magnoliopsida > Asterales > Campanulaceae > Adenophora > Adenophora triphylla. The sequence goes on from JAFEMH010000688.1 coordinate 629,092, forward strand.
TTGTTTGTCGCCTATGGCTTGATGCAAAAATTGTGTTAGGCAAATTAGGTATGGTTAGTGTCAGAGATCTGGTGGTATATACTACTTGACTAGGGGCATTTGGGCGAGAATCCCATGAGCTGACTTAGTTAACTGCTTAAGTATTCATAGAGTAGATCCCGCCATCATTGCCTCTCTTGAAATTAGGGGTAGATGATTTCTCCACGCCTCAACCCCCATGTCTAAAAAGTATTTTGATTCTCGCGAACTTTGCGATCATCTTTGTCGCTTCTATGGCCCTCCCCTAGACTCTGACAACTCTGACACTGACTTTCTCGCTGCGAAATCTTTAGCTAATAGGAATCGTTATAAACAAATTCTCTCTTCTTCTGATTCAGGCGAGATGTCCAACTCTGGAGCCCCCGGCGCTTCAACTTCAACCGGCGGGAATTCAAACTTAGCCAATAATCCTTCTTCTGATGTCGCGGGAACGAGCTCTTCCCAAAATCCTCTCATAACTCCCTACCACACCAAATACAACATAGACCACCTTAATTACCATATAGCTGAGTATAATGGCGAGATGGCTCTTTCCGCCATTCGCCATAGGCAGGACGGGATTGTTGTATTCCCATCCCAATTAGAGGCAGGGCTTAGGATTCCTATTGACCCCTTCATTTCCCTAGTTCTCTTTAAGGCTCAAGCAGCCATTGCCGAGGTTCACCCTAATGCAATTAAGGCGATAACTTCCTTCATAGTTATTTGTCGCGCCCTCAAGCGAGAACCCACAACTCACCTTCTTATGGATCTTTTTACTGGCTACCAACAACATAACAAAGATACCAATGAGATTAGGATGTCGATCCAATATAAGCGACCAAAAATCCTAACCCCCTTTCCTTCCAAGGTTCATAATTGGCAAAATGACCCTCTGTTCATTATTTCCCGCGTTGGCTGGGATCTTCCCACATACTTACAAGGAATCCATCCCAAAATTGACAAAAAATGGGCTCTAGATGAGGAAGAAAAACGGCTTAAGCGGCAATTCCTTCAAATTCTCGCTGATGCCTCCGGCACAGCCAATCCTCCCCCGCCTTATTTTCTTGCCAACAGATAGTCGCTGACCATTCCCTCCTTAGTCAAATAGGGTTGTCGTACACTTTCCCGCCTATGACCCCACGCGTTGCCATAGTTCATACCGAATCTTGGCCTGGATGGGAGCTTCTCACAGGCTACAAGTTCAGCTCAGAGTGCACGGTCTGCAGGAATGGCCAGAATATGTGTCTTGCCATGCAGAGAGTGCAACGTATGATTCCCGCCATTCCTATTTATCTAGTTTATTATTAGTCAACTTTTAATTGTCGTCTAACATTCCTCCTTTTTTCTCGCAGTACACAGGACCATGAATATGAACCAAAAACGATTGGCCCAAGGAACCTCGGAACAGCAGGCCAAGCGTTTGGCCTTGGCCAGGAATGCCAGCCTTAAGGCCCAACAGGAAAATCTTGTCATTCCCATCGCACCAACTGGTTTTGATGAAAGAATTGTCACGAAAACTTTTTGCAAGAGAACTTCATCAAATACTTCTCGCCAGGCAAAACGACAACGGCAAACTGCCTCTGCCCCATCTCAAGGGGACCAGTCTGAGGCTTTGAACCTGGAGGACGAAGAAGAAGAAAATGAGAACCGAAATGATGCCGAGGCTGATACTCATCTCGAGGATCAAGAGGTTGAAAATGAGGGGGTTCAAACAGAGGATCCTGCGGGAACTGACATCCCACCCCCCTTCACACCAATGAGTCCGGCCCCACTGCTTCTCCCACTAACCCATCAACTTCTCGCTCCACTCCCCGCCGCCGTGCAAGCTGGCTGGATGAGGGTTTTCAAATTCCCGCGGATGAAGCAGGCATGAAGATTCTCTGCCAGGAGGCCAAAAACATTCCCACTCTCAAGGGACTTATAACTGAAAGGCTGGAGCCAGTCTCCTGCTTGCTGGGCTTTACTGCCTTAAAACGATCCAGGGACGCCGAGCAGGTCGCATATGTTGAAGGGGAAGATCCCGCGCATTCTGCTTACCATGCGGGAATCCAACTTTCACTGGTATGACATATTTTCTTCTTTTCGCTTTCATTTTTAATTTCTAACTTTTTCTCAACACTTTATTGTCGCTTTTATCATGCAGGTCAGCAGCACGATTTTGGGCCTTAGCAAGAAATGTACTACCTTGGAGGTTGGTCTTACTCAGGCTGAACATGAGAGGGATGTCTATAAAAGGCGGGTATCCAGGCGGGATGCTACTATCAAGGACATAGAAAATCAGAAGGTCAAGGCAGATACAGATCTGAAGGCGGAGGTGGCGGCGAGAAATGCATACAAGGAAGAAATGGAAAAGAAGAACCAAGATGTGGAGGACAATGTAAGTGCTCCAATTTGAGTTGTTAGTATTTTCGTTAGAAAATTAACGAAAGTCCTAACATCCCTAACATTTCTAACAATTTCTAACTTTTCTAACAAAGCAAGGGTAAATTAGGGATTGCTATTTAGAGATAAACAAGGGAAAGAATCTTACAAAGTGTAAAAAAAATGTAAAAATCCGAAATGGGTAAGCTGTAAAACAACAGCTGTGGAGTATTTTGAAAAAATATTCCTTGTGTCCAAAGCCTGCAGCAGCATTTAATGAACAGTGCACGCTGCTATTCTTATCCGCGCGGATACAATTGAAGTTTTTAGAGGCCTATAAATTGAGCCCCTCAGTCTCATAAAAACCATGAACAATTCACTCACAGCAAGCACCTTGGCGAAAATACTAGAGAAAACAGTGGAAATTCCTTGAATTGCCACCTTTTTCTTTTGATTATTTTCCCAAATCACACTCACTAAATACTCTCAAATTCAAGCCTCAAACTCAAAAATCAAGGGAAGATAGGTATAACCTCCTTCTCCATACCCTAAATCTCTCTCATCCATGCATGCATCTCAAACTCTAAAGATGTAATTTGTTCATCAACTTGGTGTTCATCCTTGCTTGACCTAAAAATGTAGTCACCTTGGAATAAATTTCCATGGATGACCATTTAAAAGGTCCAAATCATTTCTTCTTACTTGAAAACATTTTCTTAACCTAAAAATCATTTTCATACATAAAATCTTGATTTCAAAGTTAAATCTCCCCTTCCCAAGCAAATGAAGTGCTTTAAGTCCTAATGTACCCTAAGGATGGCTTGATATAGTAGATCACCACTAAAATTTTTAGTGATCACTAATCAAAGCCTAAGGAAATGGGGACAAAGCATGGATGCAAACCCCCTTTAAAATCACATTTTCCTTGAGAATGTTGCTGTCCAGTAGCCTTTCTCTAAGACCTCTGTCCATTGTCTAATTTTTTGGACACAGAAAAACTTGGAATTTGGAGTTGACTACAAAATACTTTTTGTAGCCAACATCCATAGGATTCCAGACATAATTTTAATTTATTTTTTTCGTGAGTATAACTCCCTTTTTCAAATTATTTTCCAAAGGTCAGTTTAGCAGTCTCTGGGAATCCAGATTTCACATCTGAGATTTCCAGAAGGTTTTGGTCCATCAAATCATCTCCAATCATAAAAATATTTTGCAGTCACTTTATTTAAGATGTTTTGAACAACTTTCATTCTCTGACTTTTCTCAGATTCTGAAGTTTTAAAGCTCTTAAATCCATTTCAAAATCAAGTGTCCACTGCCTTTTTCATTCTGGCAGAATTGATTTTCAACTTCAAAGAGTCTTTTGAGTACCAAAACTCAACCCTAAAATCATACCAAAAATCATGGGATTTGTTTAAGGTCTAATAAAGAGTTCTCAATTTTTATTTCCCTCAGTTTTCATTTATTTTAACCAAAATACACATACACATACACACACAAAATGGTTTCAAATTAGGAAGACTCGTTTTACGAGGCATTCCGGGTGAACCCTAACGTTCTTCCCGGAGTGTAACGTGACCTCCGAACCCAAATCTCTAATCTCGGGCATTTTTCAAAGTTTTGGCCCTTAAAATAAAAATGACGTGGCGACTCCCGTTTTGTTGATTTTCAAAGAAAAGAAAAATCCGCGGGTGGCACATCATCACAGTGGCGACTCTGCTGGGGATGATAATGAGCTTTATCTTTTTTAAAAAAAAAAATCTTTTTTTTTAAAAAAAAGCTTTTGTGGGTCAAACTTTCGTCCCGCATTGGAAACCATTTGTACTGTGTGTGTGTTTGTTTTGCACATTTCGTGTTGTTTTGACTGTCCCGGAAAAATCGGTATTTTGACTGTCGGAGTCATTTTCCTAACTGTTTGAATTTTCGTGCTTATGTGTTTATGTGTTTATTTGCTTTCAAAAAAAAAATTCAAAAAAAATTTCAAAAAAAAAAAAAGGATCATCAAAAAAAATTTTTTCCAAAAAAAAAATAAATCATTTTTTGCATGCATCATCCTTTTTAAGACACATGAAAATTTCTATTTTACTCAGAAAAAGAAGATAGACTGTTTGCACACTACGCGCACTGGGCCTTACACTGCACACTACGTCCTTAACCCGGGGAAATCCCAGTAGCAGCCCGTTTGGCCTTATTACGCCTCTCGGTGCGAGCACGGGACTACCCAAACATCCCTTGGAGCCTCGTGTCGACCATGCACTTGTCCGTGACACACTTTGTTCGAGACCTGGTTGGTTTTTAGTCTGGTCCGTGTCATGCCCGGTCTGTGTATACACCTTTCCTTTCAAGCCTTAGTCGGCATACCAAGTTAATATCTTTCGGGGACCCTTAATCAGTCGAAGTCATGCCGGTTTTTCGCCGCAAACTTTGACCAGATATTGACTGGCGCCTTGACTTTGACTTTGATTGGCACAACTTATGCACCGACTCCCGGCATGACACTGTGTCATCAAGGATTAATGATTATTCCATGTCTAATTACGGCCTAACTAACGACGGGTCAAGATCAATTATGGACGTTTATCAGTCCGAGCCATGCCGACTCTTCGTCGAGCCCTCCGGACATGATCTTGACCTTTGACGTCAGCTTTGTCCGTAATCTACATCGAATGCTCATTAAGACTAGATTACCCGCCGACTTTAGGATCGTTTTCTTTTCGGTCGGTGGGACACCTTGCCCTACGGAGCCCTTGTTCGGGGTTACGGGTTGAGGGTCCCTGTGCGTAGTGATGGGGCCGGCGATCCGGGAATCAGAGTAGTTTGCGAAAAAGAAGAGCAATCTTTTCCAACCGATTAGGTTAATAAAATACGTTTTAAGTAAACAAGAACAAATAACTGCATGTTGCATGAGCCCTAAGCCCAAACACCTACCCTCCTTCACTCCCAAACATCTGAACCCTCGTGTCTTTCCCCCCGCAGCTCCTCACAAAGCTTGGTTTCGGGCGCCGGGTCACCGTTTGATCAGTTGGGAAGAGTCAAGCGCATCGTCAGCTTCACCATTTGTTCCGACTTCGGGTTTCAGAATGTCTGCATCAGCTGGTAATGATGGGGACAACATCACTCCGCCCCCGGGACCCCTCAAACAGAACAGCAGTGGAATCAGTTAGCAGAACAGATGAGATTACGACAGGAAGCACAGATTAATAGCCTTATGGAAGCCATCAAAAGCCATGGTTTGGCCGCCAGTCTCAATCCCGATGGCACCTTCACCGTGGAGGAAGAAGAGGATCCCAATCCCACTCTCAGTCGCCCTGACTACTCCAGGATGCCACCACCCACCTCCTATGGTACTACTACCAGAACCCATGTTCCTCGATCTTCGGGTCAGCCAGCTCCCCAGCTACAGACTACTGGATCCATGCAGCCTGACGGGGCGAACCAGTTCGCAGTTCCTCAGTGGGGACAAAATCAGTACGGAATGTCTTCTCACGGTTGGGGATATCTCGGAATGCCACAGCAAATTGGGATCCGTCTCGGTTCGGAAACGACCAAGCCGGACCTTCACAACGGGCGGTTCGAATACCGCGGCAACGAGTTTGGGATGCCACCACAGTTTGGTTCGGGCGACGATCAGAGCCCCTCCTCAGAATAATGCCGATTCGGCTGCTCCTAGCACAGACTCTTCCAAACCCATTTCTCACTCAGGGACCAATGGGCCACCAAGCCCCTAATCCAGTTTCATCAGAATCCCTCGGACCGCAATACCCTCTCGGCTACACACCCTCGCCACAGCCTGGCATACAGTTCAACAACCAGGGACAACAGCCCGCACCTATGCCTACCTATGAATCTCAGCTCGGAAAACCAAGCTACCCGGCTACATCAGGCCTGCCTCCGCCCACTCTGCCGGTTGAAAGTCAACAGCAAGCCGCAAGGTTCTATCCCTATGCCCAGGCTCCTACTCACGCTCCCTAGGGTAATTCGGGCCAAGGACAAGTTCTTACCTATGTCCCCGGATCGGCCATTCCCTCCACCAGTCTGCCGCCAGTGGTAGCTCCTCACTCTAGCTCAGTCACTGGTATGAATGCCATGGCTCCACCATAAGACCCTCATCTGGCCTGGTTCATGGAACAGCACAAGGAAATGAAAGCGCAGAATGCCGAATTGACTGCTAAGAAGTCCGCATTCCGACCTACAGACCCGGATTCTATTGTTCCCCTGCCCCAAAAGTTCGTGATGCCTAATCTGGACCTGTTTGATGGGACTGCATGCCCGAAAACTCATCTTGACACATATACCTTGGCAATGAAGGCCAAAGGATGCACCAATCAGCAGTTGGCTGACTATTTCAGTCTCTCCTTGAAATCTAGTGCTCTAAAATGGTTCTTCCGCTTAAAACCCGAGGCCAGGGCTACATGGGATCAGATCACTTGTGCCTTTACACAAAAGTACAAAGCTAATTTGGAATGGGAAACAAATAGAGTTGACTTGCAGACAATCGTGCAGCGTCCCGACGAGAATGTTGGGGATTTCTACAAGCGGTGGAATTTGAAACTCAGTGAGATGGCCATCCCTCCTTCTGAAGAGGAACAGTTAGACATCTTCCAGTCATGCCTGAAGTCACGTCTGAGAACCTCCCTCAGTGATTTCCCGTACTCAGACTTACGGGCCATGGTTAACTCCGCAGCTAAGTTTGAAAAGGCTTACAATCAACGGCCGTGCTGCACACCTTCTGAATCTGAGCTCCTCCCTCCAACACAGTTCCGGCTCCCGCTAAGGGTAAAGAGATGATCAACTACGCAGGGCAGGAATGTAATAATGCAACTCCTTTTGCTCCCAGGAAACCAGCCGAGCCCAAGCCTCGGATCATAAACCTCGAAAGCTTTGGAATGCCTCTGAACGACATCTTTAGAGGATTAGTGAAAGAAGGCTTCCTGCGGCCTTTAGAAAATTTCCAACCCAGAAATCTGAATGCTCCCGTAGATACTTCTAAGTTCTGCTCTTTTCATAAGGCCCACAGACATCTAACAGATAACTGCTTTACTCTGAAAAAGGCAATCCAGGGATTGATAGAGCAAGGGAAGTTGGAAGGCCCCGAGGGGCCTAATACAGTCAAAAATCCCTTCCCGAGAAATCAAAACCAGGTGAACATGATTGAAGCCGGAGAACCTTCATATGTCCAGGAAGATGCGGAAACTGATGAAGACCTCCAAATACCCATGGCCAACCTTGTCGAGGATCTTGAATTCGGATTCCCCCTCAGCCTTGAGGATGGTGAACAAACCAACCCTCCTTGGTCTCATGTTAGAAATTTCTTGCAAGAATACGAAGCCCGCTACTTCTCGGAGGAAGGGAAAACCGATGTTGAAGAAGCTGGGTACATTCCGGTCAAATCATGAGAAAACCATTTACACGAGATGGTTAGAGCAGTCAAGGAAAATTGAGCAAGAAAGCTTCAGACGGGCACCAGTATTGGCGCTTATCAGCAAAGAGGCCGAAGAACACTTGGAGTTAGTACACTTCTGCAAGTTGGCCTTGGGAGAAACCAAATATGATCCCGAAGACAGTGAAAGTGAAGAATCGGAAGAGGAGGATTGCTTCTATATCCTTCCTGGAGTCAAGTACGTGCCGCCCCCTCTCACTCTCCCCTACAGTTTCTGGGAGGAGAAGCGGAGTCGCAATTACCGCTTCCGGCAATGGGGGCATATGACAATTTCTGCGGCTGCACGCACCCGTCCTCCCCTAACAGATTTGATCGACGCTCTCTCTCAGCCGAAATCCCAGTAGTATGGGAAGATGATTCTGATGACAGTAATGACAGTGATGATGATGATGACGACGAAAGTGAGGAGTCAACTGAGGCCCAAGATCCGAAATCAATCTGGAACAATCATGTCGGAAACGACATCATGGGAGCCGGACACAATGGTTGGCTGTCAGCAAGCGACGATGAAGGACCGCCAGAAAATGTGGGTCAGATACCAATAGAGACGGGCCCCCACGAAGTACTCCTCGTAAGATGCACTTGTGGTCAGTGCCCGGATACCTCAGAGGATGAGGGACAACAAAACCCACTTCCAGATCCATACATATCCAAAATCCTAGAGCACAATGTTCCCTACAAGGACCTAGTGGGAGAATGGAGAAGGTTCATTGAAGCACTGGTTGAAGAGGGAGGTTTTCAGCAACCGGAAGACGATGAATTCGTAAACGTCATCGGTTCCTTTTCTTCCTTCCCTAAAACAGACGGCATCACAACAGTAAGGGTCACTGCCGAGCCGCTTGAACACACCGAGTGCATGGAGTCACTGAAAAGGGTTATTGATCTAAATGTCTCCCCAGTCGCCTTCATACCCATGGACCCACATGACGCTTTCTTAATTGCTCCTGTACCCGACAGTGGACCCCGGGTACTCCTCATTTGGACCCAGATCTACCGAGCTGTTGCATCAAACTATGAAGGGGAGCGTTGTCTATCCTTTACTTGTGGTTGCCCTGCTTGCAAGGGCGAAAGAAAGAAGATGTATGATGAGATGGAGGCTGATAGCCGTAAGATTGAGGAAACTTCGGAAGACGATTATGAAACCGAGGACATGAAAGCCATGAAATTTCCTGGGGCTGAGCACGTGGATGTCATAGAGTTCAACACTGCCTACCATGCTTTGGGGAAAGGGTTTTCGGACACCCGATCCAGGCTGATAGTTGAAGATCTGTTAGAGAGAGGAAAACTGACTCCCATCCTCCCCAATGAAAAAGTGACCATGGTCAGATCAAATCCGCCCCGAAATAAAGTAACAATCCTTGTCAGGGTTACCCAAAAAGAGGTCACTTTTCCCGAAATGTATTTCAGCTCTCAGAGAAGTCCTGGAAACCGGCATGATACCTGATGCTCCTCCCATGCAGAATGCTATAATCGTCTCCAACTCTGAGTATTACAGAAAGGAACCAGAGTGGGTAGCACTATCTGGGAGATGAAATCGAAAAGCCGCGAGCCACGAGAATAGCAATTCATGTTGTATGATAACTATGAGCAAGGCGAGGCTATGAAGGCAAATCGGAGGACGCCCTAGCTGCATGGGCCATCCGAGGGGGCAGCAACACAATCCCGGGTTGGCTTTGTGACATGGGAAGCGGTTTTAAAGCTGCCCGGGAAGGAGCCGATACGGCTCAAGCTCGGCCCCTCACCGTTGCTAGACTCGTCGGGCTCGGTGGCCGGTAGCCAAAAGGCTCCCCGTTGACCTTGGCGGCATTGAAGAAATCTAGTCAAGAAACGGCGATGAGGAAGTCAACCTGTTGACCCGATCAGGGCAGATCTACCGGGGAACCCCAAGACGAGATAAGAAGGTAGCGAGATCGAAGCACCGAGGAAGACCGTCTCCCTATGCCAAGACGGCAGAAACTCTTGACCTCGAGAAGGAGGATCTCGTGCTCACCCAGTGAAACAAACTCGAGCCAACATCTCTTTGTGGTCACTGCTTACCTCATCGTACCCCATAAGCTAAAGGCTGGAAGAAAGCCTAGCCCACGCTAGTCCCTATTGATGCTACTCCACGATGATGTGGTGCGGTTGATTGGGAACATTCACTATGGGAATATAATCACTTTCGCGAGACCTCGATCTCCCTCGGTTCGGAGCCGATCATAACGAGCCCCTCTTCATCACAGTCCAGTTTGGATGAACGGCGTCTTCCCGAGTTTTGGTTGACAATGGGTCCAGGGATGAATATCCTCCCGGCTAAGATCGTGAGTGCGCTCGACATCAAATCCACATGATTTAAAGCCTTCCTCCCTCACGATCAAGCTTACGACTCTACATCCCGCCAGTACTTGGGGTTGCTACTTTGGCCCTACGGTTTGGCAAGAAGATGATACTGTGGAATTCCGGGTTATTGACATCCGATCACCTTTAATGCCTGTGAAGACCTTAGGCTGCATCAAGTTAAAGGGGTTGCCTCGAGCCTACATCGGTGTGTGAAGTTTGTCTCGGATGGGGATTTGACAACCATTTATGGAGACCTAGTCACTTTGGAGGGCACCGTACGGGTGGGATACCTATTACGGAGATCAAACATGACGAGGAAGGTCTCATGCTAACGAGGCTTCACGGTCGAGCCTCCCAAAGCCCAAGTTTGTAACATAGATCTGACGATCACTCGGGACAAGATCCCTCCTGTCTTGAAGATGATGAGAAGAATGAGCTACCTGCCCGGTCTCGATCTGGGGAAGCATCAGCAAGGAACTCACAAAGTTATTAAGGTGAAAGGACAGAAAACGCGCCACGGCACAGGATATGAGGCCACCTCGGTAGACACTACGAAAGAAAAGGAGATTGCCCGGAAAAGGGGAGAAGGCTGCCACGGGGAAGGGTCCGGTCAACGGCCCTAAATCTCTCCCTTTCAGTCCTAATTTGGGTGACTACTTCGTGAAAGGCCCTACACAGCAGGGTAATGCCACAGTCACAGAACCTACGGAGGGATGGGTGAAGCTACAACATGACCTCGAAAGTCCAGGAAACAAAGCCAACCCGGTCAGTAGGATGTTTGCGGACCTACCCAAGATACACAGGGCTACCACCACCATGGAAAGTGAGTATACTTTCAAAGGCGTTCCAAGCCTAGTAGAAGCGATTCGAGAAGCTTGCCACTGTGGTCCCAACTGTCCAAGAAGGCTCAAAGCTTTGAGTTCGGCGACAATGCCGAAAGCCAAAGCCACGAAGTCTTTTCGGATGATTGGGATGGTCCGATTATGCAGCGGTTATTCGGAGAAAGAGGTTCGGATGCCGGACACTGATTGATTTCGGTTCAGTCGAAGAGATGATAGAAATAATTGAGAAAGGAGAACAGCGCAAATCTCGAGTCATGAGGCCCCTGACAGCAATGCCATTGAAGAATTGGGAAACTCTCTCAGGCCCGTCCGCGACCAAGGAGGAAATGATCACAAAGCTTGGATTGGTCCCCCGTCCCCTTGTGTCAACCTATGTAAAAGTCCTCCGAGTCTCTCATTATCGAGTTCGAGTCTCTCGAGTCGTCCAGATGGCCTTACGCACGAAGACTACGAGGTTGTAGCAAACGCTGTATTCCCTTCCGTTCTCAATGAAATGATGAACCTTTCTGAGTATCCCTTAATTGCCACTTTAACTAATGATGAAATAACTAATAACTTAAAAAAAAGGTTAATAATGATTCACTAGATAAAGAAGCAGACACATTAAATGAACAATATATTAAAAAAAAAATCTTTAAGTAGGTTGTTCGGAAAGAGGAAAATCGAGCCCAAGCTGCCAAAAAGGTTTTGACAAGTGTGAATCTGGGATCTGCAGAAGAGCCTAAAGAGACGCAGATTAGTAGTTTCTTTGAAGGGACTGAAAAGATGCCCTGAGAATTTGTGGACGTGTTTACGCGGTCCTATAAAGACATGCCTGGATACCGCTCGACCCGGAAGCCAAAGAGAACATCATATGCAGATACGGGTTGCCGGCCGAAATCATTTCAGATAATGGATCCCACTTTGAAGGGGAATGCGACAGGCTGCTGGCAGAATTCAGAATAACCCGTCACAAGTCATCCCCCTACAGGCCCCAAACTAACGGAGCCGTTGAAGCAGCAAACAAGACTTTGGAAAACATCATTCGGAAAATGGCTGTCCGAGGCAGAGATTGGCCTGACAAGCTTCACCTTGCTCTCTGGGGATACAGAACATCCGTCAGAACGGCAACCGGGGAAACACCATTTGCTCTTACCTACGGAATGGAAGCCGTACTCCCAGTCGAGCTAGAAATCCCCTCACTTCGTGTGCTATTGGAAAGTCAGATCAACGAGGTCGAATGGCTCCAAAGTCGCCATGATGAATTGGCCCTGCTAGATGAACGCCGATTGAGAGCCATGGAACATATCCGAGCATACCAAGGAAGGATGGCCAGGGCCTTTGATAAGAAAGTAAAACATCGGGAGATCAGGGAAGGTGATCTCGTTCTGAAAGAGAAGTCCCCCAGTCCGCATCAACCCTCTTGGCAAATGGGAGCACATGCAGGTCGGGCCATATGTTGTTCAGAAAATCTTCTCCGGAGGGGCCATGCAACTTGCAGACCTCGACGGAAATCCTTTTGTACACCCGGTGAATGGCGACAAGCTGCGCAGATACTACGCATAAAACACTGAGTCAAAAAAAAAACAAAAAAAACAAAAAAAAGAGTGCTAAAAGAGTAATACCCAACTAGGTTGAAAACCCGAAAAGGGCGGCCTAGGTAAAAAACAGGGTTGCACAAAAAAAAATACAAAAAAAAAAAGAGTGCTAAAAGAGTAATACCCAACTAGGTTGAAAACCCAAAAGGGCGACCTAGGTAAAAAACGAGGGTTGCACAAAAAAAAAACAAAAAAAAAAAAAAAAACAACAAAAACAAATTAACTGGGTCGAACTACGGAGACCTGAGCCCTTTAGTCCAAGGGAACGTAGGCAGCCGGAAATGGTTCGGTCTAAAACACAAACAAAATTCATACTTTGTTATCAATACATTGATCAAGCCATGAAGGCGTTTCGAAAAACTCTGAAGCAATTCACATATTCATTACAGTTAAAAACTTTTTGATGAGTCTAAGCTCGGTTCACTCCTACGAATCACAACCTGCTAAAAGAAACTTAAATACATAATAACTAATGTCTGCTACGACAAGAAAGGGATACTCGGAAACCTCAAGGTCACTCCAAGCCACTCGTACCGGCTTCTCCCCTCTTCTTTCCTCCTCTTCGAGTCTTCTTCCGCTGCACGGGAAAATGTCAGTCTTCCTCCTACCAAGCTCTGGTGTAGGGACAGGATCTATCAAACCAGCGTCTGTCAGGGCCTTAGTAGCCCTAGCCTCGTCTCTCATCTCCTGCAGTCGAGCTGGTAACATAGGAATCTACCCCTCCTGTCTCTTGACATAAGACTCGTAGTCAGTCACGGTATCCCCGCTCCTATCATGAGGATTGGTCCTCGCCTCAGCCCTCCTCCTCTCAGAAACCGTCATGTCTTCCACACCAACAATGGCCTCACGCCGTCTCAAAATAGCCACCTGAGTCTCCCCCAAGTGCCTCTCGTACCAATCCAAGTACCAAGTGGTCAGAAATACATGCCCCGGACGCCTGAGGATAACCCTAGGAGGAAAGACGTCATACCTCCATGCTCGGGAAAGAAATGGGGATACTGAAGGATCATCCATCGAAGCAGAAGCCACCACCCTGGTAGCTATATCCTCAAAATCCTCCAAAGGAGTCTGCTCCAAGCCAAACTGTCGCCGAACTAGAGCTGGAATATAAAAACTGGACTGAGAAAGCCCCGAAATCATAATCACATGGGAACCATCCTGAAGCACTCTCCGAGTCTCTACCCGCCAATGAGGTACCAACCATCTGATATCCGTAGTCTGGCGATAAGCCATCCAATACTCCCATGAGCCCTGATCATCGAGATCCACAGTAACCCCTCTCCTTGCAAAGGTCCAAGGTTTGACCGCATCAGAGGTTTCGCGGAGGACCCCCAGGCGCTCCATCAGCCACATAGTCAAAAGAAACGGGCTGCCCCCGTGCATATACCGCCTCCCGATAGCCAACCTGTCAAGAGCATGAAGGGTCTCTCCCAGGATCAAGGGCACAACATCCCGGCCCAAACGGCAGTGTACAACCACATCCAGCAAAGCCCGATGAGAAATCCCAAAAGAGTAAACCATAAACAAGGTACCAAACATGCAGAGTGCAAAAGCATCCCAATAGGCATCATCAATCAAGCCTAAGCCCCTAAATCTATCAGGAAGACCAGAAATGTCAAAATGATCAGGACCACGAATCATACCTTGTGCTTCCTCCGGAGAAAGATGAAGAAGGTTGCACAACTTGTCAACGAAAGAAGCTCCTCCGGGCAAAGGAATCGCAATCTCCTCCACCTCGGGACCACTAAGCAAAGCCCGGAATTCTTCAACAGTAGGGACCATTTCATTGTAAGAAAAACAAAAAACATGCCTCCTTGTATCCCAAAATGAAGAAGAAGCCCTCAAAAGATCATAATCCGGAACCAATTCTTTGAGAGACCACAAGCATCGTATCTTGTACCTTTCTTCAAAGAATGACCTCCTCTCATGCATAATCTCCCGGGACCATTCCTTGAACTTGTTGAAGAAAGAATTTTGAGATTCTTGGGACAATTTGGATGGATTTCTCATGCTCACAATTTTCTCCATGGATTTTCTCTCCTTCTCCCCGAAAATGGCTGTTTGAATGGGCAGTTGAAGAAGGTGTTTGAATTAAAAGAGGGGAAAACCAGATCTGAAGCAAAAATTAAATGACAGTGTCAGATTCCTGTCTCATCCACGCGGATAAAATCGTCACTATCAGAAAAATCTGCAGCAGTTCAAACTGCTGCACCACGGAGGAATATTTCGCTCGAAACTTGTGCAAAGCCTGTCCAAACAGCTCACAGCTCAAAACCTTTACACCCTTGCCAAAAAACCAGGGCTCATGCAACATTGCATTCATAATAAAAAAATAAATAACAGTAATCCTAGATTATTACATTCCAAAAAAAAAAGGAAAAAAAAAAGAGTGTGCATAAAAAATAAACTGTGTCTGTCAAAATAAGTACAGTCCCAAAATCAACCAAAAGTCATCAATCGGAATCCTCAGTGACTGGCGCTTTCCCCCGATCCCTCTTGCGGCTCGGGCCCGCCTCCTCAGTAGTAATGAATATCTCGGGCTCAGAATCGTCATCCTCGTCTCTAGAGAGAGGCTCGCCTGGATCAACCGGTACGCCACGATAAGGCAACCCGAGATCCGCAAAGAAGTCATATCCGAACGTAAACGCGTCGGATCCCTGGACATGTGAAGAAGAGCCACCGTGGTGCCAAACATGTCCCTGTCCATGCAAATCCCCGAGAATGACGTGGTCCGGAGGCAGCTCCATGCCGGGATCTATGAGGGGAGAAAGAGGAGTCTCGGTAGAATGCTCCGAAGGAATAGGGGAAGTCTCCCGCTCTACTGTGCGCCGCCGCGCATGTCTCGCTCGCCCGAGCAAACCCACAAGCAACCATCCTCCTAAGAAACCTCTTGGCCCCAATCACCTGCTTCGTCAGCTTCTCCACAACCACGGCCGGGAACTGCACGGAAACAAAAGAGTCAGAGATAATTGATGAGAAAAATGATGAAACGAAAGAAAAGAAGAAGAGACAGAAGCAGTAAAAAGCCATACCTTCATATCCGGACGAGGCCGGAAAGCTCGTGGGACCCGCTCAGGGATAGGGATCTGAACTCTCAACCTGACCCTATCCTGGACATACGAAAAGTCCGATCGAGGGTATCGCACAATCCCCTCCCCCTCTCTCTCAAGCACCTGGGGCATCCTCAGCCTCCTCAAAACAAATCGCGAATAATCCTCGATCGCCACTAACCTCGAGAAGTGCACGCCACCTCGATAGTCACCCCAAGTCTCCAAGCTCTCGCCGGATGCATCATATCGCAGGAGGCTCCATCGGCGCCATCAAAGGCACACCTTCGCCATATTGGCGCGTCACCCTCTCTCCCGTAATACGCATCACAGTCAAACCCTCAAAATCCTCCGCGTCACATACCACCTCTCCACACCCTTCACCGCCCACGTCGAAGCGGCCCTGTGGGGTAGCTCATCCCCTCATCCGACTCGCTCTCACCAAAGGCAATGCAATCCCCGTACTCAGGGTCGTGCGCCCCGGAACCTATCTTCTCCCGAGCATGCTTGGTCCAGGAGAGCATAGCCGGATATGCCCCGATGTGCTCCGCCGGCTGCCGCCACATCGTGACATGAAAGAACTCCAGAGCCCATACCTGCGAAAGGTAAAGATCACATCAATTAAGTGCGGAAAGAAACAATACGTGCTTAAAGAAAAGAGAAAGCAAAAGCTTATACCTCCAGAGGGAACTCAAAGCACGTCAGGGAGCTCACAGCCTTCCGGCTGTACCGATCCAGAGCAAAATATAGCTCTGCCAGCCCGGCCTCCCCCCAAGATACCTCTCCATCCATCTCCACATCCTCCAACGTACTCAGCAAAGCAAATACCACCGTCCCCTCGGCGTGTCCAAAAAGTGTGCTCGAAAAGGCGAACCACAGGAAAGCCCTAGCAATCTGCACCGCAACCACTCTCTCATCCCCAGCCTCATAATTCTCGATGCTCTCCACGATCTTCCCGTGGACCACAGCATACTCCATCCCCATCCCCTTTTTGGGAATGGGGGTAAAGCCTAGAAGATCCTGCAACTCCCGGTCACTGTAACCATCTCTCCACTCAATGCTCCGTCCTTTAAAGGACAGGCCCGTGATCGCAGCATAATCAGAAGGCGTGACCGTAGCCTCGCCCCAGAAGAAGTGAAATGTGTGGGTCACGTCCCACCAATGCTGCGCCAAAGTGAAAATCAAGCCCTTACTCTTGGGGAACTTGAGCAACCCCCTCAGACACTCGATGAACTCATACAACCCGGTCTCAATGACGATCTGTCTCGGACTCATCAAACCTCCTCTGCCCAAGATCGGAAGCCGATCCTACGTGCCGATCACAGCCTCCACCGATCCCCGAGTCTTCGCCTTGTTCACTCCGCTCCGTCACAAAACGATCTCCAACCCGCAATTGAAAAAAAAAAACAAAAAAATGTCAAAAAAAAATGTCAAAAAAAAAAAAAACAAAAAAATTGCATTTGCATTTAAAAGCATACACATGCATCATAGACATAAAATTTTGAAAAATTCGGCAAAGATAACGGCATATAATGAACTTAGCCCCATCTTTCTTGCACAAAAGAAAAGAGTTTTCAGCAAATACCATCTAAACATTCATTCATACATAAAGAAAACATGTCAATAATATCGAGTCAACGGAAGTAAAATTCCGTCCCATTTTTCATAAAATAACATGCATTCGCATTCAATCGCCGGAAGCCAAAAATCCGTCCCATCTTTAAAAAAAAATCAATTATATTTTACAAAAAAAGCATGCATATCATTCATATCATTCACATCAACATTGCAAAAATCCTACATACAAGGTCCGTCCCGGATTCAGGAAAATTTTCATCATCTCATATTTCAAAAAAGGCAAAATGCCCATTTTTTTCACACAAAATGCATATTTGGGTCACCCATATACTCATTACAACATGCAAATCATCAAAGTCCAATTTCAATACCAAGAACATCTACTTTCGAAATTTTCAAAAAAAAAAAAAAAATCACAAAAATCAATTTCAAACAAAAAATCGACAAAAGAAATAAAGAAATAAAGAAATTCGAAGTATACTGTGCGAAGACTCGGATCAGTGGACCAATGTTGCCACGCATCGGGATATGGCTCCTCCGCAATCGATTGCGAAAGTGAGTAATACCTCCTCATTTTTGCGTGAGTATAACTTCCTTTTTCAAATTATTTTCCAAAGGTCAGTTTAGCAGTCTCTGGGAATCCAGATTTCACATCTGAGATTTCCATAAGGTTTTGGTCCATCAAATCATCTCCAATCATAAAAATCTTTTGCAGTCACCTTATTTAAAATGTTTTGAACAACTTTCATTATTTGACTTTCCTCAGATTCTGAAGTTTTAAAGCTCTTAAATCCATTTCAAAATCAAGTGTCCACTGCCTTTTTCATTCTGGCAGAATTGATTTTCAACTTCAAGGAGTCTTTTGAGTACCAAAACTCAACCCTAAAATCATACCAAAAATCATGGGACTTGTTTAAGGTCTAATAAAGAGTTCTCAATTTTTAGTTCCCTCATTTTTCATTTATTTTAACCAAAACACACACACACACACACACACAAAATGGTTTCAAATTAGGAAGACTCGTTTACGAGGCATTCCGGGTGAACCCTAACGTTCTTCCCGGAGTGTAACGTGACCTCCGAGCCCAAATCTCTAATCTCGGGAATTTTTCAAAGTTTTTGCCCTTGAAATAAAAATAGCGTGGCGACTCCCGTTTTGTTGATTTTTGAAAAGAAAAATCCGCGGCGGCACATCATCACGCATAAGCTCGCGAATCTTGCCGCAGAGAATCAACGGCTTAGGGATGACTGCTTCGTCAAAGCCAACCAAGTCACCAAGCTAAAAAATGATCTCGCCGAAGCTAAGAACAAAGCTGAAACTGATGAAATGGATGCATTCGACAATGCAATCCTGCATACACTCAAGACTATTGTCGCTGATGCTGATCCCGCTATCACCCCCGCCAAGCTAGCCAAATGGGGTTCGGAAACAATCTTCAGCGATCACAGCCTCAAGGGGCATGCTCTTGTCCCTTACAGCGAGGAAGAGCTGACCCAGCTAGCGGCGGAGGACGCAGTTCTTGGCAAGGCTCCTTGGTCTGTTCCCGCCGTCCGTCCTGACAATGTGGTTCCCGCCTGGTACGATCTTTCTCAGAAGAACAAGGATACCCTCAATGCCGCCTACAATGGTAACTGATCTTCCTGCATTATGCTTTTAATTTCATGCCAACAACTTTAGTTTTAACTTGGGTTTGTAACAAACAATTTACTTTATGTTTTCTTTTCATATCTCGCAATCATTATTTGTCGCAAACAATTTCTACTTTTAATTTCTCTAGAGGGCCTTCGTGCCCAAACAATTTGTAATCACTTGTGTCGCCTCTTTGCGACATTTTATCTTATGTTTTTGCTGTTTATCCTTTAATTCTCGCCTTTGTGAATGTTTCTCTCTTTGCTTTGCTTTCTATGACTTGCTTTAAATCCCCAATTGCTTTACATTCTAACTTTTTCATGTCGCTTGTCTTTTCTTTTGACAACTTTGATTTTGCTTCGATAGTTTATCAAAGATTGAACCTAACCATCTTATCTCTATATACATACTACTCCCTTTAAACAAGTGAGGCTTGTCTTTAGGCAGCCTCACTCCCTAGTTATGATTCTCGCCAGTCAGTTTTACTAAACTTTGTGATAACTTTCGATACCTCACATACTAACACATATTGCACGCTTGGTGACACTTCACACTTTATACTCCCTCTGCGACAACATACATCCTGATATTTGATACTTATCGCCTCTGCGACAAGCTTCATACTTGATACTTATCGCCTCTGCGACAAGCTTCATTCTTGACCACAATCTTTGTTCCCATTTTCTCCAGACGCCTGGGCCTCTCCCCAGGTCACAAATCTTTGGGTGCCTGGGTCCCTCCCCAGGTCGCCGCGCCTGGGTCCTTCTCCAGGTCGCACGGTTTGGCGCCTGGGTCCCTCCCCAGGTCGAAAGGTTTGACGCCTGGGTCCCTCCCCTGGTCGCCGCGCCTGGGTCCCTCCCCAGGTCGCAAGGTTCTTCACGCTTTAGAGGCCATCTCTAATTGCCTCCATCTTCAAGCTTTAGCAGCAATCTCTACTTGCCTCCATCTTTAAGCTTTAGCGGCAATCTCTACTTGCCTCCATCTTCAAGCTTTAGTGGCAATCTCTACTTGCCTCCATCTTCAAGTTTTAGCGGCAATCTCAACTTGCCTCCATCATCAAGCTTTAGCGGCAATCTCTACTTGCCTCCATCTTCAAGCTTTAGCGGTAATCTCTACTTGCCTCCATCATCAAGCTTTTACTTTTCACCGATCCATGCTTGATTCTCGAACCTCGTCTATCCCTCCGTTGATTCATGAAACATAAAGTTGAACTTGTTAGGTTGTTACAAGTACGGATGATTATGACAAAAATATATCGCTGAATAATTCCCGCCATTTTCCTTCCATCATATGTACAGGTTACATCTTCCCAGAATTACAAATTTTACATAACTTCTCCATCTAGGTGAGACAATCAAAACAATTAAATTACAAGAAAAGTTATATAACTTTTGTTATCTGATGCAACAACCAAAAGATTGAATTACAAACAAAGGCGGCAACTTCATTGATAAAAAGGCTTTAGGTGATCAACATTCCATGCATTCTTCAGCTCTTCACCATCTTGCTTCCTTAGCTTATAAGTTCCTTCCCGAATAACTTTGGCCACTTGAAACGGTCCCTCCTACTTCTCATTCAACTTAGTAAATCCTGGCTTGGGCCCTGTAGCCTCCGCACTTCTGAGCACCCAATCACCGACGTTAAAGGATCTCTTGTTAACTCGCTTGTCGTGCTGGTCCTTCATCCTCTGCTTATAGTTAACCATCCTCATTCTCGCTTGAAGCCTTCTCTCATCAATCAAATCCAAATCATTCAACGCCTTTGGCCATTTCTCGCCTCATCATAATAAGTCACTTGATATGTCGGCAGCGCCATCTCAGCAGGTGCCATGGCCTCAGATCCATAAGTTAAAGCAAATGCCGTCTCACCAGTCGAGCCCTTTATAGTGGTTCTGACATACCATAATTCCGTTGGAAATTCTTCTAATCATGCCCCGCCTCTTCCTTCCAAGTTCTTGCGAAGGGCGGCAATAATTTGCTTATTTGCCACCTCGGCCTGCCCATTACACTGCGGCCTATATACCACTGACATCCAGTGTTTCACATTCATTCTCTTACATTCTGCAGCAAACTTCTTCCCAAACTGGGGTTCCATGATCAGAAATGATAGCCCTGGGCAACCTATGTCTGCACCAAATGTTCTATTGAACAAACTTAATCACATTGTCTTCACTGATTGTCGCCAAAGCTATAGCCTCAGTCCACTTCGTAAAATAATCAACGGCGACAACCACGTGCTGGCATCCTCCCTTAGCCTTTGGAAACGGCCCAATCAAATCTATGCCCCACATATCAAAAGGCCAAGTTGCGACAATGGTGGTCTGCTCTGTAGCTGGTTGCCTTGGAATATTCCCAAATTTTTGTCACTTCCCGCATTTCTTAACATAATTTTCAGCATCCTTCCTCAAGCTGGGCCTGTAATAACCATGAAATAAAACTTTCTCCGCCTGTTAGGTCCCAAATGGTAGGAATCAGGCTAGAGGGGGGGGTGAATAGCCTGTTCAAAACTTTTTGGTGAAAACTTTTAGTCATTGAAATAATACAATGGCTAACCGGTAAAGTGATTTTGCACAGCGGAGATTTCGGTTAGGAAGGTATAAAATCGGTAAGGTAAAGTTGAAAAGCCAGTAAGTCAAAAACTCATGCAACAATAACAAGGACAAATTTTATCTTCCAGTAAGACAAACAAGTTAAGCAGTAAGTTGATTCAATAGGTTGTGACCAGTTGAGAGATTATCAACTAGTTACAATAACTTAACAATAAATGAACAAACACACAAAGAAATGACACATTGTTTGAAGAGGTTTACAGTGTTAAATAACTACTACGTCCTCTACCAAGTTTGGTCAGAACTTGGATTTGTGAAAGTGCACTACTATATTAATGGTTCTTACCTATTACAAGTTGCAAGCCAATGATTGAAGGCTGCCAATTTAAAGGTGACCACTAACGGATCGTGCTACAATAAAGACCAGGTGTTTTCTAGAGATGTGCTCACAAGTTGAGCTGATTTCTCTAGGGTGTTGTGTCTGAATCAATCAATGTGTTCCATTGGTAGTCTAATAAAGGAACACTACAGTATTGATTGAGGTGCTCAGTGTTTAAGTCCTACAGAGATGTCTAATGAAAGAGGGGACTTGCTTTGACTGCTTTGAACTAGGGGATTTGCAGGTTGGTAGTTCAGAGCAGCTCACTCTCAAGGATCATAAATGCACCAACCTTCTTCAATGCTCCTAGGAAACTATTTATAGTGAACTTTGAAAAGGAGTCGTTGTCTTTGAAGAGGTTGAGATGATGACTTGGACTGGCAGGCATTAAATGAGGAGATCCTTGCATTAAATGCCTGAGATTGGATAGAGAGGATTTCCATAGATTAGTTGGGGCGCTGTGAGTACTGGTTACTTGACATTCTCTAAGAAGGTACTGATTTGTTGCAGAGATGTCATGCCAGCATGCTTGCTTTACCAACTTGAGCTAAAGTTGATGGCTGGGTAGTTGGAAGCAATTAATGCATCGACTAACCAAGGGAAGCTTGACGGGCAAGCCTTAACCGGCAAGGGAGATATCGGCTGTAAGGTAAGGTGGCTGGTAAGGCATGAATACCGGCTAGAGGTGTCAACCGGTAAGACAGCTTCAACAGGTAACTCACATGCTTGGAGGAAGTTCTCAGGTCTTCAAGTCTTCAAGGCTTGAGAAAATTACATAATAAAAACACTGGCACATGCACTAAGGGGACCTAACATACATAGAAAAATTCTATTTGATCTAATTAAATTAGGGGTCCACATTAATGTTGTTATGATTGGGATTAAGCAATTCTAAACCTAAACATATATTTGACTAACAATCTCCTCCTAATTGCTTAAGTCCAATCATCTTAGGCAGCATCTTTTTAACTCAGTAAAAGAATGATAAAGAATATGTCTATTAGATATATCATTCCCTAA
The DNA here is from genome assembly GCA_022495995.1 of Adenophora triphylla var. japonica. Classification (NCBI taxonomy): domain Eukaryota; kingdom Viridiplantae; phylum Streptophyta; class Magnoliopsida; order Asterales; family Campanulaceae; genus Adenophora; species Adenophora triphylla. The sequence continues at coordinate 651,851 of JAFEMH010000688.1, forward strand.
GTTAAATGACAACTTGATGCTACCTAAGTAAGCTTACAAACAAAGTTAAAGCTTAAAGGATACTTCAAAATAAAACTTTGAAAAGATTTTGAATGAGACCTGCAAAATGAAACGGTTAGTAGCATTTGGAACATTCAAAATGATTAAAAAACAAAGGAATCAAAACAAAAAGTTTAAGGATAAGAGATTCTCATTAGGTTGCAGACCGGTGACTGAGATAAGAAAGACAAATATTTCATCGGTTAAATTCTCAAGATGCGTCGGCTGGAGGATTTGCTGGGTCTTCAACCGGTGAGGGAGCAGCATCTGAGGATTTGGCTTTCTTGGATGATCTCTTCTCCTTCTTCTTCTCTTTCTCAACTCTCTTTCTCTTCTTTCTATCTTCTCTAACCTTCATAAGAACCTCATTCTTGGCCTTGACTTTAGCCAACTCCAATTCTAGCTCACGATTCTTCTGCTGGCAACGGCTAAGGGCTTCAGCTGACCGTTTAAGCTCATCAATTGACCGGTTCACAATAGCTTGACCAGAAATCTGTTGTTCACAGAGAGCTTTGTTGGTATAATGAGCCTCATCAAGTTGGAGTAGGAGGTTTCTGATGTTAGCATCTCTGGCATTTATTTCTGCCATAAAGTTGCCAAGAGACATAGCAATACTAGTGCTCAAACGCTCAAATCTTCTCTCATCCTCCTCCTGATTGGACTTAACAAAGGAATTTGCCAATTCGGAATTTACTTCAACAAAGCTTTGGAGCATGGCCTCATGAAGTTCAACCAGGTCTTGAGCAATAATTGGTCTGTTCAGATCATTGGTTGAAGGAGCTGGTGTAGCTGAGCAGCCGAGTAACCGGTTGGGGTTCCGGTAAGGGAACATTGGTAAATGGAGTAACCGGTTGGGGAGCTAGTGAAGGAGCATCGGTAAGAGGCCTATCGGTAAGTGGAGAAGATGGATCGGTAAGAGAAACAGTTGAACCGGTTGGAGGATCGGTAGATGAATCGGTAAGTAGGATCACTGGAGGCTGACCGGTTCTTGACACATCACCTATTGGGATATCACAATTTCTTCATCCACCGACTCTAAGGTGAACCAGAGGAGTAGTTGGAGCAAGAAATTCATTAGGCTCTAGGCTCATCATCTCAAAGAAATGAGAGCTCCAAAGAACTCACCGCAATAGGAGCCATCGAAGGGGCATATTACCTTAACCTGAGAAGAGGAATTACTCGAGGGCAAGCAAAAGTAGAGAGGCTTCTCTAATGTTACTTCCATGGTTGCCTGGCCATTTCTCATGATTGACAAGTCTAGTCACATTCGGCATCAAACCAACCATTTTGGTCACCTCAAATGACCAACTAAGGATTTTCATTTCTAAAATTCGAGTTATACGACCATTGAATGAGAGATACCTTATAAAAAGATTATCAGTTGACAAAGTACTCTCAACCGGTCTAGGGGCAATGGTAGCAATATGGCCATGAATCCTTATGTTGCGATTATGTTGCTGAAGAGAGGATGGGTATTTTTTATTTGGTTTTGGAGAGGGGAAATTGGTAAGCAACTGTTGTTCATCCTTTCCAGGCATGATTTCCTTGCCTTTGGGAGGAGCTGGCCGCTTTTTGAGCTTAAGAACCTTAATCTTCTGATGCCGGTAACTTGTCTCACCGGGTCCATAGGTCTTTGTGTACCTTGGAGGAGTATCTTCTGGAGCAGCACCAACCTTCATGTCTTCCACCACATCAATAAAAGTTGCCCATCTATCAGCTCTCCGTTGCTTCTGAAGCTTATCAGCAATGGATGGAGGCATTGGAGTAGGCAAAGTTTCTGCCTTGCTGAAAACTTTCTCATGAACATCAAACAAGGGAATCCCATCAGCAGATCGAGGGATAGAGGCCTTGGAAGTATAGTATTTCAAGGTGGACATCAAATCCTTTTGGCGAAGGCCAGGATCAGAATAGACTGGAGGAATTGCAGGATCATTTCATCAAAATCAACATCTTCATCTTCTTCATAGAAATCTGAGAGGGAGTCTTCATCAAACACTGGATCTATATCCTCCTCCTGAACCGGTGAATTGGCTTTGGAAGAGGAAGGAGGAATGGCTTGACTAACCGATTGACTAACCGGTAGATTAACTGATAGAGAGGCCTCAATGGCTTTCTGAGTGGCCATCTCTTTAATTAATGTTCGTTGCTTTTCCTTTTGCTTTTCCGCATCCTTCCGTGAATAGGCTAGCCGCCAAAGCTTGTTGTAAAAGAATGTCATCGCATTACTTTCCTTAACCGGTTCAAGAGATGCAACGGTAAGGGGCTTGCTAACCGGTAAGGGAAGAGCTTCAGAAGAGATCGGCTAGCGTAAATCATCTCTAACCGGTTGGACTAGCTCACCGGTAAGAGGCATCGGCTGACTAACCGGTAAGATATTCGTACTTATATTTTCTCCTCCTCCCGCCGCATTAACGGTAAGTGGTGAAGTCTCGTAATGCGTCCTCCCACATGCTCTAACCGATTGCATCGGTAAGGGAGTAGTGAAGTCACCGCAATCTTCTCGACCGATCAACCACAAAGACCTGCATTGGTCATCATCAGCACGTGACTCACCGGAGTCACTAGAGGAGCTGGAACTGGAGGCTGACTGGTCTTCCTTATCACCCTTTGCTTGATTATCAGATCCACTCATGTCCTTGAACATCTCTTCAATTTCTTCATCCGGCACAAGAGCCCATTTATTCTTGCCGGATCGAATTGAAGTGAAGAAGTCGATAAAGAGATATCACCCATACTCGAAAATCTCTCGTTCAAATCCACCAAATTTTGCACCACATCCATCACATTTTTGATGAATTGGAATCTACGAGGACCCAAGTTGACAACTCCAGGATCAAATGAAGGAAGATCATCTTCAGGCAGCACATATCTCCCAAGCTGATAAGAATCCGACTCCTTAAGAGTTTCTTGAGCATTGTAGAGCATGGCAAAGTCAATCCATACGGCTTGTATCATCATATCTTGCCTGAGTTGGTCCTGGGCCAAGTAAATGGCATTCCACATAGGAGGAAACAACTCAAAATACCTGTTGTATATCTTAAGAAGACTATCTCTGGATAAGGAGATATCATATTTACTCAACAGGCAAGGCTTGGTGTAGTAGAGACCGCTTCCTCATGTATGTTATCAAAATCAACATAATCGATATATCACCGATCGACCGATTCTTTGTGAGTCTCATGAAATTGTAACAATCTTCGAAGGAAGGGAGGTAAGTGATCAATAGGATACACCCAAGTTGGAGAAGGAACAAAAGAGGGATTGATCAGCCAAGGGGTTGTAATGGTGGTAGATATGGAAAGTGGGGTTTCGATAGGATGGCAACGGCTTACCGGTCTAGATGATGACCTAATTCCTGGTGAAAGGAATTTTGTCGGTAAGGAAATTGTGGTCAAAGAGTCTTTTGGGAATGAAAGGAATGAATGTGCCCAAGTCACCTCAATTCTTCTCTTTCTTTCAAAGATTTTCTCCGGCTATTTGTTGGGAGGATTTTTGAATTGGCTTGGATCTTTTGGAGGGTGGAGGAGCAGATTTTCCGTCAGTAGCTTTCGTCTGCTAGGGGAGAGGATAGTAGCAATGGGTTGATTATCATCATCATCGATTCATCAAGTAATTTTCTCGACCGTAAGGTAGGTTTTGGAGCAGGAGGAGCACCGGATGCCGAGTTACCTTTGGCCGGCTAGAGGGTTTCTTCTTCTTCTTCTCGGGAAATGCCGGCTTGCCGGCTGGGCTTACCTACGGCTTTCATCGGTTGATCCTTCAAGCCAGACTTACCGGTCGACTTACCGGTGGATGGCTCTGATGACTGACCGATTGGCTTACCGGTGGATTCTTTGATCATTCTGACTATATCAAACTTGTCAAAGGCTTTGCAGAAGGATTGTGGATACTTGGGCAGATTTTTAGAAGCTTGAAGAATGGCTGGAATAGAACTGAGAGCACGGCTAATCATCAAGTAGTGACACGGTTTGGCTTTGTTAGGCTTGGAAGAATTTCTCTCCTTATGATACTTTTTAAAAGCAATAAGAACTATCCGGTACAGAAAGGAACACCAATTGAATTCATCTCCATGAATAATTGCAGCCATGGCTTCCCATTGAATCACGTTGATACAATGATGGGAGCCTGACCGGCAAATGAAGCACCGGTCCACCACCTCAAAGAAGGGCATAGTAAACGACATCAAACTCGATTTCTTGTTTGCCTCACCGGTTACAAAAGGATCACTTCCACGAACTTTAACCCAAGCAAAGAATCATGTCCTTCATGATAATGGAAGAGGAACCAATGAGGAGAGGTTAGGGAAGGCCTCAAAGAATGGTAGCCGGGCTAAAAGTCACAGAACTCCGGCAACAAGAGAAATAATGTACTCATTCTCATCTAAAACACCATTCTCGAACAATTCATTCACCATCTCATAATAAATATCTTCATTCCCTTCTGGCATCACGAACGGAATAACTCCGACAGAAACAAGCAAAGCTTCTAGAGCACGGCCTTCATCGGAATCAAAGAAGCTGGAGAGAATGTAACCTCCATAAATGTCTTTCTTGATTGCGGGAGCCATCTCGTGAATCAAATAAACAACAAACCAACAACATAAGTTAGAATTGAGAAAATCTTTGCATCATATTCCTTTTGATGTTGTTTGATGATGTAGAATTTAAGAAAGCTTGGTATTTTTCAAGATTTGTTTAGAAGAGTTTGACTTTAGGAAAGATACCGTAAATCTTGTGAAATGAGGAGAAACAAATGGAGAAGAAGAGGATTCTTTGCCGTTGCCTTGTTCGAGAGAGAGAGAGAGAAAATCCGTAAGTTTTTGAAAAATGATTTTGAAATCCTTTTTATACGAAACGAAAGAGCGGGAAGATGAAGGGGTGTGTTGGTTAAAACAAAAGTAGCTCAAAAGTTTTTAACTGACATGCACATAATTTGACAGTTTTAATTCACGAAATTAAAGATGTGACATGAAAATAGGAACGTGTGTGCAGCAGTTATATCAAAATGTAATAAAGAACAAAAAGATAACCTTTTCGATAAATAGAAATGATACAGAGATTACCTTTTTGATCAATTATACAAAAATTTATCCATATCTTGTAAGGAAGCATAGGGAACAGGTAAGATGGTTGTCGTTCATACGCAGCTGATTAGATTGATGTGACATCAAGGGTTATGATGACAAACGTGCCGGTTAAAAACGGATTGTCAATTTCGATCCTACCGCAGCTCACTCCAGAAGGCACATAGGCGGTGAGGTAGCTTACCGGTTAGGTGCAATGACCTAAGTTAGATAGAACTTACATCGGTTAGGAAACCATCGGTTAGGGACACCACTTACCGATCAGGTGTGTCGGTTAGAGGACCGGTTAGGGATGTCTTGCCTTACCGGTTAGGAGCACCGGTAAAAGAACACTTGCAAGCAACGGGAATAGAGAGAAACCTCCTTGATCTAGTTGATAGCTTACACAGATAGCAAAGTTAGCACAAAATATTAACGAATATCAATCATGCCTAGTTCTCCTCTAAGGAATTCGAATCTTTTAATATCCAAGGGTTTTGTCAAGATATCTGCTAATTGATAATCAGTATGGACTTTTAAAAGAACGATGTTACCCTTTTCAACATGATCCTTGAGGAAATGATATTTGATGTCTATGTGCTTAGTCTTTGAGTGCATCACAGGATTGTTGGAGACTGAGATGGCTGAGGTGTTATCACAATAGATAGGGCATACTTCTTGGGGAATTTCATAGTCCACTAGTTGTTGCTTCATCCATAAGATTTGTGAACATCAACTCCCAGCAGCCATGTACTCGCCTTCGCCGTAGAAGTGGAAATTGATGCTTGTTTCTTGCACGACCAGTGAAACCAATCGGTTACCTAGAAATTGACAAGTTCCACTAGTACTTTTCCTGGTGACCCTACAAGCTGCAAAATCAGCATCTGAATAGCCAATTAGTGTAAATGATGAATCTTTTGGATACCACAAACCTAAGTTAGTAGTTCCCACAAGATATCTGATAATTCTTTTGACAACTTGTAAATGAGATTCTCTAGGATCAGCTTGAAATCTTGCACATACACATACGGCAAACATGATATCTGGCCTACTAGCGGTTAAGTAAAGTAGAGATCCTATCATACCTCGGTAGAGTGTCATATCTACTTTTTGTCCAGGTGTACATTGGTGGCCATTGAGTGCTTTGAGGATGAGCAGAGTCAAGACCAAATTTCTTGATTAAATCTTTGGTGTATTTGGCTTGATTGATAAAGATACCTTCGGGTTTGCTTTGACTTGAAGTCCAAGGAAAAAATGTTAGCTCACTCTATCATGCTTCATCTCAAATTTTCTCTTCATAAGCTTCTCAAATCTCTTTGCAAGACAATTTTTCGTTAGTAGATCCAAAAATTATGTCATCAACATATATTTGAACTAACAAATGAGTGACCATTATGCTTTCAGCAATAAATAAAGTGGCCAAAGGTACGTATTTTACCTCGTTCACCAACTTCTCACTAAGTGCAGGAATTTGGAGAGAGTTTCTATACTCATGCTTCGAGGTGCTTGCTTGAGGCCATACAAAGCTTTTTATTCAATTTGCAGACATGATTAGGCTTCTTGGAATCCCTTCAAATCCCGGAGTGTCAGTGTTCTACATATACAAGCTCTTGAAGTTCCCCCTCGTTGAGAAAGGCACTTTTCACGTCCATTTGATATAGCTTGGAAACTCTTTGAAGCGCCGCATAGTGCAAGGCAAATAACTCTGTAATGGCTTCTAATCTAGCTACGAGTGCAAAAGTCTCATCATAAGTCTACGCCTCTCTTCTCGCTCTATACCCTTAAATTAGCCACTAGTCTAGCCTTTGTTCCTCTGTAATTTTTCCAGCACTCATCCAATTTATTTCTCGTAGACCCATTTAGTTCCGAATCACCGTTTGATCACTAGGTCTAGGCACTAATTCCCCAAACTTTACATCTGCATCAAACTCTGGTTGCTTCTTCTTGCATAGCTTCTACCCAAACTGGGTCATCAAGTGCTTCTTCTGGCCTTTCTTTTCGGTTCTATAGCTTTGAGACCATAGCAGCAGGAGGGAATAGTCCATGCTGATCCTCTAAGTTTCCCCTTAATTGGCCTCTAGTCATTCTAGGGTCCAAAGACATCACCAATCACATTTTCCAAAGGGCATGATCTCTAATCAAGCTGCCGTTCCTCACTTCCCTAGGTAGACCTCATTGCCTCGAACCGATTCTTAGTAGTCTTAGATTTTCTAACGG